>JASANG010000627.1:0-601813 GCA_030248215.1 Enoplolaimus lenunculus | reverse complement strand
TGTAAAGCGAAAAAATCCAATGTTTGAAAGTTCGGTCAATAATAATTATCCGAAGATTACGTGTCCCATCGTGGTCACCAAAATGTAACGACGCGCTTGCTCTAGTAATAAACCACGATAACGTAAACCTTATATTTATTGCCTACAGTCGAGTTCTTTTGAATTTTGTTTTAATTTAGTTAAAATCGGATGCGGAACTACTACAGCAATTAATGCGAACGGCGCATAAAAAGTTCGATAAACTTGTTTTAAATCCCACGGCTTCCGCAGGAACTCAATGCAACGGTGGCTACAATACTAGATAAAATTAATTCGAGCAATTTGATCTATATGCCAAGCGCTAGCCTCGGTAGTCAAATAAATTACGGCTCCGTAGATGAATACTAAATTCTAACCAGCTTGAACTTTTCTAATAACCAAGCGATTCACTCGGTTCAACAGCAACAGCTAAGACCTATAACCAAGCGCTTCACTCGGTTCAACAGCAACAGCTAAGACCTATAACAGAGCGCTCCGCTCGGTTCCAAAATTTATTTAAACAAAAAAAATGCACCCACGGCTACCGCAGGTGAAGCATAAAAAATAAACTGACCGTATGAAACTTTATTCAGAAAACTGAGCCCCCCAAATGTACAATTACAACAATTTATATATGTTCCAGGTGCCAATTAGCATTGCAAATTGAAGTAGTAATAAACTTTAACTGAAACACGAATTTAGACCAAAATTTAGCTTATAGTTATGGAATGTGAATAAATTATGTTTAAAATAATTTGTGGTATTTTTGACAGAAAATATGTTTGGTATGAATTTAATCGTCACAATACTAAAACTGGTGCCGATTTATGTCGACATTTACCATATTGTTTTAGACTGCCAGGATACTCAAGGTACCGGCAAATAGGCGATCATTATTGGTTCCGCAAACAGCGGAATGGAGCACGGTCTGCGTCCGGTGACAAACGACAAAGCAAAAACAATCCGTTGTGGTAAAAAAATCTGTCGATGTCCAGGTTTGATGTACCGCTGAGAAACTGTGATATATAACTGATTAAAGTATATTATACCACGTTTTTGCAAGTTATTCTGTCCAGTCTGGAAGATTAGTATATATGAAACACAAAAAATGAAAATTTATAGTAAAGAGGAACTTTGTGCTCGCAAAGCTATATATATTCAATAGTTTCTTCAATTATATATTTGTTGTCGGCGTTTGATCTTTCTCAATTATTTTTATTTGTTTGCAAAATCGAAAATCTTTGAGTAATTTTTCGCATTTTACCCTCCGCTATTTGCTCAGTAAACAGTTCAAGCGTATGTATGTATCTCAAAACATATCTTGATCGTTTGATACATACAAACGTGAACCGTTAAAAATTAAACTATTTGCGGGTCCGATGAATAGTCAGGACCGAAATCTTATGCCAAGCAATTTTTATTTATATAACGTCGCCGATGTTCACGGAATTGAGTCGAAAGAAATTTTAGCCATGTAATCAAAAGTTCTGAAGTCAGAGTTAAGATCTCTGTCAAAGATATGAATGGTTCCAAATCAGTTTTATTTGGTTACAACCCATTTACTCGTTTGGGCAATCGTGACGCTATGATATATGATTTATTGAACTTCTTAGACAAGAAATTTCTATCCCGAAAAACGAACCTTACTGCTATTCAGTTTGAACGTTGTTGGCTAGGATTAACAATGATAAACGTTTAAATTTTCTGAACTCATTTGTGATGCTGTATTTGAATTCATATCAAGAAAGGCCCGATGGTTTCGAGTTGAAATTTTTTCGATCGTTATGTTACTAACTTAAAGCGTCTTAACCCGTTTCTCTAGGCCACACATTACTGAATGGGAATAGTAGCTTGCTAAATCGCGTTGGATAGAAATAGAAGGGCAGCAAATAACAATATTTTACTACCAATTTTGATGACAATGACACCGATGCTAATTGCTTTTACAAGCAGAAAAAGGAACCAGAATTGTGATTAAAAAGTATGAAAACATTCTTTAGTTTAGATAGCTGCTTAAACGTAGAATAAATACAACCCAATTCATAAACTGGTTAAAAAGTAATTTTTTTATAAATTATGACGCTGGTACTGCAATGTGTAACTGCTTTTAAGAGAGCCGGCCTCCAGCCCGTTTCAAAAATATATATTCAATATATCGTTTACCTATAATTCGTTAATTTTAAGAATGCCTTAGGCTTAAGTTTAAATTGTGTCAAAAATTTGTTTTTGGTATTCGTTCGGAAATTGCCTCAAAGCTGCACAACTCCGAAAAAAGTTCTTAGTTTAGCGGAGCCGGGTTTGGAAAATACTTTTTGTCACAATGGAAGCAAAAGGTCAATTTCCAGTTGTATCCTGCACCTAGGCATGGTTTGCGTAATGTTTCCACATGTGCAGTGTAAATTTATTCTTTCAAGCTCGCTATTTTTTATTGGAAAAACGGGCAATGTTGCTTCTAGGGCCGTACTTGTAGATTCCTAAAACTAACACGGACCAGAAACATGTAATATTTTGTGTTTTTGCCTAAGTACCACTGCAGTTTTGCGTACATTTTATTGTTATGAAAAGAGTTAAAATAATAAACGATAAATGGTCTTTTCTTTTCTGATGTTGCGCATCGGTTTTTTACCTTGTCGATGAAAGCTCGAAATTCTAATCGAATATTAATTGTTATCCCAATCAGAAGTAGGTGGATACTAAGGATTTCTTCGCCCAGTTCGCGCTTCATATGCGCGATATTTGTATTTTTACGAACTGGCATCCCTGCGCAAAATTGCTTTACCCGCGGTCTACGTTTATCAACCCGTAATTGTTCTTTTGCGTTCGGAAAGTGCTTGTCAGATTTTCCAGTGTATTGTCGCTTGGCCTCGGTATACACTTCAAAAAAGTAGAATTGTGGTAAGATTTCATCAGAAAATTGCACTGTGCTATCAACCTCAACTCTGAAAATCTGCTTATTTGACATGCGTACCGGGAAATTTTTTGGCCGTTTTTCACGAAAGGTGTCGAAAGTCACAAATTTTAAACTGTAAAATATTTTAGTCTGCTTGATGTAGAAGTCACAATAATTCACGTGTAGGAGACGGCAGAATGGCCCACTAGTTCAAGTAATTCATTTGCGCGTTTTGTCAATTCTTGGTCGTTGACATTATTCAATTGACGTAGGCTGGAATGAAAAAAGTACGTATGTAAAAAGAATAAAATTGAAACATTTGAATGAAATATAATTTTAAGATTAAATTTAAAAGTTACCACATTTTGCATTCCTAACTAAGTAAAAAGAAGATTAATTTATTTATCGATTAAACGGAATTGCACTTTCCGTTAACTCTGCATGTGATTTTATAGTTGGTCCTGCATGCAGCAATTAAAGGTGCAGCCGACACAACATTTATAAAATAAGAAAAATGGGCCCACGTGTACAACAGCGGCTTCCAGTTTTCCAGGGCACAAAACATAACCAGGAGTGTAGCGCAGCCATTTCTGTATGACGACCTGATTTTTCACTGGTTTTGTAGAAAAAATCACCAGCATAAGTTTTGCTGGGGAACGGAAAATCTGAAGCCTAGGTTTTGTTTGGAAAACTGGAAAAGTGGAAAATTTAAAACGTATTGGCTTTCCCTGAATAGCTGGGAAAGTCTGAAAGTAGATTTTGTTTGGAAAATGGAAAAAGTTGAAAACTTAAACGTCTATGATTTATCCTGGGTAGGTAGGAAAAACCTGAACAATAGCTTTTGTTTGGAAAACTGGAAACGTAGAAAGTTTAAAACGCATGGAATTCAGGCAATTTTCTTGTTTCCTTCCACAATGGAAAAATCCCCTCACCACAATCTTTTACGTACTTATATTAAGAAAATGAGTGCAAAGTTCCAATGCCCGGCCTTTTCCTGTTTTGGTAGGGAATTCAAATGTATAGACATTCTCAGATGTGACATGGAAAACCGAAGTGTAAAATCTAGGCGTTTAAATTTTCCCGTTTCCAACCAAAACTAATTGCTTCTGGTTTTTCCTACCAACCAAGGAAAATTTGGCGTTTAAATTTTTGGCTTTTCCGTTTTCCAACCAAACCCTATGTTTATATTTCTTACCAACAAAGGGAAAATCTGGGCATTTTAATTTTCCGCTTTTCCCGTTTTCCAAACAAAACCTGTGTTTCAGATTTTCCTTAATATACCACCAGCCCAGGACAAATCTATGTGTTTACATTTTCCCGTATTCCAACCAAAACCTATGCTTCATATTTTTCTTACCAACCAAGGGTAATCTACTTAGGCATTTTAATTTTTCACTTTTCCCGTTTTCCAAACAAAACCTGTGTTTCAATTTTCCCTACCACCCATGGTAAATCTAGGCGTTTAAATTTTCTCGTTTTGCAACCAAAACCTATGTTTCAGATTTTTCCTACCAACCAAGAGAAATTTTGGGCGTTTTAATTTTTTCTTTTTCTGTTTTCCGAACAAAACCTGGGCTTCAGATTTTCCCTACCAACGTACGCAGCAAAAAATGTGAGTCAAATTGACTCTCTCGAAAATAGGCTCTACGGGACTACACAAATTGAGTCAAAATTCGACTCCGGCAGAGTCAAATTCGATTCACTGAGTCGCATGTTTGACTCTGGCGGAGTCGAATTTGACTCAGTTTGTGTAGTCCTGTAGAGCCTATTTCGGAGAGAGTCAATTTGACTCACCATTTTTTGCAGTGTAGAGTAAATCTAGGCGTTTAAACGTTTCCCGTTTTCCAACCAAAACCTATGCTTCAGATTTTTCCTACGAACCAAGGAAAAATCTATGCATTAAAATTTTCCACTTTTCCCATTATCCGAACCTCGCGGACACCTCTTGCTTTCCCTACCAACCATAGTACAATCGGAGGTCTGCCGCCGGCTACGGCTCCGGCAGAAAATTGGCCTCCGGCTGTGGCTCCGGCTCCGGCTCCGCTAGAATTTTTGCCGGAGTTTCGTTGACCTCCGGCTCCGGCTTCGATATTTTTCACCTCCGGTTGCACACAGCTACCGACCAAAACAAATCATGTATATACCTATGCTTGAATTCTCCACTTTTCCCTTATTTACGAGCCGAACCACACATCCCAATTTTCCAACCAAACCAACCATAGTGTTCCTTTCCTACCAGACCTAGAGAAACCTATACGTTTAACTTTTCCACTCTTCCCGTTTTCCGCACCTCGCCTACACCTCTATTTAATGTCCTTACCAATCGATAGGAATTATACATGCCTACGCTTGAAGTTTCCACTTTTCCAATTTTCCTTTTTCCGAACCGAACCACACTTCCAAATGCTCCAGCCAAACAAACCAAAAAGTTCCTTCACAACCAGACATAGAGAAACACTACATGTTTAACTTTTCCAGTTTTCCAGTTTCTCAAACCTCGCCTGCATCTCTAACTTTTCCTACCAAATGAATTTTCCACTTTTTCCATCCACACTTATTAATATGCTTGTTAAATGTTCCTACCGAAACATTGGAAAATCTGGCCGTCATACAGGAGTGGCTACACTGTATTCCTTGTCATAATTTTTCCACCCTGAAAAACTGGAAACCACATAACTAGTATTCAGCAGACATAAACTTCTGCACAGCGCACCGCTGAAATATCTGAGCAGGTGCTTACGCGTAAGGTATTAATCAGATGCGCTAAGCGGGCAGGTAGCCAAATTAAGCGTGAATAACTCGGTGCATTGAGCATGATTGTGCCAAACGCGCAAAACGTTTTTGATGTAATAACTATGTCTAAGCGAGCAGGAAAGCGTGAATCACTCGGTGCATTGAACTTGATTTTGCCGAAAGCTGTGTATGTGGCTACATTATACGCTAAACACATCACTGCTTGCGCACCTTTAATTAAATGAAAAATTTGGAAACTGCAGTGCGTTTGAAGTTCATAATTAAAACACTTAGCTAGTCTAAGTTGGTCACATTACATGCAAACATTGACTTCTATGAAAATGCACCTAAGAAATGGTAACTTGCCTTGCCTGACTAGAGTTACCGCTGTTGACATAAACTGTGTTGTGCGGCGAATGCATTTATGTTTTACTGTACTGTGCAACCGTTAAAATTTTGTATGCCTTTGGTGAAGTGGATTCTTTTCATGTTTGTTGCCTGACAAAAAGTGGAGTTATTGCCGTGAACAGCGGGCACGGTTATTCAGTTCTGTAAAAGATCTGTTTTGTAAACGTGTGTAGTAACATCAGGGTCATTTTTGTAACGTGATTTATAAATATTTAAGCTTGAGTTTAGAAGCAGGTATATAACATTTAAAGTTATTTTTTCGGGTAACAACAATGGTTATGGCAGGCGGTCCTGGAGGAGTTCCTATTATTGTACTTAGTAAGTTTAATGTATGTATAGCTATCTACGGTCTACTTTTTTGCTAGTATTTTTTGTATTTATCATTTTGGTGTAGACGTCATAGCGCCTTGCCGTTTGTTAGTCAAGGTAGGTGTTGGGCAACTTTGACTTTTTACTAAGCAGCAGGAAAGGCACGCACGTGTTGTGAGTTCGAACACTCAAACTAACGAATCCTTAAGCGAACGTTCTGTTGCTGTGTAACGCGGTCCGCCTCTTCAATAACGTTTATCATCGATTTATGTCGATCGTATTCTGGCTGCCGGCATACACACAGTTCACTGCACTACATTGCTTGTGTACATAACGGAAACCTATATCTCACATGCTTATATGCCCAATTTTTAACAAGATCGTTCTTTGACCACCCATCCTATAATTGGCTGATTACCGTGTTCATAGCATTCCAATTCACCGTTGCGCTCACGGCGTAGCCACTCATCTCTATACGTAGGTACTCTCGGCGACGTAATACCTTTTACTAAGCAGCTGGAATAAAAGACATACGGGTTGGTTTGAATTCTTACACCTACGAACGCTCTATCACTGTCCAATGCAGCTGCCTGTCCAAATACCTTTATCATCAATTATATTAGTCGATCGCATGCTGCCGGTAGGGTTCCAACAGGATCAAATTTTACAGGAACAAAAACTACTTTTTTACTTTTTACTAAACTCGTCAGATATTTGAATTCGTTGTACGTTCTGCAAAGGAGGAACAGGTACCGGAAAAGGAATAGTTTTTATGCAGGAATTCCGGCGCAACCCTGGTCCCTTACTGCTTGTTAGTATGCGTACATACAGTGCAAACACTATATTGCATGTGTACATAACGGACAAGTCTCCCATGTTTAACACTTATTTTTAAGAACTAAACCGCAGCCTTGCTAAAAAGAGATAAGACGGTATATGTGTACGTTAAGTGTATGTAAAGCGAAAGACTGCCATACATGTGCACATGCACTGGCATAAGTTGTTGCAATGACCACGTGGTGTAGTGGTAGTATGCTTGGCTCGAGTGGAAGAATGACGAGGTTCGATTCCAAACGTGGTCCTCAACATTAGACAAAACTTCGAACAGGTGTTGTGCAGAGCGTTAGTTGCAACAGACTTAAGTTTGCTTAACTTTTTAGACCAGAACACGAAACGAGAATCTGGCCATCGTGTTCAAATTGGAAATATAAACGCTGCAAAGGTTAGATGCTTTTTTCGTCGTTGTTAAATGTTGCATTATGCGCGGTTCACAATAAGAAGTTTTGCTTGGACACAGTAAATGTCATAGGGTAAGTTGCCACACTTTAACTCTACCCTTAGATTTTTTTACGTTAACTCTATCTAACGCATGTCACAAAGTGTTCTGTGCTAGCGTTTTGGTTCGGGAACCAACCACAATTCACGACAAAGTTTTACATACAAAACCACAACACATACAACTTGTGTGCAGGTAAATCGTTACACGCGTAAAGGTATATATGCGGTGTGCCTGTTTGTTGCTTGAGAGTTAAGGTAAGGTTGACAAGGTTAACACTTTCGTTGCAAAACGGAGCAAACTGAGAGGAATTGAAATTTATGAAGGAAAGTTTAAAGTAATTGTGATAGAACTACTGTTTGAGTCTAAAGCCCAGCCTATGACTATGTGTAAAAATAAATGTTAATATTAAGCTTAATCGTAAGCCTAACTCCAAGCTTATGCAAAAAAGATGGAACCCTACGCTTTGGAGTCGAAGAAAAAACGGGACGGCCCGAAAAGTAGAATGGGTCAAAGTTTGTATGATTAACGATTGGCACTTGACTATAAAAACCTACGCTAACCTTGCATGCTTCAAGTTAATAATTACATAACACAAATATACTGTTTGCCAGCGATTAAAGTTTACACTCTTGTTTTTGTCTAATTTTAAGTTTGGGAATTTGAGTAAACATCTTGGAGGATTACAGACAACTTTAACATTGGAATAAACATGTTATATATTTTAAATGCAGGTGCATCTGTACAATACAGCAACAACAGCGCCACATAAAACGACAACTTGAATAATTTGCGAAAATGCACGTTTAATTGCAACAAAATTGCGTTTGCGCTATAATTCATCAGCCACAGCTATATATAGCCTGCAAATTGTATATATATAAATATATGTAGGGCAAATATCCCATTAGCTCTACTCTAAAGCCTATAACAAAATGCTCTGTGACCCGCGTTAGGGTAGGGTTAATGAAAAAAGTGTAAAGGTAAGTTAACGTGACAAATTTTATATTTTCCTAACATACATAGTAAACCCTACCTATGACATTTTTTGTGCCCAACCAAAATTTCTTATTGTAAACAGCGCTTTATGTGACCCAAGCTTCCGATTTTCAAAATTGTAACGTATTTTTAAAACTGTTAGGGTTTTCTTTTTACTGATAGGCTGTGTGATGTCTTGTACTGCTAAAACGAGGTTTGTATATCAGACTGTTTTTTAAATTTGTGTGATCTGTGAGCAATGAGGTGTTAAATTCCTTCAGCAGGATTGCTCATTTTATGTAAGACATCGTGAAGTATTCTTGATGCTATGAATTTGTGTGTTCCAGGCAATCGCGGATGTTATTCGTACTTGTTTAGGACCACGAGCTATGTTGAAAGTAAGACTTGTTTAGTGTATCTCTGCCATGTGTTAGTATTGATATTGTGTTCAAGTTTTACGTCATTTGTCAAGCACACGAACAATCATAGTGACGATAACTTATGATTATTCTATTTTGGAGCTAAACATTGACATTTTGCCGTATTACGAGGTATGTGTATTACATTTATGCACAGAATTCTTCTTTTTCAGATGTTAATGGACCCAATGGGAGGAATCGTTATGACGAACGATGGAAATGCTATTCTTCGTGAAGTAACGCTATAGACTGCATTATCTACTAAATTATAGAAATGTGGCTTGTGTAGCGCCGCTTTACTTGTCTCGGAATTGTCAGAACCATTTTAGTTGTCAGTAGTCGGGCCGATTCATTAGCTTAAACCTTGAATATATCAAAGTACTTCAAGGTTACAAATTATTCTCGTATAGGAGATTGGTTGTTTCACTTAATTGCATGACGTGACAATGGTGATTATAATGAGTCGTCTGATTTCAATATGTCATTTTTACATTTTCCGCACAATATGAGCAATATGGTATATATTGTATAGGCTTTGAAAGTATTACAAAGATCAACAAGTGCAAAACTGCAAACGTGTAGCTGGCAAACCGGATGCTAACATTTCCCGAGATATACACGACGCACATGTAAATATTTTGATACACCGCATTCCGCAACCAAGATTTTACGGAAGATACATAGTTGTATGCTGAAGTGTATTTTAGATACAAGTTCAACATCCTGCTGCTAAGTCAATGATTGAAATCAGTCGAACTCAAGACGAAGAAGTTGGCGATGGAACAACTTCCGTTATCATTCTAGGTTAGATTTTCCGTATTTTAGTATGAAGTACTAAGAAGTAATTCTGTGTTATACAAAAGCATTTCGATATAATACTGCGTGAGTAGTACTAGTGGGTGTTAATGTTGTCTTATACAGAAACTGATTTGCTTTGTGTTTATTCTTCAGATCTCGAAAGCATTATGTTTATAATCGGTTTGTTGGTTTTAGCTGGAGAAGTGTTATCAGTTGCCGAGCCTTTCTTAGAACAGAAAATGCATCCAACCGTAATTATTCAAGCGTTCCGTTTGGCTCTAGAGGATATCATAGTGATATGCCAGGATCGTTTAAGGTATGACGAAATTATGATTGCATAAGTAATTAATATTGGAATGGTTGATACTAAAATTCTATATGGAGCCTGAATGTCAGGTGACTATATAGCAGCTGAAATCTTATAAAACGGAAATTGTAAAATAGTTATTTTAGAGCAAATATGGAAATGAAAACACTATAGTTTGGTTACATAAATAGTTTAGTTAAATGTGAAATTTTAGGATATATAGCAGGAGTAGACTATATATGAATGGTAAAACTAGACATAGCATGTTTCTTATATCTTAGATTCAACGCCTGCAATTTTTCAATGCTCAAGCTATGTTTTCGAAAACGAAATTAAGAATAAAAGAATCCGTTTTTTTCAGATAGTCAAGCTGTGTTAAAACCATTCAGTAACTGTAGTTAATTCTAAGACAGTAACGTAATGTATGTAAGAGTTTCGCCATAAAGTAGAGATATGATTTGTGTTGTGTTGCCTTGAGTAAAAGTTGTTTAAAATTCGTTATTGAAAAGCGTTGTATAAGTTCCGGCATACATTTTTACTTTATGATGCAGGGTGTTGACCTTTCAAACATTCTTGTCGCTATTTTTCTAAATCGCGGTACCATAAAGTATGCCGTAGTGATCGTGTAGGGTTTTAGGTGACCTGTTATACGAGTTCGTTAACTTCTTTTGGGTTACTTCAAGCAATTTCTAGGGTAAAAATTTGGCGAACTGTTGTGCAACTACGTCGAGTGTCGGCTAATCTAATAAATGTGCTTGGATTCGTCCGTTGGAGCTCCGCATGATGTGTATCTTGTCTTTACGCACTGCTGTGCGTTTGTGTGGGGTGCACTTCACTGTGTATTTTATAAGTGGGTGTTGTTTTTACATTTTCAGTGTGACTATAGACACCGCGGATGAAGCGGCTATTCTCAAAGTTGTTCAATCGTGCCTGAATACAAAAATGATCTCTCGTTGGATGGATTTAGCTGTGAAACTTGCACTCGAAGCTGTGAAAACTGTTCGCACTGAGGATCAAGGGCGCGTTGAAATTGATTTGAAACGGTTTGCACGGATAGAAAAGGCAAGTTAAACTTTAAGTGTTAGCTGGTTTGTTGATAAGCTGTATTCACGCATAGTACAGTACAGCAGTCGTGGGGAGTTTTTATTATTGCATTCAGCTATAAAATTTTATAGATTCTTGCGCATTGTAGCCGATGTACCGTATATTGCTTATGGTTAGAAAAGATTACTGCGGACTCGGATAAATTTAGTTCTATGCTAATAGGATGTTATAGCATAAGTTAACAATAGGTTGTACTACGGCATCGATGTAATTTTGTGGCTTGCTTGATAATTATTAACGTGCAATTCGTTTATGTCCGTCTATTTGGTCGTTTTTTAAAGAAAAAACTCACGTTGGCTCTGAATTTTAGATTCCGGGTGGATCCATTGAAGATTCTTGTGTAGTGAAAGGAGTCGTATTGAATAAAGACATAGTGCATGCGAAAATGCGACGTCGAATTGAAAATCCACGAATAGTTTTGTTGGATTGCAACTTAGAATATAAAAAGGGAGAAAGCCAGGTAATTCTACAGTTTAGTTTTTATGTACAAAAACACATAGATCCATGGTTGACCGAGCCGTGTCGGCACCGTTTAGATTTTTATGTCCTTATCTAAAGTTTTACTAGCAATGTTCAACGTACCGCTTCTACTGATTTTTAATTTCCAAAACTTGTAGATCTATTTATGACTGAGTCATGATTTTACCTTTAACATTTATACATGCGGACAGGATATAAATCGTAATCTTCTGGCTGATTAATCAATGTACTTGCTTTTTACAGACTCAAATTGATTTTGTCAAAGACGAAGACTTTACTCGAGTTCTAGAGTTGGAAGAAGAAGCTATTCGAAAAATGTGTGACGCAATTATCAGGTGGATAACGTTTTCAGTGTGAATGATGATTTCCAATTTTACTTCTGAATTGAATGTTGCATTCGAAGACTTAGCTAGGTAACATTAATATATCAGGTGAAAGAGCATTGTAAAAACAAAAACTCGAATATTTTGTGTGAACAAGCTGTCATTGTTATATGACATTGTCGTAAACCTAATTTAATAATGTCATTTTTCCAGGATGAAACCAGACATGGTATTCACTGAAAAAGGTATATCCGACTTAGCGCAACATTTTCTTGTCAAAGCTGGAATCACTGCGTTTCGCCGCCTGAAAAAGACAGACAATAATCGTTTGGCAAGGTTGGTTCGTTATATATTTGTGTTGCTATTTAGTTGTTTTATTAATTATGCAGCTTGTTGTTTTGCTGATCGTATGTGTGGCTGTGAAACTGTGGCTCATTTTAAGCCATCTTTTAGAGATGTGTTTTGTGATTTTATTACTCTTTAAAACCTCTGGTATGTATTTGTAGAGCGTGTGGCGCTCGTATTGTTCATGAGCCGTCAGATTTGCGAGAAGAAGATGTTGGCACAAACGCAAAGTTGTACGATGTTCGAAAAATTGGCGATGAGTATGGTTCAGTATTTTTTGTTTGTGTTTTAAAGTAACTTCAGCGCAAGAAATGCACCAATCACGACAAATGTTTTAGTCTCGATTTCTTGATAACCAGTTTGTATTTCGCCGACAGTACATCGAAAAATTGCTTTTGCAAAAATGTTTAAACCTTGTTTTTAGGTATTTTTGTTTTGTTGAATGTGGTGACGTCGCTAAAGCGTGTACGGTTGTCCTTCGTGGCGCGAGTAAAGATGTACTGAACGAAGTTGAACGCAATTTGCAAGACGCAATGGCAACAGTTCGCAATTTGTTCCGTGATCCGAGAATTGTTCCAGGCGGTGGCGCAACCGAAATGGCAATAGCTCAAGTTAGTTTAGTATAGGGAACAGCGTACAGTAAAATTAGCGTAATCTCTTAGGTTTCGGAAAGCATTTGGTTCATGTTTCAGAATTGATTGTGTGCCATCCTATTCTCACTACCATTTTGCCTTCTATTTGGACGTCAGATTGTGATGAGTATTATGTAGTTATCGGTGTTACAGTTGCACAGTCAGATTTTCACTGAAGTTTTGGTTTTTTTTCTGCAAATGTATATGGTGGTAACATCCTTTACTGCTTTAAAATTTTAACGAAATTTTAATGCACAATGTGTGCGGGTTTCTACTTTAGGTTGTAGATGGCCTTTTTTGCAGAATTAGAATATGTATGAAATGATCCAAAAAACTGACACGAGCTGATCGATAGAGATATTGTTTTAAGATGTTGAACGAAAAGTCGAAATCAATCCAAGGTGTGCGGCAATGGCCGTATGCTGCAATTGCTCGTGCTCTTGAAGTTATTCCGCGCACACTTATTCAGAATTGCGGTGGAAATACTATACGAACGTTGACTGCTTTGAGGGTAAGTTGGTACGCTGTCTTTATATTTAGAATAGTCAAAGCAAAATAACCCATTTCATTTATTCATTTTAAGTCAGTTTTTTAACGCGTCCAATATTTTAATTGTATTTATACCGTTTCAAGCTTGTAGTATTTGTGAGATAATAACTGATACAAGGCAAGCTGTTGTGTTGCAGGCGAAACATGCTCAAGTAGGCGGAGCGACATGGGGCGTAGATGGGACAACCGGTAAACTTGTCGACATGAACGAGTACGGTATTTGGGAACCGCTGGCTGTTCGAGTTCAAACGTTTAAAACGGCTATTGAGGTAAGCAAGTGAGGTGCAATTAAGATGCCTTTTGTAATGATGCGTAACATTGTATTATATTGCTGAAAACTAAATTAAATCTTCATAACAATTATATTTTTATAATGAGACGTTCGTGATTTTATTATTTGGCGGAGCTTTTAATTATCAAGAGTTGATAATGACTATATTTAAGAGTTTGCAACTTACCTGTTTTTTGGAAGGGGCTCAGAGTGTCAGCACGCGTTGCGTTTTTAACCTGGGCCTGCCAACTTCTAAGGGAGGCGATGTCACTTGTGATCTTTAAATATAAGTAGCAATTTTTGGTACGAACATAAAATGCAATGCGCGCTGGTTACATTCTTTCGTACATAAAATGTTGCCAAATTAACACTCTTGATGTAAACTGTGTTTAGTTATGCAAAATTTTACAATTTTGTATTGTAGTCGGCAATTTTGTTGTTGCGCATTGATGACATTGTAAGTGGAACAAAGAAGAAAGATCCCGATATGCCTGCACCCCAACCTGAAAGCAATGAACCTGCAGCACCGCCAGAAGCAGATTAGTTTTATTCGATAATCTTTCTTTTTCTTTAGCGATTTGCAATGAATTTTTATTGTGTGTTTGTTTGCGAGTAAGTCACTAGTTATAATTTCGCTTGGGAAGCAGTTTTTGTTTTGAATTCACTACAAAATCCTCTATCCCATCGTGCATTATGTTTACAATAACACCAGAGAGATTTTCACTTGCAATCGGAATTATAAAATACCGAAACCGGAAAGTTAAAAGAACCGGAGCGGCGACCGGAAAATAAAAACACTTGTTACCGAAAAATTCATTTTTAACGCTATTTTATCGCTTTTAATGATGTAAACACACCAGTTACAATGCCAAAATCCCGGAAAATTCCGGTGATGAAATACCGGATTTGTGACCGAAACCGGATAGTAAGAAATACCGAATTTTCCTACCGGAACTGGAATTCCGGTTGCAGCCTGCCTGTTTGTTATATTATGCAGTTTTTTTTCAAAAGTCCTTGTGTAGTTTTTAAGTTTTGTTACCCTATTATATTGTTTTGTCATTATTACTCGTTTTAAAAGAAACTAGATAACATTACGCAATGCTGAACCTAAAACGTGCAGATTATGTGGTAAAACCTTCCCAAAGAATTCATGAAGCTTATATGAGTAGTTTTCTTCTTCATTGAAGTGTCTACTCTAAGCGTTGTTTATTGGTCTAAGTTTGCTGTTTTTGTTTGTAATTGTTCCTTCATTTGAAATAAACTTTCTTGTTGCTGGTTTTGTATGTAGTACTATGTTAATATCTGGTTGAGCGATACAGATGCTGAAGTCTTTATGTCCAGCACTTTGTATTTTTGACCCATTTAAAGATCAGATGCGGAACGTTTTTCTGTGGGACTAGAATAGAGTAATCTTAAGCTTTAGACTAATTTTTTGATTGGATTAGGCTTAGACTTAGCGATATGCTCATTCTGGCGTTTAGGCTTCGGAATATGTTTATAATACTGTTCCACCCCTGGTTTTACATCGGCCGAATTTTTTAACAGCGGTGTGTAATACTGTATGAAGCAACCTGAGTGTTCGCAATTTTTGTGTTTTGAACCTTTGACTCCAAACGCTCATCAGGCAAATAGTTTACTATGGTTTCAATCGTTGTTGACACTCAGTGCCGGCGGAAACCCACAATTGGGGGGGAGAATCGACCCTTGGCGGCTCATATGGGCAAACAAGTTTTTGATGACCATGAAGTTTTAGAGCTCCGAAACGTTTAAATGGGTAGGGGTCCTCGGACCTGTTCGGGTGCGAGGGGCGAGTATAATAACACCGTCTTCGTTCACACATTGATGTTGTGTTTTGCAGGGATCTGCGGTCTCTGTCCGAGACTACCGAGCATATAATATTTTTTGTAACAGAACTTTTGAATCTTTTTGCGTACTTCTGTGTCATTGTAGCGAGCATAATAAACAGTTGCATCTGCTGAGAATTTATAATATGAAACACAAAAATTACCACAAATTTGCTAGTAATACTAATGGTGAGTCCACGTTATAACCGGGGCAGCTTGGGACACGTTTTGTCCCTATTACACTATTGGGTAACGTTTTGTCTGCTTATAGACGCCACATCGTATTATCGTATTCAAAAATTCGCATTTGTCTGCTGTTATGTGAGGGTCACATTTTGTTCTTCAATATATGATATTCGAGGCATTGTCTGCCAGAATCATATATATTTTGAAATAACTGCATACTTGAGGTAACATACCCAAATTGTCCTGTTGAATATCATATACTAAAATTCGACATTTGAATTTTTGGATTCTGAAGCTGTGGATTTATACGATTTTGTGTCGGAAACCATTTGCAGAAGTGTATTTGGTATTGGAAGCACATCTGCACCTCTGCCGTAGTGCCGTCTGACTTTCCATTTATCTTTCAGCATCCAAAGATTACACCGTCCCGCTGAATATCATATGGTATTTGTTGAAATTTTGGAATATCATATGATATTGGCATAAATATCACACAGTATCACGTGACATACCGACTCTTGTACCCGTTGAACATTTGAGAGCGGTGGTTTGCAAACTAATGTCATGTGAAATTTGAGTTTTGTCTCTTAACCAGATATAAGAGCCCGAGTTTTTACGTTGACGTCGAATCGATATGGGTCAAACCGTGACCCGCCTGCCCCGGATAAAACGTGAATTCCGCATAAAAACAGCACAAAATTTACAGTCAAAAATCGACCGTTACAACTGACGTCTGTTTATTGTGAACATTGAGCAGAAAAAACGAGGTCTTGTCTTTCTCCTTCGGACTCGGTTTGAAACACACCGAGGCTCAAAAAAGCGAGACCGAGACCAGCCAAATCCCGAGACTTACAGAGACTGACACCGAGACCGCACATCCCTGGTGTTTTGCAATTTTTGCAAAAAGCACTATCCAGGGTGGTAGTCATTTTTTGGAATGTTGGTGGGTATCACGTTTGATATAGATTTCGAAGGCAGGAGTGTTTTTGCCATCTAAAATACTTCCTAAAAATTTTAGAGGGTACGGTTGTTTAACCCCTTAAGCCCCTTAATGGCTACGCTATTGGTACTGCCCTACGTGTATATCTGACATTTCCCACCTTGGTTATTTAATAGTACAGTTATTTATTTTATTCTAGCTCTTTAAGCATTGACTTTTTAAAATTTTCATTTGTGTACGATAAAATTGCTGTTTTATGAACAAAATGGCTAACAATATTCTGCATCGTGAAAATGCAGCAACAGAAACAGCAGCAACAACAACTCCTGTTCGGATGAACAACAAAGTACCGGTGTATACGACTGATAAACGACGTAACAAATTTAGTCAACGAACCAGTAAAAAGTTAGTAGTTGATAACCTGTGTCAAACTTTTGGACATTTGAAATTTGATTTCAAACTAGAAGTTAAATCGTCAAGCTCAGAGTTGCTAGGCGGTTACCATCACTACACAGGTACAGGAACAAAAATTTGAAATTTGAGCCTTTACGTGACTGTCATTGTTGTGGAGTATTTATACTTGCTGCACACTGCATTGCATGTTAATTACATATACACAAAGAGCAATTAGTTTATCGTAGTGTACTCTACAGCAAATGGTTACTGAATGCTAGTTGCAACGTGATTTGTTCGTTTAATGTTTTCTAATAATAACAATATACTTGTGCGTAATGCGTGTATTATTTTAGCTGGATTCGTCTCGCAACAGTATTTGGTTATATAGTGTTTGTCTCGACACCTGCTGTTATGTTATCGCTGTACTATTTGTTTTTCTGGGATCCAGGATATGTTGCAAAGGTAAAAAGCTTGCAAGAAACGCTTATTCGGTCGTGGCACGTTTATTGAAAAAAAATTTTATTATAGGATTATGTGTTTCATTTTAATAGTGTAAAACATAACACAATCCCTTGGTTTGCTTGCATACAGACGTTGCATACACATTTAAGCGCATCCCTGATATAGTTTAATGGCGCAAACCCGATTATATTTTGTGTTCGGAATACCACTGTATAAAAGTGAAAAATATGCCGACTAAATTTTTTACCATAACTATAACGGCTATACATTTTTAGTTTTGTTACTAATTAGCTTCGTTGCATAATGGTCCGAATTTTGTAATAATTTACGTAGCTGTTATTAAATGGATATTGTTAATAGTATTTGAACTAGAATTATTGTGAGTAGAGGGTAGCGCTACACTTGCCGTGAAGGAGTCGGACGGCTTCGGAAGACTGTAAGTTAAGAATAACTTATTTACAAATTCATTGCAATTTGCATACGATACCGTTCGGCGCCGTCTGACGGCAGACGGCGCTGGAAGGTAGCAATAAAATGTTGTCAAGAGGCAGTGGTCTACCCTATTACAAACTACTTGGTGTTTTTAAAGTGAGGTATTCATATTATTAAAATTTCTGTTGCATTTTGTAGCAATGATAATTATGTTATACGTGTTTAGTTCGCTTCAAACTCGACAAAAATATCGCATGTTGACGACGTGGTTTCCGAACGTGGAGCGCGAGATTTATCACGTTTCGACGCACATCAACAACATGAAGACACCGAAACGAAAGGTATGTTATACGGTAATTTTCTGACAAGGCGAATGCGATAGCAAGGCAGGCATAGTTTTTTTATTTTATTATACCGCAGAGGTACATAGCGAGGTTTTAAAACGAATGTTAGTATGTTATCTGTAAGTTTGCGTTAGAAGTGACGAATCGGTCAACTATTTAGTCAGTAAATACTTACGCAGTTACATACATAATCATATATGATTCAGGTTGGGTTTGGAAATCCAGACATTGGCTGAATTGTAGGGACGTGAGTTTAAAGTGCAATTCTGATTTACGTAAAGATTTCACATAAGTTTTGCATCTTTGACTTAAGTCACCAGATTTGATCTTCTTGCCGACTTTGCAATAAGATTAAACAATTAAGCAATACAATTTGGAGCTGTGTATTTGTCAATATCTTCTATCTTTAAAGACTTAAGTTCAACGTTCACTTTAGTCAGAGGTTGACTTAAGTTTGGTTTCTGCAACAACCATGTCTGCAAGCTTCAAAAACTTTCCAACTTAACAATAAGTTCGTTTTATCGTTACCACGCAAACTGCGTTTTATTTTAGGGAAATTAAAAAACCGGAGATAAGGTTCCGGTTCAGAGATTAAGGTGGTTTCAGAGTTCCGTAAAATATCATTTGCAAAATGTTTAAACAAATTATTTGCTTCTTTGTTTTGCAGTAAATACCTTGAAGGCTGATCTCATCGCGGAATCGGAAGCCACGCCAGTCTGTAAACCTTGCTCGTGTGAATCGATAAATCCTATTGTTCCTGTGAATATTAGGACGGTGCCGGCGGATCGAGATAATAAATCTGGCAACTCTGGAAAACGTACACTCGGTAAAGTTTAATTTTCAGCAGCTTTCTTGTTTAAGAAGTTATTTCTCTGCGCACCCTGCAGGCGCTCGCTGATTATTTAGACCGCTTGAATAACTTATCGTGTAAACATGTCATTATTGCTAACAGTAGTTTATTGCTGTGTTGCAATAAGTAAAATGATGACGTTTTATGTTTCATGACTACCATATGGTGTTTCAGGACAAATTGTGGTAGGTTCGTCTGGAAGAGATGATCCTATTCCTGGCCATAGAAACACGTGAACAATTGAAACCTGGGCGCTGTGCGGTATTCCTAACTTTATCCATGACTTGAAAAATTTATTTTTTAAAATATTTTTTGGTTTATTATTGTGGTGCTAACCAAAGGTTTTTAGTTACAAAGAAACGTTCAATCGTAGTCGAGAATCGTTGTTACTCTGTAACAAGCAAAGGTAGGATTCTGTTTGGTGTTCTAGACAACTTAATATGATTTGTGTTCAGTTCTAAATAATTTCAACTTTTTCCTTCGGCACGTTGTTTTACGTAATTATGATAAAAAATTCAGTACTTCTCAACTTGTCAAGTTGTAATGCGTTGTTGTGTTGTACACAGAGAGCCTATTTATTTTATAGTTGTTTTATGCTTTAAATTCCGCGTTTAGCTTTGTGTGCCATGATATTTTGTGTATTCATTTATGTAGCTTTATGTATTATATAGATAATTATTTATCGACTGGCAGGGTGCAACAGGAATTCAGATTACAATTCCGATTCAAAACAAGTTTTGATTCCAATGCAGATGTCGATTGCACAATTAATCGGAATCCGAATTTTGAAATTTTAATTTTAATCAGATTTGTTGTAATACGTTGCATAAAAATTCTGTATTTATCTATTAGATTGCTTTCGATGAGTTAACTTATCAATAATTGATTGTAGGTTAGCATTTACAGAACCAAAAATTGTCGCCAACCGCCAACTTGTTCATGCCATCTTTTTGAAAATTGTTGTCAGCCACAGACGCCCTAAATCAACATGATATTTGTCAATACAAACTATCCGTACAGTCACAAAATTTCTAATTCCGATTACAATTCCGGTATAGTTTTGCTGTTCCGATTCCGATTCTGGTACAATCCAGTTCTGCTTTGCACCCTGTCGACTGGTTATTCTGCAGATGTTATCGTAGCTTTGCTGGCAGAGCTCGGAACAAGTTATGATTGCATTCATCGATGAACAGTGTTATGGAAAAAGTCTATAAGCACCAAATGGCGTAGAGGACCGTTGACGACAGTAGCAAAATTTCGGTTACGATAACAGCTAAAAATTTGGTAATGCTGATAAAGTTTAAACTGATCTACAATCGTTTTATCTCTTCAAGGGCAGCGTTGCATTAAATGGAAATTTAATAAGTAATAGTAAGTTAAAGTATACGAAGTGCGACGAAAGTCGGCTTGTATGATTTTGCATAGTGCGATTTGACTTTACATCTAATCAAATTTAGTCACTGTTCATACATTTGCGAAAAGAGTTTTAATGAAATGATCTACGGGAATTTACTTTGGTTAAATTCGCCAACTATGTAGTAATTATATTTTGGTTCGTTTGTTGTACTGTAAGATGCATAGTGCACACCTATATTTTAGTTTATATTCTTTTATACGGATTCTTCTTTGAATTGCTTTAATTTTCAGTAAAATCTCAGTTTTAACTCTTACTGTTTGTTTTGTCTTCCATTTCAGAACTCTATTTATATTTTGTTGTTAAGAGTCATTGTGTGGTGTATTTATTGTATTTGTTAAGTCAGATCATTTATAAACAAACATAATGATTATCTGCAAGTCTTGCTAAAGTTTTCACTGGACGTTGAACTGTTATCCTTGTGCTATGCTATTCAATGACAAAATAAAGTCGATTTCGTCAGAATTTTTATTTTGGTCATAACATTGGCTTGACAGTATAGGTAAGTATTATTGAAACATACCGCGATCGTAAACCTTTATGCAGAGTTGTGAGGTTTTTGAGCTGCCACCGTAGGGTGCAACTGGAACACAAAATACCGAGACCGGAAAAAGTAATACCAGATTTTCCACGGGAACCGGATAGTACGAAAGTAACTGAACACTAATTGTAGCACAATTTCACTTAAAAGATTATACATATATACTTATCATGCGACATTTTTCAGTATTTTTCATCAATCACATATATTTCCGTAGCGTGCCGGTTTTTCTAAAATCTAGAAACGGAAGCGGATAGTTAAATATACTAGATTTTCCAACCGAAGCCGCAATTCCGATTGCACACTGTTGGCCAGGTATTGGATACTTTTTTCTTATTTTTGGCGAGTGTTTATGCTATCAGACTGGCAGTCGTTCCAAAACGTTTACGTAATTTTTTAAAATGTTTTGCAACCATTTTGCTTCATTTTTATGTGATGCAAACGCCATATGTTTTAATTGTTGGTCTTTAGAACGGAGTATATTCGGCTGAAGCATCTTCGTCTAAAAGAGGGCTGAAGTAGGAATATATATTTGTCATGTGTAAATATGTTTTATTTGTAAGTAAAGTTTGGAATAGTTCGTTTAATTTGGGCATCGGTTACTCGGCTATGGAAACGACATGGAGTGGATTGGAGAGCTTTCAATCACTTGGGTTTTTTCACTGCCTTTGGGCGCTAGCTGCTAATTTAGCAATCTGTATTATTAAAAGAAATACGTGTTGGGAGTGTAAACGATTTTTTGCTTAACATTTTAGGCTAGAATTTTTAGTATTGAAACAACTGAACTATAAGTATTTTTAGTATGGCTGTACCCCAGGGTGCAACCGGAGGTGAAAGATACCGGTGCCTGAGGTCAACGAACTTGCCGAAGTCGGAGTAGAGGTGAAATTAGGTCGTAAAAGTGACGGTTAATTAGTTAATTTTAGCCGAGGTCTGCAATATCTTGTTTGGATTTACGCTAATTTTCAGCGAAATTACTAAACTTTCTTGAAAATGTGTTGACAAAAGTAAAACGAAACGCTTTAAACATAAATTTGGCAAAAACATGCAAAATGTTACTACCGAAATTGCCGGAACTTCCAGCAAAAATTCTACCGCAGCCGAGGCTGATTGTCTGCCAAATCGGGGGGCAGACCCCCTGTTGTACCCTGTAGTACCCCTATCGACAGCAGATATGTAAATATTATGAACGCCTTAGTGCTGGTTTTATATGAATGGAAATTTTTTAAATGTATATGTTTCCTGTTTATAGTTTTTGAAGTCGACTGAGCATCCACTCCTACCAGTTTGTTTTGTACATTTTTATACTTTCGTAGTACGTAAACTTATCAGGATTATATGCTAAGTAGTGATGGGCATCGGATATTTTTTCATATCCGGAGTTATTTATGCAACTGCCTCAATAGTGCTGGGTACTCGGTTTAGAAGACTGCTACTGTCAATTTTAGACAAATTTTTTTTGCTTCGGCTTAGGCTTAGGCTTTGTTTTAGACTTGTGTTCATTACGCTGAGGAGGCTTAAATTTACGTATACGTTTTAGTTGTTACTTTGTAGAAGCAGTACTGGTCCTAATCTTCAGGAACCGCACTACTCTTAAACTATCGGAGCATAATGCCGATCTGGCTCCTTGTAACCTCCCCTAATGATTTCAAGTAAATTTTAATTTTTTATGACTTGAAAATATTCTTTCACTTTTGTGATCTTATACAGATTACTGCGGAGTGCGGAATCAAAAATCTATTTTCACAGTTCAGAAATCTATAATTTTTTCATGTATATTACAGTGTAAAAGCGACGCGATGAGTTCAATTCCATCATTTTCTGCGTTGGATGAATAGTTTATCGCACGTAATTTGCTACTAATTTTTCGATTATTATTGATTAAAAATGAAAACCAAGATTATTAAGAAGCTCTTTTTCCGTCAAACGAGCGAAGCTGTTTATTGTATAAACGGAACAACCATAGGCTAACATATATACTTGTTAACAGTCAGCACAAAACTTTTGTAACCGATAGAAAAATTTTAAGTTAGTAATAGATAAGGGAGGTGTTCGCAAGTTAAAAAATTTTGTTTATGAATTGTTAAGCGATGCTATGTAGAAATTAGTTGTATTACCCCCGCCGTGGGACCCGGTGTAAAAGCTGTCCCAACACAGGTTTTTTGACGTTACAATAAATTTCTTACAATGTATCAAGTAACCCCTTGTCTCTGAAGCCTTGAAATTTAGAATGTTGGTTTACTAGCATTCTCAGAATATATCAAAAACTCACAATCGTCACCAGTGGCTTCTTAAAGTGATGATAAAACACGCCACCACCTGGATTTGTTCCATTGAGGTCACTAAAGCACGCCCGTTTGCAAAAATTGCGGTTGTCCCCGTAGTATTAGCAACTTTAAAATGCGTCGACTCATTCACGCTATGCGTTTCGACTTAAATAATTTAACTTTCAAGGATACCCCTTAACATTAATGAAAGAAAAAATTTAACCTTACTTTGCACGCCGCCGTTTTTCTTGCGCAATGCATATTAAACCTTCAAGAAAAACCTAGGTTTTAGTATTTGTTTTGCTAACGTTATACCTTAGCGTGGTTTCAGCTTAGCAATTTTACAATGCGTCAACCAATACATGTTGTGCGTTTCGACCTAATTTTTTTCACTTTAACCGGCAAGAAAGTTGGTCTTGGCATTTGCCGAACTCCGGCTTTAGGAATGGAATGGGTAACTATTTGATACTAAACATTTCGCACAAGTAAAATAGCTTCTCGTTTTCTTCGAAATTGCAACTCTAAACAAATTCTGCTGTTACCATATTGCCAAAACTATGTAAAACTTGTAATTTTTATTTGTTTGATTAGTTAAACACCCTTTTGGTATACCATGTTTTTGGTATACCAAACGGGGTATGGCAAAAAACGGATTTGGTACACTCATTAAAACACTTAAGCATGATAAAAACTAATTATAAAAATTGATTGCTTACTTTGAACGTTGATCACTTTGAATTTGTTTTGAAATCGATCCCTTTGAGTGCTCCTCCCAACTGAGTCGATACGCGCGATTTTTTTTTCTACAACCGACTGTTCCAAGCTGAAATTAGATGTCAAAGCTTACATAAACGCTTGTTTCCAAGTTGAAACTAAGTGTTGGGCCTTCCACGCCACCCATGAGGTTCCGAACAAGGACTCGCTTTTTTTAAAGTGCTGTCGCCCGCAACAAAAAACTTATTTTATTCTGTTGTCTACAAAAAATGAGTTTCGTTAGGAGCCCTAATGCACTCTTATGAGATGCTTATCTTACATACGCTCAGTTGCACGGCGTGTTTGAAGCTTAGCACGTAAAACTGCAGTGCTTACTCTATTAGCAACGTAAACCGTACAATTACGAAAATCACAGTCGTCTTTCAGTCAACTCATGCGGTCGTTCCAAGCTGAAACTAAGTGTTAGGCCTTCCACGCCACCCATGAGGTTCCCAACAAGGACTCGCTTTTTCTAAAGTGCTGTCGCCCGCAACAAAAAACTTATTTTTCTGTTGTCTACAAACACACAAACTCGACAACAGAATAAATAAATTTTTGCTAGGAGCCCTATTGCACTCTCTTGAACTTAGAAGCGTCCGCGCGCCTTACTAAAGTCAATAATGCACTACCTTAAGCGCTACGCTTAGTCGCGCGCGTACTTAAACTTGGATCACTGCTTAGTAGACATACTATGTAAACTACACGATACCGAAAATACATATCATTGTAATAAGAAAATACATATTTTTCTGCGCAGGTACTTGCTTCTAGCGTGCTCATTTCGCACGCACCGAAGTGCTTTTTTCGCTAGCAGGCTCGCACCGAAGTGCTTTTTTCGCCAGCAGGCTCGCACCGAAGTGCTCATTTCGCCAATAAAAACACAATACACAAATATGGCTCGCACCTAATTACAAATACGAGACAAAATAAATAATTGGGCATTTTTATTTTTTGTTTTTTTTGTATTTTCACTGTGTAATTTTTTTGGGCATTTTAATTTTTTGTTTTTTGGGCAATGGCAAAAACTAGAAAGTCGAACCCCTCCCTATCAAAAACTGGGGCATGGGTACGAACCAACAATACCCGCTACGAGGTATATAAAACAAAGGCACACGTAACTAATGCCCCCTGTAACCCACCCCACTCCCTCACAACTAAACTGAAATTTGACCATATAATTCATTAGATATGTACACATATGTATATAACGCTAGCATCATTATACCGCTAGCACCCCGTCATATGGCAATTCACAGGCTATAACAGTGAAATAATTGAGCAACAAGTTTAACCTAAAAGAAGTACAGTATCGACGCTGGCTTGGAGTACACCACAGGGAATGATACACGCACGAGCTACTCAATAAGTACTGTTCCAAAACACGGAAACCAGGAACATGCATTTCCACAACCCTTATACGTTCTCCAATAAAATATGTCGCTAAACGTGCAGAAAAACGTTTTTGCAAAGGCAGGCAAGGTTTCTTGCGCTTTGGCGTAACATACGTTTCGGAGACAATTGGTGCAGATGTCGAAGGTTTAGGGTCCGCCTCAATGTTAGGTGCTGGAGTAACGTCACGCTCGTTGATCGTTTCGCCAGAATACATGTTGCTTAGTCCGCTTACACTCGTTTCGCTAGCATCCTTAGGCGTAGACGCAGTTACACGTGGATGAGTTCTGAAATAAATAGCATAAAAAATATGTTGAACAGGTTATATATGCGATGAATGGTGAAATGACGTTCGGTTCAACAGTACTTCGTCTTTGATTCACTTGAAAAAGTCACCAATTTTGCAACAGTACCGTCACTCAACTGTGGACAGTACTGCTGCAAACCTGACCAAAATGAGTTATATACGGTACGATTCTTGTCATATTCTTTTCATGAGGATAATGCAACTGACACGATTGTGCTTCGCATCGGCTACATTAGTCTCTTTGAAAGAATATGACAAAAATCATTTCGCATTTTTTCAGTTGTATCAGCGGATTTTTCTTTGTCAAACAACTGTCGCATTTAGTTCATAATTACGATTTGCAGTGAGAAAAACTTTATAACACGCTAAATTTGAGGTAGTACATTGGGAGGTAAGCTGAGACATTTGTTGTTGCGTTTATAGTCATTATTAATTACAATTTGCGTTGAAACACTCTATGATACACGGAGTTTAAGCTAGTACATCTATATGTAAAGCTTTGCCAGTATGCTTTAAATTTAGTGTGCTTTTGAGTGTTTCAACCCAAACTGTATTTAAGGTACTATAAACGCAACAACAAATGTCTCAGCTTACCTCCCAATGTACTACTTCAAATTTAGCATTATAAACTAAACGCAACAAATAGTCGTTTGACAAAGAAAAATCAACTGATACAACCGAGAAAATGCGAAGACAGTAATCAGTGAATCAAAAAAACGACGAAGCTGTTGAACCGAACGCTGACTATCGATGCTAACCAGGCCAGGCGGCTGGAGTAAATTCTCCCCGTTTGTTCCCGGGCGGCGCATCGATAGCCTCGTTCGCTCATAGCTCAGTAACCTACTCTCAACCCTACATACACGAAGAACAGCAAATAACACCACTCACACACATTCAAACACCTGCAAATATCCAAAATCTAACACAACTAGCAAGATAGGATCGGTCTTAAACCGCGAGAACCAAAAGCTTCAGAGAACGGACTTTGTGTGCTGATGCTCCAATTTGAACAAAAAGAAATTAACTTTAGAAAATAAACGTTTTGAGCAAGCGTTGGAACGGTGGGGAGTATTTAACAAACTACTTGGCACAAGCACTGACCGAAATGTAATATCTTCCAGAGATTGTGTAGTGGACTGATATGGATTAAGCTCCGAAGTTCAAGCGCTTGCCTTGAAGGTAGCGTATCGAGTCTCATTCTCCGTTCGGCATTGTATCTTGCCAAGCGTCGACGATTAATCATTAACCTCAAAAAAGAGCCTTACATTAGATAGTAATCAGTTTTGCTAGGTAATTTCCGATCGTGGACAACAATACTTAATCTCTAACACCATTTCGGTATCAAAGGGTTCCACTTGTAATATACACGAAGCAATGCGTCTTTCTGATCAGAAATTTTTTGGTGAAACATCAAACGACAAGTGGGATTCAGTATCAGCCCACCATGGAATATCAATTCTTGCAAAAACTGCAAGAGGTAAGCGACAACGCAAGACATACCTAAAACTATACTATGGCTAAAAGACAAACTAACATTGTACACAATCCAATCAATGTGCCTGCAATAAGGCAACTAAGAGACGATCCGACTAATGTACCAGCATGATTCGCAACAATCATTGCAGCCGTTGAGACATTTCTACCAATAGGCAGCGTACTCGATGTCAACGACGTCGACGCCGTTGTAACTGCCGCGGTTTTAGGTGTAATCGTACTTCTGACAGGAGATGAGCTATAAGACAACGAAATAACTGAAGATGTAGAATCAGTAATATGCGGCGATGTTTTGACACGAATAGTAGTAGTTGGCTGGGATGTCTTAGACTATGTCGAACGCATGGTTGAACTACGACGAGCACTTGTGGAGGTAGACAGAGAATGAGACGTCACGGCAGTAGTAACAAGAGGGACCGACGAACTAAAATAGTGAACGACGTTGTATAGGAAAATTTTCCTTGTGCGATACGAGAGGTTAGGAAATAGCTCAATTTCGCCTATAAACAACACGCTTGGTGTAAATGTAGTGGTTACAACAGGCGACGTGGTTGATGTACTGCTAAATTTAACCGCATAAATTAGCAAGGACGAGCATAAGACTTTCCGCTTTTCATGTCGTATTGAAAACGATAAATCAAAATAAATATAAACAAACACACACGATCAAAGCTGACAAAGCAGAGGCTTCATAACACACCTTGCATAATTAAAACGCGAAGGTCCACTGAGATCAAAGCAGCATAACGTTGCCAGGCAGCAGTACTCGTCGCTGCTTGCGACTATCTTGCGCAATAGAGGCAATCGACTCCGTAAATTTGTACAGGTAAAATAGCATACATCCGGCGGTGGTGGACTATACATCGACAGCGTAGTTGCAGTCGGATAGTTCAGCGAAAAATAGCTGAACGCAGTGGTACACACAATTTGTGTGTTCAAACATCGACACGCGCCGTAGGCCTAAAATACATAATAAACATACATGCACTTCAGGGTGCAACCGGAATTACAATTTACCAGAACCGGAACCGGAACCGGAATTTAAAAATTTTACCGGAACCGGAACCGGAAACGGAACCGGAAAGTAAAAAATGCATTTCACCAAAAATTTCATTTTATTCTTATTTTTTGCTCTATTATTTGTGAAATAACCTTAGTCGAACATAGGTATTTATTTTATTTGTTGTATTTTAGATTTTCGTCGTCGACTGAAGTGAAATCCACCATCATTGGCTTATATTTGGAGTACAAGTGGCTTTCAAAAGAGATTCTTAAAAATTAGCAAAGTTAAGAAAACGGCCAAATTATAACACCGGAATTTTTAAATCCGGTAAAAATTTTCCGGAACCGGAAGGTGAAAAAATGCCGGAACCGGAACCGGAATTCCGGTTGCACCCTCATGCAATGCACTTATATATATGTAATTTTAATTCAGACACCGAACATTGTTTCTGTCGAAGACTATGCACTCATTCAAAAAGCGTCCAGAAACCAAATAGAATGCTTTCAAATTATGCCTAAAGTGGAGAAAACTGTTGCTCCACTTTTGGACCTCTGACGGAACGGGATACCTATATTGTCATTTATCAGCTAATTCGGACGGTGCAATATCTCGCCAGTCTTAATATTTTTCACCTTGACATATCTGGGGCAAATATTCTGTATCTACCTTGCCACAAATACCCAAATTTAATTGATTTTGGAGGAGGCGTATACAGCGAAACCTTAAAATACGGCTAGGACCTTGCTGCACACCGTGCACTATGCCCGAATTGCGAAACAGCAGCTTAGTTCACCTTGGTGCAACTCCAACGTCCTAAACACTTATCAAATTGGACGCGTCGCTCATTTTCTGGTGTGCGTTTCTTATTCCCATAATAACTCTACTTTTGCTACTCTAACAGAGAGCACAAAAGACTTTATCAACAGATGCTGTCACGAAAACCCTAGAAAAAGGCTTCGCTTTTCAAAAATTAACAATCACGATTTCCAAACAGCTAAATCTACCTATAGAGAGTTTCTACACACAATAGCCCCTTGAACTACAC
Source organism: Enoplolaimus lenunculus (assembly GCA_030248215.1). Classification (NCBI taxonomy): domain Eukaryota; kingdom Metazoa; phylum Nematoda; class Enoplea; order Enoplida; family Thoracostomopsidae; genus Enoplolaimus; species Enoplolaimus lenunculus. The sequence goes on along the minus strand of JASANG010000627.1, from coordinate 572,306 downwards.
TTTGTCATGAATCTACAAAATTACAGGGAGCATATACCTATAAAGATAAGTTGTAACATAGATTATTATAATTATAATAATAATAACAACAACAACAACACTAACGTTTGGAACGCAGACCATCACCAGCATCAATAACACCATGACTAGTCTGAAAAACTTTTCACCAACACCTGAAACAGAAAACTATGACCAAGTTACTTATGACGATAGTAACTTTCTGACAGCATGACAGATCCTGAAGCAGTGTTTAATTTGTTTTTTGACACTTTGCCGGAGGAAGCAACGTTATGCACTCCCCCGCATCCGACTTCACATTTGCAACTCCTGCTGCTACTCAATCCAGCACCTCTGACGGCAACAGTAGTTGGGCAATTAACCCAGTCTGTACCAATTTGAACGACTACGATGCCCCAGAAGTTCCAACACTTATAACAAAGTAAGTGCAAACGGATACTAATGAAATAACTGTCGGGGATAACGGTAAATTACATGTGCCTCAATGTTTCGACTGGAATGCTGCTGCTACTTCATTGAAAAACATTCTGAAAGTGCAATGTGTACTACATCCAGCGAACGATGCATTTCGTTATTGGGATCAAGAAGTGCAAACCGCTCTAGAACTTGACCGAAAACTAACCAAGGAGTATATTGAATCAAACTTAGAATGGGAGAGCAATGATAAACAATTTTGCCTTTTATGCTTAACTCGAAAACCTTTTGAGCAAGGATGTTCGCTATTTTCGAAAGGAAACACCTCATCTCACAGCGCAAACCACAACTACTGCCCAGTTTGCGATGGACACCGCATGTATCTAACGATTCAAAAGTTACTAAGTCGTGGTGGATCCTATTGCTGCAGGTATATCAATTTGTGTTACACAGGCAAATACAAGTTTAGGTCACATCCCTCTCTACCAACCCTATGTATATTTTAACAACGAGTGGCCCACTCTAATTTCAAATACTTACAACGCGATGTGCTCAAGAGAGCCTCTTTACACCGATATAAACCCTGAGCAATTTGGTAAACATTGACAATGTATCGAATCATAAGTTGAGCAAACGAAACTGTCATGGAACACAAGATCATGGCTGCCACACGCTAAAAACAGCACCATTGAATAAATGTAAGCACTGGTATATATGAACTTAGCATGACAAGTAACAGCAACGATACACAAGGTCATGCTGTAATGTCAACGCAAGCGACAAATGTATACATGTGAAATTGGTTGGAACTTTTTGCTGTAAACACGGCACTTCGTGTCAACTATACAGCAACAAATACCCGTTGTTGTTTTTGAACGGCTATTCTCAAATGGATGATTATCGCAAAACAAAACGAAGGTGTAAAAATGCAAAATAACTTTAGACAATGCTAATATAATTTCTTCCAGTTAAGTTTATTGGAACGGGGCGGTAGTTGCTCTTTTTTTTGTAAAAACGGTTTGCGGTATATTTGAAGTTTTCAAAAATGAGACAAACTCAGGTCCATCCTCAGGCACATTTTTGTCGTACGGGATGACAACATATCGCACCAAATCAACAATTGACGAAAATGTTTGTCCATTAACACTAAAACTGCCGTCTGAATCTGGTGACGCATTTTTCAAGTAATGTAGCAAAATTTTAACCCTTCCTTGATACTGTTTAGGAAACAGACTCAGGATATCATTGAAATTATTTGAGTTGCTTGTTTAAACAAAGGGCTTTGCAATTTCAATCAGCTTTGCTGCTTTATCAGACAAACTGTCATTGGACCTGAGGATGTCACCAGCTTTTACTTCAAATTCTGATGCATTTTCAGGAGTTCGAGGCACAACGCCTTCGTGCACCAAGTAATACTTACGAGCCATTTAGTTAACGGTTTTGACAAAATGCAAGGTAGCTTTGATGAGTCGCTTCAATAACTTTTGATTTTGTACAGACACAGACAGTATAATTTATGCTAGCGAGCAACATGGCAAAGAACTTGAAGAGTCTATTTTTCTTGCAGATCTCAAAAACGAACTGGAAGACTCTTTTTCGCCTGATGCATACATTACAGAATTTTACTGTATCGGAGCAAAAAGCTACTATTATAAAGTCAAGGATAACGAAGCGACAAGAAATGTTTTCAAAATTAACGGTTTTGCGTTAACCAGCGAAAATCTGAAGGTACTCTCGGAAAACAAATTTAAATCAGTGTTGAGCGACCGAGCCCAGAAAGTAGTGCTCAAAGATTTCAGTATTCGACGCTCGAAGCTTACTACAGAATTGTATTCAACACTAATTGACAAAACATTTCAGTTCACATTCTCTAAAAGGTTACTCTGCAAAGATTTTACTACTCGTTGTATTGGTGATAAACTTGTGTCTATAAATGAGCTGTTGTAATTGTGCATGCCGTAAATTTGTTCATATATACTTGTCGAATAAAAAAACGTAGAAATATTTTATGGACCTGTTGAGCAAAATCAGGCACTTTGCAAAAAGGCACCATGCCGCTAACGGCAACCGGAAAGCTCGATACCCGCGATCGACCAGATGACACCGTGTCGAATACAACGAACAACAGGCATTTGGTAAGCCATAATACTTGCGCACTAACGCCAAACAACACCCACAACCCGCGCGCAAATAGCGCTAACAACCTTCATTAGATATGCATTAAGTACGCACATAGTTACATCACAACCTCACACCTATAACAACAAAAACAACACAAAACTATATAGACAATATGTTAATAAGATGTATTTAAGGAACTTAAGTTCAAATTAATAAATTTTTAGCCCTTACTATTCTATAAAGGACTGCAGAATAAGAGCTGTTTACTTGAGTACATTTGTAGACTTCGGGTTTGACAAATACCAAGTAGCAAACAGTGTACGGTTTCAGTATTTTACAAAACCTACATCAATGGGGGTTGCAGTTTCAATTGCTAATTATTTTTACTCTCCACAAAGCTTTGTCGATGCTATAAATAAAGCTATCGGTCACTCTGATATCATTAAAATAAAATATGGTTCAATGCGAAAACGTGTAGAGATAACATGTGCAGATGGTGCTAGTATCAAACACATGTCCCCACCACTTCAGCTTGCACTTGGACTGGAATCTAACTCGATTTCCGGAACAATAACCGGCAGCCGAACGGTTGATGTCAACATATTTAACCGAGTCCTACTTGTAGAGGCTAAATTTGTTCGAAACCAAATAATTCAGAACGATTCAGAAAGAGTATTATGCGTTGTACCTAATGTAAAGAATAATGAAAGTATGCCGTACTACGAACCTCAAAGCGTGCGTTTTATGGATTGCAATATTTTATTTGGAAATAAGCTCAGTCTCAAAGTGGTGAATGTTAACGGAGAAAGCATCGAATACGGCAACGAACAAATTTTTGTCGAGCTTACTTTTCGACAAAAGCCTCACACTTAGGAACAACCCTAACTCACAAGTACATTAGACTAGCTATCAACGTAGACAGAGTAAATATACATAAATGCTACATGCATATGTACATAACTTATATACGTAAAAATTTTACATATCGTGAACTGAATACGTATGTTAAACCACCAAGCTAAAATCATCCCAATTTAGAATTGAGCAAATCCAAAGGAAAGTGACGCCTTCAACAAACCTTAACCAATTTTCTAAGATCTGTCCAAGCAATAACACACTCGATGGAAGAGCTCAATTCTAAATTGAGGTAATTTCGGTGTTGGGATTTAACATGTACGTGAGTTCAACGTATGGATGGTGCATTATATGAAACAGCGAATGCTGTAATAGTATTAGCGATGTACTGAAACCAAAATTTTTGCCGATACCGATTTTTATTTTGAAATTTTGCCGATGCCGAACCGATGCCGATTACAACTCTAGTACACCGTACTTCAGTAAACGGATGCGATACATTACATCATTAATGTGAATACTTAAACTCTAATCCAGAGTGGCAACAAAGGTTCGGATTCGGATTTGGCGAAAATTTGAGGTTCGGATTCGGATTCGGTTGTGGAAAAGCCGAATCCAACAAAGTTCGGCAATATGTTTTTTCATTTTTAAGCAATAAAATTTTTAAATGCCTTGCTATAAAAATCAATATTTTTTATTTCAAATGAGAAACCTCAGAACTGACGTCGGGACAAAATAATTAAGTTATACGACTGGCATTGCGTTGATATTCTGGAACAAATTATAGATATATCTGAAATTTGCAACATGCAGGATTCGGATTCGGTCAAATGGTGGATTTGGTGCCACCCTGCTCTAACCGTTATAAACGTTTATAATTTTATGAGAACATCTCATTTAAATTAATTCTGCCAAACACAAACACGCCAGAGATATAACAGTATCTGGGGTATGTGACATGCGGATGCATGGAGGCAAGTAATAACCTCATGCTGCACATCGGTAAAAATCACTGCTGCATGAGTAGTGCTTTTATATGCAGCAGCAGCAGCAGTAAAACTTGGAAGAACCAAAATACATGTGTATCATGTTGAGGTTCTTATAAGGCATACAAACTGGAAAACTCAGCAGTTGATTGTGAGGCGGCGTGGCTCGGCGGATAGCGCGCTGGACTGATAATTAGTCGATCGAGTTCCAAACCTCCTGGGAGCTTCCCTCATTTTCAGTTGCTGAGAAGTCAGAACTAAAAACCGTCGTACCCCAACCTACCCAACTTATCACACGTTTATTAACCCGCATTGCAAATGTATATATCTCGATGCTTAGGTTCTTTGCACCTTGGGTTAGCAGGGTGCAACCGGAATTCCGATTCTGATTAGAATTCCGATTCAAGACGTGTCCCGCACAAAATTCCTAGTTCCGATTTCGATTCCGATTAGAATTTCGGTATAAATGTGCTGTTCTGACCCCGTTTCCGGTAAAGATCCAGTTCCGTTTTGCTCGCTGTGGGTTAGGCTTGGCACTGATTTTACATTTTTTTCTCTTATAGTAGCTAACTAGCTATCATATTGTATTATCGGGATAGACATGTCGACGTATAGTCGATTACAAAAGCAATTGGAGGAGCAAGCATATAGCGCAGTGTTGACGCATTTGCTTATGGGTCAGCAGGCATCTCCGCTCAGGCAATGCTGAGGTTTGAAAATCAGCGCATTTATTGTATTAGATTTGCTTTACTTCTGTGCAAAATTTGAGATCTTTAATTGCACCAGTTCGTAAGTTTGAAAGACTATAACTAACTGGTGATAGGTGCTACATGCATTTGAGAATATGGGCCCAGGAAATAGTGAGGTTCGAAATTCAGCACATTATTGCGTTTGATATACTCTACATCTGAGCCAATTCTGAAAACTGCAATTGTAGTTGTTCCTTAAGTTGAAAACATCTCGCTAACTAGTGATAGGTGTTATAATGCATTTGACAATACGAGTCAAGTATGTTGCAAACAGATGGCAAACGCCTAGTGCCGTGCATACAGCACATAGAACAAAGGTGCAAAATGGACTGAATTATACCGATCGTAATTAGAATCGAGTCGCAGGCCTACCCCCTATGTCCCTTTGACTGCACTAACTAGTTACCGTATTACTACAGCAGTTATAAACACTGCTCAAAACTTACCTACGCCTAAAACTTCTACCAGCAGCACGCGAAGCGGAACTGGAGTGTACCGGAATCGGAACTGGATTATACCGCAAACGGAATCGAACTAAAAAATTTGCGACTGTATGGATAATTTTTATTAACAAGCATAAAATATTGATTTTGGTGTCTGTTGGGTTGGCTGGCAATCGTTCTCAAAAACTGTAAACAAACTGGCGGTCATTTTGTGGTTCTGTAAAGCTAATCTACAATCAATTTACTAGATAACTGATGCCGAATTTTAATGCAACATATCGAAAAAATAAAATCGAAAATAATTAAAGCGGAATTGTAACCGGGATTGGACTAGAAATTCCGCATGCACCCTGTCTTTACCTAAATAAACACCCGACCCCTTGTCTTAAAAACAAAATAATAAACAGTCATATTGTGACTGTCATGCTTACTAGCTATGCAAGCCAGATTAGCAGCACAGACGACAATGGATGAAAACATTTATTTATAAAAATAAAGGCATTGTGTGTAGTACCTATCGCCAGTGGGTGATAGATTTGGTCAGTTCACTTAAATTGGTGATACTATAGACATTTTATAATATAAGTATAGATTTTCAAATGAGTATACCAAATCCGTTTTTGCCGTACCCCGTTTGGTTTACCCAAAAACGTGGTCCACCAAAAGGGGTGTTTAACTACTTGTTTGAGTACAACAGCTTGCAGTCTAAAAATTTTATATTTGAAGGTTCGTAATATAAGACCGGTTCTTTTACCCTTAAATTTGGAATCAGCGTTAGCGTTTTTCACAGTTGTCTTCTACAACCTGACCTCCAATAAAATCACAACCTAAAAAGACGCAATTGGTATAGAGCCACATATCTATTACCCGTTCCCCTGTAAAGGAACCTTCAATAGAATTTTGATCTAAACCCAAAAGTTTTTGAAGCCTAACCGAAATGTCTTTAATTTTACTACCACCATTACGTTTAATGATAACTTTTTAGTTAAATCATTATAGTTAATTTAAAAAAAAAATTTATCTAGTTTTGCTATGCTAGATCGTAGATAATCAATGAAACATTGATTATCGTAACATACCGTGGCAGGTATGATTATATTGTGAAATGTTTTAGTATCCGGCGATTAATAGCTAGTGAAAAGGTGATATTAAAGATAGGACGTATAATAACAATTTTAGTCAAACCAACTTCAATCTGATTTTGTCCAAAATCAAGAACATTTGACAGATAACACTCAACTACTGAATCTGTAATTTCAGATTCGAGGTAAACATAAATCTTTTCAATCATTTTTTTGTTTTATTTTGATTCAAAAATCAATCATCAGCTTATATACTATTGCAAGTATTGAAAAAATAATTATTTGTACTCATACTTTATCTGCATCAATGTTCATACGCTTATAAAAAATCAATTCATTTTCTCCGAGTACCATGAGCTACTAATCCAGTCGGCCATGTGATGCATAAGCAAACTGCATCGGTACTCAGTACAAAATTTCCTTTCATTCATAGGCCTACCATATTGGTAATTGCAGTAGTCGCTAAGAAAGTGTTGTTCCGTGAAAACGAATGACGGAAACCTGCATCTGCTAAGTCCTTGATGACTAAGTTGATGTATCCAGTGCGACGAGAAACCATTTTGATAAAAGTTAACTGATCTTTACCCTTATTGGACACTAAGGGTTCAGGCAAATGGTCAAATATCCAGACCAAGGCATCTGCTGCACGTCAAAATCCGTTACTTGCAATGTTATAAGTACCGTTCATTCGAAGAGAGGAAATAGAACGAAAGAACATATGATTTAGTCTTTGAAGTATCGAGTGTATTATTGTAGCGATAGCATTCTAAAACATACAATACGACTTACTTCAGAGTGATTTCCTTGCGACGGTTTAATTGATCTCGTCAAACATTTGGTGGAAAGGTGAAATGATATTTTTGTTCCGAGTACTGGAACCGGACCGTCACCTCTGTTGTGGCGAATAACCCTTCTCCGATGTGCGCCGTATTGAACAAGACTACCGCCATATTACCGATGTATAAAGTATGTCAGTACGTGAAATCTTGAAACGCAAACGCCAACAAAATTGCTTGTTTATAGTAAAATGTCGAATTTCCCGATGACAAAACGAGCAGAGCATAGGATGATATAACACAGACAAATGATTTCCTGACCAAGATACATCCGTTTATATACAGCAGAGACAAAGGATGGTGTTGGTATTGTTAGCAAAGCAAGAGTCCATAGGTCGTCCTCGTGACTTTCAAATAAACCAGCTTTCCCTTTAGGTACCAATTACAACAAAACAATGACGGCAGATCAAGGTTCATAGTTCGAAACTATTTATATTTTAATATAAAACCTTATCAAATTTATTAGGAGTTTGCTAACAATAAAGAGACAAAGGTGGAAAATGTTCAACACGAACGTTTTGAAGGTGACGTACAAGGCTGGGTTCCTTGAAAGTATCGTGATTTATAGGCAACGGCGAGGATGTTGTTTTTAGCAATGACTTAATAATTTAATACGATTAAAAAGCCGTGACCTGCGGAAGCTGGTACAAACGTGCTCTGCTGAGCTAAAAGCGTTAAATAAATTTAAATGAAAAGTACAAATTATGTTCGCGTGACTCCTGATTCCACAAATTCACGGCTGCCGGTACCAGTTACGACAGTGCACAGTTAGCGAAATCTAGGGCTTGCAGCTCGAAAATTACCAGGTCATTGCTAATAATAACAAGATTATGGTAGAATATGTTTACGACCCATGCCTTAAGAGGCAGCTAAATTTTGTCCATAAGCAGTTTGCTTGCATTCGCAATTGTAGTTTTGCTCAGAAAAGTTTGCCTACTTTTACAGTTGTCTTTATAAAGACTTTCTGAAGAGCTTTCATCGGATCAGGCGAAAGGTAAGCGTTATTAATTTTCTACGCAGAAACATTAATTCAGTAAAATAGAGCATGGTGTTGTACCGTTCTCTTCAGCAAGAACGCATACAAATGAGCATAAATCAAACGCGAACTTTCTCGAATTAAACATAAATGGCACCATAAAGAACTAGTTTTGATAGCTACTGCTGGTTGAAAAAATCAGCTACACCGTTTTCAACTAATTTGACAAAATAAACTAACATGGACTGATTTAAAAAAATGAACGAACTGTGCAACTAAAACAAATTAATTAATCAGGAAATTGTTCGAGATTAAAACAAAACCGCAATTTTCGCACCGAATTTCAATAATTTCGTCCGCAGAATCATTATGCTGCTGTCCTGCGGCGTCAACATCAAGCTTACAATTGGGGCGCTTCTCATAACCAGTAAAATCAACATCGTCATTTGGGAACGCTGTAGCCACGTTTTCAAACCCTCCACTCTCTAAACCATCATTTTTGGGTTCACCCAGATGATTTGCGACAGGCGGCGCAGCATTTTATAACGTTATCTTCAATTACTGCCCTAAAAATTGGAATTTTACACAGTCCCAGCTAGAGATCAACCGGATATTAATTTTACCGGATACCGGAACCGGAACCGGATGGTAACTTGTCCGAAATTGCAGTCGCTGCAAAATATCTAGTATTCCGACATATAAAAAGCAGGTATATATTTGGAACCACAACCGCAAATATCCGGTATCTGGTAGGTATATATACCGGATACGGATGTCGCTTTTTGCCGGATATTAAACCGCAACCGGATATCTGGTCGATCCATGGTGTCAGCACAATCTCGAACAAATGTACGAAGGGAAAAGCAAGCAAGGGGTAAAACAGAACTACACTACAATTCAACCAGAAGACAAAAATTATTTGTTTGAGTGAATAAATATATTCATATGCATCGAATTTAAGTGTTGGCTGATATCAGAATGCTTCGTTTAAAATTTAACTGACTTTTTCATCTTTGATGGGTCTGATTGGTAGTTGTCCTGTAAGGATTTGGCAAACTATCCACTGAAGACGAAAAGTTAGTGTAGTCGGTGTCCTTGCTGGCGTTTCGTAAGTATTTTCAGCTGGTACATTACCGGAGGAACTAAAAACTAACATTTCAACATCAGGATTCGGCAGTGGCTGGACTAGTCTTCGTTGCAATTGACGTCGTTTTCTTCAATTATGTCCGAGGTATCTGAAACAAAAAATCATAGTGGTCGGAGCGTCGAAAAAGCATAACAACTAAACAAAACCCGTTTACAACAAAAGGCAGTAACGGATCGATTTATCTGGCAAAGTGTTTGCACGCTAATACTCATGCGCGCCAAATGGGTATAGACAAGTATCGACTCGACTTCAGACTGTAGACCTTTCGAATTGATTGTTTTGCAGCATGTAGCCAACGTGAGTTTTTTAGCAATTATTTTCTAAACATGCAAGTATACACATTCCTAAATAGGCACACACTCACACACACTCACACACACAGGCAAACACACGGAATTTAGGGTACATTTAAAGTACAAATAAATAAAATCCTGCGCAGAAATGTATCTTACGCTGCTCCGATTGCAAATATTGCTCCTGCAGCAAAATCGCTCGCGACACCACCTGATATTGCTCCGCTACAACGAAAAAATATCCTAATCAACAAATTTGAATTAACCACACGAGGTAGTGCATTAATAGGCGTAAATTCATAGTTGCATGCATAAATCAACAAACATGTATTAAACAATGAAACCGTCACTGTCTAAAGCAAGTTTTAATAAGGGGATATAGATAGTGAACCATTGTGCCATAAATATTGACTGCGTTGCTAAATTAGTTTTCACTAAGGACTAGCTAAGACTGTTTTCAACCCTAGACTTACACATCTACTCGCGAACATTCTGCGCTGCTCGTATCATTATGGACAGTTACTGGTATACGTGGCGATGAAGACAAAACAGGCGCAACTGTTGGTGCCGTCGCTGCTGTAGTAGCGCTGCCACCAACTGTTGTAGACCTAAATGTGAAACAATAACTGTGTTGCCTTTATGGCGTCGTTTACAGAACTTGATGCCTCAACCCTCCCAGTGTGTGTAATAGGCTAGTCAATAGATACAAGAGCAGTTATGCAAACGTAAACATGCAAACCAAGATGATCATATAATTAGTTATAAATAAAGCTACTACATAGATAGCAAAAATAAAGCAAACAAAATAATTAGAAAACACACACTATACACCACACTGAAATACACCGCAGCACTAGAGTACACAAAATAGAAGCAATTATACCAATTTTGCAAATTTTTCCACTGTAAAATATTGACAATTACGTTTTAATAATGGATCCCGATATTATCAAACTCGATATCACTGATGTTGATAGCACCTGACTGGACGTCGGAAAAGCTATAGGGCTTGAAGTTCGGAAACGGGCAGCACGTACGCTGACATTAGAGGCTGTTGTACTAAAATAAATTGACAGAAATTAAATAAAAATTCTCACGTTTTTGTGATCTCCAATTTCGACAAAGTAGTCCAAAATGTTGTGACAGTCGTTGACTTGTTGACTTTGTAAACTCGTCCCCATAGTTTTAGGGATAAACCAGTAGTTGGTGAGTGTAAAATACGTCCATAAACTTGTACTGAAGGTAAGGTTGCAGTCGGTGCAGTAACCCACTGCATTAATTCCTTAGCGTAGCGTAACTTCTAAAGATATTTCAATTTTGGCTGTTTAGTAACTAAAGATGCGTTATAAACAGTGATCCTAGACGGTGCGCGGGTTAAATGAAACTTTTGTGTCTTATTTATCATCATCATTTGGTCAAGCACCATCATCAGCCGTAGCTACATCATTTTTACCACTAGCAACGCTGCTTGGACCGAAATCAGCCTGCTTAAAAATAATTTTAATACGACGAAAACGCAATTGACCACATTTTACAGGATAATATTGTAGTGTGAAATAAGGATTTTTATAAAGTGAGCTTACTATTTTGTACTTTATACTATCTGTATAAATATCTGTGTTAGAAATGAACCAATGCATTGATTTACATTCCTATTGAAAAGATGAAACATTAGCAGGCTTGCTGCTCATGAGTGTGTCGACTAGAATAGCAAACATTTTAATTTTTAGAATAATGTATTTTTGATGATTTTATTGAAGTAAAATTACCACAATAACTTCAAAATCAAAACCATATCGATCAACAAGCTGTCGAAAATTGGTAAATACATTGTCACTAAAACGCTCGCTCGTTTGTCTTTGATGTGGTAACTAAGTTCTGTCGGCGCAAAACTAGAACGAAAGGTTTGGAAATCAAACGAAGAAGTTAAAATTTTGAATTGAACAAAACATCAGGTACTACAGTTAAATTATTCATATCGTATTCTGCACAATACTTAGTTTGTACTGCTTGCAGTATTGAGGGAAGCGCTAACAAACACAAGCAACAGCGACGTCAATGTAGAAAAGGTCAACACTTAAACCTAACCAAATAACACAGAGTATCAAACATTTTATAGAATGAAACTAGCACAAGACAACATTTTTTTACTTACTTAGCCAATTCCACGAAGTAATACATTCCTTGCAATTCGCAAAACATCGTATATATTTGTTCCTTCTGACAGAATTAATGCGCAACTTTCGCCATCGAACGTTGGCTCCAATTTGATCTTCACATTTGAAATGCTGGTTGGCGCCACTCGATCTGTTTTGTTGGTAAACTATCAAGCATTGCGCAAATCTCGGATCAGTTAAACGAGCTTCATTACATGGGTTCTAAAATTATATACAACGCAAACAGCAAAGTAAAACGATTCCAATTAAAAATGTATACAATCACGATGTGTGACAAAAAGAATAGGTGATATATTGCAAGGTACAACAAAATATATAAAATTGTCTTATAATTATTTAGAAGTTGTCAATGTGACAAAAGAAACGGTTCTGACGTGTTCTGGTAAAACAATATATCAAGTTATAAGGGACTTCAAATAGTCATTAATAACAAACATAATTCGTAAGCCTTTTAGTTGAAAAAATTGAAATTTAACATTTAGCAACTCACATATAAGATGCTGGAATTAACAACATCTCATCTATCTGACCATTATTGCTGCTTACAGACTGAACGTCTGTGGTTACATCTCGGACTGGCAGCATATAACTTTTATCTGAAAATGTTTATTTTTACGACACTGCGTGTACAGAAGTCAAAATGTTTTATTTGAAAAGGGAATGAGGATTCAGATTCAGCAAAATTTGGCCGATCAGATTCAGATTCCGTTGTGAGAAAGCCAAATCTAATGATGTTCGGCAATATAAGTCTACATTTTTCAAACAATGAAAACTTTAACAAATCTCAGAACTAAGGACGGGTGCAAAATATATTAACGTTTAAGTTATGCAGCTGCCATTGCAGATTGTATATAAATAAACTGGAGACGATAACTAAAAGAGCCTGACAAATAACGTGAAATTGTTCAGTTATTCAACTCACATCTAAGTGCATCACAAATATGTAAACACATCTATTATTCCAAAGTTACCTAATGTTCTCTCAACTCAGGGCCACACCTAATCTCAAGTGAATGGATATAAATAAAAACAACTTACACCGCAATGCCGCAAAATCATTTTTTCAGAAACTCGAACGGTACCCTTGAAGAGGGTATGCGTAAACCAGTCACACGCGAAAATAAATATACTTTATTACCAACCATAGTCGAATAATTAATTAAGTCATTAAATAATTAGGTAATTAATTACGTTAGAGAAATACTAACGATTATGCCACTTGAGGTTAAAATAAGACATGCTTATAGTGTAAACAAATTGTTTTGATTGAAAAATACCAACCAGTATGGCACTTTAGCTTGCAATAAGACATGCTTATAGTTCCAACAAATTGTATTGATTGAACTATTAAAACTGATGCAGGTTTGAAATATGTACAATAAAATTTAATATCGCTGGCCTTTTATACTACTAATTATTTGCAGGTAAATTCCAATGCGTACTATTTTTAGATTAAAATTTAAAACTTTAGGCTAAATAGGTCAAATTTCACGTGATTAGGCTTTGGTAACTGGCACAAATTGGCGTCTCAATTTCTATTTTAGTACGCTAAGAGCTTAAAATTTAATTATAATATATATACGATTATAGCCTAAATGCTAATTACAATCATCACATTGGGCTACAATCCGATTATAACCGGCGTCAAAGTTCTAAGAAGTAGTCAAAATAATTTAAGCTATTAAAAGCGTAATAGGCTTGCAAACGGAGCAACAAGGAAGAACGCCCTTTGTCTAAAGCATTAAGTGTTGACGTGAACCCTAATCTAATTTAAAATAAGAACGTTTACATTGACTACACTTTGCAGTGCACTAATAACAGCAAGTACTTGAGTACACTGCGCAGTACAATGATAAAAAGTACTGGCAAAAGCGGGTTAGCGGGCACCGCACCCCTACAAACACTTTCACTTGTCAAAACTGTTTCAACACAATGAGGACAATTGTTAGAAGAGTTTTCGTTTTCCCTCTCTAGAAATCTTGTTGCACACAAATCCTGTTTGCAGGGCTGAACGTTTTTATTTGACTGTAAGTTAAAACGAGGATGCAACTGGAGGTCCAAAATACCAGAGCCGGAGGCGGAGTTCAAGGGAACTTGACGGAGCCGGAGCCAGAGGTGAGGCGAAATTAAGTAGTAAAAAACGCTAATTTTCTGCCAAATTTCGGCAGTTCTTTCATGAAAATTGTGACAAAAGTCAATCGAAACGCGCATTGTGCAAAATTGTACTACCGAAATGCCGGAACCTCCGGCAAAAATTCTACAGGAGTCGGAGCCGGAGGCTGATTTTCTGCCGGAGCCGGAGCCGGACTTCCGGTTGTACCCGAGATAAAACATTTGTACATACCAGATTTGCAAGTTACCGGCCTGTACATACCAGATTTGCAAGTTACCGGCCGTTATACTATGCAAGCATTGCTTACAAGATTGGCAGATAAGCCATCGTCTATGTTGTTTCCTATAATAAGGCTGTGCGTAGTTAGTATAAACAAGAGTTAATCAATCTTTGACAAAAATGTGCAACGACTAGCTTGGTACCAAATGTATCAGCGCGCGTTGTATTTTTGAACAACGCCCCTCAATTGGGGACAAGGATTAAGGAGGGAACATGATTGGAGCGGATCCCAAAATACCTGGTACCGAAACCGGATGGATTACTTTCTACATGAAGCGAACTGAATATCAGCCAGATAGTACATTGATTTCGGGACCAAGTATGTATTTTCTTACTTATAAGAAATCTGGACCGGATATTCGGTCCCTTCCTGATGGGTCATACAAAATTTGGGTCTTAGATTTATATACTTATAACAACCTGTAACCAATAAGGTATTGGATTTACACGCCTCATATTTCTAAAAGAATATTTAAACCCTTGGAATGAAAAAAATTAAACCGGCTGTCTCAACACGTAAACAAAGTCTAAAACGAAATGTACTGTGAAACAGATAAGCAGTCAACATTGTCATGCAGATTAGCGTACGCGCTAGTTGCCAATCAACTAGCATATATACATATATTGCGCAGTACATATATGTTAATATATACATGTATAAATAGATCGTCAAACAAGTTCGTATGTATACGTTTGTTAAGTGTTTAAACAAATTCTGCATGCTTAATAGATACAGCGGTTTTCATTGCAATAAGAAGGTATAGATCTTGGTGTCATTCATTTACTCAAGCAGGGATAGAATGCACAGTATTGAAGATAACTTCAAACTTATACAAACTAGTACTATTTCACTATACTGATAAACAATTAATGAAAGGACGCTTAGTTGTTTTCAAAACTATACATCAAAGCAATATAACATACATTCAGCGTTCGCTACATTTAGCTGATGTTATTTAAAATAAATAATAGGCTTAGGCTAGCTGAAGTTGGACATGAAATAAAAATAATATAGGGTCGCTTTTTACAAGCAGTGGCGAAGAAAATGAGGCTCTAGATCACTCCGATTATCTGGCCCGAAACACGACGGCTTAAATGTACTAAACATGTTTTATGTACATTCAGTGTATGTAAAATAATATGACACAAATAGTATCATCCATTGTTAGCCAAGGAATGAAAGCGATACACTGGAGCTAGCAATATCTTATAAAAAACAAGCCTCAGCAGCAGTTGCACTAAAATTTTACGTTTCTATTTGCGTTACAATATTTATACACCTTTTCGATTTTTTGCCTGTTTAAACACCACTAATAATTGTTAGTTTCGCCTTCTTCTTATTTATTTATGACGCCACGTATACTGTATATTGAAACACAAGTCCTGGATACCAGGATCTTTCTTAAGTCTTTGATGTGTATCTGAAACACTTTGTGCAATGATAACCATACGGTATTGTTTAATAGTTTAATATGTGGGACCCAGGGTAAATGCTGTCCTTGTAATTAGTTTACCAATATGAGATTGAAGAATATTATCAAATTTTAGTAAGCTCTTGAAACCTTGGTTGGGACTGCTTTTACACCGGGTCCCACGGCGGGGGTATTACTACTTAAATTCATGTGCTTTGCGGTACAGTGTCGTACGGTGACGGACGGCGCCGCACGCCATGAAAAGTATAGCGCCATCTTAAGTATACGTATACTTTATCTGAAACTCTAACGACGATGCATTGGAGCACTAAACTACTTTTCATACACAAGGTCCACCACAGGACCGAGCTTACGACAGGATCCAACAATATGTAAGGAAGGAAATGTTTTCAATGTCATACTGAATTATCAAAACTTCTCTTGTAGAAACTATGATCGGGAAAAATACAGTCAAGGAGATTTAAATTTTACAAGCAATATACACCGAAAAAACCAAATCTACTCGCAAAAATCGTCAAAAAATTTAGTTCAATAATGTGTCCGAAGTTTGAATACAGAATTTTTTTCGTTAGCACCAGCTACTTTAGTGATGAAACAATGCAAACTTTTCAAAAAAATTTAAATAATAGCATTTCGGATATCTGGATACATATTTCATTTCGGATACATATCCGAATGTTTTACATATCCGGATATCCGGTTCCCATCTATAATGCTAAGTTAAATATATTCTTTAAAACGTTGGCGTATGTGGTGTTTAGCATATTTGTGCAGCCATTAGTAGCTCCACTGCTGTAACTCGGCCCAACGGCACCATGATACAAATAGCGCCGCGAGTACGACTGCAGCTTCGGCAGTTAGTTGAAACATTTCTCGCCCCTTTACATGTTAGAGACCGCACTAAATTCGGTTTTTAGAACTAATTACACAGTTCACTCACTAAACACTGTTTAATTTTGCAAAAAAAGTAAATTGTTGAGTGTTGCTGGTTGGTTTTGCAGTAACTTTAGCCATTTGAAACGTTGAAAGATACGTAAACTTGCGGTCGGAATTAAGTGTTCAATTTATGCGGGCAGACGCACGCAAACGCGTCCAACTGCTGTCGCTAACTTATCCGCGCATCTGCGTCCGCGTGTGTTTGTGGCTGCGGTTGTTCTCAAATGTTGTTTCTATAACATAAAGACTGTTCCAAAGTACGCAGTATGCGCTTTGATGTTGCGTGCGTCCGCGGGTAACATTCAATGCGGGTACACTTAATTCAGAGTGTAACTGTTTATATTGTATTTTGTTAAATTATAGATGGTGGCGTGTACATATGTTTCTATCAGGGTGCGACCGGCTATCCGGGCCGAAATAACGGCATCCAGCGGAAGTTCTGGTGTTTTTATAAACTTCAAAACGTTGAAACCATCTGTATTTATGTGAACTGCCATGGAATTGATTGACTTGTACATATTTTTTCTGTCATACATGTGTTGTAAATGTTTGCAAGAGCCCGTGTGTGTTAACAATATTTAATGGGTTAAAATAATGCTGGAAAACGTGATAAAGAAGAACAGTATTATTTTAGGGGCGTAACGGTATCGTAGGATATTCCTATTACTTACCCTTAGTTTAAACTTCACCTTAAAAATAACTCTAAAACTAAGACGAGGCGTAAGGTGAACATAATAACCGTTAATCCTAAGACACATCCGTTTTGTAGTACGCAGGGTAAACTGGATGCCCCTAAAAGTAAGTTGGGCCAAACAAAAATTGCAACTGTACGCAACGCTGCAAAATCATAGTGGTAGTGAAATAGAATAGTTGTTAACGTGTTAAAAATTCATCGGCGTGACATGTTAAGTTTTGTCACGTAAATACTTTGGATTCCTTAGGCCACAGAAGGAAGAATTGTTAGTTACGCTCTCATATATCAATGCCGTTCATTATTACATTTAAATTAATTATCCTGGTCGCACTCTGACTAATATATATTTCAGACAGGTTTTACCTTAAATAGTTATCAAGTATAATAAAGTATTTGTGTGGGCAAGCCGTTTTTAGTAGTTCCGCATATAAATTAAAAGTTGTAACGTTTGCAGTTGCACAACATTGTGAAAATTTATCTACATTGGACTCCGCTTGCACACGTCTATCCAATATCGCGGCGTCCATGCACTTTAATATAATCGTCGAATTTCACAACTTCTTTTGTCTCAATTTGGCGGTCTGTTGTAAATGCAACGATCATACAATGTTTATGTCCGGTTCCGCCGTTTGGTTTACAGCGAAAACTTGATTCATATTAAGCAGTGCTATTATAGCTCAAATATTAACCGCATTCAGCTGCAGTATACACGAACGATGCTCAATAGTTTTATTGATGCTACAAAACTGTACGCAGTACCATCGAACGATTGTTCAATATTGCATTTAATGTTGCCTGTTACTCCAGACGACGACGTCTGCTGCACTGCCAGCGGAAATAATTCTAGCATAGACAGATGCGTGGACAATGGTGAACGTAGTAGCACGCCTATGAGAGTATCGAAAATTTTGAATTTGAAGAGAAACAACGAATTAACGCAGTACACAATGGATCGTATAGCAAAGAAGTATTTGGTGAGGTTAATTTTTTTACGGTTTCACATTTTAACAATCATTTAACTGTTATCTGACGTATGTCGGTGGTTTTACTTGCAAGCAGTGTGACGTTAAGTTAAGAGTGTCATACTGATACGGAAATGTGCAATAAACAGCACGCAACATAATGGTTAAACTTGATGAAAAAATAGCTCGGCGTTGAAAGTAAAAATGGCTAATCCCATAGCGGAATTTGATTGTAAAAAATAATTTTTACTACAAAATAATTTTCAGTGCAATGTGATTTGTTGATAAGCCGCGTTTTATTTCATTTGAAAGTTCATATAATGAAGCATGATCATGACTTTGAAAAACATATTGTTTTCATGCAGTACTTGAATTCATACAATGTTGCCCCTAAAGTTCAAGCGTATCGTACTTTCGAATTTCAGTGCGATTGCGTTCAGTTTGTCAATGACAACTTCACTCAGTATATGCATATTTTGTTATATATGTATATAATCCGTTATTATTTAAGGAAACAGTTTTCAAATTCCCCAAAGGTACGCGCACGAAGGATTCTTCTGGAGAAATGAAACATTTCCCATCATACGAAAGTATGTTTTTGTTAATCTATATTCCAATTAATATGTAAGACAATCAATCACAAAGGCAAAAAATCCGAGGCGTAGTTTAGTAAACCATATTGCTGCAAACGTTATATATAATGCCGGAATAATAATAAATTTGGTATGTTTTATCATATGCATACGGTAAAATAAGTAAAAATGGGCTTAGTAAGAAAATTTCACATTATAAAAAATACGTACTTAACAATGTACAATTTCTTTGCTTTAAAAATTTTACTTTTCATTCCCGAAGCACAGTGAGTAGTCAATTGGTCACCTGAGGCACCTTCGACAGTTTGTTCCGTCTAGAATTGCGTTCGTACTGATTGTATATGACAAATTAGTCTTGGAATATTTTGCTCGCATTTGTTACGTTGGAAATATTTTTCAGTTGTTTTATGCGGGGCTGATGACCAAAAAATTGACACGTGTGATGCAACTTGTGTTGATAGTTTTCGCACTGCGGCTTCGCTTTTGATCAGAACAGACGAAAACGAAATATTTTCATCGCACAGACGAAGTTGGCGAATACATTGGAATCCTGCACGAGTAGAAATGATCAAAGTTTCGCTTAGGATTTTTGCTGGATTTCCAGTCATACCGCGGTTGAAGGCCACCGATGACGCTAAAAAGGTAAAGTAAATACTTGCGTCCTGTTGCGCTAAGTTTGGATTTTATGAGCGTATTTCGTTAATAAGGCAAAAGCCAGAAAATTATAATTGTGTTGTCCTAATTGGATGTTAGGCTTGCAACTAAAAATGTATCTGTTAGTGTTTTATTTTCAACCTGAAATATTTCATAAGTTTTATGACCACGCTAGCTTCAGTATATACTAAAGCTACTGGGGATTTTGGATTGTACTTTTTGTTCATAATGTATTATAAATGTGTGTAAACCAATCACGTTTTGGTTATATTTCTTATATTTTTTCGACCTAGTGTGTTGTAATTTTCGAAATTCAGTAATTTTCCATTTGATTTGTAAAATGTGTAAGTAATCTTAGAAATTGATTGCACAAAATCCATTGCATGTATTTTGAATTATTTTTAGGTAGTGCTAAAATATTACACATCGAGCCGCGACGATCACTCTCAAGCATCATCGGAAACTTCAAGGTCCGAGTTACAGTCAACTTATGCCAGCCCAAATGAACTTTCGCCGCCTGGCTTTAAGCTGCTTGCTAGTATCGACCCACAAACTGAGTATTATACTCCATCGGTAGACGTAATTGACCGTGAACTTATTCTGGTTGCATTGCTCTACTCTGCGGATGGCGTTCTAGGCCTGCCTTGTGTTCATTTTTCTGGCCAAAAAGTCAAGCAAAATCCTGGAAATCCGATTCATGAAGACATTGTACAAGAGCTATCTGTTTTACCAAACGATAATTGGTAAGAATTGTATCTGCAATTTCGGTTGTCATTTGTATGTAGGTGAATTACAGCGTAATGTGTCTTTTGTGCAATCAAACGCAAACGAGGGTTACATAGAATACATTTTTTAGAACGAGACAAGAATCAATCAAAATTATGTTAAGTACCAAAATGGTTTTTACTTAATTGAAGGATATCATTCCTTTAATATGGTGAAAGTCATGCGCGTTTCGCAGGTTTTGCTGCATGTTATTATATGTGTTGTTGCAGGGTGCAAACGGATGCAATTCCGATTCCAATCAGGGTTCCGATGTAAATTCAATCCTGTTAAGATTCCGAGTTCGACTGTTCAAATTCAGTTACTGTTAAAATTCTGATTCAGATTGCACGTATAATCGGAATCGGAATCATAATTTGTTATCGTTTCTAACCTGTGAACCGGATTGCCTGCAATTATGTTTATTGTCATAACAACCGATAGTTATATCTTAAACAGGTAATTAAATTAGTATTGAAATACTTGATCCGGCGCATACTATGCAACTACGTAAAATAAGACTCTGTAAGTAAAAAGTATGTCCTGTGAAAATTCTTAGTGCCTATTCCTATTCCGTATAACTTTTCTGTTCCGCTTCCGAACACGGTTCCAGTATAACTTAGGGTGTGCATGCTTTATTCAAAAACTGTAAAGTTTTGTGCCTGTTTAGTTTTCGAATTGTATCGTATAATGTCTTGGCGGATCTCTACATCAAACCAGGACCAGACGGTTACTTTCCGTACTGCAATGAGGAAGCCATTCACCGAAACTATAGAATTCCAATGTTGTTGAAACAGTTGACTGGTTAGCTTTGTTTTAAAAAGTACATACAATATATCAATATGGTATCAATTTGAGGCTTCACTTGAAATTTTCATATCACTGGTGGACAACGGCGGATCCATGGGGGGCCACCCCGGCCGTGGCCCCCTCAACAGCATCTCGACAAAATTTAAATACTTAGCAATTTTGTGACAATAGTTCGTGGTTTGTGTGTGGGTCAAAAGTAAGTTTATTATCTGTGAAATTTTGCCCCCCCCCCCCATTTTGAGATCCTGGATCCGCCACTACTGGTGGATCCAAACGGAAGGCACAAACCTAGCCCCTCAATAGTATGAAATCAAATATTTTCTTTCCGTTTGTTTTGCTAGCGAGTTATTTTGCTATTATATTTTATATATCACAGGGTCCCAACCTTAAGAGTTTTCTGGATCTGCCTCCGTTGCATATGTATACTATAAAAGACAAAAGTTTGTTTTTAGGTATTTTGATTTCGTTGCAAAGTATTTTGTCTAATATATCAATAGGTAGTACCGTACATACTAATGGTGTCATGTTTAGTTTGATGTGAAATAATAATTACTTCGAGTCAGTAATCGCACACCAAAACCTTTCTTCTTTTGATTACAATCCAACTAAAACTAAACAATGAATTCAGAGCACTGTTAAATCGGAATTCCGGTTCCGCCAATTTTTGACCGTCCGGTTCCGGTAAATTTTTACCGGAACTAAAAATTCAAGTGTTCAATTTTGGTTGGTAGAAATTAAGATATTTTACTAAAAAGTGACGATAACAATTAGGCAGATTTCATTTGTATAGTATATAAATCTTGACAGTTGCCGAAAATAAACCGGTGAAGATAGATTGCGCTTCCGTGGATTATGAAAATGTAAAATACAACAGATAAAGTCTATACCTATCTCCAACTAAGGGTTCTTTCAACATTAAAATTTCAAAAGGTACAGCACCACCTTAATACAAGATGATCAGATTTTCTGAATAGTGAGTGTCTACCGTTGTATGATTTAAATCTCAGAGTACTTGGCGCTTACGTCGCTAAGGAAACTCAGTATTGTCGTGCAGTTGTTTATAACAGCAAAATTTATGCTAGTATGGTTGTTTGCTTTATCTTTACAGAATTCAATGCTGACATCCTTTGCCTTCAAGAAGTTGACAGTTTTGTTCACAATCTTTATTTTTCTGAAGTATTGGAACGGTCGGGTTATGAAACAGTCAATGGATTTGGTAAAAAGACAGGTCTTGTTCAGGAAGGCATTGCTATATATTTTCGACGCGATAAGTTTCGGTGAGTCGTAGTGGGCGATCTTGATTTGATTTATTTATCCGCAGCAATTCGAATTCAGTCATAGGCAACGTGTGCTGAAGTGACTTATGGATTTTAGTAGGAAAGTACATTATGCTGTCATAGAAAAAATACTTAATTCAATTAGTTTAACAATTACGAAGGTACTTTAATTGGAAGTTTTAGATGCTGTATTAAAGTTATCGCAGTGGTACCGCGAGTGGTAGTAATGCTCAATGTACGTATGGGGGTTGCACTATAAGTATTTGTTGGTTTATTTTTAATGTTATTCGTTTGTTTCAGGTCCATACACGTATCGGTTTCTGGACTTACACAACAGATGAGCACAGTAGATACTGATATAAATGATGTATTGCTGCAAACACCTGAAATGAAGGCACTAGTCGACAAGCTAAACAATGTAGTGCAGGTACTAAAATGGAAGCAGTTGCCGATCTATGTTTAATAATTATGTGTAGGTGTGCATGGATTAGTAGATTGTGCATTTTTTGGTGTTTGACTCTGCTAATCAAAGCGTTGAACCGCAGTTATATATTTTTTATGTTTGTCTAGTTTGCAATTACTTCCCATGTGACTACACACTACAACGCCTTCGTTTGAAAGCAACATTTTTGGACAAAAAATTCTTTGTTAGATACAAATTGTCTGAAACTCTGGTGTTATTTTACATTGTTGAATTTGAAATATTTGGTTTTGGTTAAAGATATGGGGCCTATGAAAATTATTCACAGACTTGTTTACTGAAAGACAGCCGAACTTGGGGATTTTCTCATAATTAGGGGACTTATAGACTGGGAGCCGTAATGCTTTAAATTATGGTTACCGTTGTCTTAGGTTTTAGGCCGATGTAAGTTTAGCTACATGTTTTGACTTTGGATTAGTAAACAGGCCCCTATAGTTAACATGGGCAGAAATGTAGATTTTTCAACCGTTTATTATAACGTTTTAGGTTATGGTGCTTGAAACTCATTTAGCTTGCCACCGATATTTGTGTGTAGCGAATACTCACTTGTACTTCAGTCCAAAGGTACCTCACGTAAAGGTTGCGCAGCTTTTGCTCTGTTTACGATATGTTAAGACTGTACTGACGGAAATATTTGAGAAGGTAAGTAAATGAAGTACGTTATAAATACGTTATACTGTTTACCATGTTTATGGATTTCTTGCAAAGCGGTCTCGGTCATCCTCGAATTACATAATGCATAGGTATTTTGATGCTACTTTTATCAATAGTGCTTGGTAATCTTAAAAATTTGGGATTGTTCACGATTTATTGTGTAGTTATTATTTATTATTATTATTATTATTATTTTAGAATACTGAGTTTGATCTGTCCGAAATTCCAGTGGTGTTTTGTGGAGATTTAAATTCGACCCCTGACAGTGGAGTGTGCAGTTTAGCGTTGAATGGAATGTTGTCTGCAGGTCACCAGGATTGGAATTTCGGTAAGTGTAATTTTTTCAATTTTTTAACAGGAAGTCTTTCATGGTATCGCTTGAGTTACGGAGCAGTGGTTTAAGTCTAATTTTTACTAAGTCGATACTTTTCTTTAGTTTTGTACTTCTACTTTAACTGACCACCCTTGTGGACATAACTTTGCATTCAGCATTGAAAGTTGGCTCAACTGTGGGAGTATTGGAAGTAAGTTTGTCTAAAATATGCATCTCGGACGTAAGCTTTTTCTCTAACCTATAATCTTTTAAACTGATGTGCGAAATAAAATTCACTCAAAAGTAGACTTTAACGAATTCGGACACTGCAAAAAATGGTGAGTCAAATTGACTCTCTCCGAAATAGGCTCTACGGGACTACACAAACTGAGTCGGATTCGACTCTGCCAAATTCAAATTCGACTCAGTAAAGTCGCACGTTTGACTCTGGTGGAGTCGAATTTGACTCAGTTTGTGTAGTCCCGTAGAGCCTATTTCGGATAGAGTCAATTTGACTCACCATTTTTTTGCAGTGTACTTGTTTACTTCCCTCGTACACATGAAGTTCTCCCTCTCAAACGAACGTGAGCCTAAACCAAAGCATGTGATAAATTTGGTTTGGAGGGGGAACCTTCGCCTTCTTAACACTTACTAGGATTGAGGGAAACTAAAGAGTTAGCGCGAATCCTGTATCTGTGATCGAATCAGTAATGCTTACCTTTTTTATCTGCACGCGTTCTTCATGATACTTTCTTTCAACAATAATTTTAAGCCTGATTTATTCATTTGGGTAAATAATATCCGTTATGCTTTAGGTTCAACAGACCAGCACACGTTTAAGGGCGTTGCTTTGCAACATAATTTTAACTTGATTTCGGCATCGGGATCACCAAAATTTACGAATTACACGGATGGTTTTAAAGGCTGCCTTGATCACATTTTCATCACAAGAAAGTCATTGGAATGCGCTAAGTGCTTCAAAATGCCAGAAGAAAGCTTGCTAAAGAAACATATTGCAATTCCCTCGTGGCAGTATCCTAGTGACCATATTCCATTGATCTGTGATATTAAATTCAAATAATACAGATTGTCCATCACTGTTTTTGTGGCCTGCAGTAAAATTTTTGTTTTTATCTTTATTATTAACAAGATGTAACCGGAAATCCGTTTCCGGTAAAAATCTATGCCCGTTTCCATTATATAAATACCAGGGTACAACCGGAGGTCTGCCTCCAGATTTGGCTCCGGCAGAAAATCGGCCTCCGGCTCCGGCTTCGGCTCCGGTAGAATTTTTACCGAAGGTTCCGGCAATTCCGGTAGAATTTTTACCGGAGGTTCCGGCAATTGCGGTAGTAAAATTTTGCATAATTTTGCAAAATTTGTCTGTTTAGCTCGTTTCGTTTTACTATTGTCACAACTTTCATTAAAATTGTAAAATTTCGCAGAAAATTAGCGTATAAAACCAAACAACATAAAAACATATTGCAGGTATTGGCTAAACTTAACTAATTAACCATCATTTTTACTGCCTAATTTCGCCTCACCGCTGGCTCCGGCTCTGACAAGTTTCGTTGACCTCCGGCCCCGGTATTTTTCACCTCCGGTTGCACCCTGATAAATACCGGTAAATTCTATATTATGTTCAATATTAGTAATAAATCGCATATAGCAATTTTTCATTACAGATAGCCGTAATTTGATATGAAATAAAATTATGAAATTGAAAGAAAGCTAAACGCATCTTTGACTTTATCTATTTATACCCTGATTAGTAAATATATTCGTGTTTTGGCGATGCAACTTTTTAATAAAAATTGAGTCACTTTGGCTTATTCTTGATGGTTCAAATTTTTAAGACTGCATTTATATAGTTGAAAAATTAGCAGAATAGTATCTATAACCGTCACACTCTAAGGTGCAACCGGAATTGCGGTTCCAGTAAAGAAATCAGGTATTTTTCACTATCCTGTTCCGGAGAAAAATCAGGTATTTTAACTGGAATTTTGCGGTATTTTCGATATTGAAATTTTTCTTTCGAAATTTTAAGAAAAATTGACAGTGAAAATTTCCACAAGACGTGAGAGCCTCGTTGGGATCGATCGTCACGCTCCTATAGCTCAGTGGTCATCGTAAACGCCTCCCACCTCATGAGTCGATCAAATCTTTATTTTGAAATTTATGAAATTTAAAATATTCATGCGAAAAAAGCTTAATTCGAATTTGTGCAGCATTTTGCTCATGCTTTGTGCATAGCGATTCTATTGCTATACATTTTTAAGCGTATACACGTCAAACTTATGGTGCGTAAAACACAAAGCGTCTCGAAAATATCAAAACTTGCATCCGCGGGGAACGTAATTTTAATAAAGACGCAGAAAATCGGCGAAACCTTAGCTTTGGCAAAAGCTTACATAAAAGCCTTAACGCTATCTATTTCCATTATTTTTATTGTCCGTATTCTTGCGCACCCATTTATAACAATTTCCTTTCTTGTGTATAGGCAGCTACACTGCAAAAAATGGTGAGTCAAATTGACTCTCTCCGATATAGGCTCCGCGGGATTACACAAACTGAGTCAAATTCGACTCCGCCAGAGTGAAACGCACGACGAAGTGACTCTAATTTGACTCTGTGGGAGTCGAATTTGGCTCATTTTGTGTAGTCCCGTAGAGCCTATTTCGGAGAGAATCAATTTGACTCACCGTTTTTTGCAGTGTATTTGCAAACTGTTCAAGCATAGTATACACAGTGATGTGTTTTACAATATTACAACGGGTGCAGGATGCAACCGGAAATCCGGTTCCAGTAGGAAAATCCGGTATTTTTCAGTATGCGGTTCCGGTAAGAAATCCGGTATTTTTTCACCGGAATTTTCCGGTATTTTCGGTATTGAAACTTTTTCTCATTCGGAAATTTAAAAAAAATTGGCAGATTTCTAACCTATTTTTCTAAAACTGTCTGAGCATGTATTGCCAAAATTTTCATTTTGTGCCATACTCGGTAATTTATAATATGTTTCCACCTACTGCATTTGTTTCAGGATTTTGGCATTCTAAATGGTGTGTTACAGCATAAAATCTATAAAATAGTGCATAAATGAGTTGTTCGGAACAAGTATTTTTTATTTCCCATTTCCGGTTCCAATATTTTTTGACTTTGCACCCTGTACGCGTGTAAATGTAGAATGCGTACAGAACAAAACCATAAGACAATTATAACCCCCTTCTGCTCGAACGTCAAGTTACCTTCAGCTGAGCGGTACTGGCAAATTGCTCCTACCAGGGTACAACCGGAGGTCTGCCTCCGGCTCCGGCAGGAAACTGGCCTCCGACTCCGGCAGAATTTTTGCCGGAGGTTCCGGCAATTTCGGTAGTACAATTTTGCATAACTTTGCAAAATTTATCTGCTTCTAGCGGGTTTCGTTTTATACTTATATCACAATTTTCAGGACTGAATTTCGAAATTTCGAAAAAATTAGCGTAAAACCAAACAACTTAACTTGGCTAAGATTACACTAATCAGCTACCATTTTTATTACCTTTTTCCGCCTAGCCTCCGGCTCCGGCTCCGGGAAGTTTTATGTTGACTAGCTCCTGCTCCGGTATTTTTAACGCCGGTTTATACCCTGCCTCCCACTATTGTAAAGCTGCAGGTGCAGTGGTGGATCCAGGATCTCAAAATGGGGGGGGATTTCACAGGTAATAAGGCCCAAATAAGAGGGGGTCTTCATTTTGAGTCCCAATTAATAAGAGTCCGTATCCCTAAAGAATCCGTAAGTGTCTATTATCCCTAATTGTAGCGCATAAATGACTCCAGGGCCAAGAAACTTTTAAAGCGTGCTTTATACTATTGTGTATAAAACAGAGAAATAAACAGTTTAGAACAGCAATTGACACTATATAATTTTTGTCGAGATGCTGTTGGGGGGGCCACGGCAGGTGTGCCCCCCGTGGATCCGCCATTGTGCAGGTGTACCTCTGGTTCCGGTAGACAAACAACCTCCAGCTTTGGATGAATTTCTGCCGGGAGATTCCTGCAATTTCGGCATCGAAATTTGCACAGTTTTCCGGATTATATTTGTTTGGTACGTTTCGTTTCAACTTTTGAGGAAAAAATGCAGTGATTTGGTAGAAAATAAACGCTAAACCGAAATATTAAAAACACCGTACAGTTGCTAAAATTAGCAAATGAAACAGTTATTAACTACCAATAATTTTTCCTCTCCTGCAGCCACAGCAAATTTTATTAGCTTCCGCCGCGCTGCGGTATTTTTAACTCTGGTTGCACCATGTCTCACTTTTTAAAACCGCTATTAAATCTATCTCAATAATTTGAGGTATAATGAAGTGGAGCAAGATCTTAAACAAGCGCTTCAGTTTTTGGAAAAGAGCTGTTATAATTTATTTTTATGGGTAATGATATAGCTAGGCTGTCCGTAAGAAAGTCTTTGAAAGCTAAATTCCCGAAGCGCATGGAAACCAGCACGGTTCGAAATGTATCGCTGTGTGGTTGAACTAAGTGCTGCGCGATGAATAAAGTTTCGCTGTGAATCTATAAATGTTGATAGTTACGCAATAATTATGAGCAGATAAGATGAAAAAACATTAACTGTAAAACAAAAACTACGAAAAACGCATTAGAAATAATTTATTAGAAGTTCTTGCAATCGACTGCGAGGTGTAGTGGTTGCATGTTTGACTCGAGTACAAGACGGCCGATATTCGATTTGCGGCGTAGTGCTTAACTTAGAACAAAACTTCGAAAAGTGGACGTCAAGACCATTAGCTAGTTGCAACATGGAGGTCCCATCGAGATGGACATTGTAAACAGCTAACCCATGCACTCGGTTAGTTGAATTCGCGGTCTGGACGACCGGCTGTAAAAAAAGAAATGTAGCTGTATATGCACGGTAAGTGTATGTAAAGGATATATTACCATGCGTGTACATGTCAGTTTACATAAGAAAACAGACTTTAAACTTTTTAACTAAGCAGCTGGAAAGGCAGACATACTGGGGTGTCTAGAATTAGCGGCCGTAGGATTCCGAGCTCAGGGGCGGTGAGATTTCTGCCACTGCTTCATTAGCCAGCCCTTATAACTTCTACTATTATCAATCTTGCTTCACATGCTTACATGCCATAATGGTCAACAAGGTCGTGCATTAGCGATCCATCCTATTTTCGACTGGATACCGTGTTCAAAGCGCAGGAATTTCTTATTACGGCGACTAAGTAGGCCCCATGTCAGTCTAGGCAGCAGGGTTCCAACAGGAACAAATTATGCCTGAACAGGAATGGAATTTCTCTGCAAGAACCGGAACACGAACAGGAAGAGGAACGCGTACCTATGCTGTTTGCAACAATGCAATGCATCACAGCATTTGCACTTAATGGTAAAGCATATGTCATTTGCTTACAGTGCACATATTATTCCGAAATATGAAATTGTTGCAATCTACCACATGGTATAGTGATAACATGCTTGACTCGAGTGCAAGACATCGTATGTTCGATAGCAGGCGTGTTTCTTAACTTAGGGCAAAAGTTAAACAAGCAGTCGTGCAGACTGTTATTTCCAAAGGCACCATCATCAAATATAGCAAATGACATTCGTATCGTTTATATACCTACAAAACTTTTTTCATTTTACAATTACGCAGGCGATATTAAGGTTTCGTCTTCGTATTTCTCCTGGTATTGCTACATACACTAATAGTATGATGTTTGTCTAGATATCAGGATGCAACCGCAA
This sequence comes from Enoplolaimus lenunculus, assembly GCA_030248215.1. Taxonomy (NCBI): domain Eukaryota; kingdom Metazoa; phylum Nematoda; class Enoplea; order Enoplida; family Thoracostomopsidae; genus Enoplolaimus; species Enoplolaimus lenunculus. The sequence continues at coordinate 542,497 of JASANG010000627.1, read as the reverse complement.
TTCCGGTTCCGACATTTGTACACCTTCCGGTTCCAATAAATTATTACCGGAATTAAAAATTTCGGTATTACATTGGTATAGTATGTAAACCTTAACAATCGTCGAAAATAAACCATCGAAAATAGATTTAACTTCCGTGGATTATGAAAATTTCAAATACAGCAGATAAAGTGAATACCTATATCCAACTAGGGTCATTTCACCAATAATATTGCAAAAAAGAAAATTAAAATGAATTTTTCGCTGGCATGTATTTTCCATTTTCCGGTTTCTTTTCCTGTAATTTTTTCAAATTCCGATTCTGGAAATTGTATTTCCGGTAGTACTCTGCTAGATATATACACATGCCTTCCTACCTATATTCTTTTCGTGGTCTCCCATTTAAAATTGATACATCCAAGTAGTTCTGTGTGGAAGGCATTTCACTTTTGACACAAAAGTTCTAATCATCCGTTATCAATTTTTTGTTACATAGGTGCAACCTGAATGGTGTTGCTGCGCATATCACTCAGTTATGTAGGTTCAACGTTTTCGTTAGTGACATATTAGTTCTATTTTTATTTTAGCTCTCCGCAGCTGTGAACATTTTATTTAATTAAGTAATGCGTTTATAAAGTTGTTTTAATATTGCATTACCATGAGTGTTACTTCTTCCGCTATCAAGCTTGGACCCCAACTTAAAGAGATTCGGATGCACTTTTGCCAAACATCACCCGCGAGTCAAATGGCGCGCGATTTTGTGAACAAGCATTATCCTCCACTGAAGAAGAACAACCCTTCGTTCCCAATTCTTATTCGAGAATGCAGCAATGTTGTGCCCGTTATGTGGGCCAGGTTAGTTTTACTAGTAAAGAGTTTGAGATAACGATGTGTGATTTTAGCTGGAAAAGAAATAAATCATGGATCCATCAAACCAACGTGTATGTAGCTTGAAGAATTATAGTCAATCGAGATTAAGCATCGGTTAAGGTCTTGTCATTGTTGCTTCTTGAACTTTGGGCATGGTCTCCTGTCATTTCCGCAGAGACGCTTTCTTATTTTATACCCACTAGACGTTATTTACCAGATACAAGAACCAAAAACTACCTTAGATTAAAACTTGCATAAATTATTGGTGCTGGGACTTTATATGTTCAGTTGCTTTTAGGTATGAGTTTGGCAAAGAGAAAATGGTAGCACTAGATGGTCAAAGTAGCGATCAGATATTAGCCACTATATCGACGCTGAACAAGAGTGGTCCGTCTTGATGTTAATTGTTAAATTGTAACGTGTTAGTAGTTCTATTCTTATAACCGGGTCAGAAGAGGAGTTCAGTTCTCGACGTTGTTATTGGTAACGCGAAAATTCTGACCTCTTTTTTATTTTCGTATAACATTTATCTTTTCTTTTAGGCAAAATTTTCAATACGGTATAATGTATGGAGAACAGTGTATATAGTGCAGCAGCAGATAGTCTTCAAGACGAGTCATTTTAAATTATGCTTTTTCAAGATTAGCAAAGAGCCAAATAAAAATTTTTTATAATTGAACCCGTGTGTTTGTGAAGAAATATTGGTGACTGAATGTGTGTTCATAGAATCGACCTCTTCGTTATCATCTCGGTAGCCGCCGATGTTACTTTTAGAACCGTGACAGTAGATTAAGCATATTCATCGTTTACAGACACACAAGAAACTGCGATGACCCTAAAAGTAACATGGGTTTTTGTAGCAATAGTGCCACATTATACAATAGTGTAAATAACTTATTCAAGTAAAACCGAATGGTTTTTAAATATTTGTTGCATAGCAAAGAACAACCGGAGTTCTACCTCCAGCTCTGGCTGATCATCGACCTTTGGCTCCGGTAAAAGTTTTGCCGGAGGTTGCAGTATTAATGTCGATAGTCAAATTTTTCATAGTTTTCCAAAAATTTTACTTTTGGTGTCATTTCAGGAGAATTGCCGAGATTGCTTAAAATAAATCTAAACCAAAATTTTTTGATTACACTTTGCAGGTATTTGCAAAACTTGGCAATTTCAGCACATTTAGCTAACTTATTTTGCTTCATATCTGCCTCTTGTAATTTTTCTTGATCTCCAGCTTCGGTATTTTTCCCTCCGGTTACAGCCTGAGGCATAGGTGCTGCTTTAGAAATGCTACCAGTGGGTTCTTCGAAGTCACTTTATTATAGATGGACACCTAATATTCGGATGTGAAAAATATCCGGATATGTATCCGAAATGAAACGTGTATCCGGATATCCGAAATGCTTTTGCCTAAAAAATTTTTGGAATAATTTGCATGGTTTCACCACGAAAGTATCTGGAGCTGATGAAAAAATTCTGTATCCAAACCTCAGTGAGATTATTAAACCAGATTCTTGCATAATTGTCCATGATGATTCAAAATCTTTATTCCTTAACTAAAACATACCAATATTCAAAAAAACTTCGGATTAGCGTGATATTTATAGGTAACATGACTCGAACATACGGCTAGGTTTTAGCTTTATCCGTAATTTAATGCAACGCTAATTTACCTCTGGGGATTTTCTGAGTTAACACTTCGTGTATCCGAGAATGATGATAGCAAGTTTACTGAGAACAGTATGATATAGACTACAGATGATCCGGTTCGGATGAGAAAAATGTCTAAGGATCCCTACATTGCAATTTTTCCCCACTCCCCACATAAATTTTTTGTGATAAAATGATATGGTCATTCATTCGCTTGTAATTTGTCCTCTCATCATAATACTTTCGTTATAAAATAGGGTCCTACCTTAAATTTTACCGCTAAGAAAATTTTCTGGAGAAAAATTGCGTTTCGAAATATTTACCATCCCGCCCATTTAGAAATTTATGGGTCCGCTGCAGAAAGCACGACACCAGTATAAGTAACATGGGCTGATGTTTGTACGACTTCGCGTAAGTGTATTTGAATCTGGTTTTGTTCTTGGAACTAAAACGATTTAAGTAAGTACCACATGGTGCAGCAGCCGAAACGACGCCGGCCAGTGCGGGGCCAGTTTGTGTGTGAATACATGCAACAACCTACCAGTTGTGATAATTTAATTAATATTCTCCATACAACTCCGTAATGAAACTGGCGATCGTTGATTCTATCCTCTAAGCTTTTTCTTGTTGGGGGTGACATTGATGTTTAAGCCTGTTGTCTTCTTGAGCGGATGCATTCTGCGCTTCGATTTTTTTGCCGATTTCCTGTAATTCGATTTTCCTCTTCGTATAAACGTGGCAGTGTAAAAGGTGGATACATAGTGTAAATGTTCGCCAGATAAAAACTATTGTCATTCAAGCCGAGGCGACGATCATACTGATATGGCATACGTGGTGATCGTGTCCTCATAATTGGATTCAATCTCGCGTGCGTTGAATAAGAAGGATAAATCGTATACTGCTGGATGCAAAACGCCGCTGATGCAGGAATGATTTGTGTTTTAGAGCCGCGTGAAACCAGTTGTGGCCAGTCAGCGGATTCCAACTGTTGATAAAGTTGAAAAATTGGCGGAGCTAAAGGAGGAAGAGATGAATTGAAGTGGACCGATTCACCGAGTATTGGCAATCGTAGTATTGCTCGAAAAAGCAGCTCATTTTGAGATGTTTACATCGTTCGCGGTCATTTGATAATTAGATGTTACGTTGAACCGTTTGTGTATTGTTCGCTCGTGTAACTTTCAATGTTCGGCCACGCATTGACACCATATGCTTATGGTGACCAAGTTTATTATGTTTGGCTCCAAGTACAAAAACTAGGTTGCGGACACAAGTTCGGCGAATTGGAGGAGCATAATTTCGGTGAGCGTTTAACGCCGGCTGCTTCGAACATTCTTCCTCTAATTTTGCTCTGTTATAATACTTTCGTTGAGGTTCAATTGCTTCGCCAGGTCGATTTTGATTATCAATATCATACCTGATTTGCTGTGATAATTTCGGCAGCTTACACTGGCTGGAAATTAATCGCGAACCGCTATGCCCTCGACTAATGCCTTCCCTACTACTTGATGTAGTTGCTTGAGTATAGTAGTACACCGGTCTACGGTATGGTATTCTTTCATCCTCATGTATGACACTTGTCGCAATATTGTTTCGGTTTTGGCTTACATGGCTTTTCTGCCCCAGAAGAAAATGGTTTCGTTTGTGTGCTATTTGTGATGGTAAGCGTTGCGCGTTTTCCAAACGAGTATTTTGATGGACACGAGAACAAAGCTCTGCTGCTGATATATATAATTGTGTATGGCGCAGCAGATTGATAAGAAACCGCAATGGACGCATGAGAAGGCATTTGACTCGCACAAACTGCCGCGATAATTTTGAAGAATACAAAACGCTAACAATGATTAAGTTTCTGAAATCTTACTTAAGTAAATACTTAAATTTTTTAAGCATTTACTTACTTTTAAGTCACTTATTTAAGTAATTAAGAAAGTGTTCAGACAAAAACACCGAAATGCCAATAAGCGTGCGTCATAACGAAGCCAAAGAATTGCTTTAAAGCAAGGATGTCATGTAACATATGTTTATAATCTCAATTAGATCAAAAATAATATCGAAGAACTGTTCGTACGTTTCAAGAAACGATAAATTGGTTAAGTAGCTACTTAGCAAATGCTCAAGTATGAGGACGTGCTTAAAGTACTTAAGCGGAAATTCTGTTGTTTTTACGTTGAAATTAGTTTCTATAAATTAAGTGTATAACTCGCAATTTTTCTTTGCAGAAATGCCACAATTGTTTGAAATGAAATAAAAATAGCGAAATCCATCCAAAACCTTAAAATTTTTTTATGCATTCTACGAATGAAGCTGTTTATTGTCCAAACGGAACTACTGTAAGCCATATATTTTGTAGGTACTGCTGGTGCATATTCCGCGCAAATTTTTCACTGGGCTACTTTTGTGATATAGTTTAAAAATACGAAGTATATATCCTACCAAGCAAAGGTGCAACGCACACGCTAAATGCAGTTTATATTTGAGAACAGTTAATAACGATTCTTTTTTTAAACAAGCGAATTACGACATCTACTTATATTATAGGTTCTGTATCTTTTGGAAGTTTGGTAGAATGCGTCAAATGCAGAGGTTGTGCTAAATTGCCAGGTTTTAAGATACCAGTTGTAAAGTTTACTAAACATAAATAACTGGCAAGTAGTACAACCGGAGGTTTGCCTCCGGCTCCGGCAAAAATTGGACCTCCAGTTCCTGCGCCGGCTCCGCTAGAATTTCTACAGGTTTCGGCATTATCGCTAGTGAAATTTTTTGCGTAATTTTATAAAATTATTTTTACCTGCATATGTTCTTGTCTGCCTCACATCCGGCTCCGTTAAATTTAATTGTCCTATGGATCTCGTTGTGACTTCGGTATTTTTCATCTCTGGTTACAATTTAAGAAATCGTGATAGTTGCTACAACCATTTGAGAATATCAGCATCGAGTTAAGATGAAATACAAGCCCGTAACAAACCAGTGCAATATGCTAGGCGCGCAACCATTTGAGCAAGCTGAGCATTGTCCCACTCCCAGTTGTCCATTAATGGACATAAGCATTCCAAGTATGTAGTTAATTTCAACATTGTAAATGTTGTAGCTAGGTCAGTTTAAGTTAACAGATGTGAAAATTTTATAATGTTGCAGATTCAACGCGAATTTACGCTTTTTGCGTATTTTTAGACAGTTATAAACCACTGCGTGGCTCAGGTGCATTTCGTTATGCATTGTATTAACATATTTTATTTTTAATTTCAGTTAGCATACCTATACTTTTAAATAAACGTATAATGGCAGCATCACGGATTCTCTCTAGGTTTCTAAAGGTAAAGTTTAACTCAATCTTCTAGGTTGTGTTCAATGCGGCGCCAGGTCTGCTGGTCCAAAACGGGGATATTTGACCTATCCAAAAGGGTTACTTACTAAACACACTGTTCATCTGGTTTTAATGATCTGTAATACAAGTAATAAATACATAATGCACGAAATGCACGGTTAGTATCGAACTCACAATCAGCGGTTTTAACCACTTCAGAGAATGCTATTGCGCGAGGGCCATTCCATCGAACAGTTTATATATAGAGTGATTGCTGCTCGGACATAAAATTAGAGTAAAATTCTTGTGGCATAGCTCGAGTTACTGGAAGCTAAATGCACTTCCCAGCACAACTCGCATAATAGCAAAAATTTCGCACAATTACACCAAGTGTTTCACCCAAGCCGCAAAATTGTATATTTACCGAGTGAAATACGGCTAATCAACTACAACATTTATTATAGTTTCCCGAAAAATATCAAGTATGCTATCACAAAATAGCGAGGTGCTGGCTGACAAATTCACAGTAACTACTGGCTAAGATATCGAATATGGCCGATAAGCTGACTGAATAACCCAAAGCAAAATGATAATAGATACTTCAAAATTGGTCACAAACTTGGGTTTTGGCAGAAAGTGAGGTGCGGAATCGAAACAGCACTGGAAAATAGTTAGCAATGGGGTTGGAAAACCTGAAAACACAGAAAAATATGACAAACACAAAAATATGGAAATGGGGACTGAATTTGCTGAAAGATGAGCACCAGCGTGATATAGAGTGTACGCTTGTTCCTCATCCGACAAGCCGAAAAATATAACGGCATTCCTTCGGCTGAGATGAAAAAATCCGTCAACGTGTTTTTTGCAGAAATTTTGATTTATTCGTGCACAGATCGACCTGGAGATTCCTTATATATAATTTGACAATATTCAGTTATTTTTCAATTTTTACGCAAGGGTTTGAATTTCCGTTATGAAAAATCCGGAAAAAAGTATAGCTAACCTAGTATTCAAAATGTTTAGTTTCGTGGGGTATGGGGTATTGCGCCACGTTAATGTCATCCACGTGGACACCAGTGTTGTTGTGGAAGAAGAACAAACATACGTAAAAAATTTTACAGACTTCTTTTTTAGTTGCTGTAGTAAGTTTTGTTAACTAATTTTGCGAAAGAATCAGTTGAACTTTTTCTATTTTATATACGTTAGGTATTGAAAAATTATCCAGCTAGTAAGATCCGGATCCGGGCCGGATCTGAATTTTAAAATCCGGATCCGGATTCGGATCCGGTAAATGCAAAATTTTGGATCCGGTCGTTCCCTAATCGCAACCATACAATTTTTGAAGATTCCCCGTATAAAGCTAAAATAATGAGAACATTAGGGGTTATTTTTGATTATTTAGCCTGTCAATTACAGTTACAATGCTTGCCCTTGTCAAAATGGCAAACAATAGTCCGATATAACTGCAAAAATAGTCAAGTGCAAACTTTTAAAACTCTAGTTTAGATTCCAATTCAACTTCTAATCGGAATTCTGTTTGCACCTAGCAAGAAACTGATAATGCGAAATTGCTTGTTAGAAAATAAAATATAGCGAGTAATGTTGAATTAGCGTGCTTATGTTTTAGGTTTTGCCCAAATATATATGCATTAAATACTCGGCTGCGCAGAGCAGGTGCCGAAAACGGATATTGAAGTATCCAAGTTTAGTGTTTTTAGGTATCTAGCTGCGCGCCATTTTCTGTTACACGTATGTATATATACGTACTTAATATTTAGCTAGGTTTAGGTATGAGTATTAATGGCAAGTACTTCAGTAACATTTGCGGTTCGCTTTATATCATGAATGCTAATCACGTTCTTGCTGATTTTAGGCGCCAAATGCAATTGGACCTATGAAAGCTGTAGTTTCAATGCAGCCGTTATCAAGCGCAGCGACACTTAATTTTGAAGTGCCGGTATATAACAATCAGTAGTAGTTTATGTTTGTCAACAAAGTTTTCAATGTTTTTTCCTACATCTGTATTGTTCTAGGTTAAGAAATTGCTGTATCTGCAAAAAATAGCCGGTTATTTTATAATATTAAAGTAAAAACATCCGGAAAATTTTTTTAACAAAACCAAGACTGACAATGCGTTTACAGTGAGCGTTGAGCGGAAAGATGGTCTCGGTTTGAAGTCTACCGGGACTCAGAAATACGTGACCGAGACTAGCCAAATATATATATACTGTGACCTGTTGAGACCGAGATCGAGACGGCACATCTCTGAACGAAAAGTGGATGTCCGTCTGGCGAAAATTTCAGGAACCGCTCAACTAAATTACGTCTTTTTACATTATTTCAGTAATTTTTGTCATAAAATTGTCACAAACTTGGTTCAGTTTCGTAGGTCGTCAGAGTTTTAAATGTTACATAACTGAATATGTTTATAATATAAGTGGTACGATTCAGTTCTATTCTAGTTTCACTGATAAAACTTAGTTTTGTTCTGTGGTACTTCCGTTGCATTGGCGGATTTAGATATTTCTAAAAGGAGGACCGTGCGAGATGAGAGATAATAGTGGAAAAACTTCGCGAGCTTAGCGATCAGGAGCCGGACGCCATATTAGCGCCAAGTCTTAGTACAAAATCTTTATTTTGATCCGTGTTTGGGGTCACGGCCGGTTTAACCATTTTGGATCCGCCAGCGTTGCGTTTTTAATATAGATGTGGAAATGACTTCTATCAAAGCACTGATTTTTAGGCTTTCAAGCTACACCGACTAACTGAAGGACCAGATACGAAAGCTAGTATTAGTGTCGAAGAAGCAAAGTTGTTGTACACGCAGATGCAAACCATACGACGTATGGAAACTGTAGCGGCAAATATGTACAAGGAAAAAAAGATTCGTGGCTTTTGTCATTTATACTCGGGGCAGGTGAGCTATATACGGATGATGATTTAAACAATACTTATCGCCGACTGATCCCCTTTGCAACGGAGACGTTGCTGTAAGATCAATAGGCTATGACATAAATTAGCTGTAAAGTTGTCTGTTAAGAGACACTCAACTTCAAATGTTGCAAAAACGAGATATATAAACTTTTTAACTGTGCTGTTTGTTTGTTCCATTTTATACGTTTTAATCGACATTTCCTTCTTATTTTTGTTATACCGAATTATTTTAACTTTCACATTTGTAGGAAGCAATAGCAGTAGGAATGCGTAGCGCGATGACGGACCACGATGCTGTTATTACTGCGTACCGGTTAGTTTCATTTTTATTGCATTTTTATTACTATATATTGTGTGAGAAGACTAAACAAACAAACAGCTCGCTAAAAAGCAAACAACTTAAGCATCGGTTATGTATCGCTCTTTGTTGAAATTAGTCGAACAGTATTTAGTTCAGCTGTAACGTTATCTGTTTTAGGTGTCATGGCTGGACCTACTTAATGGGTGTTCCTCCGCAAGATGTACTTGCCGAACTAGGAGGTACAAGTTGCATACATTGTACGTAACGCCACACCTCATTTGAGAACTGTTTATAGATTGATATTGCCAACATTTTAAGATTAATTCAAAACTAATCTTCATTCGAATAGTCATATTGTAATCTGCTGTATTAGAAAAATGTTTTTGCTTAAAGTGTTTGACGCATATTGGTTTTCAATCAGTGCATACAGTTCTCGGGCCCTAGAATGAAATTTTCTGCGTATCTTAATTAGAATTTATACCAATTTTTTCATAGTATAGGAACACATGTTGTGATTTAAGTAATAAATTTTTTGAATTGTGTATTACAATGTTTACTTTATAGGTAAAGTTAGTGGAAACGTATACGGCAAAGGCGGGTCTATGCATATGTACGCTAAAAATTTCTATGGTGGAAACGGAATCGTTGGGGCTCAGGTTAGTGGCTATTTAAAAGTTGATATACATATAGAAACCGAAAATCATATTCATGTTAAACCATTTTAGTTTTTGTAATTATTTCAGCTTCACGTAACATTTTACTTATTTTTATGTTTTGATCAATACTTTAGGTACCCCTTGGTGCCGGAGTTGCTTTTGCATTCAAGTATCGTAAAGAACCAGGCGTTTGTGCTGCATTATATGGCGATGGAGCTGCCAACCAGGGTCAATTATTTGAAGGTTAGTGTTAGCATAAATGAAATGATCAACATTTTTCACTGCGGTGCAATCACACTGCAGCCTAAATCTCACAGACGTTTCGGATTTTCTGATTACAATATTCGATTTGGATTAGTATTGTCATCGAATACCGATCTAGGTTTTGTATTTTTCCAACAGGTGAATGGAGAGGCACGAAATTCAGCACAGTTTCTGGATCCGGTTTCTACTACTACTGCGCCAATTTTGAGATCCGCAGTTGCACAAGTTTGTCCGTTTGACAACCGATCGCTAACTGGTGTTAGGTGCAATCGGCATATAAGAATATTGAACCTAGTTGTTCAATTTGCATAAAAACATAATATGATTTATCAAACTTAAGGCTAATAGCACTAGATCTGAAACTAAGTGGTTAAATTCTCTAACCACATTTTGTTTGTTAAATTCAATGCAATTTAAGCTATCAACATTGCCTCGTTGTGGGACTTGCCGTGTATTTTCGTATGCGAAAACAATGGTTATGGCATGGGAACTTCAGTGGATCGTGCGTCTGCGTCTACTGACTATTATACTCGCGGTGATTATGTTCCTGGCATCTGGGTAATCTTGTATATTTCAAACGAGTTATTAATGCTAGCTGTTTTAAAGTGCTGGTTGTAGACGGAATGTAGAATGCTCTTAGCATATCAAAAGCAATAAGCGGGGTTTGGTGTGCTGTTTAGATTTGCCTGATGACAGAGATACTTTGAAAAACTAAAATTACTTTACCCGTGTTGTGAATTACCCGGACTGACGTGTATTGTATTCTTTTGGAGTAAGTTCTCAAAGGCACCTTGTAATGGGCGGAGACAGAATGTTACGAGTTTAGAAAGATAGTGATACAATATCATGTGAATGTTGTGAGATTAGCTTGTTATTATTGTATGTGAAGTGTACTATTTTGCACATTGTAAAATTATTAGGCTCTGAACTTAATTTTTGGATGTAGAATATGATGGAGTTTTGGGCCACCGTGTACGCATATATATATACTGCAAGTGTGTCTCTGATTATGTTTAGGTTGATGCGATGGACGTGTTGGCTGTGCGCCAAGCAACTGCATTTGCGAATGAATATTGTCGAGCGGGCAAAGGACCGCTTGTTCTGGAAATGGCAACGTATCGTTATCATGGGCATAGTATGAGTGATCCAGGCACAAGGTGCGGCCTTTATTTTTATGTAGGAACATAGTATGTTTTGGGGCTAGGAGATGCATTGCCGCACTGCAGTATTCTGCAAACCTAAAAGTTGATATTGATTTTTTGCTAACAATCTATATGTAAACGAGTTAAATTATTTTTATTAAATGAATTTGGTTATTTTGTACAGCAGTGTATGTTTGCATGAAGCTTTGAACTATCTAGTATAATAATATATGTTAGCATTTTAGCTATCGAACAAGAGAAGAAATTCAAGAAGTGCGGAAAACACGTGATCCTATTGTTGGTTTTAAAGATGAATTAATTGCAACTGGCGCAATTCAAGAAAGCGAATTAAAGGTGAGCACTGAATAATCTGCGTGTTTTAGCGGTAAAATAGTTAACACTAAAGCAATACTGGTTTGAAATTTAGACCGTGTTGCTTTATGTGCTTGCCAAAAGATTAAAAACACTCTTGTGAAATTAATATTTAATAATGTCTCGGCTTGTGATTTAGTCTTGATTTAGTTGGCGGTTATGTATTGAAGATATTATCCTAGCTACGATGTCGGTTATATGCTACTAGACCGAATAGTGTGCCGCTATAAATTCTTCCAGACATAATACATCAATGAGATGTGTCACGTTTTTTGCAGAACATCGACAAAGAAGTTCGGCAATCAATCGAAACAGCATTTGCAACTGCAGATCGTAGCGCAGATCCTCCGGTTGAGCTTGTTTTTACCGATGTATACAAAGACGAGCCGGACCTACTTATACGGGGCGCTACCGTGGAAGACCAAATTCGACCACCTGCACTAACAACTCACGATTTCTTATCGCATGCTAAAATTGAATCTGCACGATCCCAGGCGTACAACTAATTGACCTCTTTACCAACTCAACCATCTAGAAATGAAGACATATTGGGGATAATATACGAAGTTATTACTTTTAGCAGTGTAACAGTATTTTAAGCATATGCCTAAACCTAAGCCTCAACATATTGACAAGTCTAAATCTAAACCTGAGCTTGACCAGAAAATCAGTGCAAGGCTTAAGTGTACTCTATTGCAGTCCCACTGGAAATTGGGACCTCCTTAAACGCAACACGGATCATACGTCATAATAACTGTCTAATCGACTGACTTTATAAATGTTATATAGAAAGACTTACGCTTACCTATATGCCATTATGTGCATTTCCTGTGATCACTGGTCTGTCTAGTTTGGTTCTGGTTTACATTTATCGGTGAATTGTTGAGTAGTTGCTTGCTAGAGGTGAGCATTTTATTATTTGTAATCAGACTTCACGTTCTAACATTACATAAATGTTTTTGCGCCAAGTAAAATTTGTCAAAAGTTCATAATTTGATTTGTATTCAAAAAATTGGCGTCTTAACCTTTTCTGTGATTTTCAGCTGGTATCTATGAACTCGGACTTTTTGAAGCTGAGAGTTTTTGCGATTTCTACATGAGGACTGAGGAGTGATAAAATGATGGCACTATCAACTGTTGTAGAAAACTGGTTGAATGATATCATGTAACAGTATATTTATACCTGAATAGTCAAGTTTGTATTTAATGTTTGTTTTGTAGATTAAATAAAGTGTTGTTGTCATTATGTTTTTAGCAATTCGTGACTGTAGCATGTTATTTCTTGAAACTTGTCGACCTACTAGTTTCCGGTATGTTTTTGCCTCCGGTTGTATTGTGCCTCAGCTGAAAAATACGCCTGGTTCTTGCTAAAACTTTGTTAGTTCGATACAAAAGCCTACGAGGCTTTAACATCAAACAAAATGTACCGTAGGCAATGTGTAAACGGATAGTAACGGAAACGGATAGGTATCGAAATATCGGAAACGGATTGTGGATTTTAACAGAAACAGATGTCCGGTACAAAGGTCTGCGTCCGGATCCGGTGGCAAAATCGACCTTCGGCCTAGGGATAATTTCTACCGACAATTTTGGTAGTGAAGTTTTCTATACGTACAAAAAATTGTATCGTTTGGATTTAACGTTTGGGCCATACATAGATGAGGCTCACCCATGTGCCATTTTTAACCCTGCTTTGTAAAATTTTGAAGAAAAAATGTTGGATGCACCTAAAATGTTGATATTTTGGATGAAATTCGTAATTTTTATTTTGTAGCGAACAATCGCAGCATATTTGTCATGAAAAATTGCGAGATAAGTGATTTACAACTAATTTTGAGCATGAAAATAATAGAATTTCTGGTATTTCTATAAACGGAAACGGGCAACGATTTTTGCCGGAAACAGAAACGGATATCCGGCAACACCCTGGTAATGAAGCGATTCGGAACGAACCCAAAAACTTCCAGTTCACGTTGCGCTTAGGCGTAAACTATAATCGCGAGGCAAATCAGTTACCGGCTATTAACGGAAAAATATAACTGGATATGCGTTTCCGGCAAAATCGATGTCCGATTCCGTTATTGAAATACAGCTAATTCTGTTAGTTTTAATATGCTCACATAAATAATCTGCTGTAAATCGTGCAATTTTTCATTATAAATATGCTACAGTATTTATTCGATTTCAAGTGTAAATGCCGAAATTCATCTAGTTTTTGCAACCTTTGAAACTTTTACTCGCCTATAATTGCTTTCGTTATTTTAGACGCTATACGTTTACATTCTATTAACAAATAAGTTTTCCAAATTGCCATAAAGTTGCAGACATACACTCTGATTAGCAAATGCAACCGGAATGCTGGTTCCGGTAGTGAAATAGGGATTGAATATTTTTCTCATTCAAAAATTGAATAAAAATTGACATTATTCTAACTACAGTTTTCTGAGCGTGTATTTCCAAAATTTTCATTTTGTGCTATACTTCATAATTTATCATATGTTTCCACTTAACTGCTTTTGTTTCAGGATTTTGGCATTCTAAATGGTGTGTTTATTTCATTTTAAAAGCGATAAAATAGTGTTGAAAATGAATTTTTCGGTAACAAGTATTTTTTGTCTTCCGGTTCCGGCATTTTTTAACGTTCCGGTTCCGGTATTCATAATTCCGGCTGCAGCCTGCTGATTAGCACGACTTATGCAAAAAATGGGGAAAGTTTCACTAGGTCAAATTACGTTTGTTTACTTTAAGCACGAATATTCCAATTAGTTTTGAAGAATAAAGTGGTAACAAGACACAAAATGAAGTAGTCAATGATTTCGAACACTAAATATGGTATTGTTGGTGTTTCTATCAGGAATTTGCCTGGAAACACAGTTCTAATTGCAAATAATTAAAATTTCAAATTTAGGATAAACAGACGTCGCCGCACGACAAGTATAGCGCCACTCTATGAAAGGTGCGCTATCCAAACAACTGGGGCTGGGTTGAAAAATAAATAACAGACCAGACTTGAATAGTGGTTGGGATACCCTGTGGAGATGCAAAATATAATATCAGTCTCTCCTCGGGTATTCGAGTCACTTCAGTAGCGCCTGAGATCTTTATTGATTCTGAACGGTTAACTTTGCTATGAGACGGTTGACTTCTTCAATGCCTCCATTTTTATTAGCAATTTCTACATTTAAAGCTAAGTGATTACCTAAGTAACTGTCCTGACTGAAGTTCGACTTAAGCAATGTTTCTACAAGCCAACGTTATCGAACTAATGCTAACCATTCTCTTGTTGCTTTAATCACCCGGAAATATTGATTCAAAAGACAAAAACATTTTGATGTTTTGTTTTATAAGGCTTCCTCGATAGTGACGAAGTTATACTACATAACAAAAATATTCTTTTTGTTCATGCAAATTGCCTTTATTGCCTGAATTGCGTGTGATAATTATAAAGTTTCTAGAACCGTTTTTGCAACAATTTTTTGATGTTTCTGGCTCCCGAATAATAAGGTTGACCTAAAACAGTGTTTTTAATTTTTTTGTATCTAAACCTCCGCATGTAGTGGAAGTATTCGTAGTGCATTTACTTGCAATTATTTTGACACTGGAAAAAGGCTAACGGTGCTTCTATACACAGTTTACTCTCTGCAGTATTTAAAAAGTAATTGTTAAAAACATAACGGAGCCAGATATCTGTTTACGGCAAAATCTGTGTCCGTTTCCGTTACAGAAATACCGGAAATGACGTTAGTTACATGCTTGTAGTTAGCTATAAATCACTAAAGAATCTTTAAGATTTTAAAAATAGATATGCTACAATTACTCGATTTAATAAAATAAAATTGTCCACAATTCAAGATCTAAGATACTATGGGTGCATTCACGTTTTTCTATAGAGCTTAACTTATAGTCGGGTAAATATTAGTGTAACCTCAATTAAATTGTACCTATTGGCGGAAAAATAAAACAGTTTTTTTTAATTTTTATACCTGTATCAGTTTTCTGTTGCCGTTATTTCAATCACTATCCGTTTTCGTTGTTTTCAAAACCAGTTTACACACTACTGAAAACAAAAATGATTCAGCTTTTGGCGTTGCTTATAAAATTTCAACCTCAGAGTTATGCCTTCAAGTTATACTCCAACAGTCTGTAGATGCAAAATTTGCTGAGTAAAGACTAAGTGCGTCGCATATACTTGCTGTTAAAATAGCGTTGTCCTTTCTATATTTAACTTGTTTTAGGCTAAATTTTTCTATGGTTACATGTGTCCGGTTTGGTTATCAATGATTTTATGTTATTTATATATGAAATAACTGTTAGTTTTGCTTTTGAAGCTAATATATATCGAAGTTACCTAGCGACGCATGTATAACTTTTACATATATAATTTTACTGTCAATAGGTAAAGTTTCATACGTATCATTTATATTTAGACACACCCGCTGGTTGATCCAAGGGTGGCCAACTTAGGCAAAGGCAACCGAACAGGTATCAAAAATGAAATTTTGTATCAAGATTTAGTACTAATGTTACGTTTGTCCGTTTTACACTGCATTTGCGATGTATATATAGCAGTTCCGCTGGCTGATCCAAGGGCGAATACTTGAACCCAGGCCTGCAACAGGTATCAATACCAAAATACTTTTAAGATTTAGTACTAAAATTGCCTGTAGCTTCTAGTTCGCATCGGTCAACAGGTTTTCTCATTATTATGTATCCTGTGTTCTCTACCAAAGATTTTTTGGATCCGCCAGTGACACAATCTTGGTATATCGTATGTTTCATAAGCTTCTTGTAGTTAAAACTGCATTCAGTAAAATGTGAATATATTGTATTTAACTTTAGTGGCTCGTTCTAGATTCGCAAACTACCAAAATTTTTGGCCTATGTTTCTTTGAGTGGCGTAACAGTGGTACAAGCATATAAAGCCAAGCATAAGGTATAACTAAGTTTACCTATGCCTGAGTCTAAACAAAAAATTAGTATAAAACCTTATACTCGAGAATTCCTTACAAAAGAGAACACCCCTCAAAGTGATGTAACATGGGCCAAACTTTGAAAGCTTGGAACTCATACTTTTTCTCGACCCACTTATCCAGGCATTTTGATAATAAACCTCATGTTTAAATTGCCGTCGTAGTTGTTATAACGCTGAATTTTATGCTTACCACGGAATGCTCAAATGTTTAATTAGAGCACTGTGCAGAATTTTAATTTTTTGCTATTTTTACCTATGTGAACTTCCAGTCAGACAAATTAATACTGGAAAAAGCATACGATGCGTAACCTGAATTGTGTCGAAACCGCAAAACTTGTTGAAATAGCAGGTCGGCTCAGTTTTGCTGGTATTCCTACAACGGTTCATCGCTATCTTTCAAAGGGGGAAAGATGAATGGTATCGGCTGTACTGGATAACAATTTGAACGCGTCTATTACTATATTTACAGTGGCAATATACACACAAACATGCTATGTTCATGTTTTTTCAATATTTTTTACAAAAATGTCATACCATCACAGAGTAAATTTAAACGTATACTTTGCGGAGTATAAACTAATACACAACTGCAAACATCGACTTAGGCTATTTTTCTAACATTTAATGTTATGCAATTTATTAAACAGCAACCTATTCAACATATTGACGATAATTAACAAGGTAATTTTAATGCCAATACGCGTCAATTTCATGACATAATAGAATAGCGGTGTAAGGTACGTTTTCTGTTTATTGACAAGCTGAACAATCTTTAGGCTTGCGCTATATTTCGCTTTGCTGTGTGCCGCAAGGGCGCTGTCATAAGCTGCGCACATAGCGGCGTACTACGCGGCGTTCGTGAAGTATAACGCAATCTTTAATATTGTAACTGCTTGGAACTTTCTTTGTTAAAATTGAAAATTTGTGATACTATCACTATTTTTAAATTCGTAAAAGAATGCTGGTTGCGCTTTACCACTTCTTATTTGTGATATTTGTATACTTTTTGTATTGCTTTTTGCAGTGAAAAGCAATTCTTATTACAAGCAATGCCCCATATTTGTCTTTTATTGTGGAGGACGCAAGGTCTAATTTAAATGTTCGGCCAATTTTTTCCAGACAACCACCCTGTATCACAGCGCGCATATTATGTGCTAGCTTGTTTCAGTTGCAATTTTGAAGTGTATTTACGTTCGTTGGCAACGGTTTATATTATGAATGAAAATTTCGAAAGTATTCGTCTTAAGCTTTTCAATGTCGACGTATTCGCTAAAGCTAAACACGGTTCGAAAACTAAAATTATCAAACATGAAAACGTATCTCCCCTAGAAACTCAAGGGTACGCCGCTGTAGCGTTGGTCATGCTTGGCTGCAATTTGTTCTGTTGTTTCTTAGTTTGTTACTTTAAGTTTAACCTCGACTGCAAAACGTCACTGTTTCTTGTTCTTGCTCGTTGCGCTCATTATATTGAACATAAATTCAATGACAACGTGCTTCTTCCAACTAAATTTCATGTGACTACTCTCATGTCAAGGATAATATAATTTCAGTTTTATTAACACTGACAAATACGCATAAATGCTGTCACAACCAAATGTGCCACTGTAGTAAGCATTTTCGTCTTAAGTCTTTGAATCAGCTTTCAAATTGCTGAAAAATTAACACCATTCTATTTTGCATGTTAAGCATGATTGGGACAATCGATTATATCTGTACGCAAGTGGGGCTTGCAAGCAAACCTTAAATAGATTATAGTGCGAAACATGTTATTAGTAATATTTTAATACTCTCAGAAAATAACACTTTTCGAGCGTGATCGTTAACTTGCGATCATCACTATGCCATTTCGATATTAATACGAAATACCATGTGAACGCTTTATTTACTCGGCCCATGTGTTAATAATTTTGAACCCAGCAAATGCCCGCCCGCGTCACTTAAGGTCGATGGTCCGTGCCTGGACCCATGCAGTGGCCCAACTCGATTAGGCCTAGCCCGTCCCACACTGGCCTCAGTTTATTCCAATTTAAATAAAGCCAACCTTGATGTTAATATATATTCCATGATGTGCCTCTGTGTTTTCTTTTATCTTCTGAAAACATAGTTCTGTGTTAACAGAGTACATGTATAGTTACCACGTTTTGCTAAAATCGAACTAAACCAGTAGAACCACTTACAAGTTAGCTGGCAGTACTCACGCGTAGTATAAGTAGGTTTTTTAGTTTTTGTCAACTAGAAGCTTTCATACACTATAGATACATTAGAGTTTAGGTTGCGCTAACGCTCACGTTCCTAGTATTTGAAAAGGCTCGTCATAGCCAAATCTATTGTGTGACAAAAGTTTCATTTCTCATCTATGTATGGTGCCCTTCACAAATTGACAGATAAAGTTATGATTTTTTAGCACATGACGTATCGAAACTGTAAACCGTTGAATCTGGTCTCGATGAGTCGTTATGTTTGTAAATTGCTGACAAAGTAACAGCCTCGATCATAGCTTTAGAATACAGATCCTTGTTGTACCGGTTGAAGTTTCGTTTTCAATCCAAACTTGAATCTCAATTCAAAACGAGAGCCATTTTGTACCGCAACTTTACTGTAATCAATCATGTAAAAGGTTTTTGTAATAGACTAAACCCGTTAAATGCGTACAATATTTAACGGTAAATGCGGTGAAAGTGGTTGAATTTTTAAGTCAATATTTCGTATCGTTCGCTTCCAACAGTAGAACATAATGAAGTTTTCAAATTATGAAATATGACGGCACATTTGTATATCTGCGGTCACGGCCAGAATTTGGGGTTGTGGTACGCAAATGGGGTCTGTTCTGGGATAAACTGCTGCATCTCGTGTTTTTAAAGTTTTCTCTCTTACTACGGTTTCCCTAAAGTGCTGACAAGTGTAAGGCCACAAGCGCCGACATTCCAGGGGGAAAACTTTGAGATGAGAATTGTAAGGGAGACGGAAGTAATTTTTGGTACCCTACACTTGTGCACTTAGCAGTATTACTAGGTACGTGTCTAGTAAATATCGACGTCAGCAGAGGTGACGATGCGGGACAAGCTCAGATGTTCGTTGAGGACCCCCTCTCTCTGCTAGGGAACTTTAGATATATTTGCGATTATAAGATCGTTTAGGAAATCCAGGTGACAGGCCCGTAGCAAGCCAGCCTTGCTAGGGGGCTAAAAAATTTTCTGGAAAGGCAAAGGGCAATTAAAGGTTTCCAGTGACTTACAAGCAAGGTTGAAAGTCTTCTAGGCGGGGCCAAAATTTTGCAGGGGAGGGGCTGAGCCCCCTTTTTCCACTTTGCTACTTGCCCGGCAGGTGACTGCAGTTACATCTTCTTTCATATACCTGCAGGTGCCCATTATTGTTAGTAATCTAACTGTAGGTATAGCGCAGTATTTTTGATGCAAACTATTTCATTAATCTAAAACTAACTTTGGTAATTGTTTTTCTGTCAATTTGTTAAAGTTTGAAAGTTAATGTTATTATAAGTTAAGCTTATACTTCGACCTTAGCCTCGGCCTATAGGCTTATTGTTAAACGAAGGCATAGGCTTACGCTTAGGAATGTGCTTTTATTACTGATGTGTCCCTGAAAGTTAAATTGGCCCAGTAAACAATGGCAAATGTCGCCTTTTTTCGGTAGGGCGCATTCCAGATTTTTTCGTTTTATGAAGAAAGTTCTACGTTTGGCACCCCTGATCAAGAATTTTTGCTTATCGAACAATCATGAGTGTTTTTCCGCTTGGACTCGTTTCTTACGACGCGTTACTGACAAGGTTTGTTCATATTGCTACCTGTAACCTATGCTTAAATCTTTTGTTTCGGAAAGAATTTAATAAACCAGTGATATACATTATATTTTGTGCATGTTTGCGACTTAGTTTCAACTCAATGATTACCTATTGTAGCGTAGCCTAAAAACAATTTACTAGTATAAATAGAACGATTGCGCTAGCGAACATTTTCGCCAGCAGGTATATGCAAGATTAAGGGCGTGCAGCTGCGTTCTTCAAGGGCTTTCGAACCAATTTTTATACACAAATAAATTTAGGGTAAGGATATTGCTAAATAGTGTCAGAATGTCATCTTATAGTAACGTTTTGGTATAAGTCATCTCTTGCACTGCTACTTAATATTCCGGCTTCGAACATAGTAAAGAACAGATTTGCAAAGAGACTAAACTAAATGATACAGCATATCAAAATATTGCGCTAATTGTAGATATGTTTAAATTAGGTGCAATACGAAAGGTAACAACCTGTGGCTTTTTACATTTTTAGCCAGAGAAATTGAGATCGATTTTGAACGGGTCAAAATCGCTTCAGAACTATTTGTAAGACATGCCTATTTTTGAATATAAACTGTTACTAGAAATGTAGTCTCAGAGTGCAGTAGTCTAGCAATTTGGCGGTATGTGTACCTTTTATTGTGTACGGCGCATAGTATGGTCATGGATCTCGTTGCAAACACCTATTTGCTCCAGGTAGCTTCAAGGCACCGAATCGTTGTTGAAGATTTTGGAAGTTCACAAAATATAGAGTTGGGGTTGTCAACTGGGCTCCAGTAGAATTAATTTTTCAACGGCAGCAGTAATTTGAGACAATTTATACTCTAAATATAAATGTGTGTATTTTAACAGTTGCCGGATGAACGCAAGTCGATGCAACTCGACGTTGCATATACTTGTCCAAGACTCAAGTTTACCAAAACAACTATTTGACCAAAACTAAACGTTCAACAAAATAAATTGGGAACTGTATTAATTTTTTGAATATCGGCTATTAAACTGTCTATCAAAGCTAAACTGATCATAGTAGTCGATTTTGAAACTATTTTTAAAGTTAACCCGATCTTTCGTCATGGTACTTTGGTTTTAATGACTGAGCACTTAGTGGGTTTTCGAACTGAACCATACATTCGAAATTCGTTCATAATTTATGACATTTTAGAGTTATTACTGTTGAACGTTGTAATGCGGAAGTGTTGCACATGAAACACATTTTTTGGGTTTAACTGCGCAAAGGTATAGCTGGTTACATTAATTTTTTTCTGAAATTTCCACAACGCTTTTTTGTAACTTTACCAGTGTTGTTTTTACTTATACCATTATGGTTGAGTTTGTTTGCCAAGAATCTGCGATTTAGTGCATAATGATTTAAATGTTTGTTCGTTTGTTGTTAAAAACAGTTGAATTTATAACAACATCAAACGCAGAGTTCAAAAAAACTACGCTTGGTAACCCACGTGAGCGTCGGCATCTGTTTAAAGTTTGGTCCAAAATGTGTGCCGGTTAATCTCATATTTAGTGAACATTGAAAGATAATTTTCTGCCTTTAAGGACAGCTTAGAACTGCATATAATATAACCTATGTTTGGAACACGGTTAATGTGCATTCCATATTGTAATATAGCAATTTTTATAGTATGACGTGAACGTTGGATTTAGTTGAACTCTTGTCAAATGAAAGAATTTAGTTTACGTTCGTATCTTTTTGCCCCTTGTAAGTTTCCCTATGCAATTTCCGATCTTTTCATATTTTGGAATAAAAGCTTAGGTTTAAGTTTGGTTTAGAGAATTACGCTTAAACTGGGGAAATGTGTAAATAGCGGTTTGTATCCAGGTATGTTTTCATAGCGTTTACTATTTAAGCGCCCCGTGTCCGCAGCCAAAAGGGGCTAGGGTGTTGTGGCTCAGCCCCCCTGGAAAAATTTGGACCCCACTACCTTGCTCGCAGGGTGCAACCGGAAGCGGAACAATACCGGAACCGGAGGTGAGGCGAAATTAGCTAGTAAAAATGGTGGTTAATTAGTTAATCTTAGCCAATATCTGCAATATGTTGTTAAGTTGTTTGGTTTTATGCTAATTTTCTGCGAAATTTCGGAAATTCTTTCCTGAAAATTGTGACAAAAGTAAAACAAAACGCGCTAAACAGGTAAATTTTGCAAAACTATGCAAAAGTTTACTACCAAAATTGCCGGAACCTCCAGCAAAAATTCTACCGGAGCCGGAGGTCTATTTTCTGCCGGAGCCGGACGTAGATCTCCGGTTGTACCCTGCTTGCTCGTAAAGTCAACGAATAGCCTTATATGCCCCTCCTGAAATATCTTAACCCTCGCTAGCAAGGTAAGCTGGCTACGAGCGGGCTTTAGCGCTCTCTAGTATCGTACACAAACAGCACATGCTGCAAAAAGACAACACTAATTAAAATTGACAAAGCATCTTGTCAGTGTAATTAAACAGATTATACGGTGGCGTAGAGTAGTTAACGTTTCTAGAATTGTTAGAAATACACTGTACGAGCGATAGAGTAGCAAAATATGAACATTAAATGTTGTGCAAATTTAAAAAACACACCAAAAGAGCATCTTTAGATTTGGGAAGAACACGCAGAGAGTTGCATGTCGTTGGTCGATTTTTTAGTTATGATTTTGCTTTTTGTCTCTTGTTTAGAAGAACATTTCATTGAACGAATTTGGTTACACTGGCTCAGTACATTTTGAGACTTTAGTAGCGTTCATGGGCACTTTTGACTAGCGTTCGAGACCTGGTCTGACAATTTTGAAGTTTAGCCATTTTTGTATCGGTTACACAGTGGTGATGCCTTAGAAAATGAGCTTCCATCTGACAGATAGTAGGGGCTAAGATAGGCCAGCCGCGGCTCCCTTGCTGCTTTATATAAACTATGATTCAACGAGGGAAATATATCAAAATTTGAATACAGTGTAGCTAAAATAGCATGTATTCTTCAAAAAAAGGGGATTTTAGTTTTTCAATTTTCGCAATTCATTATATAACTGTAATATAACGAAGTGCGCAGCGTATAAGATTATACTATTAATTTCGAATCCAAAAGCTATCTTTTCGCGAAAATAAAGGGTTGCCCGAGTAACCACACTATTTATATAATTGTGTGTATTTAACCATTGATTGAAATGTTATACATACGTTTATTTCAATGATATGGTTTGCCAGTGTTGTATCGTTTTATATGTTCGGTGAGCCAGATGGAGTACCTGTTTTCAAAAATAACCCAGTTTTGATTTGTTCGCTGTAGTGTG
This sequence comes from Enoplolaimus lenunculus, assembly GCA_030248215.1. Lineage (NCBI taxonomy): Eukaryota > Metazoa > Nematoda > Enoplea > Enoplida > Thoracostomopsidae > Enoplolaimus > Enoplolaimus lenunculus. Next base: position 518,989 of record JASANG010000627.1, on the reverse strand, counting down.
AAAACTACAGCTGGACACTGAATATTTTTTATATCCAGATATCTTGCAATTTTTGCCGGATCTTTTTTTCGGATATCCGAATATATTGACATTTTTTTATGAAGGCTAATTTACTACCACCGTCAACCAGGAACTTTCAACAAGAAAGCTACAGAATTGTATCAAAGACGCCGAAAGTTTAGTTGCATAATCATGGGCGTAAATGCGGCGGACGCTACACATAGTGCCGAGATTAGCACACCCTTACCCCTTCTAGGCTCTTAGGGGGCTCACTTTGAGTGATTCATACTCAATACCTAAATGGCTTGGTCACTCGTAGAAAATTAATAATAGGCCCCTTGGCGCACATAGGACCTTAATTTATCATAAAGGGTCTGCCTAGTCACATCTTAATTGGTGCCTCGGTGACCTGCACGGAACGGCGGGCTTGTGTGGAATAAACAGGGATCAAAACCAAATTTTTGCATTGAGATTTTATGCTGAAATTGTGGTTTGCTATTCAATCGGCTTGCCTTCGTGCTTTTTTATTATTATATATTAGGTGCCATTCTCCATTAGAAATTTCTGAATCGGCCCCTGACTACACCCTTTTTAGTAGACCCGTCGCAGATGAAGCCCCGGTTTACTACAGATGTATTAACGGTTCCTGGTTCCGAGTTATAGCTATGTGTTTGCCAGTAATATGGGCCACAAGGCCTAGTGTTGGAAAGTATATGGCATTTATATTTGCAATAGTCACGAATCATGACGGTTAGAATTGGTTGTTTAACATGAAAAATCGCATTACGTTGTCATTGATTATCTGCTTAAAATCCATTCCTTTTGTATGATTTGCGTGCAGTAGTCTAATAAACGACTATCTTTCTGGCGGATTGCGAAATTTATCGCTGATGAACAATATATAGTCTTCGTGGGCGGAGCAAGCGGTAAAAGCCATACACAATTTTTGTTATACAAAAGTTAAATTTTGTAAGGTAAGGGATTTTACTCGTTTTAATCATAAAAAATTTTCTAATGGGACTACCAGTATCAACTCTGTATCCGTCGTTGTACGGCGCCCACTAACCTAAAAATCGCCAAAAAATATATCGCCAGCGTTATGCGACCAAATATTTTGTTTTTCAGCAGCAGAATTCTCAGCGATATGATAATACAGATCATTTTGTGTTACAACTTGACAAAAAGCAAAACATTTCCTCATGCATTAAATAATGAGCGAAACTTTCAAATCAAACGCATATATTCATTTGTATTTGGCTTAAACCATGAACCAACGTTAAAATATTAACAATTATGAATCGTATAACTGGAATCGGGACAGTGATACTAGCAACAGCATGCGCTGTGCTAATTTCTGCATCATCCAGCACAAGCTATGACTCTACTAATGACGATTTCGCTAATGTAACACGACCGAATGTGACTCGATTTCGTGTTGCCAGCATTGACTGGAACCATGTTCAAGGACCGTTAACCATTGCGTTATGGTTGTTACTGGCTGGATTTGCCAAAATAGGTATGTCTTGTCCTAAGGTAAAAGTTTTCCGAAAATTTCGAAATATTTTTGTACTCTCTAAAACCTTAAACTTTAATGATAGCTTAACTAAACTTGAATACCAGTTTAAGTAAAACTTAACTGGCTGGACGGACTAACTAAACTAGATTTTTAAGTTTTACTTAAACTAACGTGTTTTTAAGTTTAACACCAGTTTAAGTAAACTTAATTTTAGTTCAAGTAACAAATGCAGCCGTGTATCTAAGAGTTCATTAAGTTTTTGGCCACCACCAACCGGCCGGACCTTTCGTTGTTTTGAAGTTAAGAAATGCTATCACGTAATAAATTTTAATGAAAAACCATATCACGGTAGACGAATTTGATAGTAATACAATTATTTTACTATCAAGAACATGTTCGAGGCTGACTAGGCCGGATTTACCGGTATAGCCGGCAGCCTGCTACGGTCTGACCGCTACAAAGCCGGCCGGCCGGTGGCCCGTTCCATTTCCATTGTAATCCTGGTTTAAGTTACAAAACAATAACAAATGTATGCAAACGCTGGCACGCTTTCGATATTAGTGTCGTGCTTTCAAGGTTTATCATATAGAGAATGACTGGTGGTCGTTTGTCACGGCTTTTGACCAAAGGTGTAAATCTGGCTGGCGAGAAGTTACATTTATGATAATGTAAGCAGCAGCGGATCCAGAAATTTCCGACCGATGCGGGCTGGCAAAAATTATTAAACACAATTTATACTGAATGCTGTAGATGCCAATTTTCTGAGAGAGAAAATTATATGGTAGGGCGGAGCGTTATCGTTTTTCACAAAAAAGTTCTGACATGCGGGGCGTACAACCCCCACCCGCTACCCTCTGGATCCGTTAGTGTATGCATGTCAATATTTTAACAGCAACGTGGTTTTTGTTTAAGGATTCCACCTATCAAAGCGATTGGCGTCAGTATTTCCAGACAGTTCGCTGCTAATTGTTTTGGGTCTTATCGTAGGACTTATTTTGTTTTTATTGGTCGAAGAATCAAAGTTTCATTTGCAATCGGAAATTTTCTTTTTGTTTCTTTTGCCGCCGATTGTGTTCGATGCTGGATTTTTCATGCCGTGCAAGGCGTTTTTTGAAAATTTGGGCACAATTCTAGTGTACGCAGTGCTTGGAACGATATGGAACACGATGACTATTGGTCAGTTTTTAGAGGTTTTATTTTTTCAATTAATTAGTGTTTTTGTACAGCACCAAGGGACATTATTCAAGGCGAAAGATGAGAAGATATATTACTGATTTCGAAATTTCTGAAGAGACAAAGAAAAGGGTACTTTTACACACGTAGTTTAATGAATCTTGAGTCCAAAAAAGAAAGTTATTTCCTTTTGCTATATTTTGCAACCTTTTAACCAGAGGACGAAAACCAAGCCTGTAACTGGCTCACATTGCAAGGACAGGAGCTAAAAAACGTGTCAAGAGTGGCAGCATACAAGTGTTTTCAATGACTTACAACCAAGGTTGAAAATTTTCCAGTGGAGCCAAATTTTTTCACGGCGGGAGGCTGCGCCCTCATTCCAGCCCCCCCCGTCGGCCACGGGCGCGACTAAAACTGAAATCATTGTTTATTTCAGGGTTTTCTTTGTACGGAATTGGTCGCACAGGATTGTTTGGTACAACAACTCCATTATTAGAAGTTATGATATTTGCTGCGCTTATTTCTGCAGTTGATCCTGTTGCTGTTTTGGTTGTATTTGAAGAAGTTCACGTCAACGAAATGTTATATATCATTGTATTCGGTGAATCATTGCTCAACGATGCTGTGTCTGTGGTAAAGTTAATATATTAAGTTATCTTTTAAAATTGCATCCGAGTTCGGGTATTCCGGTGATTCGGAGTATCTTCGCCAAAAATTCCGGGTTCGGATATTTATTTTTAAATGTGGCATACTCTAGTATTTTTACCATTTTTAACACAGGCGAGTAGTCAGAAAATGAATGCGGCGTCTAAAACCTCTCCCATATCAATTCGTAAAACTAAAATATTATTTCGCAAAACATGATGTCCGTCATATATAGTCACGATACCGGATATACTAAATATTCATTCATAACGGAACTGAACGGTTTTAAATTCTGTATTTCTGACCTTTACCGTGTCCAAATTCTAGTTTCGCATTAGCTCCAATAACATTGTGGTTGGAAAAATGGTTTTGAGTTGAGTCTTCTGATTAAGACATATGCAACACTTAAATAGGTGTATAAGGAAACTAATTTTGGTCAGTTTTCTGCTATGGAACCTTAATTAGATTGTAAAATTACAGTCCCCCTTTTATTCGGGTCACTAGTGCACGGGTGTCAAACAGGTCCGGACAAAAGACCGTCGGGACAAAAGATATCCTGGACAAAAGGCCGCTTGGATAAAAGGCTCTCCTTACAAAAGACCACCTGGACAAAGGGCCCTCCGAACAAAAGACCGATAGGACAAAAGACCGTCCGGACAAAACACTATCTGGACAAAAGACCGTCCGGACAAAACACTATCTGGACAAAAGACCGTCCGGACAAAACACTATCTGGACAAAAGACCGTCCGGACAAAACACTATCTGGACAAAAGACCGTCCGGACAAAACACTATCTGGACAAAAGACCGTCCGGACAAAACACTATCTGGACAAAACACCGTCCGGACAAAACACCATCTGGACAAAACACCGTCCGGACAAAACACTATCTGGACAAAACACCGTCCGGACAAAACACTATCTGGACAAAACACCGTCCGGACAAAACACTATCTGGACAAAACACCGTCCGGACAAAACACTATCTGGACAAAACACCGTCCGGACAAAACACTATCTGGACAAAACACCGTCCGGACAAAACACTATCTGGACAAAACACCGTCCGGATAAAAAAGTATCCTGGACAAAAAACCGTCCGGACAAAACACTATCTGGACAAAAGACCGTCCGGATAAAAAAGTATCCTGGACAAAAAACCGTCCGGACAAAACACTATCTGGACAAAACACCGTCCGGACAAAACACTATCTGGACAAAACACCGTCCGGACAAAACACTATCTGGACAAAACACTATCTGGACAAAACACCGTCCGGACAAAACACTATCTGGACAAAACACCGTCCGGACAAAACACTATCTGGACAAAACACCGTCCGGATAAAAAAGTATCCTGGACAAAAAACCGTCCGGACAAAACACTATCTGGACAAAACACCGTCCGGACAAAACACCATCTGGACAAAACACCGTCCGGACAAAACACTATCTGGACAAAACGCCGTCCGGACAAAACACTATCTGGACAAAACACCGTCCGGACAAAACACTATCTGGACAAAACACCGTCCGGATAAAAAAGTATCCTGGACAAAAAACCGTCCGGACAAAACACTATCTGGACAAAACACCGTCCGGACAAAACACTATCTGGACAAAACACCGTCCGGATAAAAAAGTATCCTGGACAAAAAACCGTCCGGACAAAACACTATCTGGACAAAACACCGTCCGGACAAAACACCATCTGGACAAAACACCGTCCGGACAAAACACTATCTGGACAAAACACCGTCCGGACAAAACACTATCTGGACAAAACACCGTCCGGACAAAACACTATCTGGACAAAACACCGTCCGGACAAAACACTATCTGGACAAAACACCGTCCGGACAAAACACTATCTGGACAAAACACCGTCCGGACAAAACACTATCTGGACAAAACACCGTCCGGACAAAACACTATCTGGACAAAACACCGTCCGGACAAAACACTATCTGGACAAAACACCGTCCGGACAAAACACTATCTGGACAAAACACCGTCCGGGGGGACAAAACACTATCTGGACAAAACACCGTCGGAAAAGATCTGGACAAAAAACCGTCCGGACAAAACACTATCTGGACAAAACACCGTCCGGACAAAAACACCGGACAAAAACCGTCGGACAAAACACTATCTGGACAAAACACCGTCCGGACAAAACACTATCTGGACAAAACACCGTCCGGACAAAACACTATCTGGACAAAACACCGTCCGTTAAAAAAACTATCCGGACAAAACACCGCCCGGACAAAACACTATCTGGACAAAACACCGTCCGGACAAAACACTATCTGGACAAAACACCGTCCGGACAAAACACTATCTGGACAAAAGACCGTCCGGACAAAACACTATCTGGACAAAAGACCGTCCGGACAAAACACTATCTGGACAAAAGACCGTCCGGACAAAACACTATCTGGACAAAAGACCGTCCGGACAAAACACTATCTGGACAAAACACCGTCCGGATAAAAAAGTATCCTGGACAAAAAACCGTCCTGACAAAACGCCGTCCGCGCAAAAAGCCATCCGGACAGAGGACCGTCCAGACCAAGAACGGCCGAGCAAAAGACCGTCCAGACAAAAGACCGTCCGGACGTACGGCCGCCCGGACAAAAGACCAAACAAAGAAATGACTGCCTGGCCAAAAGGCCGCTTGGGCAAAAGGACAGAATGAGCAAACACGATTAATTTTGCGTTAACCCGTTTTGTATATAATAAATATTAGTAATGGTGATTATTGATTAGCCGTTGAATTAAGCCACGGGTTTTCAAACAAAGACTCGCTATGGAAGCAGAGTGATTTGAATAACCAATATAAGCTCTGCAAACCATGCTGTAAACGAAAAGTAATAATAACGGAAACGGACTGTGGTCAAAATAATGGAACAAACATTTGTTGTTGTTTTTGTTTATTGTTGAAACCAAAATAAATCGATGTATAAAGCTTATGACCAGAAGGTCAGCGCAGCGACTCCTATATGACGGCTAGCAATTCAGCAGGATTGGTATCAAGTCACAAACATAAGTTTTTCTGGTGAAACTTGGAAAGCGGAAAATTCAAACGGCTAAATTTTCCCTGATTGCAGCTTTCCCAGCCAAAGCTATGCTTGTGATTTTTAATATCGAATCAGCCGAATAACTTAAGCTATCATACAGGGGTGGCTGCGCTGCACTGCTAGTTATAAGGTTTGCGCTCTGAATGTGCTACGTTTTGGTCACACATTGGATGTTTTTGTCCGGGCGGGTTTTTGTCCAGGCGGTCTTTTGTCCAGACGGCCTTATATCTGGGCGGCCTTTTGTCCAAAGATTCTTTTGTTCGGACGGTCTTTTGTCCAGACAGTCTTTTGTGCAGGCGGCCTTTTGTCCAGGCGCTCTTTTGTCCAGGCGGCCTTTTTCCAGGTAGTCTTTTGTCCAAACGGCCTTTTGTCCAGGCGGTCGTTTGTCAGGACGGCCTTTTGTCTGAACACCTATTGTCCAGGGTGTTTGTCGCCTCTTCGTCCACGCTGTCTATTGTCCGATGGCCGTCTGTCCGGCGGAATCTTGTCCGGCGATCTTCGGCCGGGAACCGATTTGTGTTGGTGGCTGTGGCCTGGCTGGCCGGCTTGGATCTGCCAGTATTATCCAGTCTCAAAAATGAAAATGTAATAAATTTGCCGAAAATTTGCGTTGTCTTATTTGTGCCTAATTTGTTTACTAAATTTAGGTTTTATATCGAATGTTTGAATCGTTTGAGAAAATTGGATCTGACAACATTTTGCCGATCGATATATTTGCTGGATTATGCTCGTTTTTTGTGGTCGCGTTGGGCGGAGTTCTAGTCGGCATTGTATGGGCATTGCTCATTAGTTTTACTACGAAGTAAAAACATTTAAGTATTGTTTAAATCTAGACCCGTGTTCAATTTAACTATTCTATAAATCTAGACCCGTATTCTCAAATGCCTGTATTAACACCTATTATCGGTTGGCGACAGGTCTTGCAATGTTTGAACTGGTAAATGAAGATATTTGACATTCAGCGCAGCCTTTTAAATTTGAAGTTTTCTATTACTACACTGTTTCAATTTTGAGATCTGCAATTGCAAGCTTTCGCCAGTCCAACAACAAATTGCTTACTGGTGACAGGTGTTATACCCATTTGAGAATATAGTCCCTAGTGATAGATAACTACATCTAAGTGATTAAAATAAAGTTGGCTTGTTGGCCGTTTGGACGGTAGAGGCTGCTGCTTTAACAGCTGGCAACAAATACTAATATCCATATGCAGCTTTATTTTGTCTGTTATAGTACCGTCAGATCAATTTTTTGCCTTCAGTCATTTTTGAAGCGTAAAGTATAGGTTACAGTATTATGCTACGGTTTATACGTAATCTGCATCGAGTACACTTATCCTCAAGATACCAGTATCCGCAACCAGGAATTAATAGCAGAAAGGGTCAGGGGGATTCCAGGGAAAGTGTCAAGATAAATTGTCAGTACATAGAAGTTTTCTTTATGCTATTGGTGAATTTATCAGCATGGGAAGAAATAAATGTCCGTAGATGATCGGCGGAGCGGCCGCTCACGTACGTAGTTGCGGCCCTGAAGATTTCTAGGCGTGTTGTTTAAACGAAAGCATATATTGATCAAAATAAACAAAAAGAGATCATGCAGTTTGAGTAATAGTGTAAATTTCACATAGAGCTGACCAAGGTGATAAGTGTAATGTCCTTGGAATTTGGCAGTAGAAAACTTAAAACGACATTTGAGTACATTCGAAACAAAATGACAGAGATACACATATATAAAACAATTTAATTATATTTTAGATTTACAAAACATGTCCGGGTGCTCGAGCCGTTGTTTGTATTCGTGATGGCGTATTCAGCATATCTGTCTGCGGAATTATTTCACTTATCTGGAATTATTGCGTAAGTATTTCGAACAGTTTATAATGTTTCTGGTACGCACCCGTGTCCAGATGGGGGGCAACAGTTGGCTCCGCCCCCTCCTGGAAGAATTATGGCTACAAATTTTCAACCTGGCTTGTAAATGATCGAAAAGCCTTCTGTGCCCCTATGTTTAGCCCCCTATCAAGGTGAAAAATGCTTTTTAGATATGGAAAGACGAAATGATTAGTTACGACGCAATTGCGGGCAAGTCAAGAAGTGACACTGACGTGAAATCTGAGCCAATAGTTAATTTCATATCATTTAACATATATTTTGGCGCTACTCAAATAGAAATACTACCATCAGTGCACACATTTAGATCCTATATCCGTGTTAATATCTTGTTGTGGTTCCGGTAAAGAATCAGTATCCGGTTAATATCTTGTTGTGGTTCCGGTAAAGAATCAGTATCCGGTTAATATCTTGTTGTGGTTCCGGTAAAGAATCAGTATCCGGTTAATATCTTGTTGTGGTTCCGGTAAAGAATCAGTATCCGGTTAATATCTTGTTGTGGTTCCGGTAAAGAATCAGTATCCGGTTAATATCTTGTTGTGGTTCCGGTAAAAAAATCAGTATCAGGTTGCTATATTCAGTCGGTCTCCAAAGCGTTTATATCACACACTTCGATCGTTATTTAACATTTAGAATCGTACAGACGGCGCAAAATTTTATACCAGAAAATGTGTATAATCCTCACCATGATTTCAACTACTGAAACGGACTTCGTCGCGTTGCCCCAAAAAATGCTCCCCACATTTTAAGTGGATTATAAGTTGCACATGAACAATTTGGGCCAATGTATAGAACAGGACTGTTACAGTAGTATAAGCACGTTTTTATGCCTAAGCTTAGACGTAAGAATGAGGTTATAGCTAAGCCTATACGCCTATAAGTCTAAGCAAAAAATTAGTCTAAAGCTTTAAGCTTACTCAATTGCAGTGCCGCAGAAAAACCGTGTTCCACCCGTGATCTTTATCTCCGCCACAATTTTGCGTCGCGTACTGACGCAAATGTTTGCTATGGTTGTGGTCAAATTTCAGCATTGTATTCTGTGGTATCGCAATGAAACAGTACGTTCAAGGCAATGTATCCGAAAAATCTCATACAACAATCAAGTATTTTCTTAAAATGCTCAGTTCAAGCTCAGAAACGATCATTTTTATGTTTCTCGGTCTTTCAACGGTCACTAACGATCATCAGTGGAATACTGCGTTTGTGTGTCTTACCGTTTTATTTTGCCTTGTCTATCGCGTTATAGGTAAATCGGCTCACTTTTGATTTGGTTGCAAATAGAGCTCTTGTGCAAAATTACAAATTTTATAACAAATTTGGCCCATGTTACTGTCAAGGGGGCGTCCTGATTTCTGGTGGGTCTATGAAAGAGTTGGAGGTTTAGATTATAGATTACATTTTTTGCTTAGGCTTTGGCTTTGGCTTAGGGACTCATTTTGCAACGCTTAGGCTTAGGCTTAGGAATACGCTTAGTCTACTGTTACACCCCTTAAAGTAACATTGGCCGCAAATTTTATTGAAAATGGTCATCGAACTATACGCAGTTACAACCAAAAGTTTCGCTATTTATTGCTGATCCAGTTTAGGGACATCCCGAAGTGAAGCTAAGTTTTCAATTATAGCGTACATCTTATTTCACTTCATTGTGTTTAATCTATACATAGCTCAAATTTTAAAGCGTAAATAACACGGCTGAGGATTAAGAGAAAATGGTAAACGTTTGCGGACCTGTCCTACATCCATTGATGGAACTCCATTCTCACAGTAAAAACGGTACTCTTACTCTTGATTTATTTATAAAATTTTAAATTTTACTTTCAGGCGTTGTGGTTTTAACGTTTTTTGTCAACAATTTTCGCATCATCAAACTTGCCAAAGTTGACCAGTTTATAATGGCGTACGGTGGACTTCGCGGCGCAATTGCGTACGGTCTCGTGTCAGCGTTGGATCCGTTTTATGTACGGAATAAGTACATGTATTTGACGACAACCATTGTTGTTATCTATTTTACTGTATTTCTGCAGGTAATTAAACTGTGAAATTACTGTTAAAGCATAATAATTAAATTGTCTATAACGCACAATGCGTATTCAGTTATCCCGGATAGCTTGGGATTTCAGCCTGTCCGTTCAGGTTAAAGTACTCGGTAACTGAAAAAGCGCAGAAATTAATGGGTGCCTCGGTCAAGGTCACCCCAACGTGGATCACAACCAAGATTTTGTATTAAGCTTTATTATGAAAATGGTGGTCGGCTTTTCGCTTGTGGATTTTTTTCCACGTTTATATCGTGCACACGTTCGTTTTAGAAATTTCTAAATCCGCCACTATGCACGCCGCCAAGGCTGCAGGACTAGCAACGAACAAACGCACGGTCCACTAAGAACTACTCCATCCAATAAGCAACCGTGTTTAGTTTTGTTGAGTTCGTCATGAAATGTTGTGCAAAATGTAGAACGTGGTAAACAATTTTCTAACTGACTGCGGCCCAGGTATAGAACTGGGCCGGAACAGTAGTATAAACATATTTCTTAGCCTAAGCCTAAGCCTAAGCGTACGGATGAGCCTATTGCTACGCCTAAGCCCAAGCCTAAGCCTAAGCCTATGCAAAAAAATTAGTCTAAAGCTTGAACTGACTCTATTATAGCCCCTCCGGAAAACGATCCGGCCCTGTGCTATACATGGAACCTCACTGCAAACTCGCTGTGTGTAAACTGTGAAGTCCAGATAAGTGAATGCCAGATAACATAAGAGTCGCTTCAAAAGCTATGAGGATGCAAACAGAATTTCGATTTCGGTTAAAACTTCAATTAAAAACCCGCTGATTGCTATTGTTCTTGCAGATATATAATTGCTATTGGAATAATATTGTTGTTATTTCGTTAACTGTTTTGAAATTATCTTATGTTTTGTAAATTTCATATTTAGCTGTAAAATTATGGGTAAGATGTGCACGCGATCTTTTTATAAAACATCAGCGGCATAGAAAACTCTTAAACAAATTGGATTGCAATGACACATACAATTTCTATATCATAAGGATCGTTATAAACGAGAATACATCGTATGGGGTTTGAAAATTTGTAATTCCGACTCATTCCGATTGCTCTATAAATTCCGATTCCGTCTCGGATATAATCCAGTTCAGGTTGGCACCCTGCGATCATTACACTTTGTCCTCGGGGTCAAGTTCTCAACTACATTTTAACGATAACACACGTTACGCTTAGAGACTTTTCTGAGCATTTACAAATAACTGGTACCGTTTTGTTAATGAAAATGAAATATAGCACAAGTATTTTACTACTGAAAATAAATTTTTGACATTTTTGTTTAGGAATTGAGCAAAGTGTAAAGTAAATGGTGATTTTAAAAAATTTATTTTGTTTCAGGGCATGACAATTAAACCGTTAGTCAATTTTCTAAAAGTCAAAAAGTTGGAACAGCGCGAAAAAACTGTCAACGAACAAATTTTCGAACGGGTACGTTTTAAAAATTAAAGTCTGCCTGAAGAGAACAGAGGTTGTTTTTAACTTATTATTTTCGTAAGTAAATCTGTTATTTAATCTAATTTTTCGACTATCTGCTAGTTCATTTGTTACTATAATCAAACGAAAGTTGCAGATGTTTCCGAAGTAGTCGTAAAAATGCTATATTACAGCTTTCCCCTTAGACAACCTACTGCTATTAAAACATATGGTATACATGAACTTCACATGTCTGTGCGTTGATTAGCTAACCGTCATTAATATCTATAATTACTCCCATCTGAGTCAGTCAAACTGATAATTTCCCAAATTAGCTAAACGGTTTCGAAATGGTTCGATTTTCAAATTTTACCTATGCTCGCTACGTTTTAGAGTATCGAGCATTTATGTGCTGGCATGGAATCGTTAACATTATTATTTGGCCAACATCGTCGTAAACTAAAGTAACTTAGTCGTATAGTTAACTTTTCACAAACTTCTCAAACGCACATTTGTACATTTTCGTTGCGGCACTGTATGGTTTTATGTTTGTGTCACTTATTTTATTTTGAAGTTCAATTTTTTTGAAGCACTTAAGCGCCATTCACGTTATAAAATTCGGCCGGGCCACACAAAATGTATCGTAGCCCATGTGTTAACAACCCACTCGTTTACACTACCTCAGCGAACGCTTTCTGTTGGCCAAACCTGAACGCGTGTCAGCTCCTGGTGTATCAAGAAAACGGTGTGTGATTGTGGGTACCTTGATTTTTGGTAATTTAACCATTGCAACGGACTGTTAACTCTAAATGTGACTTCAATCGGGCCACCCTCCTGCCAGAAACAGATTCAGATCTACGGGTGGCGATTAGATTTTTTAACAGCGCGTATGAAATGTGGTCCCCCAGAATATTTTGCCTTGGTCCCCCATGCTTTCACCAGACCTATTTTTGATCTTTTTTTTGTGCAAAATTTCTCAGAAGGAATTTCCGTACACACGCTATGTACTCAATATATCGGTGTATTATGTGCATCAAAAGATATCTGATATTAATATCCTGCGGTATCGTATGACAAATTGGGTAGAACGGTGGACTTTCGAGCCAGAGGCTTATGGGGCAAAGTCTACGAGTGTCAATATCCTGAAAGAAGGTTCTGTTTACACTAAGTTTAAGCCCGAAGGCAGCCCAACCAGCAAGTGTGGGCTCTAAAAATATTGTAGAAGCTTGAAAGAATTTTGCATAACTGGCAAGTGTGGCTAAAACTTTTCTGGGGGTAAAGAGGTTAAATTTTCATGGATGGGCCGGTTGGTTCCTTCTGGCTACTGATCTAACTTAATTTTATGGTTGCAAAAACTCTCACAACCAGTTTGCCTGACAATAACCTAAATAGACAAAGCTTAAATTGCATGAGCCGCAAAAACAAAAAACTTAATTTCATCGTGTTAGTTCTGATTATTAATCGCAAAACTAAAACTGATCGGTTCGTCGCAAATTCATAAGTTACAGGAGCCCTCTTTTGGAATTTAGTTAAATGATGAACAGTTTCGCGTTAAAAGTGTTACAGCTGCGTCACTTAAGTATGGTTAAAGTTAACTATAATCTTGATTCTATGCTATTACTTAATTGTTTTGCGAATTATTGAATTTCTGCTTAATTGTCTATTTTGATGTTAAAAGCTCGACAGATTTCGAGTAAACGTATGTCATATAGTAAAGAACTAGCTCGCATATATTTGCATTACCCCGTCTCTATTGCCACTTTTTGAGGCTGCTTGTTATGACTAATTGTAAGTTTTCCCTACGTTACAATTGTTTAGTTTTGTGTCGCCAAAATAGCGTTTGGCTTCGAACTCGCTATACTCGCGAGTACCATTTACCATATAGCCGTCGTCGTCAGATATTGCTGGATGCGCCACTGCACCCTGCATTTTAGCCTAAAATAGTTTTTTGGACTGCCAACAATTAGCTACATCTGATCCCTCTTTACATAAATTTTCGTTTCTCAAAGTATATATTTGTTCTTCACATAAACCAAATTATTAGCATTTTGGGCCAATGTAAAGGACAGGGGCGGAACAGCATTACGATTATATCCTTTGGCCTAAGCCTAAGCCTAAGCCTAAGACTAAGCGTAAGAATGAGCATATTCCTAAGCCTTATCCTAAGCCGAAGCGTAAACCAAGCAAAAAAATAGTCTAAAGCTTAAGATTACTCTTTTCTAGTCCCACAGAAAACCGTTCCACACCTGATCTTAACATGGACCGCATTTTGCAACCTGTTGTTATTTAGTTTTCGCACAAGATGGTGTATTTTTTCGACAAAATGTCTTAGGTGATTAATCATTATATGGCTGGATTTGAAGATATTGCAAAAGCGAGTGGACAACACAGGCATCGTGAGCGGTACGTAGATTTTTTATTAGTTTGGCTTTTCTTAACATTTTCGCTTGCAATATGTAAACAGAGCCGCGGGTGAAATTTTTTAGTGTTCTATTAACGCTAACCGTTGTTGCACATTTAAAAAAAGTTTATGACTGGAGTTAAACTGTTAAATTTGACAGCGACCTTAACAAGTTTTGTCCAAATTTATTCTTATGGGGAACGGTCTTCGCCGCCCACGTTTATTTGGGTTCACCCCTGTTGACGATTTGTGCAAGTATGACATTATAACTTTTAAATTGGGTCGTGGATCCTGGGTCACATGGGTCATATTTCCACTGGAAATGGATCACGGTGGGTCGAGGATCAAATAACTTGAGCCATTTGGATCGTAGGTTGCAGGGACACGGTTTCACTGGAAATGGGTCACAGTGGGTCGCGGATCAGATATCTTGACCCGTTGTTAACAACGCATAGCGGCACACGGCGGCGTTCAGCCCAGTAAAGTATAGCGTAACTCTAAGTCATCCCTACCAGAAACGGGGGTACATTGTACTGTTTCAAATCAAACGATATTCATGCAGCAAAATTGCCTGTTTGTGTTGCTTTGGTTTAGTGATTCTTTTTGTGTGGTTTGGTTCACGGTATCTTTTAGATGTATTTATTTGTGAAATTGCACGGTTTTTCATGAGCATGGAAGTTTGTGAACTCGTTTGCACTGTTATACTGTGCACGTGACTCAAAAACTCGTGCACAACTCGTGTTATTGCACTCGTTCCACACTTGTGCGTTCACTCGTTCTTTATTCACTTGCACAACAAGAAAGCGATACTCTCGTGCATGCACTCGCCTCACTTCATTCGGCTCGTGCCACACACTTGACCCATCGCAGCAGCGTGCGTTCATATCTCGGAAGAACGCAAAGTTGTGCTACAACTATTACTTATGCTAATTTCAGAAATGTAAAGT
This sequence comes from Enoplolaimus lenunculus, assembly GCA_030248215.1. Taxonomy (NCBI): domain Eukaryota; kingdom Metazoa; phylum Nematoda; class Enoplea; order Enoplida; family Thoracostomopsidae; genus Enoplolaimus; species Enoplolaimus lenunculus. Next base: position 503,872 of record JASANG010000627.1, on the reverse strand, counting down.
TAACAAACAGTTTTGGCGTGTCGTACTTGTTTTATCAGTAGTGTATGTAGCCGGAATTTGATTTCTACTGCTAAGTTTCGCTTTAACTTCTTTTCTTATGACTGTAGCAAGCAAGCAAGCAAATGTTTTTGTAATTAAAGTATCGGTATTCTAAATTGTGTAAATATACTTTTTCTTGGGTCTTTAGAACTTTCGTAATGGATTTCTCGTGTTGGTTTTGATAGAAACGTATTGTTAATAAATTAATTTCAGATGGGAACATATTAACGATCATTATCTACGGCCGTTGCTCATGCGAGAACCACCGTTGTCAAGCGACAGTCGGCTCGTTCACAGCTTTACAAAGCTGAGCATGAAAGAAGCTGTTGCGGAAGTTGAAAAGTTTGGCAGTTTAGCGGCGATGCAAAGTCATTATTTGGCGTGCGCTGCTGCGTCGAACGGATCGTTGCCGCAACTGGTTCGAAGTCCTAGTCAGGGATCTGATGTGTAGGTTGCGGTAGCAGTCAGGTGACGTAATGTAGTTACACAGTTGCTCTTTGATTGGCATTCGATAGTATAGATACTAAGCTTCATCATAAAAGTTCGGTGAAACTTAGTTTTTTTGTTTGAATCATCACGCAAACACTATTGTAGCCTTGATCGAGACGAAATGTCTCAGTGTTAATTTAGCCAATTTCGAAGTCGTATACAAAGATATATTATTATTCGAGGGCGCATCAAGGAGCGGTTCCCGTGTTAAAGTCTGGCAGGATAAAAGGGGCCCGGGCGTTTAACCAAGAGAAGCTTTCTAAAAACCGCGGGAACCAACAAAGTAAATTTCAGCAGAAAATAAGCCATTGCCATTACTGGACTTCATCGTTATCATAAAGTGAGTTTTCTGTGCAAAAATCTAAGAAAGCGCACAGAATTTTTGTTTCATCAAGACACGTAAAGTGGACCCACAACAGCGCTTCGAAATAGAGTGTTTCTACCGCTGCGTCTGGCTTCTCCTTGGCGTGGGAACTTACTCTGTTCGAACCACAATGATAACTCTTGGTTGCCCAGACGCATGGTATGATAACATAAACGCACCCTTAAACAAACCCATTCCAACTTCAAACAAAGGTTTTGAGTGGAAATTGAATTTTGGGATTGCACATTTGATGACCAGAAAAATTCGGCATTGTTCAGGATAGCTACAGCAGTTAAAATCGAAAATTTGGTGTAAAAAACGCAACACGCGTTGGGTACATTCTTTTCTATATGGCAATAAAACCAATGGCCCATGTATAGAACATGGTCGGATCGTTTTTAGGGGCTATAATATAGTCAGTTTAAGCTTTAGACTATTTTTATTGCTTAGGCTTAGGCTTAGGCTTAGGCTTAGGCTTACGCTTAGGCTTAGGCTTAGGAATAGGCTCGTCGATACGCTTAGGCTTAGGCTTAGGCTTAGGAATATGCGTATACTACGTTTCCGGCCCTATTCTGTACATAGGCCAAACCAATGGCAATATTGTTTAGCAGGTGACGTCAGTTTGAGTAACAACACACCGCAAATCGTTTGTATTTTTGTTAACATCGGACGTATTACTGCTTCTTTTTCAAGTATTGAATATGACTAAGACAGGTTAAAGTAAAATAGTTTTTTTTCAGCAGTGCCACAGCCCTACCAGCGTATACTAATCCAGTATTAGACATGCGGGCGTTTGAGGAAAGTTCGCCTGCTGATGAAGAAGCTGCTCCAGAGGGCGACAAAGACTCTCAGGACTTTGTTCAACGTGCCGTTATTGATGCGATGTATCGGCCAAGAAAGAAAGAGGTACTATATTACCAAACTGAGAGCAGTCGCGTGGCCAGGCAGGTTCGAAAACGGTTTCGATCCCTAATCAATGAACCAATTACTGTTTTGCAACTGGAATGAATACTATTATCTTCTCGCTCGCAAGGTTCTTTGTCAAGCTTTCCGATCGTTTTGCTCGCGAAATGTTCAAAACTCAAAGTTCAACCTTTACTGTGCTTCATGGTAGTCGGGATCTCTTTCAATTGAAAATCCGGTTATGCACCCGACTGCGCGAGTTCGATTGGTATCCTAAGAACTTAGGACGTATGACGAGCGTTTAAGATTAAAGGGTTTTAGAGCGCTGTTGAAATTTTTGAGAAAACTGGGTAAGAAAAGTGTAATCACAATGACGCTCTTCGATACATAGTTTTCTTGGCGTTTGCATATTATTATTACACATATACAGCTGTAGTGCCAAACCTACAATATAAACAACCATTGTAGCGAACAGGTTTTATTTTGCTCCGATAACTCAGTGGTTATAGCAACACAGCTGGCAATTCGTTCGAACTCTGCCGAATCTTCAGCAAAATTTCGGTAGCGGACTTTTCGGTCTTGTTTAGTACGGATGAAACAACGGTTCTTACTTTGTGGAAAACAAACTTAATAGCAGAGTTTTGACATTTTAAAAAAATTACACGGAAGCTGCATTTTCGCTGAAAATAGCTGGAATACGCGGACCCGGATGCAATTCTATTTAAAGCCATTACCGTAGCCAAGTTTCATTTCGAGAGGTGGTAATTACGTCAAAAAGATTTTTTGCGAGCGTTGCAGATTATTGTACAGCATGTAAAAGTGTCATTTGCTAGTCTTTCCACATAATTTCTGATGGATATATCCCTCCTGTTTTTCTTTGTATCAGGTCCATTGCCAGCTCACCTTGCTAGAGGGGGGGGCTAAAAATTATTAGGAGGGGCATTCAAGGGTTTTTAATGACTTGCAAGCAAGGTTGAAAACTTTCTAGGGAGCCAAAAGTTTTCCAGGGGGGCTGAGCCTCCCTGGCCCCCCTTGGCTACGGGACCGCCTGGTACAAGCCCCTGTTTAAAACGTCTGCATTTTTGCTATTTCAGATGCGTCGGTTTAGCCGTTCGTTGCTTGACGATGATGACGACGATGATGGCCAACATTTTCGTACGAGACACCACGTTCGAAGACGAATGGGCGCTAGAAAGCGGTCAAAGGTAATCAGTAACACGAATCGCGCTCTGTGTGTACTCCTGGTGCACTTAGTTTCAGGGTGCAACCGGAATTCCGGTTCCGGTTCCGATACTTTTTCACCTTCTGGTTCCGGTAAATTTTTATGGGAATTAAAAATTGTGGTATTAAGTTTTGGTCGCTGAAAATTAAGCATTTTACTAAAAAATGGTGATAAAAATAAAATAATTTCTTTGCTTTAGTATATAAACCTTGACAATCACCGAAAATAAATCATCGCGGGTTGATTTAGCTTACCTGGATAATGAAAATCTGGAATACAGCAGATTAAGTAAATACCTATCTTCAACTATAAGCTTATTTCACCAATAATATAGCAAAAAAGCAAATTAAAATGAATTTTTCGATGGCATGTATATTTAAGCTTCCGTTTCTGGTTCCGGTAAAATGTAATTCCAATTGCACCCTCCTTTGTTTAGTTCTGATATTGCAAAAATATAAGTTTGCATACTGATTGAGTGTATTTTAAGTTGCATAACAATTTCCCAGTTTACTTTTGCCATGTTGTTTTGGTTGAGTACAAAAAAGTTTTGCTTAATTAAAATATATTCATTGAATTTCCAACCCAATTGAGAAGTTAAGGTCCTCTACTATACATATTTGCATTTTCACTATGTCATTACAAAAAATTTCACTGGCAAAACAGTCGAGCTATGAACACCGCCTATTTACTATGCCCGTTTAACAAATTTTCACGAGAGGCATACCGGAATTTCAGATGACCTGCCAGCAAGCTTGAAACATTTCTATTTGCGTCAGAAACTTTTTAAGAGAAGCTGAGCCCTCGCGACCCCCTCTGGCTACGGGCCACTTAACTATTCCGAGGTCTTCTAATTTTCGAATTTCAGCATCACGAACGCGATGGTGTACAAGAATCGTTCATTGGAAACTCGGCGCTAAGGAGATATACAACAATTGCTGTAAGCAAATTTGTTCTGCGTAGCAAAGATGAAAATGAAAAATATTCGCATTCCATGCAGATAGCGAATGTCATTGCAGTTTTGGGTCAATGTTACTTTTAGGGGCGTAACAGTAGATTAAGCGTATTCCTAAGCCTAAGCCTGCGCCTAAGCGTTGCAAAAATGTGTTTCTAAGCCTAAGCCTAAACCTAAGCAAAAAAATGTAGCCACGCCTGTTAAACTAACATGGGCCGCAGTTTTTGTGTCCATTTCGTATTTTTAGTGACTAAAGTAGCGAGTATTTTGTGCTGATGCGACAAGGCATGTCGATTGTGGGTTTTGGTTTCTAAAAGCACAAAGTAGCCCAGATGTATATTTTCTTCGCTTTTGACACATGTTAACTCTAAGGGGCTGCTCACTAAGTCTAAACGTAAACCTGAGCTAAACATAAGCCTTTTGAGTCGATGATGCCGGTAAACAAGAGTATACAATAAGCCTTGTTTTGCATGGCACTAAATCTACCAGCGCTCGTTGTGTTTTGGTCCTGCTCCCCTTACTTTGGAGGAGGTCGAGGTTGCGTTCATTACACGTGTAACTGCCAGCCAATATTTCAGTATATGCAACAGCACAATTTCAGCGTCTGTGAAGATAAGGGGTGTAGACCGAATATGCAACGAGCGCTGGGTGCATTCTTTTTCACACAGAAAGTATCCAGTTGCAACTCTTGTTAAAGGGTATCATGCACTTCTGCTATAACTAACATAAACCGGTGTTTTGTATTAAACTTACAGGGAGAACCTGACGCAGTTCGACGTAATTCGGCTGCAATTGACGCCAAAACCCTGCGGCATTTGCAACAAATTCATGCGGCGGCCACTCGGTCTAAAAGTATTGATCATGGCGCACTGGCAGCGGGTAAGTTTTCGGTTTCGCTGGACGAATCAGATGGCAGCGATGTGAATGATTCAAGTCGAGAAGGAAGCGCACGAATCGTTGACGGCCAATCAAATACATTGAAGTTTCCAAGCAGCACGCAATCGACCAATCAGCGATCAGTTAAAGTTAGCCGTTCTGGATGTTAATGGTTTAGCATATACTGTAAAATTTTTTTGTTACCTTCAAGTACCAGTATTTGTATTTTCAATACTTAATACTAAGTGCTATAGTACTTAAACTTTCCGAGCATTTAGTATTAAGTATTTAGTGAATATTACTATTTGCGCTAAACATTATTAAGACTATCGACGAGTGCGATATAGTCGCTATGTTCACTTTAAATACCCGAATACGTTCAGTCGTTTCAGTTTGATCTAAGCGATCGTCAAAAACAGTCGCCATCAACTTCCAAATTGACTACCAACAGCAATTTAGTGAATCAGCGGTTAGCAAAATTCGACTTGGGTGAGCCTGACTCATTAGGAGTTGCGTTTCCTGGCGGCCGACGTCCACAAAGCGCAGGTCGGCCCAGCCGTGCTGCTAAGCCGAAGCTGACAAAAGTTACAGAAATTGATCTTCCGAAGGAGCCGTCAATGCCGGATTCGTGCCAACAATCGTATTGCTCAAATGGATTTCAACCGCCTTCAACGCTGTGGTCAATACCTGAAGTCGATGTTACTGAAAGTAAGCAGTTTTGTTATTTTTTGTTCAATGAAAATCTGGGTTAATGTTACTGTTAGTTGCGTAACAGTACATTAAGCGTATTCCTAAGCGTCAGCCTAAGCCTAAGCGTTGCAAAAATGTGTTCCAAAGAGTAAGCCAAAGCCTAAACAAAAAATGTAATCTAGAGTCTAAACCTAGTCTGTCAACCATGTTGTATAAAAACAAAACGCTATTTTAATCGCTTCTGTAAATTTTAAACAGCATGTTTCAATATTACTTTTTCTAAGCTAAGAAACTTAAACAATGAATCGCTATTGTGGCAAAACGCTATAAGTAAAACGCTTTTCATCGTTTGTCAAAACGCTACTTGATCTCAATGTATTAGTATATTTTTCTAAACACGAGAAAGGGTTTTTAGTATTTTGAAACGATTCCGTGGTCAAATTTTAATTCTTTGCATGAATTTGGAAAAATTTTCATAGCTAAATTGACACCTACTGTTACACAGTGCGAGAATTGTTAAATACGTATCCATGTTTGTGAAAGTAATTTTACGGCAAGTCTTACTTAGGCGCTGATAATTTGCCATTGCGGTGCTGTAGTTGTCTAGAAACGCATAAAGGTTTCAGAAATTGAAAAACGTTTGGTCCCAGTACACTTCCCCATCACTGGTTATTCTTAGGCTCAATTAGGCTTAGGTTTCGGCAATGGGGTACACGATTGTTAGTTCAAGGCCAAACATTTGCCTAAGTCGTTAGCTGTATGTATGCATAAGCGTGGCGTTAAATGTAAGACCAATATGCATACAAGGGCTAAAGTTTTAACGTTAATAACATGTCTGTTTGTGTCTTGATAACAGAAGCAAGTGAATCGCCCGAATCTCATCGCTCTGTTGACTCGCAACCCAAACCTGATACCGCCGATTTTATAATGTTCGAAGCGAAATCAGAAGACACGGAAGGTGCGTTTTAACCGAAAACTAAGAGATTGGGATAGAGTATATGCCAAAAATTACGTGCTATATTAGATATATTTAGGAATTACGTCAAAATAATACAGAACACTTTTTGGGTTGTGAAAAAACCGTTTATATTAATGTTAACTGTACCACTTTGACAACTAGCACAAACGTTTTCCTATACTACACGAATTATTGTACTGTTCCGTTAACAAAAAAAGTGTTTTGACACGAGGCTGTTTGAAATCCGAAAAGCATTTAAATAGCGTTTTATTTTTCACACGATCCGACTTTCAACATACAAACTATAATTGCGTTGTTTACATTGTGAGGACTCATAGTTGTCGCTCGCAAGTGTCATGAGGGTAAATTCTGTAATTTCAACATTAAACTCGTAATGTGAATAACGCTACAATAATAAAAGCTATTAAAGAAACTGCTCAAACGATAAACGAAATTGCTATAAAATCAGAAACCTCTAATGAGTTCTATTGCTTTTAAGACTTTTACTATAAATTTAACACTACATATCAACGCAGAAACCAGTACACAACTATAAAGTTTCACACCGCGAAACGAACTCAATAATTTAAATTTCCGCAGACATTCAAAAGCCTGTGACATCTAAACAAGAACCCGATTCACCTGAGCAAGGCGACACGAGTGAGTTCCCATGGCGTCGAACTGAAGTCACACCAGAACGTACGCGAAAGCGTTCTACGCTCGCCAAATTGCCAGAAACACCAACTCAATCATCGATTGAAGAAACACCACGAGTACCCGAAACACCTCCGTTCAAATGTTAGTTTTACTCAGAACACAGGCTCTTGTACGCTTTCTCCGGTATTTAAGGTTAAGGCATACCTTTTTCCAAAACATAAGCCTAAGCCTGAGCCAAGCCCTGGGCCTGGAGGGAAGCAAAGTGTACAACAGAACTGGACACACAAAACCCACAAATTTGTCAACTGTGCAAATAGTTAAAGTATTTTAATCAATTATTTGAAGGATAAGTCTGTTTTACAACTGCTTCAGGTAACCTTCCAAAACGTTATTGAAGCTTTAGTTTATAATGTCACGGGACATTAACTTGTCTTCGACAACTTATTAAGATAAAATAATTACATATTATTTTTTATGCTTTATAACACAACAAATTGGAATGACAGCATAAGAAATTTCAGTACTTGTACATTTTACGCGCTAGCTAAATCCTACGAAATGTTCAGCTTGAGCTTAATGTCCAACCTTAGCCTAAGCCTCCTTCGAAGCGTAAAACTATGCCTAAGTTGAAGATAAAACAGACAGTATCTGAAAAGTTGGAAAAGTATGACGGAAGTTTACAAAAGCCAAAATTTTGGTGTTTTCGTAGTTTTTCAATGTTATAAACGAATTGTTAACAACGATTTTCAGCCGCTCGTGAATGGTTCGAAGGAGAAACTCAGCGTCCGGAAAGTGGCAGATAGCCTGGCACAGACGAAAAGTCGTCGACATGTTAAAATTAAACATTGTATGCATATCGATAACACTGTTAGTCAGATTTATTGGCCAGTGTTACTTTAAGGGGCGTAACAGTAGGTTACGCGTATTCCTAAGCCTAAGCCTAAGCCTAAGCGTTGCAAAAATGTGTTCCTAAGCGTAAACCTAAGCCTAAGCAAAAAATATAATCTAGAATCTAAACCTAAGTACTCTTTTATGGACCCACCAGAAACCTGGACACCCCTTAAATTAACATAGGCCGATTTATTAATGAATTATTTTTCTACCTAAAGTTTGCATGAAACAACTCGTGAGGTGTGAAATTTTAGAGCGATATCATTCATTAGAGGCGCAATTATATTTTTGACAGTTTGTTAAAATCATACGTCGCCAGCGACTTTAATTATTTTATGTAAATGCATCATTCATTAATTTGAATTCATCTTTACGCTAAAGTTTAGCCTTCTAGCAGTCATGCATTCGCCATGTTAGTTTTTGGGTTAACGAAAATTGAACTAATCTAAAACAGTGAATATCGCTATTTGTATTTAAATATTTATATATTTGTAACTGCCCATAAATTAGTAGACGCTTCACAATTACAGCACTCTCGTTGATCAATTTTCGGTTGTTTCTCTCGGCTGCAAACGTCGTTATTGTTGAATTTATTCGTTACCTGCTTTATATGTTCATCGGAACACTCATTATTTGGCTTGAAGTTAGATTTCGTACAATGCAATTCACTGCTGCATAAATTATTAATGTCATCAGCGCTGTCAGAATTGGCCAACTCGAGACATTCTACACCAGGATGCGTTCTCGTGCGTCGTTTGCGTTTTGCAATTTTTGAAAATAGAATTAAAACTGGAGTGATTATGGTCGGAAGATACGATATCCATGCGAGCACTAAAATTGTTTGATGAGTAGTTGATGTTGTTACCTGCAAAATATTCTAATCAAATTATTTAATAATAAAAGCACAAACAATTGCTTGGTTCGGTTTGTTGGGTATTCTTTGGAGCGACTTGGTTGCTGTCGCAAGTTGGTGAACGCGGTCTGTATAGTAACAGCAAGCATAAAACAAGATACTAGAGAGCGCCCGCTGAGTTACACGATTTGCATTTAGAATTTATATACTTATTGTTTTTGAAAATATCGAAGCCTAAGTCTAAAGCCTAAGCTTGAGAATGAAGTTATACGAAAACCTAATTGAAAAATAGTTTAAAGCTTACGCTTGCTGTCTTGCTGTCCTGCAGAAAAACGTTCCACCCCTGATCTGTGTATTGCCGAAATTATAGGTTGCGAATCGCGCTCAGCGAACGTTACGATAGTTTCAAAATTTATATTTGGCGCTGATGACGCCTATTTTTAATTTTTTCATTTCATGCTGAATTTGTTCGTTATTTTTAGTCGAGAAACATATTGTGAGCTTTAGATCAACAATTCGCATCGCTACTGTTTGAAGTGATATATACGGTATTGTATAATCCAACCTCAACCAATCTGACCTGGTTGAATCTGTTCTGATTGCAACTTGATGCAATTTCAATCGGCAGGGGCAACAGTAATTGAAGGTAGAATACTGCTTTGAGCCTCAATGTATCCGCTTCGGATGCTGATTTAACCAACTGTGTTGTTTTCGCACTATTGCAAACGGAATACTGGTGCCTGATTGAACTTGCGGCTGTTAATGGATGTTGAAGTGTGTTTTCTGTCCCGGAAACTATTCTGAAATTTGTGAACAGAAATTTTAATAGAAGTGTTGAAATCAGGGTGTGCCTGAACATACGTTTTTTTGGTAAAAATCGGTGTCAATTTTGGTTTCTGTTATTGAAAAGCCTCGGGTTGGTTCACTATTCTCGCAATGTAAAAATTTTAGCAAGTGGGAAATATATAGTAACATACTGAACTATAAAATATATAGTAAATTCCAGACCGATGTTCCGGTGTAACATGAGACGTTGGACAGATAAGAATAAAGGCGTCAAAGCTGAGATTTGACCACGCACTTTTTGCGTAAATCATACGGTAAGGATAAACTTTCGATTTTGGACGCAGTAACTTTGGCTTCACCGGTCGATGAACTTGGTGAGCGAAACGGGCGAGATGCCAGACGTAATTATGGCAAATTTTCAATTAAAAAATTTATTTATATATTCATACGGTATAATTTTCGCTCTTTTCGGACATATACTGAGTTATGGTGGACACACGGAGAATTGCACTGTCATTGCAGTCCCCTGCATGTAAATTGGTTGAATCCCATCTAAATAACGCTACTTTATATCAAATTGCAGGTTATATTTAAGGAATGTTTATTTTTTCATTTTTTCCACCCCCTTGGAAAAAATAGAAAAAAATGAAAAAGCCATTTTTTCCGGTATTTTATTCCGGTGAACAACCCTGTGCTGCGATAACCTCCTGCGACAAATGTTTACCGTTTTTCATTAATATCGGCATTTCGTTTGTTGATTACTGACTCGTTCGTAGACCTTTTTCGGGTATACGCGGCCGCAAAAAGACATATTCTAAAGCTTTGTTGTCGAAATTCTACCAGCAGTGCTATTATTGCTGGCAGTATGTACATAGAAATCAGTATAATACCCTGATAGCGTTTGGAATCTGAAACGGTATACATACACATATATACCTTTCATTGGATGTGACAAAACCATAAAAGTATTAATACAACGTAGTTGTTGGCTTCAATTCAAAAATTTTAAACAATTTTTAAATTAACTATGATGATGTATTGAAGCATTACAAAAGCAAGAACTAAAAGTTTCTAAAATCGGTTTTCGTGTCGAAGAAACAGCTTTATCAAACTCAAATTACTTCTATTACTTTGTTATTGTTGTATTTATATATTAATGAAACCAAATAAAGTTTGCAAGTATTATAAGAATACAGAAAATACATGCTTTTAGTGATTAGTCGCCAACACAGCCAAACTTTGTGCAAGCTTTGTTCCCACAATGAAAGATCGACAAACTGAGTTCGCGAAATATCTGGAAACGCGGCGCAGAGAGGAAACAGAAAAGTTGTCAACAACACAAAACCGTGATGCCAGACGGTAAATGTAGTTTTGAGCTTGGGAACAGCAGAGTGAACTAGGATCACTAGTGAAAGCAATATTGGAACATATCGAGTTTCGGCCTAAAATCTTATATATCATATTTTTTTGATTCAGTTCAATTTTAAAATAGTTTCCTTCCTGCCAGTTATCGTAGTAGAATTTGAAAAAATCAAAGCCGTGGACTTGACACAGAGCGAGTTATACATCAAATCTCAAATGAGATATATGATACATTTAAGTAATAAGTGTGATGTTGTTGGAAAACAAAATAATAAATTTGCCCACAAAGTAAAACTATCGTTCAGGTATTTTAAAAACATTTCATGCACCATACGATAGGATCATTGGAAGCAGTTTCTTCAAGTTGGCTTTAATTCTTGCAAAAATATTGAGGATTCTCGAACCGAAAACTGAAAAAACCGGATTTCGCAGAATCGAGTAGCAAAAAGCCGGATTTATTATGCAGATAACGTGATCTAATCTACGAAAGCCGCACGCTAAAAGCCGAACGCACACTACTGTAGCAACCCGAATAAAAGGTGGGTAATAACAGTCTGTGGTCTCGATTTTGAGTCTGAATCAAAATGAGTCTATTTCTTTAGAAGTCAGTAAATATATACGATCAAAAATCACTAATTTTAGACCATAAACAATGCTTTTTGGACTTAATTTAACTTCAGTGCAGAATTTGATTCATTACTCAAAGTGTAATGTTATCTGTATTTGTAGTAGCATAAAGTCTTAAAAGTATATTCCTAAAGTATATAATGAACGAAAACCGTAGAAAATGGCTGGCATAAGTTAAAGTTAACTGGTACAAATAATTGAAGGTGGATTGAAAAATAACTAATACTCATCCGAATAATAGAGAGGAATCCCTCTGGATAGCCGAAATATACTTAATTATGACTCATGCCAGCCAAAATTTTGTAGTTGGGTAGCCCAGAAAATCTTGCGAGCGAAGCGAGATCGCTTGTGGTACATGTAATTTTGTGTAAATTTTTTTCAGAATACTGTAGTGACTAGACCAACTTTTTTGCTTAGGCTTAGGCTCATCCTTACGTTTACACTTAGGTTAGGTTTAGGACAAGGCTTAGGAATATGCTTGCACTACTTTTCCGGCCCAATTATATACATGGGCCAAGTGCATTTTCATTTGCAAAATTGCGATCAAAAAATAGCAGAGTAAAATCCCATTATTCAAAAACTAGTATGGCAATGTTGTGTTGCCCCTTCGCTCCGCTGCACCCGTCGCCCCTGCCACGATCAAAACGCGTCAAAACACGGAACTTACTTGTAAAACAGGCACAACGTAACATAACGTTTCGCCAAATACCCACGGCAACAATATTGCAGTGATTACTGAAAACGGAACTACAAGTACGTTACCGATCAGATTTACACAGACCAGCGCTACCAAGTACACCCGAACGTGGCAACGACTGCCTCTGATGACGTGATCCAAGCATGTTACGTTCAAAAATATACCCAGCAGTGAAATTAAACCAAAACAACCTATAATCGTAGAACGAATTGAAACAAACTCTGGTTTAAACGGCAGTTCAACTGCACTATTGTTTCGCGTGCGATAGAATTGCAAGAGTTGATGGAGATATTTTGTCGCTCCGGCAGAATGAAGTTCTAGCAACAGTGTAATTTCGTAATCTTGTGGTTTTGATGCTGGCGTTAGTGACAATTTTACTGGTGCGTAGTGTGGAATCATCGGTTGGGTGACGCTGTTGTTATACATATACATTTGTTCGGTTTACATAAAATTGTAAAACAAATTACAGGAAATCAATTCTGTAAATTGGCTTTTCATTTCTGACAGGCATAGTTAAAATGTTGATATTTGCGAAATTTATGTAACCCAAATTAACGTTGTTTCTACATTTATGAAAACTTTCCAGAATATTTTGAGGAAAATTATTTTAAATTTCAGAAAATAGGCTGCCGTTTTTTCAAACAGTATTTTCTAAATACTTCGCAGATATTTTTATTTGAGTACCGAACCAAATATGCCGCGTTAAAATAGATGTGAAATTTGATCAAAGGAATATATAAAATTTCAAAGCACAAGCCTTTTATATCTGAAATAGTTTGTTTTTTTTTCATTTACACGTGTACGTTTGCAGCAGGGTGCAACCGGAGGTGAAAAATATGGGAGCAGGAGCCGGAGCCCGAGGTCAAACGAAATTTGCCGGAGCGGAAGCCGAAAGTCGGAGGTGAGGCAAAATTATAGGTAGTAAAAATGATGGTTAATTAGTTAATTTTAGACAATATCTGAAATGTGTTGTTAAGTTGTTTGGTTTTACGATAATTTTCTGCGAAATTTTGAAAATTCTTCGTAGAACTTGTGACAAAAGTAAAACGAAACGCGCTAAACAGATAAATTTTGCAAAATTATGCAAAAATTTTACTACCGAAATTTCCGGAACCTCCGGCAAAAATTCTACCGGAGCCGGAGCAGGACGCAGACCTCCGGTTGTACCCTGGTTTGCAGATACTTAATTATTTTCCTAACAAAAACTTCCCCTATGACTGAAATAATAAAATTGACCTAGGGTCAGGCTTAGGCGTTGGGTTGGTTTTATCTTACGGTTTTAAGAAAATCATATCTAGTAAGGTAGTAGTATATTTGCTTTCTATCAACCTTAACTATCTAGCGTAGGTATAAGTTGGTATTAGTAAACAAGCACTTGTTTTTGCTTGAAGACAACAAAGTTTAAATTGAAAGTTCAAAAAGAATGCGCAAGTTTTGACAAATGCGAGCAAGCGAAACCTGAACTGATTAGGTTGTTTTGCAACGCAACTTTTTTGCATGTCAGTTTTGATTTGATGGCCGTCTTTCTTCCGACCTTGATTAGATTGGAAAAGTTTCGTTTAAAATCTTTTAAATTGCATTTCGTTCTGTGAATTTGAGAAACTGCTTCGAAAAACACACAATCGTGCGACCAGATTGTTGACGAACGAACCGGATTCATTGTACTCTTCAGAGGAACAACACGGATGGAAATTTAGGGTGCAATATTTGTTAACCCTTTCTCGTGCGAAGAGTATACTATGAGCAACTTAGCTCAAATAGTGTACGTGCAATAAAGTACATGGTTTTCACCGAATAGGCCGCCTGTACCCAGCTTAACATGCTTGAACGTTTTTAGCTTGCAGGAGGTGCAACAACTTTTAAGGAGGAGCATTCAATGATTCACGGTGCTTGACCTACGAGCGAGGTTGAAACTTATATCAGAGACAAAAAATTTTCAAGCCACTTCTGGCAATGAGCCAGCGAGCAGAACAAAAACTTGAGATAATGTTGACGTAGATATGAGACTACCAATGCACTAGTAAACATGTCGCTGAGGCTTTTTGAAAAATTTGTAGCGGAGCTTGAAAAAATTGCCGGTTTAACGCGCAGTATTTTACAATTTTGAAATGTATGAACCAATTTTGCGTATCTTGGACTGCCAGCTGTATGCGCCTGGAGTTTAGCGGACGTCTTCTATACCTGAGCCGTCCATTAGGTCCATGCACACGGGACAAATTTTCTAGTAACAAAGATTGCCTGGAACTTCGGTCAACAGTTTTTTATAGTAGTGGGGTAAGTTTTTTCTGGAAAATTAAATCGACCAGTTAAAACGGTAATCGTGAACAAAATTGGCATCTGTGATGAGGCAACAAAATTTATCTGCTTACATTCAGCTCCATGGCTGCTACAGTGACCACCAACAGCAAAAAAGTCGCAAAATCTAGTAAATTTTCGTTCGTGATGCATGAGTGAAACACGTCTGAACGGGAGGCGTGTGAAAAACAATTTCTTACAGTTTCCCTCGACGTTGTCGCGGTTATACATGTTATTTTCTAAAACCATTGGACTTTAATTCCACACTTCAAATTTTAAATTTTTCAGAAATATGGTTGTGATTTTTTCAAACTTGAATGATTACACTTCAGGGCACTACTTTGCAAGATAGGTAAGTCTGAAATACACGATACAGTTTTGCTCATTTTTAGGTCACAAGTTTTTTAGAATCCAAGGTTTAGAGCGGGTGCTAATTTGAAATCTCAAAAGCTTAAAATTAACTGAATGCAACAACTTCACGACCAACGTCCAAGACGTAAACTTTTATAAGAAGCAGTATATAAGTCAACCCAAATTAAGCTTAAATTTCTAGCATTTAGAAATACTTTGAAGAACGTGGACGGAACAACTAGCGTACCTGCATCAAAATTAGAAAGAAATTTGTTTCTTACAATTGCGTATATTCATTTTTTGAACGCAAACAAATTCATTTTAAACATTTCTGTCGCAAATTTTGGAATTTTTAAAACTAGTAATTTAGGAAGTTGAAAATTGTACTGTTGAAAATTTGACAATGTAAGTCTTGAAATTTGAGAAAAGAAAGTTTGTATGTTTCGCATGTACTCCACATAAATGATACATTTCACGTTCTCGATTCATCATTTCCAATCAAAACTATTATTTAGTTTAAAGCTTGTATATACTGCACATCCGCGTTTGAGACTTTGTTTTTCTGTTACAAACAGTCAGGCGCGCACCATAAGTTATGGACGTTCAAATATAACCACCCCAGGCAGAGCCGCCATAATATTGGGTGTTTTGTATGCAAATGAGTCGATTGAGCAAAAATGACGATAGGAGATCATAGCCATTTTTACTCTATATACCTGCATGTATAAACACTGAATCGGACGAACCGTAGAATTTGACAGGGGTGCATCAGGACCCTTCAGTATATACCTAGCGGCGTATATGATAAGCAACGAACCCGTATACCCGATATGTGTACAACCTAAAGAAGCAACCGCAACCGAAAGAAATATTGGCAAACTACCGGAAAAATACCCATGTTTCTGTATGCTATTCAATCAATGATACGGCAAGTAGATTGGTGTTTTCCCGGAAATGGATATGAACAACGACAAGAAAGAACAAAAGACAAACCCGACGCTAAATTGGTTTGGCGTTCTAGCTGGTTCGTGGTAGCCTGTTTTGCTAAAAGTTTGAACTACGTTCAAGATAAATATATTTAGTCGAATTGAGATTTGTGTGTTTTTGTCGGATTTCTTGCACAAATATTGTGCTTCTAGGAACTTGTAATAACTTTAGGCTTTGATATGTTGCGTATATAAGCACGTTTTCAATTTAAAGCTGAACCTAAAAAGTCAATGTGTAGCGGCGAAATATAAGCAGCTTTTGGAATGCTCTATTTTACACCAAAACAAAGGTTGCATTTTGTTGTCGTTTGCGTATATTACCACCATCAACGTGAGTTTATTGTTTAACAGTGTTGCTTAAAATAAATCTGTATGGTTGGTTGTGGCCACAATTCTGGTTAATTTTGCTATTTTAAATTTGAAGATTTATTTCGATAATTTAAAATGGTAAAAAATAAACATACGCAGTGAAAAACAACGAAGAAATTGATTACCCGTAACTGCATCGTACTCAACTGGCAGTCGAGTTCGGATTTCTAAATAATTAGTTGCCAATTAGTATATCCACAACACTGTGAAGTTCCCTATGTGTCGATCGTCCAGTTCCTTTAGCTTACTTGTTATAGCTGACACCGCGTACCGTAGATACCGGGGTTGAAATCCTATCTTGAAACGAGATCTCAGACAGAATCGAAAATTTTCAAGCGAGGAATATGTTTAAAATTAAGTTAAGTCTACGTTTTTAAAATACAGGATTTCTCCACATTGCAATAAACTCAAATATTTGAATAAAAACTATATTCGGTGATAAACAAAAATCGCATTTTGAAAACGAACCCAGTCTACAGAAAAAAAACAAGTTTTCAACTTTAACACAATTTGCACGACTGTTTACAGTGTAATCGCATATAATCGCGATACGTGGTTGTACAATAACCCTTCGCTGCCCAATCAGCGCAATACTGGCCGGTGTTGAAACAATTTGAGGTTACAGTTTCTCCACCACCGTCGCATAAATTGCAAGATTTCTTGCACGATCCACGCATATACGCTGGATTTCGAGTGCATTCTCCTTTGCGAGCCCAATCGCTACAATATCGTCCTGTATCTCGGCAATTTGATTTACTGCCCCCACCGCCGCCGCTTCCATCACATTTGCCGCATGTACGCTTACAATTGATATTCATGTACGCAGGATTTTTCGTACATTCGCCAGTGTTTTTCCAGTAACTGCAATGCTGTCCAGTGTCGACGCAGTTGTCTGGTTTCGGTTTGGTCGGTTTTGAAGTCACCGTTGGACGTGGAGCTGAATGTATATTAAATTAGCGTTGCAGTAGATTAAGCTCAAGCTTTAGACTAATTTTTTTGATTAGGTTCAGGTTAAAGCTTATACTTTAGGTATCAGCTTTTTTTTACGTTTAGGCTTAGGCTTATGCTTAGGCTTAGGATAAGGAATATGCTTATAGTACTTTTGTGGCCTTGTTTTATGCAGTGGCCTTGACTTCTAACATACTACACGTTATTCTAAAGCCGGCTAAAAGTGCTTTTTTCTTCTCTCCACAGAAATGTTAGAAGAAGATGTTTCGAGTGTATGCGTCCCTTTGCCTATATACAACCTTGCTTTTAAACATCTATGTCCTATGTCATACGATTGCAATTTCTAGGCCCAATAAAACAATCCAATACTCTGGTAGACAAATTCAAAATTAGCCGAGTCACCTTCCGTGTTAACTCAAACCAGTCTTTTTTGTTCTTTTTCGGCATTAAACGTTTTGCGGACCGAGTAAGCGCCCGTTGGGTACGGCCTAATACAAAATATCATGATCCAAACGAGCGAGAAAGTACAAGACAGCGACAAGCCAGATTCAATTTGAAATTTCAACAGAAATATTTGTTATGCGTCACTCTGGTTGAGGATCTGATTTCTCGAGTCTTTTATGCTCTTTAAAGATGTATTATTTTGAGCCTTTAGTTGACAAAAAGTTGTGCAGTTTTTGAGAAATTTTATATATGTTATCTTTTCAACAAAAAATTAATCAGCAAAACTCAGAATGCTTGTTATTGTATTTCGTTTTTTTCGTGTTGAAACCCGAAGTTTTAATTCGAGCTCCAATCGTTTTTGGATTTAAACAACCAAATACGCTTCAATTGACATCTGCTCATGTTGATTGCTCAATATTACGTTAAAGAGTCGGTTATGGGTATAAAATTGAAATGTTCAGGTTTAGCGTAAATTATCAAATGCAAATATAATTCTCGTCGTGTATGCGTTTTTGTCTTTAATTATAACTGGCGTACTTGTCTTTGGCTTTGGCTTTGTTGTTATCGGTGGACAATTGTACAGTTTGTTCAGTTTGCGGATGTCGTTTTCGCTTAATCCTCTGCGTTGCCCAATTTGAACATTTTTCTTCGGTACAATTGTTGCAAGCCCAGCTCTGTAATCAACAAATCATCAAACGGCATTTGTTTACTTCCTCCAACACACATATAATAAAAGGATTACCAAAAAAAGCACGAAGCCGTAGTTTTAGGCTTTTAGGAATAAATTGGGTTTTTTAAGCTCGGGTTTAGCTTAGGCCTAAGCCTACGCCTGACGACAGAGAATATGCTTAGGCTTGGAAAAATAACGAACACAAATGTGAGAAGGGGGCATTTGCTTTCTTTCAAAATAACACGAGTTGTAACAAATAAGCGCAATATTTTCGGAAAACTGTATTTGAGCTCTTGTTTCAACGGACACGTGTCAAAATATTACAATTCTTTTGGTTTACCCAGACGGGCGGTTTAAGTTAAATTTTGCTCGCCTATTTCGCTTTAAGTCTCATCTTCATGGCTTAAATAAAAATTTTGAACGCGTTATTCTTTTTTTACACTTTTTTCAGTGTATCCAACCCTAAATTGTGCAACGTTTAGTGGATCGCCCTTTGTAAATACTGAAACAGCATCTGATCTGCATATGCATCACAATTCATATTTCAGTTAACGTGAGTCATGAATTTAACGAGTTCATGCCTTTATAAGCAAGCTTGTAGCTAAGATTGATTTGGGGGTCTAGATCTTCCAACCCGTAAAGTAAGAAACGTGTTGCGACTGTCGCAAAGGAATATAAGTCTAAAATTAGGTCTAGCATCTCAAGAATCAAAGCGACATTTTTTTGACGATTTAAAATTAAATATTTGCATTTACAAAATTTTGAATTTTTTGACAATTTAAAATTAAATATTTGCATTTACAAACATTTTGGCAGTGGCCGATTAATGGATTTTCCGGTAGGGGAGGATACCTTTGTGCAATGAAATTTTTACAAATTTGAAGTGCTATTTTAACTATTTTTTCAATATGTTGAGATCGACAAATTACGTCGAAGGCACAAAATTTTTCAATTAAATCATTGTCGTCATTGTTTGTTTGAAAGTATTATATACGAATAACGTTAAACGTTGCTAACCTTACAGTGAACGCAGTGCGTCCATAATGCATAACGCTATCGTAATCGTATAACGTATTCAAATGATCAATTTCTTTCAATGTGTATTTGTTGAAATTATACTTTGCAAATGGCATAATATTATTCCATTGAATTGTAACATATTTATCTCGATCAGCTCGGCTTTGTTCGTGAAAAAATCCAGCAGCGTGCATCATTTCATGAACAACAATACCGATGTGAACACAATTTGTACCTAAAACACGTCTTGCAATTTCATGCAGAGCAAAATATATCTCATTTGCTATCTTTAAAATTGTGTAATTGTTGTCAGACTGCAAACGTGATTTTAGCAATTAATTTTAAAATATCATAAACCCGAAAAATGAAAAAGACGAAAAGCTGGTTTAAAAAGTTTAAATTTAATATTTTATTTCAAAAAAATAACCACAAAGTCTGTTACTTTGAAAACTCAAATAAAATTTTCCGAACATCGATAAAATTAGAAGTATGCACGTGTGTAATGGCTGAAACCCTGAAAATCGCTAGTTTCTACTAAATTTTTAAACAAACAAACTGCGACAGCGTTGACGGTACAATAATTTGTACAGATATAGGAAAATAAAGGGTAAACCGAACGAGAAAGCTGCGCTCAAACTTTAATGCTCACAATTCACTTAGGAATAGTTTTGCAAGAATTATCTCCAACTGGCAATCGGTGCAACACATATTTCCAAATTTTGGGAATATGGGTCAATTGTTAAACCTAACAAATGAATTTTAATCTGAATAACTAATTCCAACATATTTTACCAAATTTTCATTGCAAAACTCATATCAAGCTTGATAAAGTTTATGAGTCAATATAGGTTCCAGTGAGATGCATGTGTCAACGATTTTATCCAACGGTACTTATCAAACAAGGGCACAACAGCAAAGAACCTGAAATTGAAAACAGTCTCAAGGAAGTTAAACACAAAAGTTTTAATTTGGCAGATTTTTCACACTCCTATTCCTGTGTGCGTTTTCAGTTAAAATGTGAGCTGCTGTAAGCCAGCAGTAAAAATCTTAAACAAGCTGACGTTTACCCAATGAAAGCGTCTGACGTCCTCCACTTCGACCGACTTGAGAATAGCACCCACTATCCTTAGTAATATACACGTAATCACGTTCGCTTGATCTTGGAACCTAAAATTATTCAAAAAAAATAAAATTATTTGAATTTCAACGGTTTATTGAGCGAAGCGAAACTCCGAGCGAAGCTGGGAGTTTCGCGAAGCGTTTTATGTTTTGTACTTGGGGGTCGAAAGGTGGATGTCCGTCCGTCCGTCTGTCCGTCTGTCCGTCTGTCCGTCTGTCCGTCTGTCCATATGTCCGTCTGTCCGTCTGTCCGTCTGTCCGTCCGTACGTCCGAAATGAATCTCAGGAACGGGTGAACCCATTTTGATAATTTTTTTGTTTGAAAGCCAATTATCCTGGGGTGTTAACCTCGCATTGGGGTTTTAAAATTTTAAGCGGTTTATTAGCTACAGGCTAATTTGCATAATTAATTAAGCCTAAATTAGGACTTTCCACAATATTTCACTAATTATTACAGTTAGAAGCAATCTAATTTTAGCATTAAAGGGTTTTTGGGTGCGAAGAATCTGCGTAGACTGTTTACAAACATCCAAAACCTATAATTGAGCAGTTAGCTAATAGTTAATTTGCATATTAGCGTAGTTTATAAGCCTAAATTAGGACTTTTTACAATATTTCACTAATTATTAAGGTTAAAAGCAATATAATTTCAGCACTAAAGGGTTTTTTGGTGCAAAAAATTTGAATAAATAGTTTACAAACATCCAAAACCGATAATTGAATAGTTAGCTGATAGCTAATTTGCATATTAGCTTACCAATTTTTTTTAATTTGTAAATTAATTCATTCCAGTATGGCAGCGAATAAAATATATTTGAAAAAAACACTGCAATTTAAATGACCAAAATTTACAAGGTTAAACTGGTGATTAATGTGTGCAGCATGTTGTGTTTGGTCTTACTTACCCATTCAATGCACGTACTTTTGTCGTACTGTGAAACACCAGCAGCAATAACCGACCTCTCGTACTGATTAAATACGCCTGCGATTACATACGGAATCCTGCCGTTCGGCCATTTTGTGTACAATCCTGAAATTTAATTATAATTAAATACTACTACTAATCTGCAGTTGCGCACATGTGCGACTCTTAAAATACACTGTGTTTTGGCACATGTTTAGAAGAAATTGTTCTAGCAAGTATATATGTGCTAAAAGCCTTGAACTTTGATTGACAATGCCCAAAATACGTATGTGGGGTGTTCCAACTTTAATATATAGATATATTTCTTTCTCGTCTATGTACTCAAAATTATGCTTTCTTTCTCGTCTATGTGCTCAAAATTATGCTTTTATGTCTTGTCAAAGCATTGTAATTCCACCGAACTTGTAGCTAATTCAAATTCATAGGGAGCGAAAAAATTTCAGGAGGGGTTTGCAAGCATTATATTTCATATATGACATACTAATACAAGCAAGCGTGGTTGAAACTTTCTAGCGGAGACAAAATGTTTATAGGAGAGTTGCGAACCCCTGCCCCCTCTGCCGAACAGCACGAATGCTTCGTTTTTTATTTGTCAAATATGTTCGCGACAGATTGAGAGCATGAAATTGCTTACTAATAGTTTGCACAACATTTAAGCAAATTTTACAGCTAAGCCAGAAAAGCGTTGTTCTCCACGGTGTTTCACATGCCAAAGTTGCAAAATTTAACTAAAATCTCCACTTGAGTTAACGTCTGGCTTAACACATTTTACAGTTAAAATCGAATTTGTCATATTTCTGCAACCCTGCCTAACAAATATGCAGTTGCGGATTTAGAAATTTATGATTGGAGAGTCCGCCTGATATATTAACAGTGGAGAAGCTTGCGACCGAGGCGAGCAAGAAGCCAAACACAATTTTAGTACTGAATTTTTTTGACATAATATTTTGGTTTCGATCCCAGTTGGAAGGCGTAAACCTGGCTTTCCTTTCCATGGATCCGCTACTGCAAATATGCAATACTGTACTTAACTCGAATTGCATTTGCATCTTGCGGCGGAGTATTTTTATCCGGTTTCGGATCCCCAATGATCAACTGGTCTACATACGACAATATTGATAGCCCTTTCAAATCGATGTCTCCTTCATATTTGCCAGCTTGAAGTATTGGATCTTCTTTCAGCCTCTTTGCCCATAACCCTTCTTTTTCGCTTCTTCCCAGTCGATCGCCTTTAACAAAATCTGTTGGCGACAGAAATTTTTGTTTGACTCGCGACCGATTTCGAGTTCGCGATCGTGAACGTTGTCCCGAGCAAATTGAGGTATCCTATAAAAAATTCATATGGCTCATAGCTCTAGATTACGCATATTCCCAAGCCCAAGCAATAGCCTCTGTGTAAAGAATGTTAATTCTAAACCTACGCGTGAGAGCCTAAGCCTAAACACTAAGCAAAAAATAGAATATACTCTAAGCCTAGTTTGTTGCAGTTGCCCGAGAGAACAGGACGACCTAAAAGTAACCTAGGCTTCAATGTGACAATGATTTGCGAATTGTGTCCACAATAAAACGCTATTTAAAAATGCTTTTCGCTTATAAAGCAACGACTTTCAAAGTACATTTTGTAAATGCATAAAACTGAAATGAACACACTTTTTACCATTTCTCAACACAGATTTTCATTGCAAAAAACGTTTGTTCAAAATGGGAAAAGAGTTTTTTATTTTTCAAACGATTCTTAAGTTAGGGTTGTAGTACGGCAGGTGTAAAGATATTACAGAATGCAGGATTATCATGATCAATTGTTGCCACAGTATGGGCAGTTTTTCAAGCAAGATTCTGCAGCAGGTCAGGGCTAAAAATTACGAATCGAGGTAGCCGGGGTTTTCAACATATTAAAATTTTTTCAGCGGTGCCAAACTCTTAAACTTTTCATAGCATTAAAAATTGATAACAGTACAGACGTTATACATGATGTATTAACGAATTAACATTTCAATTTCAGGGTATAAATGGTGGTTAAATATAGTTGAAGCAAAATGTGAAACAAACATTGAATTATAAAGTTTGAAAAAAATTTTACACCGGGCATTCTAAAATTTTAACGAAAAAATGTTGATGCACTCAATTTTTAAGATTTTGAATAAATTCGTAACAGTTGAAACACATCTGTATTAATGAAAAATTGTGTGATCTTCACGTTATTTACACCAATTTTTGAGCATAAATATAACTTAACAGGGCGCAACCAGACTTCTGCATCCAGCTCCGGCTCCGAAAGAAAATCGTCCTACGGCCTCGGCTTCGACTGCGGTGGAATTTTTGCCGAACGTTCCGATCATTTTAACTTTTGACACAAATTTGCGGAAAAATACCGGAAATTTCGTTAACAATAAGCGTAGTACCAAATAATTTAGCAATACATTACAGATACTTGCTGCAATCAGAAAATTAAACACTATTTTAACTGCTTAACTTCGCCTCACCTCCAGCTTCGGTACTTTTCTCCTCCTGTTGCACTCTGATTATATAATATATAATATATATTATATATTAAATATATTTTTTTTTGCGTAAGACGTTCGATTGCAACCTTTTACCTATCAACAGGCACTATATACTGCGACCTTAGGAACTATGAATTCTAGCACCAGGTTTGCTGCTGGGTGGCTCACGGCACTTGTATTCCTTACCTGATACAGGTAAAATAGAACCAACAGCGCAGCTATTAATCTCGTGTTCATCGTTAAGTCGAAATTTTAAATTAAAACTAACAAAACTTTTTAAAAATGTTGTTTTTAAATTTTTATTAACTTGGTTTACAACTTGTAATAAAAGGTAATTCGCATTTTCGTAGAGGTTTCGCCAAAAATTGGATGTTGTTTGTCGGCTAATTCTTAAAAAATAGTTTACAACATTTTATTGTTTACTAGAGTTTGCGTAGGAGCTTCAAAACATCAGAAATAAGTTAATGTAAAATTGGCAAAAAATATTTTTGCACTCAAGAAACTATAAAACATCATGCATTGAAAAGATTTACACAACTTTTTATAAAATAAACATTAAAAACTGCAAGCCCATTCGCATAATTAAATTACCAAGACTACCTTCGCAAAAAACAATGCGGAAGGTACGCAGGCTTGTCGTTAATTTACGACAAAGTATTTTCATGCATCACTGAATCCAGAGATTTTGTGACCTGTGCCAAACAAGCTAGTAGCCAAGCGAAATTTTAGCATTAAATATTAGAAAATTTCAATGTTATGCAGTTTTGACCCATCATCGTATTCTATGCCCGTATATATTCTCAAATGTGTGTAGCGCCAATCACCAGTTGGTGATAGGTCTTGTAACTTTTAAGCCAGTTAATGTGTTAATACTGAGGCTTAAAATTCAGTACATTTTTTGCATATGATTAGCTCTACTTCTGTTCTATACTTTCGAGTTAAACAACTGCAATAGTTGGTGAGTTTGAAATCCTATTATGAGTTGCTGTACACATTTCACAATATGGAACCTAGTTTTAGATCAGCCAATAATTTAGTGCCTGAAATATACCAAGGCGACAAAAATAAAAAAACTCAGTAGGTTTTGGTTTTGTTAACAAACAAATAGCGCCGCTGACGACATATTTTCCACGTGAAAATCCATCACGCTACAGATTTCAATAAACTGCATCATGAATAGTACAGAATAATAATCCTCTACAACAGAAAGCGCGATTGGTCCATGTATCAATGAAACAGCTGATTATAGTTTATCTTTTAATTTATACAAATAAAACCTCCCATCGACACATAATCGAAAATTTACATACTGTAGTGACCCGAATAAGAAGGGGGACTGATATTTATTTGGCCTCTCTACAGGGTGCCCCCCCTCGCGTGAACGAATAAAGAGTGTTTGCAAGAGAGGGTCCCCATTTTGAGCTTGAATCAATATGAGTCAGTAGCCATAATTAATCGCAGGTGGATACAGTCCATAAGTATTAGTTAGTGTCTACTAATGAGACCAAAGCAGAAGAATGCTCTAGACTGGTTTGAATAATCACAAGTCACGCAGACAACTCGCATAAACTTTATAAACTCAAGCAAAAAACGGACATGGCATATCAGGTCTCCACTTTTATTCGGGTAAACTACAGTACGCTGAAAAGACAGTAAAGTACTATTAACAACGATTGCCTTAGGTTACGTTATTTTTTGCGTTACTTTTAGCTAGTAGTAGCTAAAGTTTCACATTTCTGATTACAAACCTTTCAAACGTATATCGCGACTGCCAGCACGCCACCCAAGAATTTTTGTTTGGGCAAACGGTATTTTGTTTTTTCGAAGATTTTGCTTTTATTTTCGGATTTCGTAGGTATGCTATTACCGAAGGCATTGCCTGTATTGCTCGGCTTGCCGTTAGTTTTATGTCAAGTAAGGCATAGTTTGATAGCATGAATGGCCTATTTTCAGGGGCGTCCCGATTTTCTGCAGCAATGTCATAGAGTGTAGACCAATTTTCGCTTGGCTTAGGCTGAGTTTTAGACTTATTTTTACGCTCAGTCTTTAAGGTTAGGCTTGGATTCAGTAATATTCGCAGCTTGCTGTTTATGCCGCTAAAATTTTGTAACAAGGAAAGAATGAATAATAAACATTTATTAATTTTTATTGATTTCTCCACTTTATTTTTCAAATATGAAACTCAAATTGGAAAATTGTAACAAGCTACGTCACATGGCTAAACGTTTAATGCTCACCATACGTATTTTGGATCTACAATTTTTTAGAATTCTGCAACCTGCAGTATTTTATTTATATAAAATTTTAGTTCTTTAAAAAGGCATCGAATATTTTTTATATCCGGGCATGCACATATTCACATATCCAGTAGAAATCTTGATCAGTAATAGCAACTTACAATTGGTATTTCAGACGTTTACAACTGGCAACCAAGTGCTTTCATCACAAGAAGTTCACGTCGATCAACCGTCAAATATTTCAATTCCAATCGAAAGCAATGTTCCTCTTTGGCCGCAAGACTTTGTCAACGCGTTGATACTCAACACAACTACGGAGTTGAACGAAACTGGTGAAGATCCGTTGTTGCAAGCTGGAAAATTTGAGGGCGACATCGCTTTGGGAAATCTGTCAATTTTGTCGCTTGTTGATGATTTCATCATCGATGACCCTGAACATGATCCGACCACTGTCCTAGCAGATGCAAACGCCATAAGAGGTAAGTGTTCTCTAAGACATTAGTTGTTGGAAAGGCTAGCAACTTGGCTAAAATGTTTCGAGGAAGCGACAGGTTTTATATAAAGAGGCATCCACCTAAAGTAAGCAGACAACAAGTTTTATCAACACTTTTGAATTAGTGAAAATTCAGCTGCAATATTTTACGCACTAATTTTGAGGTTTCAATTGACGTAGTCCTTTTGTTTGAAAGCCAATCTGTCGATATACAGCAGTGGAAGTTGATATGTGTTAAACCGAGTTGAGAATAACGTTTAAATGACCCAAGGTAGCTGTGGTTCGAACTATATTTACAGGACTACATGCAAAGTGGCCAAATGCGAAGATTCCATACTTGATTTCTAACCAGTTCAGTCAGTACGAACGAGCGGTTATAGCTGCCGCGATTACACATTATTATAAACATACATGCATTCAGTGGGTAAGTGACGTCGTACTGTTGAATAGTCAAGCTACAAATTACTCAGCAATTAAACAAGCCTAAACGCTGTCTGACAAAACCTGCAATCATTTGTCAAACCAAGTTTTCAGCAACTTTTATTGGCTAAATAGCGTAACTAGTGGAGAAGCCGTAAGAGCCAACCACGTTTTGTTCTTGTTTTCAGCAACTTTTATTGGCTAAATAGCGTAACTAGTGGAGAAGCCGTAAGAGCCAACCACGTTTTGTTCCTGTTTTCAGCAACTTTTATTGGCTAAATAGCGTAACTAGTGGAGAAGCCGTAAGAGCCAACCACGTTTTGTTCCTGTTTTCAGCAACTTTTATTGGCTAAATAGCGTAACTAGTGGAGAAGCCGTAAGAGCCAACCACGTTTTGTTCCTGTTTTCAGCAACTTTTATTGGCTAAATAGCGTAACTAGTGGAGAAGCCTTAAGAGCCAACCACGTTTTGTTCTTTTGTACACAGGTTCAATTACTTTTAGTTGCAACATAAAAATCATTTCCCTTTTAAAAAATTGAATTTTTTTATAGGAAAACGTACACTTTTTCAAACATCGTGGCTACACGTTTGGTGGCCCAGTATAGAACAGGGCCGGAACAGTAGTATATATACGCATATTCTTAAAGCCTAAGCTTAAGCCTAAGCGTAAGGATGAGCGTATTCCAAAGCTTAAGCCTAAGCAAAAAGTTACTCTAAAGCTTAAATTGATTATTACAGCCCCTCCGGAAAACGATCCAGCCCGGTTCTATACAAGGGAACGTTTGTTTATGCGTCGGGCCCGTAGCCAAAGGGGGGGAGGCTAGGAGGGCTCAGCCCCCGGGAAAAATTTTGGCCCCCTAGAAAATTGTGAACCTTGCTTGTAAGTCGTTGAAAACTCTTGTATGCCCCGCCTGAAAATTTTTCAGCCCCCCTCCCACCCAGCTTGGTGAGCTCACTACGGGCCTGTTATGGCTTCAAATTTGCAAGCTTAATTTTACGTTAATTTATTTTTGGAGTTAAAATTTTTGACTAAACAAACATCTTCATCTGTTGAAACTTCTGAAATAATTGAACTAAACTTGAAAATTTTGCAACAATCGGTAAAGAAGGAAATTTTGAATGAAAGTTGGATCAAAAGTTGCGCCGCGTAAACACATAGGAATAGAGTTACTTAGAGCTCGAGTGTAAAATTTTCAGGTTCCTCGAATTAATCGAGAAAACGATTATGTTTATGTAGTTAAAGACGTCGGTTGCTATTCGTCTGTTGGGCGCAAACGTGGCATGCAGTATTTATCTCTTGGTTTGTCTTTTTTACCTCTGCTATCAAAATTACAAATAATAATTGAGTCTGCGTACACAAAATAAACAATGCGTTGCGTAGTGTTTAACAACTTTTTATACATGTATAAACATAATGTCGGTCGTGGTTGTAAAACGCCTCACTGGGCCGAGACTGTGCCTCGCTTGGTCTCCGTACGCGCCACTGAGTCCCGCGTGGCACAACAGAATTTTTGGAACCTGACGGAACGGCGGCAGCGTCGTATCCAGAAATTGTAAGCGGGCATTTTACGGTGAATCTCAAAATAAAGCGGAAGGAACATCGCGAGCAGACAAAGCGAACAGCCATCCATATTCTTGACTATCACAATATAATACAATTGGCTTTGAAATGCGTTCATTTACGGGCCAATTTATAAAAGTTAGACAGGGTCCTCGCGAGCGGAGCGACCGAAAAGCGAAACGTATTTTTATTTGTATCAAACGTAATCAATCTCACAACACAAAGTGTTTCATTTTATGCCTTTAGTTCCTGGATTAAACTCCAGTATATCGTGCAGAGTTTTTGAACGCCTTGTATCTTGAGGGTTGGATCATTTTCTTCAATTTGTAAGCGTAATTCTATTAATACACTTTGATAATATACCAATTGATCACAAATTTTATTTGTTCGTCAGCCAAAAAGAAAGCGAACGGTCGCCTTCAATCTCCGATTTTTGCCCGTGAGGCCCCCATAAATTCGTTGTGGCGCCAATGTTTCATTAAGATAATGCGGTTTATCAGGGCCACTTGTTTACAGAAACCTCTTGTGCGCAGATGCATTATGCAAGAGAAAAATTCGTTGTAATCCAATTATTAATCCAGTCAAACGTATTTTGTATAACTCCTACAGATTCTCAGATGCTATGTTTTAGGACGCTTGAAGGTTTTTGGAATGGTCCGAATCTATATCTGCGAGTATGACGAATAATTTACCGAGTCACTTGAAATAAAGCCCCCTGATTGAACGAGGCTTTTCTAGGGGGGCTGGAGGTTGCTAGCATTGGCACTGACACCTGCCCCCCCGAGACACTGAGATTCGAATGCAAGTTTGAAATAAGATTTCACATAAGTTTAAAATATATTCATAAATACGTAGAGTTGAATCCGACAGGTATGAAAGTTGCATAAAAGTAAGTAACAAACATTTTCCAGGTGTAAACTGTGTTCATTTTGGCATTGTCGTTCACGAAATGATGCATGCGGCTGGATTTTTCCACGAACAAAGTCGCGCAGATCGGAACAAATATGTTGATATTATGTGGAATAATATTATAGCGACTGCAAAAGACAATTTTAACAAATACACTTTACGTGAAATTGATCATTTGAATACGTCGTATGATTACGACAGCATTATGCATTATGGACGTACTGCATTCACCAAATGGTAAATCCATTGTTCTAAGTATTTCTCGCGCAGACACATTTGTATTGCGTGGGTTTTTCGTTGCTTAGCAGGAAAAATTAGGTCCAATTGACTGACGACCACAAGCAATTTGTTTACAGTTGGTGGTGAGTTTTGAAATTGTTTTCACCCTTCACAGATGCTTAAAAGAAAAACCGGCTCATGTAAACATCAGGGACTGAACGTTTTCTGTGGGACTAGAAATGAGTAAGTTTAAGCTTTAAACTATTTTTTTTGTTTTTGGCTTAAGATTTTTGCTTGGCTTAGGCTTTAGGCTTTGGAATAGAGCAAACTGGAATCCAGTATGATTACGACTATCAAGTAACCAATCAAAAAACGCACAGCTTTATCAAACATGATTCCGCCTTGGCCTAGTCCAAGTCGTAATTCCGCTTTGGACTAGCCCAATTCGGTATTGGGCTGAATTACATTGTCTTCCTTATTACAGGGCAGGCTATCCAACAATAGTACCAAAACAAAACGTGCGAATAGGACAACGCAACGGGTTGAGTGAAACAGATATAATCAAACTAAACAAATTCTATAACTGTCTACCGCCTACAAGTGCATCGAAAAAACCTGAGCCAAGTACAAGTAAGCTGCTTAGAAACTCAGTCTTTATGCAACAACCGACTCAAAGAGGTGGCTAAACTTCTTACGTCTAGTAATATTTATTGTATATTTGCAAGCTGAGTGTAATTGGCTTATGGATAAATTTGTATATTTGACTAAATTGAAACGCTTTAAATGTATATTTTGAGGGCAGGTATTTAAAACAAAACTGCAGTTTTCTCGCTTGTAGTTATGGGCACAAATTGCGTCAAATTTTAACATTAGTATACTATCGTTCTCTGAATGTTTAAAATCTGCCACTAAATAGGCTGCGTTCAAATTGGATACGGATAAAGTAATTATGACGAAGCGTAGAAATAATTTCAGTCTAAAACATTTTTATCTAGCGCTTTCACCACCATCCCCACCACCACCACCACCAACAACAGAACACTGTTTTGATTATGGGCCACATTGTGCGTACTGGCATCGATCTGGAGAATGTTCAAGAAATCCTGCATATATGCATGTTTACTGCAAACGATCGTGTGGTGTATGCAACGAAGGTGGTACGAGCACTGGTGGTAGCAGAAATTGTGTTGATTTAGGAATGTATTGTCAAGATTGGGCTCGGAAAGGTGAATGCAGTATAAATCCAAGATACATGCATGTATATTGCAAAAAATCGTGTAATAAGTGTCAAGGCCGAAACGTAGGCAGACATTGGTGACACCGGTGTACACTGTGAAATATGGGCAAGCAAAGGCTACTTTTCCAACGTGTTACATGCGCGGTACATGAAGCTTCACTGTAAACAAACTTGTCAACTGGGTTAATTATCGGCCAACGCTGGTTTTAAGCGTGTGAAAACTGAAAATGTCATTTTACTTGTAGTAGTACCTTCATGTTATTAAGTATTCATGCAAATTCTGAAAACAAAAACTTGTTTTGATGGCAAAAATTTTAGTTTTCACTTTTGAAACCTAGGCTTTCAATTGCCAAACTAACTGGTTTCAAATCAATAGTTACCGGTTGAGCTACAGGTATTTAGGTTAAATTAGGTATCGTGTTAAAAATGGAAGGCTATTTTAACGCCCATCATATTCATACAGCACCTTGCAAAATGTTATTTTGCCAGTAGCATCAACATGAACGCCTTCTACCAGTTTGAAAAATGTATTGCATCCGTCAACGACCACTCATATATGTTCTAAAACATTGTTTTCTGCTTATCTGCGGCATATCCTACGATTAAAAATGTTAGGCCAGAAGAGTTCTGATATAAAGTCGCAACTAAAGCGACCAGTGGTGCCGTTGTTTGGTCAAAAATTGCTATAAATTGTCTGCTGCTTACTTTTCAGCATTTTAGTTAATTTACGCATTATTTCGGCCGATACCAAAAAATTGTTATATTTGTTTCACAAATAAAAATATTTGGCAGATTTATATATTGTAATATTGTCTTAAAGCAGCGAACGATGGATTTTCTGTTGACAAAATTTTGTTTGACTTTTTTTGCTTTCTTACATTTTGTTATGCATTTGACGAAAGCATCATTTGCGCTGGTTGCACTGCTGTTTGTTTTGTGCCAGGTAATTTTGTGACATTAAATACACCATACTTACAATAGAGTTTCTAAAACTTATCTGGTTCATTAACGTAAACTTAGCGGCGTGCTATATCTAAAAATGAAATAATCGGCCCGAGCAACTATTTTTTTATGCGGATACAATGCAAAAGTTGTACCTACTTGTGTCATGGAAAAGATTTGTCGACCAGAAAATATTGTCCCTTTTACACAATTTATATGAAAAATATGTATTCTCGGATGATTTATCTCAACCCTATCTACTCGAGATCACCTAGAAATAGTTGTCGCAGAAAATTATGTTTTTTGTCTGGGCCCATGTTACTTTTAGGGCCGTCCCAGTTTCCGGTGCTTCTGTAAAAAAGTAGGCTTACATTTTAGGCTGCATTTTTGCTTAGGCTTAGCCTAGGCTTAGGCTTAGGCTTAGGAATACGCTTAATCTACTGTTACGGCCCTAAAAGTAACATTGGCCTTTGTCTGAGAGCAATGTAATTTGAGCCACTGCAAAATAACCATGCGCCAAACTATCAATGCAGGATCATTCAAAATAAAAGCAAACAAAACTCTCAATGCACAATGTGATGGCCAATTATTCATTATTTACACCACAAACTGCATAACATGCTGCGTTTGAGTTAGCTGGATACAAGTGCTCTAAGGTGAACTTAGAAGCTCTCCGCTTTTACAAGAGTTTGTAGCTTTTGGGTATGCTTTGCCCAGGACTACTCCGAACAGAGTGCTAGCAATGCCGTTTTCAAATTTATAATTGATATTCACAGCTTCAGAACACTTGGTGAATAGATCGACCAAAGTTAAGATATAACAGTTCCCCACACGACCTCGTCGCATTGTGTTAAAATAAACTTTCACACGGTGCCATGCGCTTTTGACCGGTACGGCTGTTGCGCCTTTAGTTTTGTCAATACCTCCAGGATCGACGTTTGGTACACCTGACAGGGTTTTTAGTCAATGCAGCAGTTTTGTTAATTATCCATTGTCAAGCATGCGGCTAGCAATCGCTGACGGTTCGTTTCTCGTCCGAATTACACGAGGAACATGCACCGCCTTTTGAGTGGTGTAACACAATTAAATTAGTAATTTCCAATTAACTATTTTTTGGTGAAAAAAGTCCGCTTGATTTCAAAACAAACCAAGCAGATTTAATTAGCTTGGCCATCGAGATTCAAAATTAGTTAATAAGTTACTAAGATAGTTCAACATTGTTTATGCACATGCCGAGTCTGTCGATGCATTTCAATTTATATCTCTTGTCGGGAGATCCAAATCAAGTCACCACTTTAAAAAGATTTTTATGTCGATATCTATCGAGTGCAATCCAAGGTTTAGAAATACAACTGAATATCGTCTATAACTTTAAAACTTTCAGATTTGTGTCGGAAATTTTCGTTGTAGTCTTCCATCTTGGATCCTTCTGCACCTGCAGATTTCACCTTTGCAACTTGATAACATTTCTTGCAAAACACATTTTCTCAGGCTCTCAGTACAATGTCTTCCTATTAGACAATGGATTCTTGAACAATATATTCCCTGCTCAAGGCAGAGAGTTTGCGGACGCAACTTTTGTTTAACCCTGTGCTACTGATAAAGTGGATGGTCGAGGGCCAATGTAAAAAACAGGGGCGAAACAGTATTATAAGCATATTCTTAAACCTAAGCCTAAGCCTAAGCTTAAGCCTAAACGTAAGAATGAGCATATTCCTAAGCCTTAGCCTAAGCCTAAGCCTAAGCCAAGCCAAAAATATTCTAAAACTTAAGCTTACTCTTTTCTAGTCCCACAGCAAATCCTTCCGCCCCTGATCTTCCCATGGGCCGCGTCACGTATCATTTAGCTAGCATCCCCAGCCACTGTGTCAAACAAGCAGAATGTTACCTATGCTCGCATGAAAGAGCAGACTACATTCAATGTGGCAAATAAATGTTAGACTTCAATATCAGGACAACTTTGTAAACTGTAACAGCGCTTGAAGGGTCCGTATATTGCCAAAGACTTATTAGCTAAACGCGTGTAGTTCCTTGAAACCGTTGATAAAACTGCTTTGACGCAGAAACTTAACGATGTTGATTGCGCAAGTGTCAGCTGCGTTGGATCGGCTGATATTCTTGCGATGTAGACGAAAAAATGAACCATGCGGAAGAATTGCTCAAACCTGCAACCGCATACTAAAAACAGGAAAATGGCAAGACTTTTGGTTATTGAGGATATTGTTCGACTAACGCAAATTATCGAATACCCGACACCTGGTCCACCAAGCAATGTGAACTGTTGTTTTTTGACGGTAACTGTACGTTTTGCGCCATCTCGTAGCTTATCATTAACAAATCAGGAAGTTCATCATTAGTAAAATGCACACAAGCAAATTCCGTTCCAAAATGGTGCACTGTTTAGCAGAATATGTCAACATATCTCAATGAGCCTGGGATGCAGAATCATCGAACTTGGGTAACCGAGGACGACGAGATTATGGCCACAGTGGCTATTTTGGACATTGATGTTGTATATTGCAAGTTTTGGAATCCATGAGTTGGAGTAGACTCAATTAGACAGTGCCTAAAGATAACAAACAATTCAAACGAGCATTGTATCTATAGTCCACATTAACGCAGACCCTTATGATGTAGGTTGTGGTTTGAAGAATCAGTAATTTGTCGGCAAATTGTCATTTGAAAGCTATATCTGCATGTTTTGAACAATCATGTTTTGATAGTTTTTATATATGGTTTATGTGGTGGTTCAAATTACATTTTTTTTATACAACAACACAATTTCCAGCAAAAACTACTTCTAGGATACCCTGGGGACAAAAATTTATGCGGGACAAACGTAACCGAGACACCTGCAACCATTTATTATGTTTCTGCATTTAATAATGTGGATAAATTTTCTTTTAACATGTCTCTCACACGATATATTGCTTCCGCTCCGCATATGCAGAATTACTGCAGTTTGAAATATTGCAATATAAATGTTCATAGTGTTTACGAAAAGCAGTAGTCAGTTCACTTGCAACGCAAATTTATGGACATTTAGGATATATACAAAATTCTTGAGTGGTATGCATAGACTTAAAATTTTGCAAAAAATTCAAATACTGAGGGTAATTCAAATTTGGGCGGAAAGGGTTAATTTTCTCATAGAGAAAATTCCAACTTCGGCGGGCGATTCATATTAGGCAGGTAATATGATCTTTTGGCACCAAATTTGAATTTGGCGGGAAATTTAAACACGTCGAATAACTCAAATTTAGGCGTAAAAATTTCGTTTTAGTGGGTAAATTTAAATTTTAGCGGAAAAATTCCGTGTCCGGCTGGAAATTTGAATTTTGGTGCCAAAATTACGTTTTGGTGGAAAATTTATACTCCGAGGATAATTTTGTTTTGGACGTTAAAAATTTAAATTTTAGGTTAATAATTCACATTGTTAGCAGGGGGAAACTTTAAATTTCAGTGGAAAATTTAATAATTGCAGAAAAACTTAAATTTTAGAGAGAGAATTGAAATTTTGGCGCCAATTTCAAATTTTGGCGTAAAACGGAATTTTGGCAAAAAAATTCAAATTTCGATTCGAAAAGCAACGTTTTAGTAGGGAACTTAAAATTTTAGAGAAATTCAAGTTTCGGAAGCAAAAAAAAATTTGGGCACCGAGTTGAATATTTTCAAGAGCAGTATTGATATATCAGACATTGCAGAACTATTGCGTAGTTAACACATTTTCTGTCTACAGCAACGGTATACAAAAATGTCCCTTATACAGATACTGCAAAACATTAATCAATATTGCTAATTATATTGTCGGACGTTGTGTAAGTAAAAAGTACACATTATAGCGCGTGAGACACAAAACCACCACTTTTTAAATCTGCCCTGCACAACACAGTATAGCCGCCAGATTCAACGTTTAACTTTTCTTATGAATATTTTATATTTCATGTCAAATCCTAGAAAAGACGGCCAATGTAAAGAACAGGTCGGAGCAGTATTACAAGCGTATTCTTAAGCCTAAAGCCTAAGCCTAAACCTAAGCGTAAGAATAAGCATATTCATATTCCGAGCCTATGCGTAATTTGCTGAACCTTCACGATACATTGTTATAGTTCAACTGTAACCCGGGCAAAATTAAGCTGTCGAATATAGAAAAGAATGGTTGCTGAAAAATTTTCAATTTACCAGGCATATATATCTTTTTTCGAAGTTTTGAAAGACTTTGTTTATCCACAGTTATGTGTGCGTTGGAATGCTCACATCATTTACCACTTTTATAAATAATCTGAAAACACGAAATGAATGAATAAAAAGATATCTGACCAGGAAGCAAAAAATTTCCATTAATTATTTCTATAGGGCCTCAATTGTAAAGTTAGAAAGAAATCAAGTACTCGTTTTGCTAGCAAACAATGGTTTTTCATTGCTTGCAATGCAACAGCAAATCCAAAATGACCTTGCTCTCTAGTTGCGCCAAGAAAAACTAATGAAAACATATTGTGGGCAAATAAAAAATGCAAACAACGTACCACTGAACTACAGAGTTTGTGAATGAAAGAATCGGGTAAGCGCAACAAATTTACGCTTTATTAAAGCTGATAAACCATATGTTGATTCGGCGAGACAGTCAACACATTAGGGTAGGGTAAGCGGCGATCATACATTTGACTTGCAGTCAAATAACTTGTTCTTATAAACGGCAGTTTTTTGTCCAAGCAACAGCTTGAATTAGTATCACTTTGCAATTTCAAAACGTAAGTAAGAAGACAAAATGATTGCCTAATGCCCGCATGAAATGAACACGTAAGAGTTTAGCATCCTGATGCCAAAAACTTGGACGCTCCTGCATGGGTCGGCGCTCAAACATTCGACTGTAAATTGTTTATATTTATAAGGATTATTCATTAAGTATGTGCGTTTAAATCATGCCTGTAGTCGTCATCAGTTTATTGCTAAAAAATTCAGTTACTTACGTTTTCAGAGTAATTTTTACCACAACAATGTCAGTGCCAAGCCAACCGTTCAGTTCGATCAATCAAAGAATACGTCTGTTGCAAACACCAGCGCAGTTCTGTTGCCCGAAGACTTTGGAAACGCGTTAGCGCTGGATGCAACAGAGGTGGAAGGACTTTGGGCAGAGGAATCTGACGATGATCCATTATTACAAGCAGGCAAATTTGAGGGAGACATCGCTTTAGGTGATCTGTCAATTTTGTCATTTGTTGACGATTTTATCATCGACGACCCAGAACATGATCCGAATTCGGTACAGGCAGATGCAAATGCGATAAGAGGTACATATGCGTAGTAATCATTTGCAGGACGCGGGGCTGAATATTTTTTTGCCCGAAGCATCAATGTCGTTAGGTTTGAAAAACAATAAATATCGTCATT
Organism: Enoplolaimus lenunculus; assembly: GCA_030248215.1. Classification (NCBI taxonomy): domain Eukaryota; kingdom Metazoa; phylum Nematoda; class Enoplea; order Enoplida; family Thoracostomopsidae; genus Enoplolaimus; species Enoplolaimus lenunculus. The sequence goes on along the minus strand of JASANG010000627.1, from coordinate 466,469 downwards.
GTTGCTAGCAATACGTGCCCAAAAATCAGCCAAAATTTCTACATGCTTATTTCCATGTTTAGTTAAATCACAACAGCTTACTATTTTATATGCATACATATTCAGTACTGTGCCTAAACAACAGTTTCCTATCCGGTGCTAGCGCAAAAGTTTACAGAAGTCTCCAATGCCTGAAAAATCAAGTAGTTATTTGGCTACTTCAATGCAGATTTAACAAAACTGCTAGCTAGGAAATCTTATTTTAAAAAGATCTCAATTTTTCCGAAGGCTTTATGCAAATTCTACAATACCATTCGTCCACCAGGTGACTTTTGAACGGGTAGTGTGATGGATACTGATAGTTTTTGCATACAGTGTGTTTCATACCGAAACTTTTCGGCTTCAATATACAGCGCAATGATGCTTTATTGTCTTCAGTGTATTGCATACTGAAGCTTTTTGGCTTCAGCGTACAGCAGACTAACGCTTTTTGGCTTTGTCGTTCATCACACTACTGCTTCAAAAGTCACCTAGTGTACGCATATTGTAAAATTTGCATTAACACATCATAATTTATGTCTTGTTGATGTATTAGGCCAGCATTGCGCTAACCTTAGTGCCACACGTGTCTTAAAATTTTCGTTAGACGCGTGTTGAGGTAATCAAATCTTGAACAGCAGCTATCGATTGCTACATGTATCGAGGCTAACAAGTATGCACATAAGAAGTATATTGTCAGGTTTATATCAAAAGTGGTCGAATGCCGAAATCCCGTACCTGATTTCCTACGCTTTCAGCCAGTACGAAAGATCAATTATTGCCGCCGCGATCGCTCAGTTTGATACCCATACATGCATTCAATGGGTAAAACTTTTTTAGCTAAGAATGTAATTTTTAAATTGTAAACTTTTACAAGTCTTATTCAATAGCAGCAAATCTTCAAACAATTTTAACGGTTTTACAATATTGTTCACAAACCAGGCCCAGGTGAAGATCAGGGGTGGAACGTTTTTCTGTGGCACTAGAATAGAGTAAGCTTGAGCTTTAGACTAATTTTTTGCTTGGCTTACGCTTCGGCTTAGGCTTAGAAATAAAGTCATTCTTATATGCTTAGGCTTAGGCTTACAAATAACCGAATTCTTATGCATAGGCTTGGGCTAAGGCTTAGGCTTAGGCTTAGGAATATGCTTATAACAAAGCTCCGCCCCTGTACCCTGTACTTTACATTGGCCACACACCGCTACCAACAAATATTTGTAACTTGACTCTGGCGGAATCGAATTTGACTCAGTTTGTGTAATCCGTAGAGCTTATTACGAAGAACATCAAATTGACTCACTATTCTTTGCAGTGTATATTATATATACAATGTTTTACTTCATTTTGGCGTTTAAATATTACAGGCCAGAATCACTCCCTATATCGATTTTAGCCTTCGTTCTGTGAATTTTATTAATAAAGAAAATTATCGGCCCGGGTTTCGCAATGGATTTTAATATTTTCAGGTTCCTCGAAATAATCAGCACGATTTCGTTTACATCGTCAAAGGACTTGGATGCTATTCTTCTGTGGGACGAACACGAGGAATGCAGTATTTATCGCTAGGTTTGTGGTAACTGATTGTGCAACTACGGCATTTCTAAAGTTTGAAGCTTAACCGGTTTTGTCACGCTTTCTGGTTTTTCACCTAACTTTAGCGATTACCGCAAAATTTGCCATATTACGAGTTGATATATTCAGTGGCAAACCAAGTGGGTGTGAGGGCTTTCTCAAAGTTGAATGTCAAAAGTTCCCACAATCAAAAACGTTGAAATTTCTAAAAATGAATGTTACATCATAATTATTTTCACAATGTTAGCAAGCTAAAAACAAGCGGAACTATAGTGCTAAAAGCAAGGTTAAAGTTTACTTCACAAATTCGTAGTTTTGAGCGTTCTAGAACACTCAAACTGAAGTTAAACCTTTAGATCGAAGTGTATACATGAATTTAACTGTAAACAAAATTTGGGTTTTCTGGAACCCCATTTATATAAACAAACGTTTAGGTTTTGCAATCAGTACTTCATCGTGTCAAAGCCTTTATATCCACGGTATACGGTTCCCGATACGAAAAATGTGTGGTAACCATAGTGTGACGCTACCAGCTGGTACCCGTGCTTACGCGAGGGTAAACGCGGGTCGGGTAAAAAATTTCGTGCTCGGGAAGTCCCGTGGGTAAAGATTTTTATCACGCGGAAAAAAGTTCACAGTTTTTACCCGCGGCAAACGTTGGCTCGTGTAAAAATCAGGGGTGGAACGTTTTTCTGTGGGACTAGAAAAGGGTAAGCTGAACCTTTAGACTATTGTTTGCTTGGCTTAAGCATAGGCTTAGGCTTAGGTTTAGGAATATGCTCATTCCTACGCCTAAGCTTAGGCTTAGGTTTAGGAATATGCGTATAATACTGTTCGGACCCTGTTATTTACATTGGCTCAAACTTTTAAGTTTTACCGTCGAAAACCTATGCTATTTTGTCTGTTTTACATCTGATCAGGTGCTGCCTATGCTTTATTTAGTTGGGTTTGAAACCTTGTTGTTTCTTCTAACCTTTCAATCTGTAGAATACATTGGAACTATAACGCAACCTTCATTAAAATTCAAATTACTTGCGATCTTTAAAATGCTGTTATATCTTCAGGTGCGGGTAAAAGGTGTGTCGTGATTAGAACACTTTTGCGCCGGTATACCCGCGGGTAGAAAATTCTTGATTGCGTGGGTAAAGCGAAGGTTGAGTAAAAAATTCCTACCCACATCCCACTCTGGTGCGAACAGTTTGTACATATTATAGGCAGAAACTGTGTTCATATCGGCATTATCGTTCACGAAATGATGCATGCAGCTGGATTTTTTCACGAACAAAGTCGCGCAGATCGAAACGAATATGTTGACATTATATGGAACAATATTATGTTTGGCGCAAGAGGCAATTTCAATAAATACACTTTACGTGAAATTGATCATTTGAATACGTCGTATGATTACGACAGTATTATGCATTATGGACGTACTGCATTCACCAAATGGTAAACAATTCATCGTTCGCTGCAATTTGCGTTCTGGCGTAGGAATTATTTATCACTTTGTTGTCGTTAAGAACTTACACAACATGGACATAATTTGCCATGGTGCGACCTGATATCCGGCTCCGCTTTAATATCCGGCAAAACCTATAACCGGTGTTCAGTATAAACATACCGAATATCGGATATTTTACAATTGTAGTACCGTATACCATAAAACTGATTTTGACAGAGGACATGTATAACATCTTGCTGCGATTTTCTTCCTGGACTACAATTAGGGACAATTGACATTTATGCAGTTCAATTAGGGACAATTGACATTTATGGACTCTAGATGGGTTCAGGGACTCTATCCGCTTACGGACTCTTGTTAACGATAAGAACGGACACCTATTATTTGGACTCAAAATGAGGACCTCCTCTTATTGCCCCTCTCTTATTCGGGTCACTGCACTACATATAAATCTCTGTTAGTTAACTAATCAACTCCAAATCATCGCAATTTTTACAGCGTACATTTCTCAAGACGACCTCTGACTCAAATTTGGTTTGAACTAAAGTCAAATGTACGTCTCAGTTTAGAATATTTTCGCAAATGCACGACTCTCAGTTACAGTTTTTGTAGGACAGTTTATAATTTGGAATGCGGAAATTTTCATTTAAAAATGTCTGAATTTAAGTAAAATTTAATCTCAAGCCAAAATTAGGCTTCAGAAATGCCTTTGCTATGGTTATTTTAGTTCCTCGCCGTTTCTATTAGTGAGCCGCAGCGGTGAGTTTTTTGCAGTTCACTGCCATGTTTCAAGTACATGCGAGTTGGGACCATGTTACTTTAAGGAGCGTCCAGGTTTCTAGTGGGTCTATAAAATAGTAGGTTTAGACTCTAGATTACATTTTTTGCTTAGATTTAGACTTAGGCTTAGGCTTAGGCTTAGGAACTTATTTTTGCAACGATTAGGCTTAGGATTAGGCTTTGGAATACGCATAATCTACTGTTACGCCCCTTAAAGTAACATTGGCTGCTAATTGCATTAGATTATAGTTTTAACTGTTTCAACTTGCAGGGCCGGATATCCAACCATCGTTCCGAAAACAAACGCACGAATTGGGCAACGCAAAGGATTGAGCGCTACTGATATAGTCAAACTGAACAAGTTGTACAGCTGTCTGCCACCAACGGGCGAATCAAAAACAAGCGAGAATAGTACCACAAGTAAGCAACTTGAATATAGTCATTAGCAATATGTACAACGAACATATTTCAAATTAAGTTTACTATATCGTGTCAAAATGGCGAAACGATTCGCCTATTTTATTAACCATGAAACCAGTTTCAAGTGGCAGACATATGAAGCAAAATCTGCGCTTAGATCAAGTAAAGTTGGCCACGGCTAAGGTATTCGAACCTCTCACCCCATATGTGAGATGCGACCCCCTATATAATGTACCAAACAATAAGGATGCACACCTTTTCCAGAAGCAGGGGCACATACATAGTACGGCATTGCGCAACACATATAGTTTACAGTAAAATACATCATTCGTCACCACTATTTAAGTAAAATGAAATGAGTATATTTTAAAGAGAAATAACATAAAGTAGGTAAAGCGTTCAATCCTAACTTATTTTGCAGCGATTGCTCCTGTAACGACACCTGATCCGCGCTGTTTTGACAAAGTGCCATATTGTGGTTATTGGAAGAAGTGGGGACAATGTTCCAAATACATCCAATACATGCAAGCGAACTGCATGCGATCCTGCGGTATATGCAAAGATGGTGGCACAAATACTCGTGGTAATGGAAACTGTGTTGACTTTGGATTACACTGTCAATATTGGACACGAAATGGTCAATGCAGTAAAAATCCAACCTATATGCGTACACAGTGTAGACGCTCGTGTAATCTGTGTCGCGGAAGTTCATCAGGAGCCAATTGTCAAAATCAGTGCCAACATTGCGCATATTGGGCCAGACGGGGCTATTGTTTTCATACTTATACACAGTATATGAAATTGTATTGCAAACAATCTTGCGGATTGTGCTAAAAGTCGATTGCTTACGTGTGTCGCGTCAATACATGTAATATTCAGAGTGCAACCGGAATTCCGGTTCCGGTACATAAATCTGGTAATTGTCGATATATATATACAATTTCGGTAATAAATGCGTGGAATTTTCAGGTATTTGCAATATTGAGTGCACAGAAGAATTACCAAAATGAATGAGGATCTACAAAACTCAAAAATTACGTAAAAGTTTTTACTTTGAATTGCTAATAGTTTACTATTTGGTTATTATAAGCGATAAAATCGCATTTAAAATTAATTTTTCGGTGTCAAGTATATTTTGTTTTTCGGTGGTATTTTGTTAACCTTCCGCTCCGGATCCGGTATTGTATACTTCCGGTTGCACCCTGGTTACATTGGAAGTATATAGTATTAAACGTTATTTTCATTTTATCGCGTAATATATTACCTCTGATCATGGCAGTTACTGGTCCGTAGGCAGCGCTCAACAGGGTTGAACTATAAACTGACCAAAAATTTTCTCGGCGGGACATGCGAGGATTTCACAATATATATGTTTACAAGCAGACCTCGAATTTTAGCAGGGCTTAAAAAGCATGATATCGTTATTGTGGGTTTAATCTAATACCTCAAGCACCAAAGAATAAATACCATCGCCTTATCCACTCGGCCGTCTACAGTTTGTGTAAAGTGCAAGAACAGCAAATACAGTAAACTTGATAGCTGGCTGTCAGATTGAACTTATATGAATTTTTACAAGCGTGCAACCGGACGCGAAAATCCGAAGACGAAGATCGGCAATTTTTGGTCAAGTTAGAACCGGACGTGATGCGAAAATAATGTCGAAGGCAGACATTCGGTTGTACCCATGTTTTAACATCATTGGGCTCATATTTTTAAAGCTGCGTCAAAAATACACAAATTTTGAACTTTTCCTCGACGTACGTTTGAAACTAAAGTAACATCACTGTGTTCAGTAGCAAATACCTATAACTTTTAAAGTCTGTCTTGTGAATGTTAAAATTGTCCAGATTTCTCAATTTGGCTGGGGTACAAAACAGCACTGAAAACAAAGTGAGTATATATTATTGACAGAGTTGAAGATCCGAAAACAGGGTACATTATTTACATCCACCGACATTAACACAACTGTAAACACATACTAAAAATACCTAAACTATTTTTCACTATCTTATTTTTAAGTATAGTTACACTACATGTTAAGTAATTTTTTACTGAAGTACTGTTAATTGGTAAAACTGCCGCTGTCATATTTTCAAGCTAAATTGCGCTAAATAAATTTTTAAGTAAATCATAGCTTAATTTTTAAAAACTTGGTCAAACCCTAGCACTCGATGGCAGGGCAGTTAATGTACATATATACATATATTAGATATATTATATATGTATGTATATATCTAGGGCACACATTTAATATGTCCTGAAAATCTTTAAATGGTTATTAAACATAAATAGTTTAAGTATAGCGTCACAGAATCAAGGGTACGAAATGTTGGGGTATAGGTTCAAAATTTTGTGGTAGCAAGGGTACAACCACCGGTTTCAGAAAATTTAGTCTTAGGGGTACCACGGATGTCAAATGTGCATCACAGGACCTGAGGTATGACATTATGTGGTGTCCAATATTTAACATTTTGTGGTAGCAAAGGTATGCCCCCGGTCACGCTAAATATACTCTTAAGGGTACCTGGGATGTAAAATGCGGGGGAGTGCAAATTCGTTGGATCTGGAATTTTTCGACAAAACAGCGAAACAGTTTTTAAGTTGATCGTAAAAAATGTGTTTTGACGCAGATTTTTGCTTACGACGTGAATAAACTAAATTTTAAAGACAATTGTTAGTCTTTTGCAGAAATGATTATTCTCAACAGTGAAGTTCTGATGAGTTTCTTTTGCAAAAGAATTCTTCGTTGCTTGCCAATACGTAGTCCCAGTCACAAACCGGTTTTCCGCATCACTTGTATATTTAGCTTGTCGGGTACATGAATACGAGAAGTTGGTTTATAAAATGACTTAGCTAGTTTTAGTGCTTCGGTAATGTTTCTGTTCCGTTGCTTTTTTTTTGGTTTATTACTAGTATTTTAATTGTCACAGTGTTGTGTACACTACTAGGCATTGGTTAGACTCGTCAGTTGTTGGACTGTGCTTTGAAGCACCTTAAAGGCTTAATGCTAGGATACATGAACAGTCTGTAAGCACGTGAGATTTTTGTTTCTGAGCATACAACATACGACTGACCAGTATTGTTAAACACAAAACGCTCAGATAAGCAGTCCATGTACTGCAGCTGCCCTGTAGATTTCTTTTACTATCTGAGGTTAATCATGCAATGGAATGCATGTATTCTTGCATACGTTTGCAAAATTTTTAGTGCATATTTTTAGGTCATGTCTGCAGCGAGTACAAATTTCATGTATTTGCGTCCCCTTATTGTTTAGTCGAATAAATCTAAAACTATGTCACAACCATCATCACTAATGGTGTGCTGTCCAGTGTCCAAAGCTTATATGTCAGCATTCAGAATAGCTAAACACTATCGAAGTCACGGGAATCGCGCCACTGTTCCCTTTTGGTGTCCCGCAGACGATTGCTTTCAGAAGCACGCAAGTATACATTGTTTAAGCGTCATTTCTTGTAGACTCATAACGCTGCACTGACAGACGGTAAAGCGGGATGTATCGAAGACAATTTACTACACTCCAGGTGCTTTCGTTCTTTAGATAATGGCGCTCTAAAGAAAGAACCATGACCCATAAGGTGATTCAATTGTTGTTGCTCTAAAGGAAGAACCATGACCCATAAGGTGATTGTTATGAGCGTAAAGCACACAATTCTAAAATCGTTATTTATTATACAACGGCTTGAATAGTTCTGAACACTTTGCATTCGATTGTATTGGCAGATAAATAAAACGTATTTGAAACTTTTATACTTCAATATCTGTTTTAACACTCTATTCCTCTTTCAGTCCAAAAAATTTGAATTTATTGTTCGTAGTCTATTAAAAATTTCTGTTTAAATCCTAACTTTGATAAACACGTTTTCTTATGAATACTTACGCCTATGTACAAAACTTAAAAGGAACAGCATAAAAATTGCTACAGTTTAGTGCGCATCAAAGGTATAGCCGTCGAACTTTTTTAGACTAGATGGCATGGATGGGCAGTCTCGGTCTCGGCGAGTCTCGGAATTTGGCCGGTCTCGGTCTCGGTCTTGCTTTTTTGACCGAGACCGCCCATCCCTCCTTGACGGCTAGTTCGAATTCATTTTATTGAGATAATGCTAAATGGTTGTTTACTAAATATACAGATAATCGAGGATGCTAAGTTTGCCTGTCACAACTGATCGCTTTGCTGGAAATCCATTGTCCGAAACGTTTCCAATGTTTGCACAAGTTATTCTGATTGAAGCCTTTGAAAAATTGGGGCATACAAGAAGCAACCAGCCTAAGCTAAATGGGCTTAGTGCTGTATTTACCGAATTTGACATTTCTGGCACAAATGATATCACAAATCTGGAACATGGTTAGTTGGATACTTACTTTTTATCATTGTACAAAGAGGAGGCAATCTGCGTTATAGTCACTGTTTGATACAGATATGTGATTAGTTCTATTAAGGGTGTAAACGGATAGTATGAATAACGGAGACGACTATAAAGAAGATGGTCTATTCGTGCAGCGAGAATTTTTAGAGTTTTCCATAAGTTTTGTTGATTTTATGTGTTAGCAAATTGTTTCAACGCAATTGTATTGAACAATTGAACGGTTATTTTTGTGATTCACAGTTAACTTTAAGCATTAAATGTCGAAATTTTCGGTATTTCTATAACGGAAAGGAACTAACTCGGTTTATACCGTCAAACTAATAGGTTACACCCCGATCTTAACGTGGTTTTACAAGTTTGAAAATGGTTTTTGATATAGTTAGCTGTCTATGTTGGTTTGTTTCTCTAAGATGAAGCAAGCATGTTAGCTCTGATAGTTCTACCGTTCGTCTTGCATGGAAGAAACAACAAGCTTGCAGCAAACGCGCTGGACCAAATATTTAACTTCCGCAAGGTCAGTTAACGCAAATTTTTTCAATTCTGTAATGAATTGTCCACTTTGTAACTACAGTTGGACATAGCCGCGGGTCCAAGTTTTTTCCGCTAGGTTGGTTAACGTGGAGCGTATATACAACCAAGATATTTGGATACCAATAGCGATACTTTGGTTATACGCTAAGCCGCAGAACTTAGAAGCTGCTACTAGTCGTAGTGCAGCTTTGTCACCAAAAGTTTAAATTTCCTGAGCGGCAAGTGTAAACTTCACCGTTATACGTCTATAACTAAGCCGAAGCAAACATAACAGCCTTAATCCTAACCTCATTATTTTGTAGTGCCTACGGAAAACTGGATGCCTTTAAAATTAACATGGGCCAACTTTGTCACGTAAACAATTTGGATACTTTAGTATCATGGAAGAAAAAATTGTTATTGGAAAAAATCTTTTCCCGGCATGTTTTTTTTCCGGGAAAAACAACCCTGCGTTCCGATATTTAAAGGCAATCTGGTACTAGATTTGAATTAATGATCCGCTCCAACCGGTTGCACATTGGTAAAACGGTAGGTTGTGGTATATCTCTTTAGCAATGCTTTCGTTTAGAATACCTTTCCCCTTTTTCAGCCATCCGATAAAAGTTTGAGTGAGGAACTCGAAACACGCGGTAACGGCCACTAGCCGTGTCTTCTTGTTTTTACAAAAGATGGTACTGCATCTAGTAGCGTTTTGCAAGTATTTGTCATCGTTAATCGAATACCGCTTCTGCTACCTGGAACTGCAAATATTCTGGTTGCAATCGACGTGGTATATTAGATTTTTCATACATTTGACTTTGAATAGCCAAAAGACGTTGGTTGTGTGTACGAACTCATCAGCTTCATCAAAGAACAATTTTGATGCAAAATCTCTTCAACGATACGTTCCGATTACATTCGCTTATCAAAAAAGGTCAAAGCTTATCAAACGAAATCTGTTGAGAGTTTTAGTCATTCAGGCAAAAATGACGACCTAATGTTTGCGACGCAAAATTCAGAAAAACAGTATGCACTTCAGTCACAACCGGCAACAAGGGACAACGTCACAATATTTTCACAGGTTACTTCCGTTGGCGGAAGTAATAGCGACACAAAAAATTTAAATACACAGGTGAAAAGGACTGCCGATGCTTTAAATTATTTGAAAGACACAAAAATTGTCGATAGTGCGTTGTAAAGTGAGCTGGACGAATCTAGCTGTTTCGACGAACCGCAAGACGAAGAAAATGAACAAATAGTGTTGAAGGGCGACCATTGGAATAATGAAATGCAACAATCTTTTTATAGGCAACTATAAAAGTAGCACATGTATCGTGTCATCTAGTACTGGGGTTCATGTCATAACTAGTGCAACCTGTAACACGTTTTGTCCTTATTACAATGACAGGTCGCTATCCAATTCCTAAAACTTAAATTATCTGCTATCCTGATAAGATATTCATTTTTGGTACAGTAATATTTTATGATATTCTAAATATGTTTCTCAATATAATGCGACTTCTTTGAAAATGTCTGCAAAGTGGTGGTAGCTAGTTTTAATGTTTGGAGAATGTCTTGATACTAAAATTTGAAATTTGAATTATGAGTGCTTTGGAATATATTTAAGAAATTTTCGTTGTAAACAGAAATGCAAAAGCTAATTTAGCGTTCGAAATCATTTTATGCTACAATTATCTGATTTTTTACTATCTTATTCGTACGTACCAATTACATTTTTCCGGCATATGATATCATGTGATGCAGTAAAAGTTTTTCAACATCGTATCATATGTTATTCGCATAAATGTCATGTGGTATCATGTCACATAAGGCTATTTGTATGCGATAATCACATGAGATAAGAAATTTGTAAGCCAGTGTAATGTGAGATTCACATTTTGTCGGCATACCCGCTACTAAACCACGTTTTATGTTGACGTCGAAGCAGAATGCCCAGTTATAACGTGATCCCCGCATATTCACCGGGCAGTGAACTTTGTGATAACCGTTTTTTAATGAAAGTCTTCTGGTGTTTGTATTTTAGCACATCATGTGCAAACAGCAAAATAGTGCATTTTGAAGCTGTTTGTTTGTTAGCGTTAGTTTTGCTTTTATGTTATTTAAGTTATTTAAATGTTTTGATGTTTTCAGTTTTAGTTTTAATTTGTTGTTGCCGTGTTGGGTTTTGTGTTTTATTGTGTTAACGTCGTTGCTTTTGAGTTTGATTCAAATAAACATTCAAATGTTACTAATTCAGGGCTGCCAAGCTGTTACAATGTAATGATAATTTCTAGTAAAACAATACTTAAAATTTAAGCATATAGCCATCCAAATAACTATTGTAATTTTACTTAAATTATAAGTATAGAATTACTTAAAATTCAAGTTTTATTTACTGAGAAGTCAAGTACAGAATATGCAAAAACTAAGCAAATATTTGCTGATTAATTAAGTAAAACTACGATTTTCGAGTTTACTTAAAATTAAGTAAAACTTTGCCAAGCACCATTGTAAGTAAAACCGACACTTAATCCGGCAACTGTTTTACTAAATTTTAAGCATGTTTTAGTGAGCAACCATCAACAATATATTCTAACATTTTTGGAGCAGGCTAAATTTTTTTAAGATTTTTCTTAAAGTAGTTCTACGAATAAAAATTCCGTATTGGTGAATAAGCAATTTGTCCAAACTTTGCTGCACAATGTTTTAAAATCCACGGAACAGCCATATAAGCGTTTCCGTTTCTAGCCCCGGCTCCGGCAAGTTTCGTTGACATCCGGCTACGGCTGCGCCTCCAATATTTTTCACCTCCGGTTGCACCCTGGTTTATGCATAGCTTTTGCCGAAACTTACTTCAATATTCGTTTTCTGTTTCCATTTCCATTATTTTGATCTGTTTCCATTACCATTATTTTGATCTGTATCCGTTTCCGATTTTCTTGTTTATTCGTTTGCCATTTGTTTAAAGTCGTGTGCCGGTTTACAATATAGAACTCCTGCAGCTGATAAATCTGAGAATGTGTGAATTTCAAAGCTCACCATTCCTTAATTCTAAAGTATTAAACAACAAATATCTCCAACAGCTGATAGTGCTACACACCAGGGTATAAACGGATAGCAAAAATAACAATAACGAAAACGAAAACGGATAGCGACCAGAGTCCATGCATAGAGGGGGAATGGATCGTTATCCGGAGGGGCTATAATAGAATCAGTTTAAGCTAGACTATTTTTTGCTTGGGCTGAGGCTTAGGCTTAGGCTTAGGAATATTCTCATTCATACGCTTAGGCTTAGGCTTAAGCTAGGCTTAGGCTAGGCTTAGGCTTACGAATATGCTTATACTACTCTTCCGGCCCTGTTCTATATATGGGCCGCGACCAGAATGCCACGGAAACGAAAAATGTATTTTTAAGCCAGCACAATTCAAGCGTGCAAATATTCACAGGGCATTCTAAAATTTTATAGAAAAAAATGGCAGATGCACCGAAATTTTTAAGATTTTGGGCTGAATTTCGTAGTTATTGTTTCATTTCGAACAATTGCAGCATATCCGTTGTGAAAAATTGCGAACGAATTTTGAGTGTAAAATAACCCAATTTCCGTTAACGTAAACGGAAAAAGACAAGCTGCACACATTTGTTTGAATACGGGCATTGGAAAGAGCCTTAATGGAGCATGTACTGGTCTTTTAGATATCTTGATCGGAAATCCCCTCAGCACAGAGTAGGATCTCTTAAGACAGGATTAAAATTTTTACAATAGCGTGCACAGTATTAAAAAATGAATGTTCCATACACCACGTATATAGATTTTGCTAATTGTAGGTATATTCATTATCGGTAATATGTTATAAGGGGAGCAGTAAAAGATGCGGGCTGGTGTGTCTACTACGGAATATGTTAGTTTGGTCAAATACAAGGGCCCAACTTTAATGTTTTACATTGTGGAATCTCATAATCCAATAGTTAAAACGAAAAAGCTTTAAAGCACCGTCAATCTTAGTCATGTTTTAAGTTACTTTTAAAATCACACTAACTCGTAAAGTTTTACAATACATAAGGAAAGTGTAACTTATTTTGAAATCAAATATACTACATTTTTTTCTACGGTCCAAGGTAGTTGAAATTAAAATTTTGTTAATTATTGGTTGCAGTTTGTACTAGCTAACAATTTTAGTTCATCCGCAACAATTTAGTAGCTATGAAGTTGTGGGCTTTGTTGTTTTTACTTCTTGCAATCGGTAAGTCTATCACATTGTCCAGCCGAGTGGAGTTCATTACAGCTGTGTTGCTGCTTGGATTTTACAGAATATAATTGAATAAGCAAGGCAATAAAAGGCGCTTAGGCTCAAGTTCTTTGAAAAATATACCTATCATTCATTTAGGTATTCTTGTGTGTATGTTACTAACGTTAGACCAAAGCACAAAATTTTTCCTTGCATGGCAACTTTGGCGCTGAAGTACTTGCACATTTTGCCTACCACCACGGAGAGCCAACGATTGTGGAGCACCGCTACCTGGTCATACAGCGATTTGAGAAACAGAATGACCCCTCCGGTTACCTAAAATTCAACTTTTTGAAAGGAAACCAGAAACACTCATTTTATTGTGACAAAACACAAATTGTATTTTTGCGTTTAAAGCATTTAAGACCCCGTCTAAAAATATGGGTCATCCACATTTATAAGTCTACGCTATGCTAAAAAATTTTCTAGTCTATTTGGTTTGCCCGGGCCTAAAAACAAGACTATAGCTTTGAATTAGGCTAGTACTGAGGTTGTTTTGAGACAGTGGGATTTGTCCCGAGCGTGTTCGAAGGGTATGGGGATAGTAGCCATGTGAAAAATGAAGTAAAAAGTAAAGTTTGGCGGCGATTTATTAGTTTAATCGTATGAAATGACAATTCAGAGTCGAAAAAAATGTCCAAAACTTAACTTATTTTTATTTTCGATAGCAGTTAAAAATTGACCGAGACCGGAACCAAAAGTCTCGGTCTCGGTAGTTTGGGTCTCGTTCTTGGTCTCGCTTTTCTGATCGAGATCGTACATCTCTGCTCCGGAGTCCGGACTGCCACCACCGCGACACTTCTAGTGTTGTGTTATCGATTTCAATAGGTATGGGACATTTATATACTATTGCAACCAAGTTGTGTCATGAAAACGATATGTTAGGCAAATTACTGGTCTCGAGTCATGTCAAACATGCTAACTTTGCTGTTGCTGTGGAACTGCAATGGCTTTTTGTTTATGAATTAGGCTGATTTATTCTCCGTCAGGAACAACTCAGGTGCGATGTGACGCAGAGAAATCAAAACATGAAGATCCAGTCGAAGGCGAAGATGATGGCGTTGTTGAGGAAGAATCTGGAGACACCGATGAGGCAAAACCTGGATCAACTGGTGCTGAAATGACGTCAGATAAGGTAAAATATACAGACTAGCTATAAGATTGGAACTAGAGGATCGGACGTGTTCATTAATTCCGGTCGTAGCCTGTGGGCTAGTATTTCCGATTATTAATATTGAAGAATAGGAAACGGTTAAGTAATGTTGAGAGAACGAAACAAATAACCACAACGTTTCCAGTTTTAATTAGGTATTCCTTAATTTTTTCTTAAAAGCCTTGATATTATTATTCAAAAAACGGTTTCGATCCGGGGAAAGTCCCGAAAGCTAGAAGCTTCCAGTAAATTTCCTGATATAGGTTTTGTTTTGTCGTATTTGTCGTAACAGGTGTCATAGAAGTAATGACTGACCGTGGAAGAGAACAGCGGTAGGGATCGCTTGCAAAATACACATTTACGAATACGTGTTTAGTAAGTAAACTGTCGAAATTGTGATGCGCCTGATGCGCATTTATAGCGTGTTCAGATAACTATTTTAAATATAAACGCGCGGCAAGCACTCTGACAAGAAATATTATGATATTTTTTGGTACCGCTTTAGGACTTGGATGAAGAGGAGGAAGTGCAAGCCGTTCAGCCGTCTCCCGATGCAGAGACGTACGTTTTATTCACAAAGCCTGCAGGGACTAAAGGTTTGTTTTTTCAGTGTTAGTCTTAAATCTGACTGGTTTAATAATTGTGCACGTACGCTCTAGAATTACCCGGTACTGTGCCGGGTATTATTAACCTACAGACTTGTGTGTGACATACTTACGTATGTTGAAAAAGGGGCCTGTTATGGTAGTATTAATACTCTTGATAATGGTTTTTGCTGCCAATGTGAAACTTTTGGCTGGGTACTGCAACAAAGGAATATACATTTCATTGTTGATAGCTTGGATGTTTTCTTACGGCCATGTCTATTTTTTCAGATTTTGCAGCCGGCATCATTGTGAAACTTTTGGTTGGGTTCTACAATAAAGGGAATATGGACTTCATTGTTGATAGCTTAGACGCTTCGTTTCGATTTCCTATGGACTACAGCTTCTACATTAGAAACGTAAGTTTGTGTCAAATTACACAAAACTATACAGTTTGTAGCTTTATGTCTAGTGCAACATGCTAGAACAATTGAAACGAGATATGCTAAGACGATGGAAATGAAAGACGACGCTGGAGCACCTGATAATAAGCTGTCCCGCCACCACGCAGCATCGCCTGACGCACCTCGCTCGGTCTGAATGCCTGTCTGGACGACTTGTGGCTACGACCGTCCAGCATGATCAAGTTCATGCGAGCCAGCGGTCGCCTCCGCGATATACCCATGCAATAGTAGATGCAGAGGATGGGGCCACAACAACATGGAAATGAAATGAAAGCATAAACATATTCGTATGTTTAGGTTAATCAAGGGTCGATAGTGACTGTTAAACAAGAGTATGCAAGTAATCGAGTTTTCAATGTTACATAGAATATACCAGCACGCGTTGAATTTTCGTACTGACTTCTGTTGTAAAATTCGTAGATATGAAGTTTATCTTGAATCCTAATTTGCGGCAGCATGTGTTTTCTTTTTAGTATACTACGGCAACTATAAATCGATTAGTAGCAGTGAATACAGAAACGACCTTTGATTACGCCTTTGTGCCACCTGAAGATTTAGCTGGGCGACCATTTGGATTCACAATAAATTTAGCTTATCATGGCGTGGTAAGTACTAGTTATTCTTTTGTATAGTGATGGACCCGGATCCGGGTAATTTTGATGTATTCAGATTCGAAAGACAGCCACAACATACGTATCATCAGTTCAGTTATTATTTTTGTCCCATGTTTCTATTTTAGTCTTTCCAATTTTAAGTAATCGAAGCTTATATACCAGGGAGCGATCGGAATTCCGATTGCGATTACAAATCGGATTGAAAACGACTTCCGATTAAGATTCCGATTGCACAACCAATTGGACTCGAAATTTTGTAATTTTAATTTTGCTCTTACTTGTTGTGATACGTTGCATGAGAATTCTGTATTATTTATCTATTAAATTGCTTTCGATGAGTTAACTTATCAGTAATTGTTTGTAGATTAGCTTTTACAGAACACGCAACCTTTTTGAAAATTGTTGCCAGCTAACAGACACCCTAAGTCAACAAGGTATTTGTCAATGCAAATTAACTTTACAGTAACAAAACTTCTAGTTCCGATTCCGATTACTATTTCGATTACAATTCCGGTATAAATTTGTTGGTCCGATTCCGGTATAATCCTGTTCTGCTTTGCACCCTGTTATATACTCAGTTTGGATTCTAGGTAGTATTCCATTTGTTTGCGACTGTGGTCAGTTGCTTTTGATTGCTAAAAGACTCAGCTGTTAAAATTGTCGGAATTTTTATGCAATAAAATTTATCATGTGTATGTAATTTCAGGGTGCAATCGTAATTTCTTTTCCTATTGAAATTCCGATTCAAAACGAATTCCGATTCCCATTGCACAATCAATCAGAATTTTGACATTTAAATTATAGGCCTACTTGTTGTGATAGGTTGCATGAAAATTCCGCATCATTTGTTTTCGATGAGCTAACATCAATAATTGCTTGTAGATAAGCTTTACAAAACTAAAAGTGATTGCCAATTTGTTCCTGTAATGTTTTTACAAATTGTTGCCAGCCAACAGACACTATAAATCAATATTATACTTATTACAACAAATTATAGTATGGTCACAAAGCTTGTAGTTCCGAATCCGTCTAATTTGGTCGTTCCGATTCCGGTATAATTCGGTTCCGCTTTGCGCCCTAATCTGGCTCCGGTAGAACTTTTTAACATTCTTCTCCGGTAAAACATTTGTCGGACGTTCCTGCAATTTCGTTGACTCAATTTTTCGTATTTAGTTTAAGTTAGGCTATCTAAGGGCAAGGAGTATGTATTTTTATAGCTATAAGTTTATTCTGAAAGGTTTGACTACCGAGATTTTTCAAGCAGAGGCTTAAACACAGATTTTTGGCACCATAGCAAATTGCCAAATTACTGTTCAAATAACGAATTCATCATAATTTTTATTATCTACCGGCTACGGCAACATCTGTTAACCTCCGGTTTCATCTTTTTCTACCTCCGCTTGCGCACTGCAGTTTGCAAAAAAGAGTATATTATCATTGATGCATTAGTGACATGGGAATTCTCGTCCATTCTCAAGCCGCACGTGCTGAAACGTTTCCCAAAATAATATAGTCTCTTAAACCCAATTTCAACAAACAAGTTGGGCAGAACTTTGTGAAAACCAATTGCGAAAATCCGATTTTGAACCTTTTGTTTTTGCAAAATCTGACACCGACTCAGAACTTCTGTTGTCTGCGGGTATGCAGTGCTCATCACTAATTTTGTGTGTATGCGGACTTTTTCGATGCACATTATTTTATATTATTATTGCATCGTCCGATCGATTGCATACCAATTTTAGATGTTTGTTGCATAGTTCTTGGTTTAACAAAGTAATTAGTTTTTTAGAACGGTACGTTATATCAGAATGTTGTATTTAACGAAACGGTAAATATTGTCGAAGACGAAAGTGGATTTAATCCTGAAACGTAAGTTAGTTTTCACAAAACCTACCTGTGGATATCACATTGTAGGCTGTTGTAGAGTTTTATGAAAAGTAGCTGAATCGAAGAGAGTACGTATTTAAGTTCGTAATATGTTGAATTGATTGAAAACGCGGAAGGTTCTTGATTTGGCCATAGAATTCGTAAAAAATGTACTGATATCACTGCAACAACTAATATAAAAGAAGAAGAAGAAGAAGTGATCGTTATGTCTTTCAAATAGGTTTCATTACAGCAACACTTATTTGATCCATAATGATCATTTGAATAGCAAGGCGGGTATGATTTCTTGTTTGTTTTAAGTTACACAATTTTAACACCCCTCGTTATAAATTTCAGAGGATTTTTGTACGTTTTCCTCGCATGCCTTGTGGTTCTACTTCTTGTTCTGGGGCAACAGTTTTTGCAAAAGGTATATTTTGTATATAACTCAAGTTCAACGTGGTTGTTCATTTTTGTTATGTTAATCACATTACCTTTCTATGATAACCGAATTGTAGTAAACATGGTTGTACTATTTACAGACTGTGCTAATATATTTTCAGCATAGTTTTATGTCTCAAAACATATATATACAGCAGATAGGAAGCTGGTTCAATTACGTACCCAGGGCGCTCCTGATTTGTTTGTAATACTAGTAAGCGGTATAGTTTTATACGCAGGTTTTAGAAAGTTAAATAGCGCAACAAGAGCTGAGTTTTTCTATATTCAGATGAGGAGAAAACATGGTATGACCAAACGTGCTGCCCCTATTGAAATGGGAACATCGAACAATCTTGATGTGGACTGGGAGTGGATACCGAAAGAAGTCCTAAATCACGCTAGTAATAAACATATTTGTATATTGGGTGTAGTTTGTGTAGTGTTGGAGATTTTGGTGTAGTTGTATGGTCCCGGTTTTCTGGCTCATATTGAAAGC
Organism: Enoplolaimus lenunculus; assembly: GCA_030248215.1. Classification (NCBI taxonomy): domain Eukaryota; kingdom Metazoa; phylum Nematoda; class Enoplea; order Enoplida; family Thoracostomopsidae; genus Enoplolaimus; species Enoplolaimus lenunculus. Next base: position 447,421 of record JASANG010000627.1, on the reverse strand, counting down.
CAAAACCTAAGCATAAGCTTAAAAATAAAGCTATGATTTTCTGCGTCTAAGCCTTACTATATTCCTGTCTCATAGAGCTGTTCGTATTATTAGCATAACTCGCTCTACTGAATAATTAGCATAAGTCGTTCTGCTGATGAGTGAAATGTGAACGGAAAAAACAAATGCTTTTAATACAATAATATTTACTTTTAGACAAGTCTCCTAAAGTCACTGCAAACAAATCGCCTCGACAAAGGAAAGGCGCACGACAGCAACAACATGAATCCTCGGAAGAATAATTTTTGATTATGCAACAACTGTACACCTACAGACATCTCGCAAGGTCTTTTTTGGCTTCATGGGTAACTTTAGCTAGAACGATAACAGCAGTTATGGAGTTGTCCAAAATGTCTTGTAATTCTTTAGAGCCTTGTTTGGTTGCAAGGATTTATAAAATCGGATCGCTCAGATTTTGCCTTAAGATATTTCGTGTATGAATTTAGATTTGTTTTGTGGAACCTCTAAATTCTTTCATAACTCAACATGCTCACTTATCAAAGCCACTTTGAGTGCTTAAAGGTTAACAATAATGCAGTGAAAAATGTTGCGACATGTAGTCTGAAGATCTAAGCTAATTTTAAGTATTGTGAGCTGATTTGTGTAGCTGTGAACTCTTCGTTTGGAAGATATTTCTGGGCAAACCGATTGCTATTTGCTTAGTATTTACGGTCCTTTCCTCCGAGAGGTCCGCAGCTCTGATATTGTATATTGTGCATGTCCACGTGTTGACCAAACTTTGTGATAGTGTGACGTTAATATAGTTTTAGTTCAAAATAATTTTTTAAACGTATAGCCATTTCTTGCATTGATATACTTAAGCTTTAATAGATAGTCATGAATCGTAAGAGCTAATTCTAAGACGACCAACCATTACTTCTCGACTTCGAACTTACTCGATGTGTACGACATTTGTAACATACCTTGTTTCGCGTTTCGCTAAACATCGTAGTTTTAAACGTAATGCTAAGCTAAAAATTTTATTATTGGGGGTTATTTCTCAATTAAATAAATTGTATGCAGCACGCTGTAAGCGACGGTTTAGACTTTAATATGTAGTTGTTATCAATCACATTTTGTCTTTATACTACATTTCGAAAGTTAATTTTGAAATTGACTTAGCAGTTTGTTTTCATCTACATCCTCATCGATATGTAGCTGTCTTGCAGCATTTTCATGTTTCACTTTGGTGTACTTCAGGTGGTTTGTTGGTTTTAGCACCGCTAAATGCAAGGGTGCAACCGAAGATGAACGGTGAACAATACTGAAGCCTGAGGTTAAACAAATTTGTAGTTGGAGGTGCATCCGGAAATGACACGAAATTAGGTACCTTATAGTTTAAACAATGTTTGAAATATTAATTTTAGCAAATATATGGATTGTTGTCGGAAATTTTGGTTTTAGGTTTTTCAAGAAATCCCGAAAATTTGTGGTCGAAATTGGGCGAAAAATTGCAGTCAACGCACCGAAGGATGCAGTTTTGTGTAAAATTATAAAAACATTCACTACACCGGAGATGGAGGTCAATTTTCTGTCAAAGTTAGAGACAGAGCTCAGGTTGTATCCTTCTGGGTGTCCAACGTGTGATATTTTGCTTTGTATGTTATTGCTGTTTACTGTTACATAGTCGTGTTTATTAAATTGTTTTGTTTTCGTGCAGAAGCGGGTAGGTGCCAAAACATTTACAACATGTGTAAATGTACGTCACTGCGTTGTTTGATCATCATTTTACGTATCCTCAACGGACAGTAGCAGCTCATAACAGCGTCCACCAAGTTCACAAAGTTCGTGCGATCAAGAGCGATATTTTTCAACAATGTCACGTAGTGATTCTTGAATACCGTAGCGTTGCGGTTTATAATCCGTTGTACTGGCTGGCAGTCGACATCTTTCAGTAGCTTCCGTCTCCATGTTGTTCTAACACTCCGAAACAGCCTGATCCAGTCTTCGTCGCGTGGTACAGGATGGAAAAAGGCCATGTGGGGCAGCCTTCTACTGTTCATTCTTGCGACGTGCCCGAACCATAAAAAGCGGCGGCGCTTCACACTCATAGATATAGTTTCAGTTACATTGAATCGACGCCGGACCTCTGTATTTGTAATGTGGTCTAAGTACGACACGTGTAGTATCCATCGCATCATTCGGTGCTGGAAAGCGTCAAGACAGTGCTCGAAAGCGTCAAGACGGCGTTCGTGTTCCGCTTTTTGGGGCCAAGATTCGCAGGCGTAGAGCAAGACAGGTCGTTCACAAGCGAGGTATAGTCTCTTCTTTACGGGAAGACTTACGTTGCGGTTACCCCAGAGCTACTTCAGGGATAACATCGCGCTGTATGCTTTAGCAAAACGAGCGTTTATCTCGATCGTACCGTCACCGCTTGGAGCGATTACACTCCCGAGGTAAGTGAAGCTATCTACACACTCGACGGGTACATACCCAACCGTAAACGTAGGTCTGTCGGTACTGTTGCAGCATAAGACCTTAGTCTTGGCCGTGCTTATCACGAGCCCTATGCGACTCGCGTTTTCGTGTATCCGGTTTATCATGCGTTACAGTTGACTAGGATTCTCCGCAAGGACAGCTATGTCGTCAGCGAAAGCGAGGTCAGTATTTAATCATCGTATAAAAAATAAATGCTAATGAAGAATGGCTCGGGACAATTTTGCACCAGGGCTATTGATCTTTTTGCGTACGTTTGTGGGCGGAATAAGCGGAGCTTGAGGTCAGGAAATTTCGCGGACTGGACAATAAGCAAAATTAAGGGTAATTAAAAATAATGTTGAATTTCCAAGCTTAAACGATCTGAGGGTGCAACAGGAGGTGTGGCTCCAAAATTTTATGTTTAGTGCGTTTCGCTTTCCTTTTGGTACAATGAAGGTGAAAATTGCCAAGATTTTGTAAAAAATGAATGTAAAAACCAAAAGATTTAACAACATTCTACAGATTTTTACTAAAGTTAGTTAATTAAACGTCAATTTAATTTACCTAATTTCGCCTTTTACGTCTGGTTCCTTCAAGTTTCACTGACCTCCGCCTATGGTATTTTTACCTCCGGTTGCACCCTGGTGATAAGTGTTGACAAAAATTGTTTTTAAGCTCTTTAATAAATAGAAATAAGTGACAATGCTTGTAAGTTTGTCTGGAAAAACTCGACAAGTGGAAAGTTTTCAAGCCTGGATATTTTTGGTTTGCTTGGAAAAAAGTTCATGATACAAAACTGCTTGCTGTTATGAGTGGCTTTTTTATGTGCATGATTGATTAAATTTACTCGTTACTCTATTTGTTCAATTTAACGGGTTTGTTCTTTCAACATGCTGGGTAGGACGTTAGTCGGTTGTTGCAGTGAGACTTTAACCCCTTCTCACATTGAGTTGCCTATAGGCAACTCAGCGCAGTGTATATACGTTAAATAATATATATCGCACTGTGTTTAACAATTGCAACACGTATACATAGTACTAACTCACCACAAGACGTGAGAGCCCCCTCGGGCTCAAGCGTCAAGCTCCTATAGCTGAGTGGTGATGGTATACGCCTCCCGCTCCAGTCGCTGGAGTTCGAATCCTAGCATAAAAGTAGGTCTCAGGGGAAATAGAAAATATTCATGTGAGAAAGGGTTAAATATAGCTTTGGACTTAATACTGTCTTTGACAGTGATTTTACGACAAAATATCATAGTGCCAAAGTGCAACATGTTTGTTTCATATATTCAAATTATAGATGGGCACCGGATATTCGCAGATGAAAAATATCCGGATATGTATCCGAAATGAAACGTGTATCCGGATATCCACCGGATATCCGAAATGCTTTTGTCTAAAATTTTTTTCGAATAATTTGCATGGTTTCACCACCAAAGTAGCTGGAGCTGACGAAAAAAATTCTGTATCCAAACCTGAGTCAGAATATTAAACCACATTCCGTTTCTATTTCGTCTCAATCAGTTTCGTGTTCTGGTTTTTTGACGGTCGGACATTTAATAAAACTGGAAGTAACATGGGCTGATGTTTGTACGACTTAGCGTAAGTGTATTTCAATCTGGTTCTTTGTTCTTGGAACTAAAACGATTCAAGTATATATATAGTTCGAGGGAAGGGTACATTCCAGGGTGCGACCAGATATCCGTCTCCGGCGCTCCGGCAAAAAATCGGCATCCGGATCCGGAATTTTTTTGCCGGATATTTGCTTAAAAATTTGAAAAAATGAAACTAATTGACTTAGATTGACTACTTCAATTTTTGAATATCACGCTATAGTTCTGAGCACGTTTGTGCCGGGAACGAATCAAACTTCCTTTTGGTATTTTTAGGTGCATCTGTGCCTCTGGCATCCCACATTCTATTCGTTTATAAGCCCGCGAATATTGCACTGTGCGGGGAATATCATATAATATTCGTTGTAATTTTTGAAATATCATATGATATTCGCATAAATGTCCACTAGATACTTTATTTTAGTTTTGTGCTTGAATTTCAGTTATTTGTGGAAATATATAATTAAAAAAAGTATGTGTTTGTGGTAATTTTTGAGTTAAAACTTATAAAGTGCAAGGTTATAATTCATAGGAACGTACTTTGAAAACTTAAATACGCTTCAAAGTTTTGAACTCACCTTTAATTGATTCTGGAGTCATTTATGCGCTACAATTAGGAATAATTGACATTTATGGACTCTAATTATGGTTTAGGGACTCTATACGCTTACGGACTCTTATTAGGGATACGGACTCATATATTCATTGGGTCTCAAAACGGGTACCCCCTCTTATTCAAGTCACTACAGTACTGGCATAATAAATACCGATTGTTAGAATTGTATCTTTTATGCTCATATCAATTTGTTTGAGGATCAGGGTACTTCCTTTACAGCAAAAAGTTAAAACAAGTGCTTAAGAAACGAAATTTGAGGTTCGGAAACCCAAAAAAATGCAAAATCGAGTTTCGGATATCCGAAATGGAAATACGGATATTCGGATATCGAGTTTCGGATATCCGAAATGGAAATACGGATATCCGGATAAATATCCGGCAAGAATTGCCGGATATCCGGATATGAAAAAATATCCGATGCCCATCACTAATTCGAATCCTAAATTAGTGCTCAGGATAGCGGTAATTAACAGATAAAAATTAGAGTTCAGGTACGAAAATGTTTTAATATGCAAATGCTTATAAACAAATGCTGGTGAACAGAAAAAATTCGTCCATATATGTTCGTGTAGAAATAATACCTCAATTGCCCATTTGTAATCGCAAATATACATGCAACACCCGTCTTCTTTTGGTGATAAGTCATGAATTGTTTTTGAGCAAATTTGGCAATAGGAACGACAAACAGTTGAGAATACGTACGAAAATGTTTTAATATGCAAATGCTTAAATGCTGGTGAACAGAAAAAAATTCGCCCATATATATACGCGTAGAAATAGTAACTCAATTGCCCATTTGTAATCGCAAATATACATGCAACACCCGTCTTCCTTTGTGTGATAAGTCATGAATTGCTTTTGAGCAAATTTGGCAATAGGAACGACAAACAGTTGAGAATACGGCTACTAAAAACTGCAAGTTGTGAGGCCGTATCAGAAATATACACCTACTTTCGTGCGCATGGTGCTTTTATACTTCATTGTGAAGTTTTAAAATAGCTTGTAAACTAAATATTACGTAAATACATACACGTGTTGCGTTGCACTGCCGTCGCATTAATTTGGACTGGCGGGGCTCAGCGTTCAGAATTTCGAAATAAAACAGGCAAATGGTTAACGATGATTCAATGATTTAGTGCAACTGCTTGACGAAAAAGTATTTGGTTTGTGCGGCACGGACGTTTTTTCTCCTGATGCACCTGTTGTACGGCCCTTATTCAATTTCACGACTAAGATCAAACAAGGGTGCGATTTAGTAAAAACATTTGAACAGCGCGAGGTATTAAGAGATCGGTACCTTGCGTACGAACTTCCACAACATAATATTTCGTAGTGTAAGTGCACTATATGAAAAGCAAATAATATAATATGCAATTGTGTTTAATAAAGTACATAAAAACTAAGGAGGGAAGGAATTGTGATCTGAAGCTGTATTCTCTGCCCCGGTACGCTTTTCTTTTTAATCGTCGCGAGTTCAGCCTCTGCTGTTTGCAGATCTTTAACGTATTTAGACTTTAATATTTCAGCCGACGTTTGTGTCCGTTCAAGTCATTCGCGTTGTTTCATATATTTGTTTCTTTCAAGGTGTTGTGTTTGCTGTGAAAGTTGTAACTGAAATTAATTGTTGATTTTCATTCTAAATGAAAACAATTGGATAATAACTCTAATTTCAACTCAGGTTGGTAAGGGGTCACGTGAGAATTGGCGAATGCACGGAGAGTGAGCCAAGCTATGGTTCCTCAACTGGGATCCAAACTAAAATTTAGTATTTTGATTTAGTGCTCAAGTAGCGTGTGGCAAGTTGCCCACGGAATTTTTATACGATAATATATCACGTGCTACCCGGCAAGACTTTCTGGATACTCGCATTCGCATGCATGGCTGCTGTTTAATTTTCTTCACGCGAAACAGTTTCTGTTGAGCTATGAAAATATGGAAGTATGAGCTCCCTATTATTATTATTTTTATTATAATAGGTAATAATATTGTTATTATTATTATTTTTATTATAATAATAATATTGTTATTATTATTTTTATAAAGTCTCTTAAAAATTCAGTGACTTTATTTGGTAAAATGTTTGATGAAACACCTCTAACTTTGCATGTTCAATTCAAGTAAAGTGCCCGTACTGCAAGCAACGTTTGAAATATAATTATATTTAATGTTGCACCTTGTATATCTAAATTAAAAGCAGAAGGTATCGGATGAATTTCAGAATCCCCGATTAACTATATTTATTTTGGGTTTTCCCAAGTAAGGGCCAGGATGTCACATGGATAAATTTGGAAATGAGGCAAAATTAGAGAGTTATCACGGCATATATCCTGAATAACAATTAAATATTACTAAAAATATGAAACATATGATAAAATTTTTATTGGCAGTAGTTTTTCAGCAGCCATTTAATATAATCTATTGGAAAGTTCAAGGAGTGACACAATTATACCAGCCAAAAGGCAATTTTGTTTAAGAGCCTTTGCCTGAGATGTGAGAACAAAACAGTTTGCAAGACTCTATTAAAATATGTTGTTGCTATGTTAATCGTGGTATATGATTTGGCTATTTTAATAAAATGGCTGGAAGTGAGCTTTCACCTTCCCAAGCTTTATTTAAACGACTGTAAGTCCGGGATATTAGGTTCTGGACAACTTATAGTTATGTACTTATTTACTTATCATTAATGAACATAATGGGCATCGGCGTAGAGTTCAAATGGATCAGTGAAAATGGACCGCTTGTAATTTGATGTCGAGTCGGACAGTTTAGTTCAAACCCTTAAAATTTATAAAATTAGAATTTTTTAAAAAAGTAGAATTACATTTGCAATTCACATTGGGACATTGAATGGTGATGTTTTGACATTTTTAACTGTTCGTTTAGACTGTTTTTCGAGAATATAGGGCATATGGCTATTTTGCAGTTTATCATTTTCATACATATAAATAAACTCCTTCAGAAAACAATTCTGGCTTTCTGATTTACAAAGTTTATGCTATTTTAGCTTAGTTTGTTGGAACTGTGAATATTACTGCTTTTGCTATATTTTGAACATATATAATTGAAATCGTACCGATGTCCCTTATGAACACATTGCGCTTTACTGTTTTGTATTAAAGTATTTGCTAACTTTAGCACTCTTAATTTGTCAATCTTTCATAAATTTTGAAGATTTAAAATGACACTGTAAATATTAAGCGATATTCGCGTCGGTGACACGATATTCGTTGCTCCGGCGACTTTGTTTTAATTTAAACTGCTTCAATATTGCGCAATTTGCTACTAAACGCGGAAGAGACAGCACTTCACTTTATTTTTGTTCTATAAAAAACTACAATTTACAGCTTTAGCTTAATAATATTTTGTTACGAAAAAATTACTGAAAAGCCAGTAAACTCTATATTGCATTGTGTAGGTTTATAACGGTTTGAGCCATAAATGCAGTTAAAACATATTGGGATACAAAATAACGATCCAGTGTCACAATTTCGGCCGAAGTAAAGTTAGCATTAGATATATTTTCAGTTTCTACAAACTTTATGATGTACGAAATATAAAATGCGTGCTTAATATTCAAGGCTTCAGAAGTAGTTAAACCCGGGTTATTCTATGTATGTAAATGAAAAAACATGCTACTAAGCAAGAATCAATTTTCAAAGCTTATCAATTGATACATTGTAGCATTAAATTATAACAGATGGCGGGCCCTTTCTTGCGGCTACTTCTGAAGTAAATTATGGCGTATAAAAATCGCACACATTCTCTTGGAAGAGTTGATTTTTGTTTTGACATGCTATTTCGCAGCGATTTGTTGAATTATATACTCGATAACAATATCATGCATTAATCATAATTATGCAGCGCCCGGTATGTTTTGTTTTAACTGTCATATTGACATGTCACCTTGTATTCAGTTCAAGCTTTTCATCAAAGGTGTTAAATGCATATTCTCAAACTCGCATTCCAAAAGTTGTGCTCAAAGTATGGCGCTCTATGATCCAGGCCAATAACCAGATTAAAGCTCAACTTCGAAACGCTCGTGGGTCTTTGAAACATTTCAGGTTAACCATTAATAACTTCTTAAAAAGTTACGATATTTATTTGGCCTCTCCAGATGGTACCCCCTGTTATTCGGTTACGGACTGCTATTATATTTTAACCCACGCTCCGACACCCTTGGTTACTAATATATCCAGTATTGCAACTATCCGTTGAATTAAACGTTGTTTGTCTTGTATCAATAGCTTGAGGGATAATACAAGGTTATACTTAGGAATGTATATTCAAAATTTAAATACGCTTTAAAGTTTCAAACTCAAATTATTTGGTCCTGGAGTCATTAATGCGCTACAATTAGGGATAATTGACATTTATGGACTCTAATTAAGGTTTAGGGACTCTATCCGCTTACGGACTCTTATTAGGGATACGGACTCCTATTGATTGGGACTCAAAATGGGGACTTCCCTCTCATTATCCCTTCCCTCTTATTCGGGTCAATACAGTATGGCCGAAAGAATAACGAAAGCTTTTGTTACTTTGCATTCTGTACTGTAGGCAAATAAGTCATACGGAAGGTCGGTGTAAAGGTATGATTGCACCTATCTTCGTATTCTCCAATTGAAATTATTTTAACTCTGTGGTTGTTGTCAAAATTAGGGCAAAAACGGGTGCTCAACCGCTCTATATTGTTTGCTGTGGTTACAGGAATTTCAGGGTCGCAAACACGCGTTCATGCATTTTCTTGAACTCCAAGGATATGCATTGCGGTTGGATTGAACTTAGTTGTTTGCAGCATTAAGGCGTTGATTGCGTTATCCTTTTCCTTGCCGATTTTTGGGCTCTGTATCGATTTTTCTTTATTCCTTTTCAATTTTTTTTGGCCTTGTGAATCGAACTAGCTTCTCATTAACATAATTTTCTTTTTTCCTAAATTTTCGAAATTGATACAAATTTTTACGGTCATTATGTTTTGTCTATTGGTTTATTTAATAAGACAAATTTTACTAATTATTAATTTTAATAGGTTCATATGCATGTGGACCTACCACACTTAAAGTGTAATAAACCAGTATATTAGTAATTTTGTTCGATCCTCGCTGTGACAGGGATGCATTATGTACGCCCCGTAGCAGCTGGGGCACCTTTATTCCGGTCCACGCCCGTCTTACATGTTCATAAGGTGAAGAAACTACAAATTTGGAAGGTTATTTTTCATTACACCTATGGAAGTACAAAACAGTTGATCAGCTCATTTTGGTCCCGGCTGTCAAACAGCATTTTGTTTTGCGGCCACATGTACTCTTGTATTTATTTTCTAGTCTGTTCTAACATTGACGTGATTTTAATTACCTTTGAAAAATATATTTAGTTCAGCTCGCACACACAAATACGCTTCGTAGACTATTATTTACGCGTTGCACCTTTTGTAATTATTCTATTTCAGAAACCTTCGAGACGACCCGATCTTTGATCGTTTACCCTCTTTAGAGACGCTGACTCACAGTTATCGTAATGTGAGAATGAATCGTGCACAACGAACTGATGTGTGGTTTCCTGAATGGACAGGCATTGAACAAGTTTATTTTTTGCAAGATAATATTCAGTGGCCTCTGGGTAAGTTAAAAATATTTATTCGCTGGTTTCTGTAAAATTTTAGGGGTGAATTTTGTGCGAACTTTAATATTAGCTGATCGATCCGTGTTTTATTTGTTTGAATATGTCGTAGGTCAATCTGCTATTCAGTATGGATGTTGCGGAAGTCCGCGTCCGCATCCTCGAAAGTTAAGAATGCGCTAAACTTTGCATTAGAAAATAGCGACTATTAACCCCATCCCGCAATGCACGCTATGCGCACCAATTTATTACTAAACGGTCTAGGCCAAATAGCTGCTATGAGATGTAGCAAAACAAAACTTTAACAGTGATGCAAAACTAACGCTGATTGGTTCGGTATTGCACCTGTCCGAATAATCAAATCTGATTGGTCGGTAAGTTCAATAGCAGATTGGTCTGACGCAATAAATTTGTAAGTTGCTCGAATGGTAGATTTTTTCAACATGTATGAGTTCGGAAATAGACAAGTGATGTGTGCTAAGTTTGCTAACGGTGGCAATGTGACTTTGTAGGGACATCGACTAATTTTCGGGGGACCCTACAATTGCATTTCAAGTTGTTTATTTTTAGACAGAGCTTATTTGGGGGCGCCTGCTGAATTGGGGGTCTCGCCCCGCCGATGCCCCCCGTGGGGACGCTCATGCGCTATTTTTGTCTAATAATCAAATCAGGCATCGTTTCCGTTAAATTTAAATTGTTATAAAAAACTCAACCAGAAGATGAAAATAAACAACAATTCGAATGTTGTTTCAAGCAATATTTCAGCTCAGGCGACCGGAGACGTTTGCAATCTACCGCAAGTGATCGGAACTGGCCCGTATCGCATTCCACGTTGGTATTACAGTATGACAAGTAAACGCTGCGAAGTGTTTTATTACTCAGGGTGTTGTGGAAATAGCAACAATTTCCCGTCGTCACAAAGCTGCAAAGTACTATGCGAAGGTGAATGGTTGCATTATATATCTAATCTCAATATAAGCACACCCGTGGTCAGTCAGAGCAAGTCCAGTAGAGCAAAATTTTTTTATTCTTAGATTTAAGCTGTGACTAAATTTTTATAAAGACCAGTTTTCTTTCTGTCTGGCCTGGTGGCTAAATGTTATAATTTACGCATTGGATGTCGGTGCGATTTTCCAAAAGAAATGTGAACCAAAATGGTGACTTTAATTCGTTGTTGTGTTAAATTTCCCAAACGAAAATTTACGGCACTGGAATAATATTTACAAGCAGTTGTGCTCAACAGATTAGTAAAACTGCTCGAGGATATTGAATGTTATACGCCTAGAGATATTTTAGTCGAAGGCAATCAAATTTGTCAATGCACCATAGTAAATGAATTGTGCTGGTAAATTGTTAAACTTTTTTCGAGTTAAATACACATCGCTACGTTAGTTTAATGTAATTAACTTGGTATATTTTGCCCACAATCGTTATAATTGGACTTCAACGAAAATCACGTGAACTATTTCATTGCCGTGGCTACAGTTTCAGAAGAGGCTGCCGCTTGTGCGACGGAACTTGCTTGTAAGGTACCAAGACCTACCAGGGCGCATTAGTTTATCTAAAAAACAGGGGGCACTGACGTTGATGGGCAAAATGTACCGGCTAAAGAAAACGGAGCGAAGCGAGCGAGATGATAAATATTAGTGTGAATAATGGAATGTTTAACTAAAATTGAGCCGAAGGCGGAAAATTTTTTTAAGCAGCATGATGGATCGGTGTTGCCGGGACTCTCAGGAGCGCTCATTCCTTGCCGCGCCATTGATCCATCTTAATTGCCATAATTTCGTTATAATTTCATTAACTTTAAAGACGATTCTAAACACGAGTTGTTCGAGTAAACGGTAGGCTCTAATCTTTTGTCAACCATCATGGTCTAAAATTTTGACCCATGTTAGTTATAGACTTGATCGCTGGGAGACAGAAGACTGGACTTCCAGGAATAACCTTAGACTTCTGGGGAGACCTTTATATGGGCCAAAAATTTCAACGAATTTTCAACTTTAAGTCGATCCATGCTCACAAAAACAAGACGCAGGCGTTGGTTCGTTGCAAATTAAACGCTTTGCGTTCAACGAAAAAACTCGCGTTTGCGAACGTTTTACGTATTTTGGTTCAGGCGGCAATCGAAACAATTTCGCATCGCTGTACGAATGTCGAGCTGCGTGTCCAGGTGAACTTTATGAAAAATATTTTTATTCCGTTTTATATTTGAGGGTAAAAGATTTCCTAAATGAAATACAATATTGAACAGCGTCTACCACATTAATTTTAACTTTTATCTATAAATAATTTGAAGAATTTCAGCTTATGTCAAGTTTGTAGGCAGCTCAGCTTGCTAGGAAAAAGCAGGACTTTTCAGGAGAGTTGAGGGCATGCAGTAACTTTGGGTCAAAACATTTTTAGGCTATGAGCCCTCATCTCATCGGTACAGGCCCAATTTTTATGTAAGTATATATCTACTAGCTACTTACGTGCGCTCGCCGTTAATGGAAAGTGAGCAATTTTATAAGGCACTTCCGGTTTTATTATTAATGTAATAAGCAACTGTCATATAATTAGGCAGCGACTCAGATTTTATGCTTACAAGTTACCTGATATTAATTATTAATGTGTCACTTGAATATTAACAGAACAACCGAATCCGTGTCTTTACGGAAAACCAATGGATGACGGCAGTGGAAACTATTTAAAATGTGGCTTCAGCATTGTAGTCACTAATACGTGCCCTGCGAATTACTATTGTCATGTTGGTTCGACTGTAATGACTACTGTATGCTGTCCTAAAAGCTGTAAGTTAGTTACATTCAGTGCCAAAACTAGCATTCATCCCCCAAGCCAACCGTGAGGGGCTCGCCTCTTCAGGGGGCCCTGACTCTACAGTGACTCAATAAAATGGATTGGTTACACTTGAAAAAAATTGTCAAAATTTTGACCATGCCGGAAACCTTCAAACGCGCCTAAAAACATTGAATTTGAAGGAGTACGCAAAATATCTTCGAATAGATTAATGATTGTGCGATTTTTTCTTGAATAATGCCTCTGCAACCAACAAAGAGGCTTCGATGAACAACAAGAGGTCCTGGCAACCCACATAAAGATTCAATAAATCACAGGGTCACAGTTGCCCACACGAGAGGGGACCCGAATGATGTAGAACTGGTTCTGCTTTACATTTCGTTGTACGCAGCCTCTTCATATTTTGCGAATACTGAACAACAAAAGCGTAATTTTTAGCGAAGCCGATTTGCGACCAGCCAATCGTCGACGGCACCGGCAGTGAACAACTGGCACGATTTGCGTACGATCCGATGATTTATCAGTGCCGGCGATTTACGTACCGAGGCCGGCAAGGCAACCAGAATAACTTTTTGACCAAAGCCGACTGCGATAATGCATGTTTTGGTTAGTTGAATTATCAAAATATAGTTTTAGTTGCATTCACTTTACAGTGTCTAGTAAATAATTTTTTAAACTGTTTTCACAATTGTGCGAAAACGCACTAAATAGTGCCGCAGGCCCGTAGCCAGCTCGCGTTGCCAATGGGGATAAAAAATTTTCAGCAGAGGTATACGCAGATTTTCAAGGTCTTAATACAAACAAGGTTGAAAATTTTCAAGGGAAGCCAAAGTTTTTTAGCGGGGCTGAGTGACCCTGCCCACCTTGGCTACGTCGGATTGTCCTTATCAAATTTCAAATTTAATTTCGTGCAACACTGAATTTGTGAATTATCACATTTTAACAGCTTTGCGATTGCTTGAAATCGTGTACATGAGCTACCGTAGTTCAAGCCCTGGGACCCCCTCAGATAAGTCTTCCTAAGTTTTTAAAAAAACTGAAATGCGAAAACTCTTTAAATACGTTTAAAAGTCAATGTACATTTTATGGTCCTGTATGTTAATATTGTTGATATTTTAGTTAATCCATGTGCCATCGGCACACCAGCAAAACAAGATGGACAGGTGCTACAGTGTTCTGCGTTGAGTCCAAGCATATGTCCATCCGGGTATTATTGTCATATTGGCGGCGAGCCAAAAACAACAATGTGTTGTCCATCGCAAGGTATTACTTTGAATGTCTGTTATGTTGTATTCTTTGATTCCGCAATGGTTTCAAAATGCCTAGTTTGTTAACGTCTACAGCGCATGAGATCTGTCTGTTAATATATTTCGGCACTATTAACCTCGTTTTTTGTTGTCACTAACATGCCTTGCAGAATGCTGACGTTAAAACGTGCTTTTAGCTTCAACTAAGTTTTTACCTATAAACACACTTTATGCTCATACTTCTTACGAAACATTTAATTGTATATTGTGGCCCATGTAAAGATCGGGGCAGATGGTTTTTTTGCTGGATTGCAATAGAGTAAGCTTTCTGCTATTGACTATTTTGGCCTTAGGCTTAAATATAAGCTCATTGGTACGTTTTGGTATAAGTTCATTCGCATGCATAGGCTTTGGCTTTGGCTTAGGAGTATATTTATACCACTGTTACGGTCCTGTTATTGGTCTAAAATGCTATGAATTGGGAAAGCTCAACTGTTAGATTGATCAAGAATTGTACAAATTTTACCGAAACAGGTCACATGAAACGCAAATATGAAAAATAAAAATTTAAACTTTGAACATTTTCAGAAAAAGGCCCGGCTGACAGGATTAACCAGAAAACACCCAATTTCTAAGCTACCTACTGAATTTGTTTTCGGAATTTTTGTGCTGTACGTATTCATCCTTAAGAAATTCATCTTAACCTTTTTGGCATGCTAAAGCTGACGTGTGTTATTTAACAACATTTAATACAAAATAAAGACAGTTTGTTTGCACGTAAAACGTTGCGTTAAACTGACGAAATCATCAGTTTAAGTTGTGGCAAACGGGTATAGAGTCGCATTATTCCAAAACGAATGAAAAGCTTTCTGCAAATTCTACAATCAGATGATTATGGTAGTGTTCGAATTTAACATCAGAGTGCAATTAAGTATATCAAAATTGAAAAATTTGCATCAGGAATAGACAATCCACCATGATTATTATCTAACGCGCGTTTGCGGAGTAGAAATTGTTCAACAGACAAAATTTGCCACATGCTCGAGTGTCAAAATCCATGGACTATAACAGTGCTGCTGAATCCCTCTCTTCCAGCAGTTTCAAGTTTATATGTTAGCTTGAACTTAGATTACTCAGCTCTTTAAGTATAAATGACAATTTGTTTGGAATAAAAGTTAAAGTATGCAATCGCACCAGTCTCTGGTTTTAAAGCCCTTTTCACACGTGTAAGTTTTTACAGCAAAAGTGAACGTGTATTACTTGTCAGTTGCAAGTTGCTTGAATAAGTGCACCTGCATTTCGATTGGACAATCAGAAACTGTGTTGCTGACAGCTTCTGGAAGTTTTAATTTAGACTTTGAATTTATGCATACTCCACAATTAAAGCAGTGGCTTCGTGGAAAACTGAATTTCAATTCGGGAAAAATTCAAAATTTAGACATGTGAAGTTTTCAGGTATTACAATTGAACTAAGTTTTCAATGAATAAAATTCACTTAAGGCGTTTTTAGGAATTGGATAAAATTTCATTTCTATGACATGCATGTTAAAACAATAGCCAATTAAGCAATTGAACACCAGAGTAAAATGCTGTTCATTGAATTGAATTTTATTTCAGTTTTTATATCGCTCTGACAATGTCAATAGTTACTCCCTACAAACATGGTGTTTAGCAATTGAAACATACCTCTGACTGAGTAGATTGGAATTGACAGTCAATTCAAATGTAGTATTATGGAATTGCCAAAATTTAATAAAGATTTTAAAGATTCAAATCTTATAAACGTGTTAAACTTCATTGCTGTTGTTTGAGAGTGGAAAAATATTTCGACTTAAATTTGATAAGTATTCATATAATCCAAAAATGGAACTGAAAATAAAAACCGAATCGCAATGTCTATATTTTGGAATTGAACATAAGAATCTAATCAAAATGTGTAAAAATTAGAAATTGAAAATGACTACAATTTTCTCCAAAATATAATTAATTAGACGAATCAGAATAGAAATTGCATCTGTAAGAAATTAAATTTTGAGTAAAATCTTCCATACTCGTGAACGTTTTGCAGCTAAGTTTCAGCTGTATGTTTTGTTTGAAAATTTATTTGAAGAAGATACAGCTGCAATTTATTCATGATGAATATTCACCAAGAATTTATTCGTAGATACGAAAGCCTTGCATGTAGCATTAATTTATCATTTATAATTCATGCTTGATATTTTTTGCAGTCATCTGCAAATTATTCAACTAAATTCATGTCAACATTCTGAATTCAAGTGATGGTTTCTTGCATATACTTGCAGCTGCAAGTATTTCGTGCCATTTGTAGCTGCGAGTTCTCGCTGCAAAAATTTGCACGTGTAAATAGCGCTTAATTGCTTATACGCAGTTTGCACAAGGAAGGAAACAATGTTGTGTTAAATTTAACCGTGCCCTCTTTTGTTCTTAAATTACTTTTCAATGATTTTTCAATTGATTTCCGCCCAAATTACAAAACGTTAGCGAGTTGTATATCGCAGTGCAATTAAGTTTGCGTATTTGTTCAGGTATGAGTTTCATTCTATTGCACAGGAGATAATATTTGCGAGTTGCCAAGGATTCACGGGACAGGTGTTCACAATTTAACACGATACTACTTCAACGCAAATTCGCAACGCTGCGAACAGCTTATTTATAAAGGACTGCGTGGCAACGAAAATTTGTTCATATCGAAAATCGGCTGCGAAAAAGCGTGTCCTGGTAAGATTTTTTTCATCATGAAACAGAATTTTAAACAGTGGGAATGCTTGGGAATATATTACCTCACAAAATGCATGGAGAAATAAGAAGCAGCTTCATGAGAATAGCTAAAACATTCACCAATGTGCAATTAATCCATCGTTTTGGAAAATAACTCGGGCGACGGTCTGTAATACCAAGAGTGGATGATCACGGACAAGAGTATGCAACGGTCGGATTTTTGCGTGGCACAAAAAGTACCACCACGCGTTGCATTTTTGCTATACCCCCTTATTTAGAAGGGGCTCATTGTACCATGATATAATATTTTGTAAGTTTTTTGACTCATGACATATTATTTATTTCTCTCGCTGTGCGCGAATTTCAACCCCCGTCTAAATAAAGATGGGTGAGGGGAGGGTCGGCCAAAAACGCAACGTGCACTGGTTGCATTCTTTTGTACACAGAATGCAGCCCGTTGCACACTCTTGTTATGTTATATATCATCCACTCTTGATAATACTAACTTGAGCGATCAGAGGCTTTTCTGATGCCGCATTTCCATAAGCTGTGCACACAGACATACTTACTCTCTCGTCAGAAATTTCTATTGATTTTAAATTTGGCGCGCATTTTGTTCAGTATTAGGGCCCTCTGCTCTCTCGTCAGAAATTTCTATTGATTTTAAATTTGGCGCGCATTTTGTTCAGTATTAGGGCCCTCTACTCTCTCGTCAGAAATTTCTATTGATTTTAAATTTGGCGCGCATTTTGTTCAGTATTAGGGCCCTCTACTCTCTCGTCAGAAATTTCTATTGATTTTAAATTTGGCGCGCATTTTGTTCAGTATTAGGGCCCTCTACTCTCTCGTCAGAAATTTCTATTGATTTTAAATTTGGCGCGCATTTTGTTCAGTATTAGGGTCCTCTACTCTCTCGTCAGAAATTTCTATTGATTTTAAATTTGGCGCGCATTTTGTTCAGTATTAGGGCCCTCTACTCTCTCGTCAGAAATTTCTATTGATTTTAAATTTGGCGCGCATTTTGTTCAGTATTAGGGCCCTCTACTCTCTCGTCAGAAATTTCTATTGATTTTAAATTTGGCGCGCATTTTGTTCAGTATTAGGGCCCTCTACTCTCTCGTCAGAAATTTCTATTGATTTTAAATTTGGCGCGCATTTTGTTCAGTATTAGGGCCCTCGAGTTTTCAATCCGGTACATGTGGCCTTGTTTGTTAGTGAAAATTGAAGTCATTGTTGTGTTTCAGAGTTTATTAATCCGTGTTCAAAAGGCGATGTCGCCCGCGACGGATTTGATCGACCAATCAGGTGTGAATCAGACGCATACTGCGATTCTGGATATTACTGTCATTTGGGTTCTAGCGAACGGACCAGTGTGTGCTGTCCGTCAGGTAAAATATTTTCGGTTTAATGGAACTTGGTCAATATCATGTGTACACCAGGTACGTTTGGGGGCTAGTGATAGGCATTGCAGCTTTTGTAACTTCAGTGTGCTGGTTACTACAGCAGCGTATTAGGTTGCGTGTAATGTACAACAGGTGTAAGTGTTTACAGATTTCTTTACCCGACCCTCGCTTTATTTTTTTTTTTCGGTGTCCGCGCATTGCTTCAGTCCCTTTTCCCTCTTTTTTGTATTGAAAACTTATGTAATTTTCATTTCTTGCCACTATAAGTCAGAAAGTTTTAAGGCGCCGCCTACCCTCGGCAACTTTCTGCTTATGGATAGAAAATGATCAAATGCGTTATGCTGTGCTAGGCCCGCGACTGGAGTAGGTTCGTTCCAAAGTCACCGACACAGGGAATCACGGGGATCCGCGAGAATAGCAGTCACCCCAGCGTAACCAGATCGAAATACACCCATGTTTCGAGAACCGTAACTTCACTCAGCCTAAGAGCATCACACCGAAGCAGGAAAATCCAGCGAAATACCCTAAGCATAAGCGTTCCTGCAAGAAACCGGTCACCGAAAGATAAGTGCAAACCAATCTGATCACCCCTAAGGATTCCGACTACGGATCTAACTAGAAAATGCACATTGTCACCCTACCGCGTGACAATCAAACGAATTGGGCCGGCGCGAATAACAGTGAGTTATGAGCGCCGCAAATTTTCCATCGCGCTTAATTTCACGTAACAAATCACATCGGCCTAAGTTACGAAATCTCACAGGCGCCGCTAAAACAACGAATTCCAGAATTCTAAACGCGCCGAATAATTTGACAGAAAAGACAACAGCCGAAAATGTTTTCGGCTTGCGAGCAATCAATCTATGAACTCAAACTGGCTAAAAATCTCAAACGATGCTTGATAAAACAATTGAAATATCCGGGTCCGGTTAACATCTAAATTAACACATTCAAAACTCAGGCAACTCAACTCAACCTAAGCTCAGCGCATGCGTGACTAGCGTAAGTACTCAGAGACACGAGAAAAATGCGGGTTAATTCAACGACGATATTTACAAAGAAACGGGGACGGGGCGGTAGTCCCGAGCCCGACATCTAACGTAAATGATTAAACGTGTGTGTGTGAAGTAAATGCTATGTGCAGGAACTCAACCTATTAATTTATTAGCAAAACAACATATAACGCTGGGTTAGGAAAACTAACACCTACATTCTGGCAACAAGTACACCCGAACTAAAGAAATAGAGCAAACCTTACCAGCGCATCCTCCTCGGCGTTACGCATTCGCAGAGCCTCGAGCTCAGCTTCGACCTCAGGCGTTAAGTGAGCTACCGCCCACCGAACCCCAGATGTGGAAGGCTGAAACTCGTCAGCTTCAGGATTTAACGGGGACGATGGTGTACTTCTTGCCATTTCAACCGAATAAAATTAATTGCCCGCCAATGATCTTAGTTGTAATTCTACCCCACGGCTAAAAATAAATAATACGACAATTTATCGACCGGCTTTAACCTTCTCGATAATCTCAAGAGCAGTTAAACACCGGTGTAACGCAATGACCATGGTGTAAGCAAGTAAATAAATAACTCTTACCAATAATTCAGGGATGACCGATTCGGGCCGTGGTAACGGCCGAATCTGCGGATTTGCTTGTGACAACCCAGACCAGAACGGGGATTCCGCCGCTGACCAGTGACACCAATCCTCCCCGGTCGCCCAGGTCCAACTCCGCTGCTGCCGCAGGGAGTTATTTAAACCCGTAAAACTCCGCATGTTGTTACCGAAAAGCAAAATCAATCCACCCTCAAAACTGCTTGAAAATTTAAACCACAAAATCAATAGCACAAAAATGACTATCAGTCCTCTATCCTCCCAACAAAATCAGCGGCGGACAGGGGAAAATTTAAAGATTATGCAAAATTATATAATTTTGCATAACCGGTTTCGGTAGAAACAGAGAAAGTCAACCTAGTTCCGAAATTCGTAACAAGACACCTCTATAACTCCTAAACCACCTACGCACACCACACTAATTCTGTATTAAATTTCCAATAATAATACAAAACTAAACGAAAACGGAAAACCACGTGTTATTAAATTCAAAACTGCAACAATATACACAAATTAAAGATGTCTCTCCTCCGCATAACAAGCCAAAAGTACACGAAAATATTTTTAAGATAGCTAATAATTATAATAAATTTCGATGGTAATCGAAATTTCTATAGGTTTTCAAATACGCAGAAAACGAAAATTTCGCTAGAATTAAGTGTTTTTAGATGCATTCCATCAAATTCAGCACATTTACAAACCTATTACACACTTTTACAGCCAAAATATCTGAATTTGGTAAAATTCAGATCAAAACGATATTTCACAAAATTCGAGTTATCCGAAACTACTGTTTTCGACCCAAAAACACTGAAATTAGTCTCGAACCGATACAATATCACCTATTCAGAACTGTTTTCATACTTTCCGGGCCACGAGAGCACTTACAGCTCCAACCGGACAGATCTGAAAAGTCTGCTTAACATTTCGATTTTCAGCAATTGTCCAACCTGTGCACACATGCCCGTAGCAACTCTCCGGGACACCGAAACTTCAAGGGCTGCGTATTTTGGCTCAGATCCTTCCGACTCAAAGCTGTGTCTACCGACACAAGCTTGCACGGGGTCTTTCCGCCGAGATATTATTCCCAGAATTTCTGTGCAGCCCAAGAGCTCACACATTTTCACAGAAATGTGATTCCAGCTGCCGAAAGCCTAAATCTACTAAGATTTAGAGGCGCTGGGTGCAGTGACATCTGTACAGTAAGTTCGTGCAAGCCACGTACAGTCTTAGGCTGGTGGTATAGTTTTCGTGGGGCGCGTCTAGCGCCGCAAGCCGAATCATCTATATTTTCTACAACTTCGTATCCGGTGACGGTTGTCACCGTATGGCAAATGATTTTCGATGTGCGCCGAACGACGGCGAACGATGCCGTATGGCATTGAAATCATTAAAATTATTTATATGCATAAATAGTCACACTAAGAGTAGCGCTATGCTTGTCGAACGGCGCCGTCCGTCGCAGTCCGTCCATAACCATACGTTATCGAACGTGAGTAATTCACGTACGATACCGAAAAGTGACGTACGGTGGCGGACTGCAACGGACGTCATCAAAAGTATAGCGCCTTTCTTAGAGTTGCTTTGTGCTGCTTGCCGACAGTCCTGCAAATACGGCGAAGTGAGGGAGTGTGAGGGCACCGCCCCACACAAACAACTCCGCCTTCTATGGCCCAAAATTTTTTCAACCGCGTTAAAACACTTTTCTGGTAGAAACAATGTTCTTGCCACTTGTGCGATTGTTCTGGCACCGTCTACTAAGAATCTTGGTTCAGGAGCTGCTTGTCGAGCAGCGTCGAACTTCGATGGACCGAACCAGATTTGCTGCCAGTAACAGTGATAAGAGGGTCGCTATACATATCGTGCAGTGCCGTGTGGTCACGAAGGGATAAGCATAAAAATTGCCAAAAAATGCAGCGCCTCCCTTTGAATAAAACCCGATACCGTAACCGGTATATTTTGGAACCCGAGAATTGAACTTGAATCAGCTCCATGGTATTCGTAGTAAATATTTATTTACTAAATGTTTCGATATTTTAAGCAAACATTTAAAATTTCAATTATAAATATATTTCATTTCAACAGGTATGTTATACTTCTTACGAACCGATTCGTCTGTACCGTTACCAATTCGATCTGTGGTTGCTAGTTACGGCCTTTGCGCAGACGAATGGCCAGAAAACGGCCACTGGCCTCCACAGCTGTACATTCGCGAAGCTCGACGATTAATAGGAGATCGAGTTTTTACTCAATCAGACAGGCGGCGCTCAGGTTTATATCGTCATCATGATTCTATTGCCGTTGGTGATTGGTCAATTGATATTCACGTTATGGCTCGAATTGGTAAAACCTTACACGGTTGTCGTAGCGTACATTTTGGAACAACTGAAGTAGGGCATGGAAAATTGGGTTTCGGCGAGCATGGGTCTGTAGGCAAGCGTGGGAAAAACAACTCAGATCTGTTGTCACAGTATTTGAGGTCAGACCAATCTGATTCTTTGAACCAGGCAATGGCAGAGAACCCAGATATGGTATCACAAGATTGCGCTAACGGATTGAGAACAGACTTGGTCGCTTATAACGAGGGTCAGACGCCGTTTGGAGGGGAATACAAGGCGTTTGCGTTTGATATTCCATATTCAGTATTAACCCCAAAAAGGACAGAGGTCCTCAATTTGTTAATGGTCAATTGTCCCTCGGTGAGTCATGTAACCTTTGGGGCCGTTAGGGTTGAACCAACTTTGTGGCAACTTGGTAGAGCAGCTGGAATTGCAGGCTGGTTCGCTGCTCAGAATCAACACGCAACTCAAGATGTTAATATTACGCAAATTCAAAATGAAATTATTCGCCAGGGTGGGTTTATACATTATCCACGATAGGAAATGGAAACAAATTTCACGAAAAAATTTTGTTCTGGATTCAGTCGGTGACGAGCGCGACAACCGGGTCTGTAGCCAGATTGGCCGAGGGAGGAGCTAAGTTCTCTTGAAAAGTTATGCCCCACAAGTAAGTCCGTCTACTATAACTGATTTCGGTAAAGGGTAAACATTCAATAAATTTTATGTAAAGAATACAGCTTCGGTCAACGACGTATGGGTCTTGGTGGATAACGAAGGTCTTTGGTGAATCGCTCAGGCAGCACCGGCGGCGTTAGGATAGTCGACCTCCCAAACAGACCCAAAGGAGTCTTAATAGTATGTTTCACAGTTCTGTCTTCGTAGTCCGTTTAAAAATTTACGTTGCCAGGATGACGACCAGAAAGCTCGGGGCCTCTCCTATTGAAAAATTTGGGAACGCTTCCGCCGGTACTTACAAGCGGTCTTCGTTGATCACACGTTACCTAGATAATTCATTCGTAACAATGCAAGGTACAGCACCAGTACCTATCGTCAGTTACCGATACAATCGATTTTCTATTTAACCGAACCTGAAGGAAAAATACTAAGGATATACTCGTCCTAAAGTGTTTTGAAAAATAGTGAAACACGACACTTTCACAGGTTTATATACGTTCGCGAACATTTTTTACGTACCGTTGTAATTCATTCGAAATGAAATCCTGGTTTCGCCGCGGCCGACGACAACCTGACCATAGAAGTATAAAATCTTGTAGTTTGCTCAGTGCAAAGTGTATTAATTTTTTCCTTAAGAATTTACAAATAGGTCTATCACTGAAACGTGGTTGTTGTCATATTTTAAACGCCAATACATATCATTAAAGGCCGTGTTTCTGTTTACTCGAGAACACTTGGGCACCAAAATAGGTATGTATACAAACGGGGTATACAATGAGTAAAACACGCTTCAAAATACATGGAAAAAAGATAAAAATAAACACTACTATTGGCACTAGTACTCAGTTGCCTTTTTCAGAGCTCAAACTTTTCTCGCTGAGTGGCCAAAATTTTCACTCAAAAATTACGCGCTCTTGAAATGAACTCCTGGCTACGTTTTTGGTACCAAAACTTTGCAGGGGTTCATCAATTAAGTGATGAAAGCAATAAGGTGGTCTATAGATAAAGTGAAATGGTTTTTGCACACATTGTTTTTTGCGATACAGTGTGAGAGGGGTATATTTATAGCTAAAAGGTGGTAACACTTTTTTGGCTCGGTTTGATCTGGAACTTGTACCCTGGAGAAAGAAATACGAATCAAATAAAACTGAGACGTAAAATAACTTTTGTGGGTTTTTGGTATCAAACGCGAATTTTAAGTTGTTAAAGTCATCAAGGTTATGCCATACCTAAATATGTGTAGTTGGTAATTTTACCTAAAATTTTATTATTATATAACGTGTTCGTCGTTTTGAAACGGTTTATTATTTTGTTTAGTAAACTGTCCGTGTAAATATCAGGTGCTGAACGTTTTTCTGTCGGGCTGCACTAGAGTAAAGCTTAAACTCTAGACCAATTTTTTGATTACGCATAAGCTTAGACAGGATTATGCTTAGACTTAGGTACAAGCACATTGGTTAGGCTTAGCCTTAGGCTTAGGAATATGCTTTTGCTACTGTGAAGGCTCTGTTCTATTCATGGCCTAGTATAGTCTGATGTGTTTTCTCGGTTAAAGATTATATTTCAAACGGTTCTTGCAAGAAAGCAGAGAAACTGTCAAATGAATCGGAAACGCCGTTAAACATCAAGGTTCAAGTTGTTGCTCGCTTTGTGCGACATTTGCATCGCAAAAATTGCTGATTATTTCTGCCCTTATCGCATTCCTCCCGCTTTATAAAAATTTACCAATGTATAGAACAATGTTGTTACAGTGTATAAACATATTCCTAAGCCTAAGCGTAAAAATGAGCTTATACCAAAGCCTGAAGCCAAAAGCCTGAGCCTGAGCTAAACAGTTGTCTAAAACTTAACCTTACCCTAGCGCAGTCCCGCAAAAAAACGTTTCGGCCCTGATGTTTCAAATTTCTGGCTATCGTGAAGTTAATTACTTATTGTTATAGATGACACAATTGTCTTTTGTTCTTCAAATTTGGACTTAAAAATCTCAGAGTTTGAGGAGTTGAATGTTACAAGCCGACAAAGTATGGCATTGTTAAGAATGCTAAACGGCAGAAAACAATACTGTGTGTACCATGTAATCCAAGCCCGAATTCCAGGAAAACCAGAAGCAATTTATAGTTTCTTGCCTAAAATTGTTTAGTTTATTCAGTCAAGTATTATGAAGTATTGCACATTTTAAATAATCGTTTAATGCAATCCTACATGAATTTTTTCTATTTTAGCAGACGCCTATCTTCAAGCTAGGAATCGAGCAACGCTTTCACTAGTGGTTAAAGGTGTTCACCAACGCCACTCAGTTATAGGAGCTTAACGCTCGAGCTCAACCGGACTCTCACGTCTTGTAAAGATTTTTTTACTTCATATACGTGTATTGTTAAACACTGTGCGCTGCGTACTGACTGATTGCATATGCATAGTTTTCAGTCACTTGCTCATACTTTCTACACAGGAAAGCGATATGATACACGAATTTTTCCACTAAACTAAACCATGCCAGGAATTAAAAAAATTGGAACACGAAGTATGTTTTACTGATTAGAAAAGTTATTTGTATCTTTGTCGCCTAATTAAATAATAATGCGTTACTATGAACCAAATCAGTAAATAAGCTACGGATCTGTAGCCAGAGGACGGCCAGGAAGCCTCAGCTCCCTTGCAAGAATTTTACGCCCTTCCCGTAGAAAATTTTCATGCTTGTTTCTAAGTCATCGAAAACCCTTCCTGAGAATTTTTAAGCTCCTTTAGTATTAAAAGTGAGCTGGCTACGCGGCTGTAAACTACCTGTTAGACAAAAGGATAAATGTTAAAGACAAATCTACACGTGATGTGTTTAACTTAGCTTAAAAGATCCAGCTATATTTGCCCACTACAGACTGTTGCAACAACATTTGCCCACGTCTGTCGCCAGTTTTTTAAATCAATTTGTTTTTAAAGACCCGATTCACTTTTTTTATTTTGTTAAGTTTTTGTTTGAAACATTTTGTACCGTACAATGCTGTTCATTTTGCCACTAGCGGTCTGGGCTGATGGCGATTACGGTCCAAATCACAGCGACCAAACAGTCGTCGTTCGTAGTTATTTGAGCCTAATTTTCGTTTAGTTGGGGATGTTTCAAAGAGACCACCAGAAGCGGAATTCGATTTGTCTGAGGGTTGGGTTTCGTCAAATGATTGGCTTTTTAAAGATAACCGCATGTGTTGCTCTGGAAGAATAATGCCGTAATCAGGACTTTTGTTCGGAACGATAGGACGCGTTAGGAAAGAAATTATTTTGACGGAAAATTATACAAAGCTTAGCAAATGGGCAGTTTTCTTGTGTCTGGTCATTTTTTGGAAGTAGTATATCTCAGTCTTACGCGCGGTAATTGTTGTCGCTTGGATGAGCGAATATATTTGTCAAAGTCTGCAACTTCTGGCTTTTTATGTGGTGAAAACTTTGCTTAAGATATATATCAGGGCGCAACCGGAGTTACAATTTACTGGAACCGTAACCGAAATGTGAAAAAATTACTCGGAAACGGAACAGGAAAATTAAAAATACATGACACCGAAAAATTTATTTTAATTTTTTGCAATATTATTGTTTAATACCTTCGATGGTTTATTGTCGGTGATAATCAAGGGTTTATAAACTATACTAATGAAATTTATTTAATTTTATCGCCATTTTCAGTGAAATACATTAATTTCCATGACCAAAATTAAATATTGGAATTTTTAATTCCAGCAAAAAAATTACTAAAACCGAAATCAGAAGATGAAAAAGTGTCGGAAACGGAATTCCGGTTGCACCTTTATATGTATTCTCTAAAAGCTTAAACTAACTTGATTTACGCTTAAGCTAATCAAACAGCATTAAACTAACCTTCTAGATTAT
Organism: Enoplolaimus lenunculus; assembly: GCA_030248215.1. Taxonomy (NCBI): domain Eukaryota; kingdom Metazoa; phylum Nematoda; class Enoplea; order Enoplida; family Thoracostomopsidae; genus Enoplolaimus; species Enoplolaimus lenunculus. The sequence goes on along the minus strand of JASANG010000627.1, from coordinate 420,430 downwards.
AGCTAAACTACCAGGTAGGTTAGGTTTACGTTTAAAATCATTCAAAATCTTGCGTATTTTTATTTCAAGCTTAATCAATTGTTAGATACACATAATTTCTGTGTTACACTTGATACTTATACCAAAAATATGTTTACTTAATCTCGTGTTAAACTTCGCAAACACTAAAGATAGATTAATTTTGCTCAATTCTTTTTAATTACACATTCAGACTATTCAAACATTAACACACCCATACTCTTTAAGATACCAAATTTATCGGCATAAAATATAGAATTTTTCGGTGAGATGAAAAAATAGTCGATTTATCATGCTTACAAATGTACCATTCATTAGAATACTGTTCGTTTATTAGTCTGGTTGCGTGTCTGTCGATACATCTGTAAAAGGCGGACACAAATCACGAGCATTTGTAAAGTTATTTTTGTGTTTGGGAAACATACATCGATTTTAACAGGTTGACAGGTGTGATAACAACATTTACAAGTTGTTTTTGTTTTTATACCGAAAAATTAGCAATGTTCAAAACAATAATTAACAATGCTGCCTCATGTTCCAGACAGTTAATTTATAGCTTAACATTTAAACGTAAAAAAGTTTGTTTTGTATATACACAGGACAATTGCCATAGCGTGTCAATTAGTTCCACATTTATAGACTTTTCGGCTTACGCATAGTGTCTATAGGCTTAGGTGTTTAAGAAAACACTTACCAACAAAATGTAGCTCGATATCCGTTTCCGGTAAAAAACCATGTCCGTTTCCGTTATAGATCGAACAATTTTCATCATAATTATCTTGCAACTGTTTGAAATAAACTCTAAATCAAGAAATTCATCAAAAATCTTAAAAACTTCGACGTATCCGCCACTTTGTCTTTAAAAGTTTAGAAATCTCGGTGAATATTTGCACACCTCCATTATGTTGGCAGAAAAAATAAAGCATCTATGAAAATGTTGTACAAACATTATTTGTAATTATCCATTTGAAACCTGTTCACCAATGCCTAAAGCCTAAGGGTTGCGTTATACTTTACTGAGCTGGACGCCAGCGTGCGGTAATTTTTAATAAAATGTTTTAAAGTGCCGTGCTGCGGTGTCTGGCGGCGCGCGACGAGTATAGCGTAACCCTTAGTCTTATGATAAGCCTAAGTCTGAGCCTAAACGTTTTTGAGGGAAGTGTAACAAGTGGTAAGTTTCGTTGGAAACGTTTATGAAGTATTAATTGTTTAAATGTCTAAGACAAATTTTGCTATAAAAAATGTAAATACCAACTTAATATGTTTACAGAATTCAGACGTCTCTATAGCGGCCTATAGATAAATCTATACTCTGGCGTGCGACTTCAAGCAAAGATTTCTCGGATAAGCTCAGATATATGCGTAACCCGCCCCGCCCATTGGAATTTTTATAAAAGGGTTTTTGATACTTTTTCATTTTTTAACACAAGAAACCGCCTCTCCGTGCTTTAATAGAACTTATCATATTCTGCTTAGTCCTCTTTCACCTTCATCTCTGGTTCCGGTTTCGGCAAAATTTTTGACTTCCGGCGTGTGAGGTCCATTAAGGATTCATTTGTTTTGTTAATAATTTTTCATTGATATGCTTCAGAAAAACATGGCGATGTAAAAGTTTGAAATGCCAATTGCAAACAAACATTTGCGCTGATGGTGTGGTATCGAAATACCTAACGTGGCTCTAATATAATTAATAACCTTTCGTTTCGCACACGTTCTATTTTTCTCTGGGCTTTACCGGTGTAAATAGCGAAACGGGGAACCAGCTGCAAACACTGCCAAGCATAAAAACAATTTTAATTTAATCCTATCGATTAAATTAAAGGTGAAATTGTAGAACAAATTAGAATTTTTTTAAGTTTTTCGAAAATATGGGTCACCACAGAAATTGCTAGACTCAATTTCTAGACCGAAACATATTAACAACTGCGTTAAGCATTCGTGCACTCCCTGATCTACCTACACCCTCTTAATAATACCTATTTGCAAGCCTGCAGGGTACAACCGGAGGAGTGCCTCCGGCTCCGGCACAAAATCGGCCTCCGGTTCCAGTATTTTTCACCTCCGGTTGCTCCCTGCAAGCGGTGGGCTGACTCTATGGGTTGCGTCAATGTTTACGGGCCGTGTTGTTATCGCAAAAATATATTTATATTTACCATTTATGATAAATGTCGAACCAAATATTGCAAATATGTATACAGACGCAGAACTGTAATTTACAGCAATCTTGATTAAATTTTTAAGGGCTTAATGTTGCCGAAAAAAGTATAGCGACCTTGCGTTTGTGACAGTAAACTGCGGAAATGGGTTTTTAAACTATTAGCATTGATATATTTACTGCGTACTTGTTGAATTGGTCAAAATGTTTTAATATTCAAATGATTTATATATAATTTCAAATTGAATTAAAGTTAAACCATAGAGAGAAGGTTACGAAAGTTTTGTTGCGATTGTAGTGAAGGTTGAAACACACAATCGTAGTTGTGGCTTTAAATTATACTTTTGTTAGCGTCTTGTTTTGTTGGTTCAGGTGTAGAGAAATTGTTCAGAACAAAATTTTGAAAACTTTAACCATAGTCATGTTAGCGGTTTTAGCCCAAAGAAAATGACAATATTACAAAGGGATCTCCACAGGGGGCATTGGGGGACCGTGACTTGCCAAATAGGAGTCGGGCAGGCATTGTGATTTAAATTGATTTTTCGATTAAATTTCAACAACAAGCGACCCCTGACCAAAATTATTTGGTGCCCCCCACAACTGTTGATATAAACAATTTCAGATCCCAGTACGCTTGCAAAAATTGTACGCTGCAACAGTGCCACCTGCACATTAACATCTTTAGTAGTTGTATTTAATTAAAATAGACAAAAATCACAACGACAAGAACATTTTTTTCGTACCACACTACTTTGACCTGGTCATAGAACAATCAATACGTTGCCTTATGAAGGAAACCTTATGAAAATTTGTCCCTGTGGATGTCCACGTAGTGAAAATAAACTGCGACGTGAAACAAAATTGATCAAAAATTAAACGTGGGAAAATAAGACCGTGAGAAAAAAACCCGTGGGAAAATAAAGTTGTCGAGCAAAAAAGCGTGGGAAAATAAAGTTGTCGAGCAACAAAAGCGCGGGAAAAATACATCAACAGGAGACTTGTGATCTTTAAGTAGCGATTGCAATGGCGTTATTTATGAAACGTGGCGAAACACGACTTGATTTAGCGAGCAGCCGAGCTCAATACGAAGACGATGAAGCAAAATCGAAGACATTCAAAGGAAAACTATCGAAATGTTTTAAAAACGCAACCAATTTTTGGTTTATTCTCGTACTTATTGCCTACTCGTTCATTGGAGGAGCGATATTTCATTATTTTGAATCAAATGCAGAAGCTGATTCTTATGAAACTGAACTGAAAGAATGGAACGGTACAATGGACGTAGTGACTGGTCAACTTCAAAGTTTTTGTTTACTTGAACTGCCGTTGGTTCCACCATTGCGACAACCTGACACAACTCGACACGCGGTGGATTGGATTATGTCAAGGTTCAAAGTTGACCAACCGACTCCGAGCAATAATTGGGGTGTGTGGCAGTCGACATTTTTCGCTACTACTCTCTACACAACCATCGGTAAGCGGACGTGTAGACAGGAGTTCGCTTCGGAAGGGTATATCTTTATGCAAAAGGTGTTTTTGTAAGCGAGTGTAACGAGCGAGAAATTTTTCTGATCGTTAAGATCCTGAGGGTAAATTTTAATGGTATCACTACAATTCGTCGCCCGACAACTCGTAGAGAGACAACTTGGAATCCGAAATTTCATCGACTCGACAAATTGTCGCCGATCGTTATGCTTAGGTTTAGGCTTTGGCTTAGATTTACGCATGGGCGTTTGCTTAGGTTTGTTCATTTCCTTGAGGACACCCTACGGCGACAAGTTGTCGCGTGACGAATTGTCGTAGATTCCATTTTAATTCTTGCTAAAAGTAGTGTATTTCTTCGTATATCTATAAATTTCATGATGCGAAATGTCTCATTTTTCCTTTTGTATACAAAAAAACATCGGTAACATGATAAAGAATTAATTTTTGAAATTTTTTTGAGAAATTTAAAATCTTGAAAACATTTTCTAAAGATTAGTTTAGTTCATAAATATAAAAAACCCCATTTTGTATCATCCATAAAGCAGATTTCATATTTGAGCTTACACAGTACATCTTTCGTAATTTACGAGTTAGTCATTTAAGATGGTAGCAGTTCGATTGCCCGTTATCACTGTTTGAATCAGTGACCTGGTCATAAATGATATTTCGCCGTATCTTTTTGCAACCCATTTATCTTTGACGCTCTCGAAAACAAAAAATACACTCTTGAGTTTAATAGTTTGACCCGCATTTTGGTACAAAAAACATTTTGCTGGCAGGAGGGGACAAATCGTATTGTTTGAGTTTGGAACATTGGCCCATGTAAAGATCAAAGACGGAACAAGCTTTAGACAAAATGTTTTGCTTAGGTTTAGGCTTAGGCTAGGTATTGATCATTCTTCCGATAAGGCTTAAGCTTAGGAATATGTTTTGTACAAAAACATACCTCTGTTTCGTGTCGCTCGCTTTGCTCGCAAATTGTTTTTTCAATTCATACCGTTCAACTCAACCAACATCACTCAATGGCAGTTCATGATGAATCAATTTTAAATCTCAATGACCCGAAATTCAGTTTTTGGACCGGAGGCCCGGGAAACGCAGGGCGCGGCTCGGCCGCTTTGGTCAGTACTTCGGCTGGAGGTCAAATTATATTTATGTGCGTTTGACTGCAAATCAACCCGGACCGATACGTGTACCCACGGCACTGTTAAAAAAATTTTAAATGTACAATGGTCCATGTATAGAACAGGTCCGGAACAGTAGGGTAAGCATATTCCTAAGCGTAAGCGTAAGCCTAAGCCTAAGCGTATGGATGAGCCTATTCCTAAGCCTAAGCTTAAGCCTAAGCAAAAAAATATTCTAAAGTTTAAACTGGCTCTATTATAGCCCCTTCGGAAAACGATCGGGCCCTGTTCTATACATGGGCCATATGTTCTATACATGGGCCACAATGATGGTTTTAGCTTTTTAGTATTGATTCAAAATGTGCCAACTAAGCAGCGTTGCTGTAAAAGAAATGAATGGAACCATAAACTTAAACACTGAGTTAAATTCAACAATTTTTAATGCAACGTTACTCCCGTTCTCAGCTACGGTGCCCGTTTTAATTGAAAGAAATAACAGTCTACAGTATTGCAATCAGCGAGGTATGTGAAAATATGTCGTGAGCTTATGGGCGTAGCCAGGATTTTGGAAAGACAAGAATTACGCTGTATGAAAATTTCAAAGATGATATTTTTGTTGTGTTGCAAACAGAAAGAAGTATCTAAAAATATATGTCTAAAAATCCAGAGGGTCGAGGTGTCGACTTCTAAACCTCCCAGGTGGAAGTAAATATTTTCTTAACTTAGAACTCGTGTAATACGGTTGAATACCTTTTTTGGCCGGGAGGACGAAGCTGATCGTATGAGATGCGACTAATCGCAAAAATCCTCAAAATCTTCTGAAAATTGAAAATAATTTTGCGGAAAATTCGTTATATGTTAACATTAAAATATTTGCTAAAAACGCAGAACTTTATTCGAAACAATATTTCTAGTTGACCTGAAAATCCATCTTTTTGAGTAAATATAATTTTTATGCTTAATGTCAGTTTTTTATTTCAGGTTATGGTGACCGAGCGCCGTCAACAGTGGCCGGAAAATTAGTTTCAATATTCTATGCAATCGTAGGTAAGTGTAGCATTTGTACAATGCGTTTTAGTTTAAATCATTTAAAATTTAGTCTATTTCAAGCAATCGCTTTTTGAAGAATTATTTAATTTATAATTGAGAAAGTTTTATAATTACATTTAAAATAGAAATATTGGCTGGGTTTCTGAAATAGAGTAATCGACACGGTGAAGCTTAGGTTTTGCTTCAACTGATAGTCGACGCGTGGCGCCGTAAAATTTCTATTAAAAGTTGCCGCACGCCGCCGTGCGTCGGAGCCCTGCAGTGTGTAACAGTGTGCGACAGCGTCCGGATCAGTAAAGTATAGCGCAACCCTTACGGTTGTAGCACGGCTTCGCGTTCTTCCGAGATATGAAAGTACACTGCTGCGATCGTTTAAATGTTTGGCATGATCCGTACATACTGAGGGCAGTTCATGCACAAGAGCATCGGTGTCGTGCTGTGTAAGTGAAAAAAGAATGAGTGCACGCACAACTGTGGGACGAGTGCGATTGCATGCACAACTGAACTGTGGGACGAGTGCGATTGCATGCACAACTGAACTGTGGGACGAGTGCGATTGCACGAATTCTGCTTGAGTGCGATGCACCAATTCTTGAGTGTCGTGAGCAGGACGACAGCGATGTTCCCGCGTGCACCGCACGCTTGAAGCAAAGCTTAGCAGCACTCGTTTGTATATTGGAAGGACAAGTATATATGTATGTATGTATGTATAAGGGTTGCTTTTTGTTCTAGGTATACCTATTGTACTTATGATGTTGAACGCATGGGGTAAAGCGTTATATAATCTATTGAAAACATTTCGCCGTTTTGCGTTAAAAGTGATTGCACACGGGTGGCAAGTTATTATCAGTCTGCTCAACCGGTGTCCATGTACACGAAAGTGTGCCCCGAAATCCGATCTGGTACGTGAACACAACCGGAGCAGCCACCCCCCCCCCCCTTACACCCATTTGGGGGCACCCACCCCAACGAGAGGCCCCACCCTAACTAGATTTTAAACAAAAAATAGCCCTTAATATTTATCATAATTTGAAAAAATTTTGATAATCGCAAGGGGCTCAGACTCTACAATTTTTTTGGGGGGCATCACCTTAGCCTGCTCCGGCACTGCGTATGTGAAGAAGACCTAATCATGAGATGATTAAAAAAATTAAATTTTAAGCTCGTGTTCAGGGTGTAACCGGATATCCGTTTCCGGTAAAAATCGGCGTTCATTTCCGGTTATAGAAATAACGGATAATACGTTATTTTTACGTTCAAAATTAGTTTATGAATCACGTATATATCTCGCATTTTTTGTTGCAGATATGCTGCAATTGTTCGAAATGAAATAAGAATTACGAAATTCAACCAAGATCTTAACAATTGCAATGCGATGCGCCATTTTTCTTTGACATTATTGAAAGACCGGTGTATTTATGCTCGCCCAATTGAGTTGGCAGAAAAATAAAACATCTTTGTAACTTTTTATACTTCAATATCCATTTTCCGTTTACGTCATCGTGATCACTATCTTTTTCTGTTTCCGTTATTTTATTATCCGTTTACACGCTTCACGGGTCCCATGTTTAATATAACAAATTAAAAAGGTTTGTAATACTTAAGGTGTAATCTATAACACTCGTATATTCCGTATCAGCCCGGAGTTAGCGAAAATTTTGTACCGAATTTTAGCTTAATATCTAGAGATGTTAATGGAACATAGATATACATATATATTATTTGTATATATAGCTTTAAACACAAATCGATACCGATAAATGTGCGAAATGTATTTGCGACCGGGGTACTTGTATAGTTTCCCCTTTACACTATTGTTAACTTAATAGAAATCGAAAGTCCCCCCCACAGTGTTTATATTTAACATTGTCACATGGTTAGTCTTCATAGGTTTAGGCTTTTGCTTTGGCTAACGTTCAGGTTTGAGGTAAGGTTTATTCTCAGACTTTGTTAAAATTAGCAATCAGGGATGAACAACATCTTGATAATGGGTTTCATTAACGAGTTATTTTTTTTAAATATTTTAGCTTTTGCCGAAATATTCCGTAGTCAAACAGCCAATTGTAAGTTCTGGATAAGCTTTTGCCGAAATATTCCGTAGTCAAACAGCCAATTGTAAGTTCTGGATACAAACTGATTCTCTATTCATTAGCAGAGGCATAAAAACTATTAGATTTTGTTATACACTTTGTCAGTTTAGGTAGGAACCGAGACTTCTGACCTTTTTTATACTAAGCAGATGAAAAAGCGGGTTACGAATGGTTTCGAACTAGTGACTTCACGGCCGCCCTTCTGCGCAAATCTTCGCACCAAAGGCCGAAACGTTTTTCGACATCATTAAAAGTCTTCTGTGTTACGCTGAAAAAAATGGGGAGTCAAATTGACTCTCTCGGACACAGGCTTTTCCTGACTACACAAACAGAGTCAAAATTTGACTCCGCCAATGTCAAATCCGATTCATTGAATCGCTCAGTGAGTCGAATTTGACTCTGGCGAAATCAAATTTGACTCAGTTTGTGTAGTCAGGAAAAGCCTGCTTCCGAGACAGTCAATTGACTCCCCATTTTTTATACAGTGTAGGTAAAATTTCTCTTGCCGCTGTAATTAGAATTCTTCTGATTGTGATTTTGCAACAAAGTAACCCATCGTTCCTGTATCGTTGCAGTGTTATATTCACTCTGCCGAAAACTTTTCCTATTTCCAGTTAACAACAAATTTCGATGAACAAATCACAATGCCAACCTGGGTTGCGCTTGCGATGTTTGTCATTTGTATTTTGTTATTCGCGAGGATTTATTTAGCAATCGAACCGTCGTGGTCGTATTTCGATTCAATTTATTACTTTTTCATTTCACTCACGACCATTGGTAAATTGGAAGTAGTGTAATGACGAAATTGAGCTGCTGAGGTGTGGGGGAAGGGGCGACAAATCCCGCTTCAATATCAATGTTTTGCATAAAGATAAATTAGCAAAACGGTTTAAATTAGCAAAACGGTTAACGATTCTTCAATATAAAAACAGCACAAACTTATCGGGCGGCGCCGTCCGGTACCGTACGACGACGGCAGGCAAAAATTTTGTTTACATATGGCTATTCGATGCAGGGCCGGAGTAGCCACCCCCATACCCCACATTTGGGGGCCCCACCCTCAGTGGCGGATCCAGGATCTCAAAATGGGGGGGGGGCAAAATTTCACAGGTAATAAACTTATTTTTGGCCCATACTGTAGTGATTCAAATAACAGGAGGGTTCCCATTTTGAGTCCAAATCAATAGGAGTCCGTATCCCTAATAAGAGTCCGTAAGCGGGTAGAGTCCTTAAACCCTTGTTAGAGTCCATAAATGTCTATTATCCCTAATTGTAGCGCATAAATGACTCCAGGGCCAAATAAAGGTAAGCGTGCTTATACTATTGTGTATAAAGCAGAGAAATAAACAGCGTAGAACAGCAATTGACATTATATAATTTTTGTCGAGATGCTGTTGGGAGGCCCACGGCCGGGGTGCTCCCCATGGATCCGCTATTGCCCACCCTTAAAGGGGCCCCACCCTTACCGGTTGAAACAAAAACCGCTTAAGATTTAAAATGCGCTGGCTCCTCGCTCGCGTCGCTCGCGAACTTGGGGGCCCCCACCTTGGAATTTGGAGGAGTCCCCGCCCTGGATATTAAGGGAGTCCCCACCCCTGCCTGCTCCGGCACTGGTTCGATTGCTATATAGCAGTTTACGTACTTGGCAAACCTGAATTTACGTTTAGGCGGATGAAGAGGTTTGAAAAGGTTTGAAGAGGTTTGAATGATTATGTAGTCTGTTTGCCTTGCGCAGACATTAACAAACTGGTTTGCAACTGCAAGAAAAACTACTAGCGTGCCGCGTTCTTTTAAGATGTTTAAGTATGAATCTTGTAAATATTTATTACAACCAGCCTACTGTAGTGACCCAAATAACAGAGGGGTAATAAGACGGGGGACACTATTTTGAGTCCCAATCAATAGGAGTCCGTATCTCTAATAAGAGTCCGTAAGCGGATAGTGTCCCTAAACTATAAGCAGAGTCTATGAATGTCAATAATCCCTAATTGAATTGCGTAAAGGACTCCAGGACCAAATAAAAACTTTAAAGCGTAGTTAAGTTTTGAAAGTATATACATAAATGTAACCTTTCATTATCGTGCAAGTTTTTGATGCAAGGCAAAGAAACGTTTAATTCGACGGATAGTTACAATACCGTATACATCACTAACGAAGGGTGGCGGAGAGCGGATTAAAAATAAATAGCAGTCCATAACCGAATAGCAGGGAGAACCCTCTCGAGAGGCCAAAGAGTTATCAGCCCCCTCTTATTCCGGTCACTACAGTATTATACCGCTGCAACAATTCAACGCACATTTGTAGAGTTGTACGGTATTGACACTGTTGACTTTCCAATCAGGGACCTTTATCCCTGTAATCTATACAGTCTAAGCAGCTCATTATCAGAACAGCTGAAAGTTCTAATGAAGTTATCGAACTTTCGATACTGTGCTGTGAGCGCTGTAATATGAGAACCATTTACTGCGTGCGGCTTGGGGGCGGTAGCTCCAATTCTGAGTTCTTGAATTTGTGGAGTGAGGGTCGACGGGCCGCAGCCATCTTTTTAGAACGCAAAAAGTGTCCATAGCCCATTGCTCTATATATGTGAGAGCAATGGCGGATCCATGGGGGGGCCACTCCGCCCGTGGCCCCCCCCCAACAGCATCTCGACAAAAATTATATAGCAATTTTATGACAATAATTCGTGGTTTGTGTGCGGGTCAAAAGTAAGTTTATTACCGGTGAAATTTTGGCCCCCCCATTTTGACATCCTGGATCCGCCACTGTGTGGGAGGCATTTTTTTGATTTATCACAATTATCCCTAGTGTAGGGGAACTATACAAGTATACTCGTTTTTGTTTACTATTTTAAACAGGCCTGGGCGATTTTGTACCCGACACAGCGATGAAATTCTATACAAGCTTTCCGATGATAATTATTGGACTGACAATAATTAGCTTGTGTATTAACGTTCTTCAATCGAATGTTGAGTTGATGTTTCAAGAAATGATGGACAACGTATCGAAACAGTATCAAGCGCGAATTGTCACCGGTATCACTGAACAGCGTCGAGACTCGTTGGTCTCCAAAAGTCCTATTCAAGTTGCACCAGCTGGTATCCGGCAAAATATGCTCATGTCGTGAGTGGTTTTGTCTATTTTTGCAGCTGCAGTTTGTGCAAAAACATTGAGCTCTTGCACGCTTTCCCTCTACGTTTAAGATTTAAGCGATTTGGCTTCAACTTTGGCTCAGAGTTAAGCTAAAGTTTAGGTTTAGGCGTCGAGTTAAAGGGGCCCATGTATAGAACAGGGCCGGATCGTTTTTCGGAGGGGCTATAATAGAGTCAGTTTAAGCTTTAGACTAATTTTTTGCTTAGGCATAGGCTTAGGCTTAGGCTTAGGAATAGGAATATGCTTATACTACTGTACGGGCTCTGTTCTATACAGGGGCCGTTAAAGGCATAGGTAAGCCTTGTCATAAGCCTACATCTAAGCTAAAGCATAAATGAAGTAGAAACGTGTACAAGAGCCAAACTTTGGCGAGGCTGAAAGACTTTTTATGTTGACGATAGATCTATCTAATATTTGATACGACATATATAAGGAAGTTATCAGATATCAACGTCCAGAACTTTCAGCGGAATTTTTATCAATGACGTTTACTATACTTTTAGGTTAGCGCTATACTCTATTATGCGGCACACAGCAGCTCGTTGCAGCATGTTTCCGGACGCCGTCTCGTGCCGGCGCATCCTAAAAAGTATCACCGTCCGAAACCGGGCGACTAATTGAATTTTAAACCTTTTCGTGGCAAGAAGTTTTCTTTTACATGACGCGTGGTTACCTTCGCTTGCAAACTCAACGCTTTTTAGTTGCAGTCAAGGGTTGCGCTATACTTTTATTGATGTTCGGCGCCTTCCATCACCCGCACGGTACCGTCCGGCGGTGTCCGTAACCCGTACGGCGCCGTTCGTCACCGTACGGTATCGTACGCAAATAAGTCATGTTCGATAACATATGGTGACGCACGGTGACGGACGGCGCCGTTTGGATGACGCACGATGACGGATGGCACCGTACGGGTGACGCACGGTGCCGGATGGGTGACGGACGGCGCCGGACGTTAAGTATAGCACAGCCCTAATATAGATGTGCTTTATCCCTCTCGAAATGAGATTCTGGCAACGCCGCTGTTGAACTTTTTACTACGAGTTGTGTTTCAGTTTCATGGATCGTACAAAAACCGATATGCTCAAGCAACACATTGACAAAATGTCTCGAATGAAATCGTCCGCCACACAAACTACAGTGAACACTGAAGAAATGTGTGTTCAAGTTGATATCGATGTTGACAGTTGTCGGCATGACTCAACAGAAGACGTCGGGTACTATAGTGAAGCGAAAATGATGCAACATGTACCAGGGTCGGCAACAGAATTTCGAGATTACGGCGTCGCTGGAGCTCCACCCAGAGGTATTTTGGCGTGCGTTGGATGCTCGGTGCAACGAAAACCAAACGGATCGGTTTTAACTCAGTCGCAATGGAGTGATAGCCCGGGAACGATTTTTCTCGACTAATTCAACGGAGCAGACTGTTTTGACGAGGTGCAAGTTGAAACGCTAGTTGATGATAGCTCTTGTAACAATCGAACCTATAATGGTTAAAATTTGCACGAGTTATAACGAATTGTTCTTTTTGCTACCTACCAGAATACGGTTCAAGGTGCGAGATTCTAGCGATTCGGCCGAATTCATTCGTAAATCGCAGTTCGAATTCGTGGTTAACGAACCATAACCATACTGTTCATTGGTCACCTGGATAATGAATTAAGCGCCGTTGTTTTCATGCCAAATTCCTACGTTAAGCAACGAATCCAGCTTATTTGTCAACAAAATTGTTTTTATGGATTGAAATGAATTTTCGTCAAGATTGGATTGTGAAATGTGCAAGTCTATTGAACGATACTTGCGGATCAAGAGACAATGGAATTTGTTGAACTTAATACGTTGGAAATCAAAAAAGCAGGGCTGCGCATATTTAATATTCGCGTAAAAGTTAGAAAAGAAACTATACATAGAATGCTTGACGATATAACAATGAAATAGTATAAGTTTTAAATTCTTATTTGAGGTAAAAAATAAAAACATTACTATAATTGTTCTGCGCACTTTATGTTAAAAAAATTTCGTGATTCCTTACGCTTAAACATCGCTCACTTTTGAGGTTGCAGATATATTGCAAAACTACATATGGTCAAGAAGATCGTTCTGAGTACTGTACTTGAAAAATATGTGAACTCGACGACAGAAGTTTTAAATCGGGGTAAACATCGATATTCTCGTATAGCGATAAAATTTGCCGAAGTAAATTGTTGTCCGGAACTGAAGGCAGAGTTTCCGGTAGACAACACTTAATTAACATTCAGTATCATTTATGACCCCGTGAATTTAGAAGTTCAGAGTTTTTGTATCAAAACAGTACATTGCCATTCATGGAAATGTCCACAAGTTGTTTCGTCGAACCGAGTATATATTTGACGGCAGAGTACCCAGATGTTTGACACCGCTGAAATTTTTCAACTTTATAGTCCTAAAAGACTCATCAAATGACAAATTTTTGGCGTAAAATGTAAGAATCTACAGAGATTAAGTAAACGATGAACGCACGCTGCGAAGTCATTGAAAACATCGACAACGGTTGCTAGTTTAGGTACACTTTATATTGCTCTAGTACAACTCGGTGACGTCTATGTATTCGTGTATTGTATAGAACAGGGCCGTTAGAATAAAAGCGTATACAAGCCTAAGGCAATTTTAAACCCTGCGCAAAAAATTTGCGTAAAGCAAGCTTATTTTATTGCAGTCACACGAAAAAGCTGCTGATTTTTAGATATATGGGCCAAGAATGAACACTATTGCACTTTTTTGTTCAAGCCAAAGTTCTTACCGAAAGCAGGTGTGGTACAATATGCTTTAGGTGTTTTACTATTAAGCTCATTTCTGACTTTGTATATATAAAGTACCACATTTTGCTGCATGTAAAACGGTAAGTTATATAATAGACCTGTATTCTATAAGGCTATACTTTTAAAAAGGACTAGAACACACCTGATTGTTGCGTACACATTGTATATTCTCATCAACCGTCATTTTTACCACCTATAATTTCACCTCAGCTCCGGCTCAGGCAAGTTTCGTTGACCTCCGGCTCCGGCTCCGGTATTTTTGACCTCCGGTTGCACCCTGATACATACACTGGTGCGGGTTCACAACAGACTGGGGCAGCCCGAAAAATGTTTTGTTTTGTTCGTCGTCAACATGAATTGTTGAAATGTAAATTCCACATGATATCGACTTGCAAACCACTGAGCTCAGGTGATCATTGTATGCAAGTAGCAATATGTCAAATGATACCGCGGGTTGTTTATGCGAATATCATATACAAAATTCTAGCTATAATACCGCACGAAATTATGCAGGCATTGCAATTTGCGTGCACCAATAAGCTACAAAACAAAGTAGTTAGTGTAATTACATAACTTAAAACAATTATTCAAAACTTGGTCGCAACGTTTTATATCAATTCAGAGTAATGTCGGCCGTCTGAAATTGCAATTTAACAAAGCAGGGAAATTACTTAGCTATGTGTTACAGAAACTCAAGTGTGCATTACATGGCATGTGTGCTTAACAAACTTGTCTTACATGTGTAAAATCACTTTAACTTTTTTGTTCTTATGCTGAACGCGGATTAATAAATTCTATTCGTAAATAATAAGATGCGTGGTTGCATTGTTTTAGAAATGTACATCAAAGGAAAACGTATTAAACATAATTTCGTTTGCAGAAGTATAGGTATATATTAGTACGTTTACTGCTTGTTTAGAAATTAGGCTTCAATTTATCACTCTATGGTAAGTTATTGTAAACAAACAGAACCTTTATGTATGTATTGTCACCGCAACTGACTTTCTAACTACGTAGTTTAACCATCATAAATATGATGTCCGTATTGATGTTTGCCTTTGTTATTTTTTCAGTACAGGTAATGCAATATATACCTTAAAGATATCAAACATAAATCTTGTTACAATTTTGTAGAATTAAGAGGGAGAACAGTTTCTAAATGATTATTCCCCTTTATTCATACTTTAGCTTTATGTTTCTGATCTCATTCTATTCCTAGGCATTGCTGTCGCTATTCACACCGAAGGATGTAACTATAAAGCAAGATGCGCCTGCTGAGCTATATTTGGAAAAACATATCGGTTATTTGCAAGCCTACGAAAAGAAAAAAGAGGACTATGTAAGTTATTTTATTCGAATTTTGAAGGACAGATGTTTGGCGTACTCACCAGTCCCTCATGTACGGAGCCAAAAATCCAAATATAATGAGGTTTCTACGGCACGAACAATGCTGGCTTGCAGTCTCATTGTCATGTTTTACATAGTTTGCAACTATGTTGGCTTCCTTAATTTGCTTGTTGTTATAACGATTAAAACCTCACTGAAAGCACAAATATTTTCGTTTTTTCTTGTATATAATAAGCAATCTTGATATTGTTTTAATGTGTAGATTTTCTTCTTACTGGCTATGATTGTAAGCAAACATTTGTTTATATTTTAGGAGTATATTATGTCAGAATATCTACGGATGTCAGGTATTTATTGGTGCCTTACAGCGATGGACTTAATGTATAAGTTGGAGACAATGAATCGAGATGAAATTATAGATTTTATCAAGGATTGTCAACATGATGATGGAGGTTTTGGTGCTAGCATTGATCACGATTCACATGTGTTGCATTCTTTAAGTGCCGTGCAGGTACAAATTTAGTTTCACACCTTGGTTTTTATATGGGAGTGGAATTGGTTTCAGATGGTGTGGGCGTACGTACCTGAAGTACTGTTGCTTCGTTTAGCGTTACAGTCTTATCTATGTGGCTGGCAACGTGCGATCGAATATCCGGTTCCGGCAAAAAATGGACATCTGGCTCAGGTATTCCAACTTGCCGGATGTTTTTTAAAAACTTCAAAAAATTGAAACCGTCATTTATATATATGCCAACTACCGTTTAACTGATTGACTTACTTTTACATATTTTTCTGTCATACAGGTAGTAGCGCTGCAAAACCTCACAGAGATTACCAGTGTTATGTTAGGGGCGTAACACTATATACCTCAGCATATTCCTATTTGTTAGACAAAAGCCTAAACTTCAGCGTAAAAATAAATCTATGACTAAGCCTCTAAGCAAAAATAATTGCCTTAATCCCCTAGCCATCTCTACTTTATATTACATACGGAAAACTGGATGTCCTTAAAAGTAACATCGGCCAAACAAACATTGCAACTGAACGCAACGCTACACGAACATAGAATTTTGAAATAGGGTCGTTGTTAAGGTTTGAAAAATGCATCGGCGTGAAATGTTAAGCTTTGTCACGTAAACACTTTAAATACGTTAGGCCACGGAAGGAAGAATTGTTAGCTACGTTCTGATATTTAAATGCCATATAGTTTTAGATTTGCATTAATTATCCGGCTCCGGCGGGCTATATATTAGATCATCCAGCTCTGACATTACTTGATATCCGGTTGCACCGTGGTGGCAGAGTGTGACAACGTATTCTTAATTTCTTAAAAATCGGGGTGCGGCTTCGGTATTTTAATTTGCCAAATCTTTACAGCTTTTTGTCAAACTGTTATGTATGATCATTGTGTTTGCGACAGTTATTGATGAGTACGTATACCCGAAAATAAAAACTTAGGTTGTTTTTAGGTTTTAGTACTGTACGACGCCGTGAATTCAATTGATGTTGAAAAATGTGTTCAGTATATTGTTTCGCTGCAACAAAATGATGGGAGTTTCTTTGGCGATAAATGGGGTAAGCAGGGAAATGGCATTTTACTTTATCGTCCAATTTTTTGTTTTCTAGTTAACGTCAACAACTTCATGTTGTTTTAGATGTACGTTATGATGCAGTGAGGATTATATAACAATTTCAGAAAGCAGTATATTGCGAAAGGTAAATTGTTTTAATTCATTGGCAATTTCTGACAGAGCGTGCTCCCAGACGTGCCCCGTTTTTGTATCAAATTTAGTTTCCAAACTGAGTAACATTTGCATCGACAACTCTAGAATTCGTAAATTTTTTTAGCAAAAAGACATAACTTTATGTTGTTATAATTCTTTAGGTTAGACTAGTAATTCGACGGAGCTGCGGCTGTCATATTGCCGCTATACTTAACCAGTTGGCTTTGGTCTAGAACAATTTCAGTGTCTTGTCTTGTCATTTTTAATATTATTTTGGTAGTTTTGAATCGGCGTAGCTCTTACAATTGGTTCACATTTTTAGGTGAAATTGATACCAGATTCTCGTTTTGTGCCGTCGCCTGCTTACAACTTCTGGTAGTGTATGTTTTATTCCTATACATCAGAGTGTAAAGTGGATAGTAAAAATAACAGAAACCGGAACGGATAGTGATTAAAATAACGGAAACGGAAAGCGGATATTGAAGTATAAACGCTTCAAAGATATTTGATTTCTCTGGCACCAGAGTTTTGGGAGGCAAGTGTTCACAATCTTTCTAATTTTTTACACAAAAAATTGCGGATGCATCAAAATTTTTTAAAATTTTGGATGATTTTCGTAATTTTTATTTCATATCGAACAATTGCAGATATCGATAATGAAAAATTGCGAGGTATATACTTGATGTATAGCTAATTTTGGGCATAAAAATAACGAAAATTATGGTTCTATAACGGAAACGAACATCGATTTTTGCCGGAAGCGGAACGGATATTTTGTTACACCCTGATGTCCATACATACAGAGTTCTATCAGCGTTTATTATCACTTAGCAGTCTTTTTACAGTCACTCGGTCTTTTCTTTTAATAAATGTTCGAAATATTGGTTTATCTAAAGTTGAGGATTTGCATCGTAATTTTAATTTGTTATCAGTATTCTCAAATGTGTGTGGCAGCCATCGTTAACTTGTCCAGTTGGTTATTTAAGGGCCTTGTATCAGTCGAATTAGCTGGTTGTGACCTTCGCAGTTTAGCTCAATTTTTTGTAATTGAGTTGTTCTACTTCTGTATGCTTTTAAGAGTCATTGCTGCCATGCTTGTTTTACAACCTTCTGATGACTAGCTATATGTGCTACACACAGAGCTGAGAATATAGATGTATATTTTGAAATGTGTATTTTATAAGAAGATAATTGCGTTGCGTTTATATAAATTATGAACACAGGACAGGCTGGACGCGATTGATATAAATGCCGCTGTTGAGTACGTGATGATGTGCCAAAATTTCGATGGCGGATTTGGAACACGGCCAAAATCCGAGTCTCATGCTGGTCAGGTGAGTGAGAATTTATTGTTCGGTAAAATAGCGTTTTTATTAGAAACTCGGTGTACATTTCTTACTGTGTTTAAACCATTGAAGATTACGATTTCAATCACGCCTTAGACGAGATCACTATTTCTTGCAAGTTTCTTAAGGTGAAGCAGCGTGTGATTTTTGTATTGTTTTATGATATATGTTGTTTTATAGATTTATTGCTGTCTCGGTGTGTTAGCAATCACTAAAGATCTCTATCGCGTCGATGCTGATAAATTGGGGCATTGGTTGTGTGAACGGCAGTTGCCTTCAGGTGGACTAAATGGTAAGAGATCTTTGAGGGCAGGGATATGCTGGAGAAAAAAATTATTTTGTTGGATTTAAAATATATATCACAAAACATTTGTAAGCGTTCGGGAGAATTTCGAGTTGAAACAGCGCCTTGTGTACTAGACGGAGCAAGCAATCAAAGTATACTTCGGGTTTGAAACTTATACAGATTCTAAATTTACCGAGTCAGTTTACTAGTACTTATGGTCGAATTCATTTTTCTCGTTTTATTTACACCACCATTACAAAGTTATTTGTTATAGGGCGTCCAGAAAAACTTCCTGACGTGTGCTATTCATGGTGGGTCCTTGCTAGTCTTGCAATTTTAAACAAACTGCACTGGATCGATAAAGCAAGTCCTACACATACGCTGTTCAATTCGTTTTGTACTAGCCGAATCGTATTTTTTAGAACTTGAGGGATATTTTTTAGCCGGAACAAAAGAAAACAAGCAGAATATTATGCAAATTGATAATCTGCAAAATCGTACATATCCCATGACACTCATTTGCTTCTCAGTTCTGTGCCAAACGACAGTATAATTTTTTCGTATTTACAATTAGTGTCGCAACCGCAAAATAAAGTTTCACAATAACATTTGCGATGATTCAAAATACTAGATCGTTTTGCGTCTTTTGTAAAATGTAAATTTACAAGGAGTGTAATTTTTATAACGGAGAATTTATTAGAGATCAATCATTAAATAACATTTTATGGCTGTCCGAAAATATCAACTTCAAGCTAAACAGATTCGCGTATCCTGTGAAAAGTTTATTAAATTTTCAAGAAGCGTTTTTATAGCTGTGATTATATTTTTGATTTTGTTATTAAGATACTAAGATTGGTACTTTGGAGTTTATTTTGTGTGAACTTAATTTATTGTTGTCTTCTGTATAATTTATATTTTAGGATGCGTTGGTTCGTTTTATTCTAGCTAGCCAAGATACTGAAACTGGTGGATTTTCAGATCGTCCTGAAGATGTGGTAAGTTTATCTTTTCACGGCTTAGTCACCAGGGATGGGAGTCTCAGTAAGAAGTTGAGACTGAGACTAAGGCAGTCTCAAGTTCTTTTTGAGACATTTTGGAGAGTCTCAAAAAAATTTGCACCAATACCGTAACATTTTTGAAAAATTCTCAGTCACGAATTTTGAAGGTCGGCTCTATTTCGCTGAAAAAACTTTAACAAATATAAGATTGTGAAAGAAAACAAAGAGAATTCGGTATATTCATTATTTGCCACAAAATATACCAGAGTGTAACCGGAATTCCGATTAGATTTCCGATTCAAAACAAGCTTCGATTCTGATTCTTACTCGCACAATAAAAATTGCTCTGTCGCAGAAATTATATTAGTGAAACTGGCTGGCTTTTGCACTATAAACTTTATGATTGAAATTTCATACATATAAACAGACTGCCAGATACTGTAGTCAAAGTTTTGAGGCTTAAATTCAGGAAAATTCTGTTGGCCCACAGGCTAAATTTAGCACATCGTTCAGTTCAATATTTAAGAATTTATATACAAAACAGAATTGATTGAGTGTGTCACAGTTCGCTTTTAAAAACAAAACTTTTGACAATCTTGCAGTCGTAAGTCTAATTCCGCAAGTTGCTATATACCAACAATTTACTTATAACAATTAACAATCATACATATTAATGAAACAATTTGCCGCAACTGGCAATCCTGGTTGGATCATTGCCTTAGTCTCAGTTTCTAAACTTGAGACTGAAACTTGGACTGAGCCTGTCACTGAGACTCCCATCACTATTGGTCACATTCATATTTATCTATTAAGTTCTTCTTTCTCAAATCTTACATACTTATGAACATACATACGTAGTGTTTTAATTATTACTTAAGTTGCCGACTGGAAATACTCAAATACTATATATTCTTATAACCTTTTTTCAGCCTGACCCATTCCATACTGTGTTTGGTCTCGCCGGACTATCACTGATTGGGGTCGGTGGATTAAAAGAAATAAATCCAGTATTTTGTATGCCTCAAGAAGTTATTGATCGCTGTAAAATCGAAATTCAATTACTTGATTAAAACCAAAATGTAGTTGAAACAGTGGTGTTTAATTATTGGGCTGTTTGTTTTAATAAAGTAACGAAGTTATGCGGGCTTTACGTTATAACTGGACCAGCCAGGAACACGATTTGTTTATGTTGATTCCACGACAACTTAGCATGTTATCTAAGTATGGACTATGACGACAAAATGTGAATGTTACATGACATTGGCTTAAAAATAATTGATCTTAAGTGATCATCATAAACAAGTAGTGATTATGTCACATGATACGGCGGGATTCATGGGAGTGTCATATAATATTTCAAAATTCTATCAAACATCACATGATAACATGCTGGACCTAAAATGTTAAAAAGAAATAATGTGGCATTAAATGATGGTTTTTAATGCTGATTTAGTTTCTGTCCTTTTGTTTTTGACGGAAATATTCCCTAAATATATTCCCGAATACAAATAATTGAAATTATTTAGTGTCATGATATTCTACATGGGTTTCATTTTAGTTTAGTGCAACTTTGCAGACTTTTTAAGCATAATATTGCAGTGCAAAAACTGAATGCTACATTTGGCTAGTAGACAATTTAAATCTTTCGGAATTTGATAGAGGATCAGCATGGAGATGCAATGGTACCCGATATTGTAATTGGGACAAAACGTGTTCCTGGTTGCCCCAGGTATAACGTGAACTCCGCATTAAGAGTATTAGACATATTTCTTTATTGTTGGCAATTTCAGCAGCCTGACCGTGATATTTTGCTTTTAAATTCTGTTCGTCCGTTTAAACTCTGGTGGTTTCATCATAACCAAGGCGTGACCGGATATCCACTTCCGGTAAAAATGGGTGTCCGTTTCCGTTATAGAAATAACAATCTTTTCACATCAAATTTAGTTATAAATCAGGTTTATATTGCCTAATTTTCATTACAGATATGCTACAATTTAAAAAAATTTTAATACATGCGCCATTTTAAAATTTTAGAAAGTCCAGTGTATATTTGCACGCCTCAGATGTGTTGGCAGAATAATAAAACATCTTTGATACTTTTATACTTCAAGATATGTTTTCCGTTATTTTGATCACTATCCGTTTCCGTTATTTTTACTATCCGTTTACACCCTGATTATATATAACCCGTCTTCCAAATTAATGCACAACATTGCAACTGTGCAATCGAGTCAAGTGGTTTTGGCCTACTGCAGATTTACTCTGTTGTTTCATCCACAAGATATGATTGTTTTCGAAAAATAATTGCGTAGTTTTTTTAATTTTTTATTCAATACGCATTCCATTAAACCAGCTGGTACCTATATAATTTGATTTAATTTACTTTGTTTATGTAAATTTACACGTTGTAAATTAAATACTATTGTCGGTTTCTGAGCAGTAGGACGTTATTCCGACATTTAAGATTTCTGTTTTGGCAAACGGGATGTGCTTGCAGGATGTGCAGAGGTACCTAATAGAATCTGTTAATTGTTAGGTCACACAGAGGGTATTGTCTGATTTTAAAGATACCTATGAGATGTAACATAGAATTTATGCGACAGTGATTTCGTTACACGTTTCTCAGTTTTGCAGGAGCAGAATACTGAAAAATACAGTACTTTCATATTGAAAAGCATCTTTTTGTCATGACTCAGACTTACCTGTGCGACGTATTTCAACGATTTTGTGTCTATTGACGTTGAAACTCGACTATATGGCTGCAAGTGCAATCCGTTTATCTACGCAAGCATGTCAAGTAGTCAGTTCGTGAATTATATATAATTTAACGGCATTTAAAAATGATGTTTTGAACGTAATTCTTAAAAATATTTTTTTTCATACGACTCTCAGCTACTGCATTATTCTTGCAGGATTTGGGCATTTTAAATGGTGTGGTTACACAATTAAAAGCGATAAAATAGCTTTAAAATGAATTTTTCGGTAACAAGGGATTTTTGTTTTCCGGTCCGGTATTTTTATAACTTTCCGGTTCCGGTATTTTATAATTACGGTTGCACCCTATCTGCTGGTTATGTTGAAGTCTGTAAGTACCTTTTCTCATGTCTCCAGAACATTCACCATTCCTGCTTCACAATTAGCTAAAACTTTATATATTATAACTTACAAAACACCTCTCAGAATTACAATCTATACAACGGCCGACATCTCACGGGATAATGTGGAACATATGACATTGAACGGGACAGTTTTATCATTCGCGGGCTTATGAATGAATAGAAAAGTGGGCGACAGGGCGCAGATGTGTTTTAAAATACCAAGTACACGATCTCAGATCAGCGTAGTAATTAAAAAATCAAATTCTAGTATATAATATTCAGCAGACGAGTTGGTTACTTATGTTACCTAGCTATACACACATTTAGAAAATATAATATGATACTGTAGTGACCCGATCAAGAGGGCGGATTGATATCTATTTGGCCTATCCAGAGAATGCCCCCCTGTTATTTGATTACAGACTATTTATTTTGACTCGCCCTTCGCCGCCCTTCGTTACTAATATATATCCGGAATTGCAACTATCCGTTGAATTAAACGTTTTATTTGTCTTGTATCAAAAGCTTGAGCGAAAATGCACTTATACATAGGAATGCACATATATATTAATGAAATAATTTGAAAAGTCCTAGTTTTGTCTTGTCAATTAAGCTAATATGCAAATTAGTTATTAGCTAACTATTCAATTATCAGTTTTGGATGTTTGTAAACTATTTATTCAAATTCCATGCGCCTAAAAACCCTTTAGTTCTGAAATTACATTGCTTTTAATCTTAATAATTAGTGAAATATTGTAAAAAGTCCTAATTTAGGCTTATAACCTATGCTAATATGCAAATTATCTATTAGCTAACTGCTCAATCATCGGTTTTAGAGGTTTGTAAACAGTCTACTCAGATTCCTCGCACCCAAAAACCCTTTAATACTAAAATTAGATTGCTTCTAACTGTAATAATTAGTGAAATATTGTGGAAAGAACTTATTTAGGCTTAATTATGCAAATTAGCCTGTAGCTAATAAACGCCTCAAAATTTTAAAACTCCAATGCGAGGTTAACACCCCAGGATAATTGGCTTTCAAACAAAAAAGTTTATCAAAATCGGTTCAGCCGTTCCTGAGATTCTTTTCGGACGGACAGACGGACGGACGGACATCCACCTTTCGACCCCCAAGTACAAAACATAAAACGCTTCGCGAAACTCCGAGGTTCGCTCGGAGTTTCGCTTCGCTCAAGTAGATACTTTCAAACTTAAGTACGCTTTAAAGTTTCGAACTCAACTTATTTGGTCCTTTAGTCATTTATGCACTACAATTCGGGATAATTATAGTTTAGAGACTCTATCCGCTTCGGACTCTTATTAGCTATATGGACTCCTATTGATCGGGATTCAAAATGGAGATCCTCTCTTATTTATCTCTCCTTCTTATTCGGGTCATTACAGTATTTGCAGCAGAGTGTAAACGGATAGTAAAAATAACGGAAACGGACAGTAATCAAAATAACGGAAAACGGATATTGAAGTATAAAAGTTCCAAAGATCGTGACAAAAGTATTAATACTTTATAGGCAATCATCGCTCTGTGAACCATATTCATAGGACCGTTACAATTCGAACCTCAAATTTTATAGCGTTATCACTTTTAATCGTTATAAAGGAGTAGGTGAACTCAAACGATGCGTATAACCTTGGAAATCTCTGTACAGCGTATAAAATCAAATATATGTTGGTTCAGGTTTGTTCTACGTTTTATTCGAAGAAAGGCATAAAATATGTACGGCTTCATGTTATTACACGGTCACACAGAACCTGACAAAAATTTACCTACAAAGAAAGATTTGCACGCAGACGTCGTAACAGATTCAGCTTAACGTGTCGTGCAAAAACAAAACTAGCTAAGTAATTATCTTTATAGTGTTCATGGACGCAGTAGCGGGTTCAATATCGAAGGGGGATCAGCAATGAGCGAATATATTTGAAATATATTAGGAGTCATTGCGATCAAGAAGCCAAACGCAGTTTTAGCATAAAATCCTTCATACAAACTTTTGGTTTCGAAAATATGAATGGCCTTTCAAGCCCTTTTGTCTTCCTGCGTTTACACTAAGGTTTTGCCTTATGCAAACAATCCCTGTTTTAGCTTGATACGGCGAGATAAGACGAGCGAATTGATCTTAAACTACAGATCGAAACTGTATATAAACCGTGATTACGTTTATCATAAGGCGACCATTTGACTCGTTTCCATATAACATATTCCTGTTATCTTGACATAGATGTTAGGCATGTCACAAGGACATGTCACGAAGGTGTTATTAACGCACGAATTAGCGTTAACATGAAGATATTGATCGATTAAATCAGTCTGACAAACTCAGAAGTACGATATGCGACTTCATGTTTTTGTGTAGAAGGAAAGATTTTTTATTTATGCTGTGCATGGATTATTAACCATTTCAATCATATTTTTTTCCATTTATCTTTTGATTTATTAATTTCAAGCTAGAATTCGAGCAACCAAGTTAATATCGGCTGGACAGCGTTAATACGTCGGCTGAACGGTTGAGCCGAGGGGCTCGCATATTTGTGATTTTTTTTGTTCGTACAATGATTATTAATCATTGTAAATTCAGCATTTCTTGCATCTTGCGCGTTTACTATAGTTGCTGACAATATAGTCTGTGAGGGAAAGGGTCGGTTTCGCGGCGCAATGGCGGATCCATGGGGAGGCCCACCCCGGCCGTGGGCCCCCCAACAGCATCTCGACAAAAGTTATATAGTGTCAGTTCTCTGTTTTATACACAATAGTATACGCAGCTGCCTTTAAATTTGTGCCTGTTCGAAACCAAATCCGAATTTATGTTGCCACCCTGTTGTTTAGATCTAAATTGCGTTGATATGTTAGTTTTATTTGTGATTCATTTCAATGGAACGAACGTAAAGAAGTCAATTTTATGGCAATAGTTCGTGGTTTGTATGTTGGTCAAAAATATGTTTATTATCTGAGAAATTTTAGAGCCCCCCATTTTGAGATCCTGGATCCGCATTCATATATATACGTATCTTGTAGTACCAAACTCAGGTATATATATAGCCATTGTAGCGAAAAGTTTGCATGGCTGCGTAGCTCAGTGGTTAGAACAGCGGACCGGTAATCCGTACGTCGTGGGTTCGAGCTCCACCGCATCCGCAGCAAAATTTTCGTGAAGGGCTCTATGTGGTACTGCTTAATAACTTATAAACACTTTAACGTTTTGTGAAAACGATTTAGAGTGGAGTGTTCATTTAGCCAATGTATATACTTAATTGTAATTGTTTAAACACTACCTGCATACGTACGACTGGTTTAGGTTTACTTGACAACCAGGATAAACACTGCGTGTATTGTATATAATTCATAATTATACTACACTAAAACCCCAACTAACCATTTTTGAACTGAACCAGAAAACATGAGTGGGTTCGTAGCTAGAGACGCGTAATCGTAAACCTTACCTTTAACACTCATTTGAAAACTCTGGCTAGGCACCTGTTCGAAATCGACTTCAGCCGGTACGGTTGTGCCCTATATTGGCGAAGAATGTATACGTTCAACCTCATAACAATATTACTGAACACGCTATTAATCTTGGATAGACCTAGATATTTAATAACGAACCGGATATTTTTTTGCAGCATACGTTGGGTTCCTAGACTTTACAGTGTTTAGATCACAAACTAATCAAGTGTCTGTTCAGTAAAATTTTGCATATACGCAGCGCAATATTTATTGCTATGAGCCATGTGACTACTTTCAACAAATTTGTCTTCAATCCCTGGGGTCAACTAAAGTTTCAAATCTTTCATTATACTTATAAATTGAATTTTGAGGGTTTATATTCCCTATAGCGTAGAGCAGATATAGATTATTTTAATATATTTGTATATATTTATATATAAATATATGTAGGTATATATCAAAACTTAGGGCTGTCCTAAACTAAGAACTGTGATTTAGTTTTAATATGAGTGTTATCAAGTGACTAGTGCGAAGCCAAAGAGGAAGATGTTGGTTTACGAGATCTACAAAATACTATGAAATGAGGGTTCGCAAGGGTGGACTAGCTATTTAGCCTATTGGCCAAATGCCGGTGGGCAGGTTGGAATTTGGGCCACTGAACAAAACGAAAAATCTTGGTTATGTAATTATATATTTCGATTTTCATTAGTAGGCCGGTTTATATCAAATTGCCAGGGTCGAAATTTAGTGCATTGTAAAAGAGTCATTGGTACAAAGTTATTTCTCTAAATAAGACAGTCTTACAAATCTGTAATCGCGATTTGCTTTTGTTCTGTATATATTTTAAATGTACCAAATATATAACAATTACTGTAGAGTAAATTAAGTATGGGACAGAATTTGCGTTAGTATATGTTTTCTTCCGAAATATAAGACATACGTACTTCTGCGATATGTCAAGTGTGCAGCACGACCCGGATGAAGTGAGGCGAGTGTGCGCAAGAACGCATCGCTGTCTTGCTGTGCATGTGAATAAAGAACGAGTGTAGGCGCAAGTGCAGCAGGAGTGCGGTAGCACAAGTGTTGAACGTTGGCGGCTGTATGAGTTCTGTAATAGTACGCTGCTCATGTTCTTTATTCACGCACTCACAGGGTTGGTTTTTTCCGTAAATATTGAATCGCTCCGAAAAACGGTTTTATATTGAAAATCGTGTACTAATGCTTACACAGGCGCAAAAACAGTTGATGATTTGTCTATTGAAAAAATGACAATGGAAGAATCAAATGACTATTATTAAGTATCAACATTTGATAACACATGATGATGGCATACTAAACAGACACACTACTGAGTTGTCACATGCCTAAAAAGGTGCAAATACTATTTGTAGTTTATTGATATATGAAAAGTGGAATTATTCTGAAGTTAGGCTCCGAACTGTACGTGGCATAAATCTGCAATAAATTTTTCATCAAAGAAAAACACCAAAATCTTCAATAGATATGGCAATCGCTAAGATTAATAAACAAGTATATAAATAGCATGCATGCAACTGGAATTCCGGTTTGATTAGGAAACCATTTGTATAGCATACTTTTCAGCACCGCAGTACTGCTAAGGCGAGAAGACACACAAATCTACTCACTCTGTGTCTACCTCTGAGAAGCCACCGCAGCTTTTGTAAAGTGCTGTTGAATTTAGAACCGGCAAACATGTGTTTTCTTGTCTTGCCAGAAGTTTAGGAGAGGCACGTATCCCCTGTTCCTCCTACTGGTGGATCTAGTGCTGGGAACCAGGATTTGTATTTAGTGGTTCTGCAGTAAAATGGCGTTTGGTTTCTGAATCGCTTTGCTCGCGAATGCTTCCACTATATCTGGTGCTGTCCGCTACGTTAGAACGCTTAATGCAAAGATTAGCAGCGTGTATTTGTATATCGGAAGGCAGGCCAATGTTACTTTAAAGGCCGTCCCATTTTCCCGGGACAGAAATGTACCAGGAGTACCCGTCCCATTTTCCCGGGACAGAAATGTACCAGGAGTACCCGTCCCATTTTCCCGGGACAGCAATGTATCAAGAGTACATTCCAAAAATATAATTGGGACAGCGGGACAGATGAGACAGTGGGACAGATGGGACACTTGGGACAGATGGGACACTTGGGACAGATGGGACAGTTGGGACAGATGGGACAGATGGAACATGTGAGTATATGCGGTGTAGCTTGTGTATGTGCAGAGTGTGTAATGTTAAGACACATACATACTCTTGCACAGCGGGACACTTGGGACAGATTTGACAGCGGGACAATTGGGGCAGTTGGGACAGCGGGACAGATGAGACAGTTGTGACAAATGGGACAGTTGGGAGAGTTGGGACAGATGGGACAGTTGGGACACATGGACAGATATATGTGTATATATACATATATACACATATATATTATATATATAATATATACACATATATATTATATATGTATATGTGTGTATATATGTATATATTATATATACCTACGTAAATATATCTGCCTGTGCATATGTAAACAGGAGCGCATAAGTGTGCACTCCGGGTATATTTGTATCCCGGGCAATTGGGACAGCCTTTATCGTAACATGGGCCGGAACGCTAATAAGCCGTGCTACAACTTACTTGTACCACAATCCCTGTGCATACTATCTTTGGTTTCTTGAATAAACTGACTTCGGCACGGGCCCGTAGCCAGAGAAGTTTTCCAACCTTCAGCTAAACTGGAATTTAACTTGAAACCTCAAGGGAAGGGAAACTTTAATTGACACATTCGGTTACAGACTGTTATTTATTTTCAACCCACTCTCCGCCGCCCTTCGTTGCAGATATATATCCGGTACTGCAATTATCCGTTGAATTAAACGTATATTTGTCTAGTTTCAATAGTTTGAGCGATAATAAAATTTTATACTTAGGAATGTACTTTCAAAATTTAAGTACGCTTTAAAGTTTCGAACTCAAATTATTTGGTCCTGGAGTTATTTTGGCGCTACAATTTAGGGTTAATTGACACTTATGGACTCTAATTAGGGTTTAGGGACTCTATCCGCTTACAAATTCTTTTTATAGATACGGACTCCTATTGATTCGGACTCAAAATGGGGACCCTGCTCTTATTTCCCCCCTCTTATTCGGGTCAATACACTACCATTAATCATTAGGGGATAAAAACTTTGCTTTATACCCTTCGAGGAAAACGACGAATTTTACTTGATGTCTCATGGGAAACTTTAAACCATTACTTGATTAAAAAATGGCTATGGGCCTGTACTCGCTTAAGAAACCTGCGGTGCCTTTAAAAAATTTCGCGTACCTTCTTCGGCCGTGCGGTATACCACGCTTGTGCTTGCATATCCGTGACTCTGACGGCTAACGCCGCGCGTTATCCGCACCTTAAGGGTGCCAATCAGTTGTACTTCAAAGGCATGCACATGGCACAGTGCACTTCATATAGAACCTGCGTTGTTGTTGATGATGGCTGATTGACTTTATTGAGTTAATTAAATCGCATGGGATTTTTCATGTATCTATGTTTCGTAACTTCAAACGTAGTTAATATGTTTTCAATAATTTTAGGCAATGAAAGTTGCTATGTATATATATTGCCGCGGTGTACGCATAAATTTGGATTGTAAGTGCCGAATCTTGAAAGGGTCGTGCTTGGATTTCCACCTATAAGTACATTTAGAACTCTTTAGCAGTTATGAATCTAATTTTTGGTGGGATACATTTATGATGTTGGTCACGCTCCTCTAGTAGGCTTCGGAACCAATTTTAAGTTTCCTTTTAGGGCTTCTAAATTTTTGGCGGGCTGAGTAACTGGACCAGGCCGAATTGTTCGCCACGTGAGCACGACTTGAAGAAAATAACGCGAGCGAAAAGCTTGATACTATTGTATCTTAACTCTGGTACAGTGGTTCAATTTTTTATTTCAATACATTTTATAAATATAAAAAGCCCCCTTTTTGGGGTTAGTAGCTCAAAAATAAGTTTATTACCTGTGAAATTTAGGCCCCCCATTTTGAGATCCTGGATCCGCCACTGGTGGTTCAATTTGGAATCTTTGTGAGCGCATTTTTGCATATGAAATGTTTCAAGGCACCAATTGAAATAGAGTTGAGTGAAGGCTTGCAGCCAAGACTTAGTTGACTTTTGCAGAATTCGCGAGCGAATCCAGCGACAAACTATACATTGTTTCAGTATTAAATCCCTCTGTAGTATATTCAAAAATTTACCAAACCGAAACACCCTGATGTAGCGCTTGTGTTATTGTGAAGCTTAGCACAAGTTTTATTGCTATCATCACTTTTCAGTTGGTCAGGTGGGAAAATTTGACTTTGATAGTTTCATTTGGACAGCGCCGCATGTAAAATTTTTCGCAAACTGAACAGTGAAAACCTTCACGAGCGAGGCGGCCGAAAAGTTAGGCGTAGTTTTGTGTCTAATGTAGAAAGAATGGCGCACATACAGATTCCGACTATGGGGCGTGGCTCTTCGAGCTCCAAATCATCTCTCGGTACGCCCCCGTGTTTTTATTTAAACCTTTGATTGTTCAAGCCAAAATTTAAAAAAAAACTTGTTTACGATTTCTACGAAACTTTTTCTCTATGTATTTTACAAGCGTAGCGACACTGAGTACTGCATTTTTGCGGAAATTCTTTTTCGGATAAACCACACAACTCCTTTGCTTTCAGATTTCCAATTTTCATGTGCTGTAATTGTCTATGATTCGTCGTTGGGCACAGAGATAACAAGAGTTTTGCAAAAACAAGCTGTTTTTAACAATGTTAATAAGCCAATTTGCTGAGAAAAAACGCCTACAATCCTTAAACACAGATATATATGCATTATTAACTAACGACGAATCCACTGTGTTCATGGTTGGATGACATTTTTAGGCCAATGTTATTTTAAGGGGCGTAACAATAGATTAAGCGCATTTCTAAAAGCCTAAGCTTAATAGCCTAAGCGTTGCGAAAATAAGTTCTTAAGTCTAAGCCTAAGCCTAAGCTAAAAAATGTAATCTAGAATTTAAACCTACTTTTTTATGGACCTACCAGAAACTTGGACGCCCCTTAAAATAACATGGGCCGACATTTTTATCTAAAACTGTTATTTTCACGTGTAATTTAGTAATTGACTTTCTAAAAGTATCAAAACACACCGATGGGATACGAGCATTGGTTACAAATGTTGAACAACTCCACGAAACAAAATTTTCGAGACGCCGTGGGAAAATTAAAATAGAGATTTTCAAAAAGTTCCTAATGACGCAAGGTAGTCTTATTCAGAATACCAGTTTTTCTTTACGTATTAGCCGTGAGCTATTAGTACTGGCCCGTAGCCAAACGGGGCACCAGGAATTTTGACCACCCTTTCCAGAATAGTTTCAACCTTGTTTGTATTAAGTCAACGAAAATTGTTGCATGACCCCCCTGAAAAGTTTATAGCTTCCCCTAACAAGGTGAGCTGGCTACGGGCTAGTATTGGTAACGGCCTAGTCTCAAAATTTTGGCAAGATCTCGCCCAAAATTAAATTTTAGAAGAGATAAAAGTTACCGCTTCCTATAAAATGTTTTACTAGACTAAAATGATAAAATTCGGTGAAATTTCAATCAACCAGCTGTTGTGTCTCAAAATTTAATGTAGAGATTTGTGTAATGTTCTTAGGTAAGGAACATAGGGATTGTGTTTTAGCCTTATACGATCTTATTTGCATTGTCGAATGCCGATTGAGAGAAGACGTATATAAGGAATGTAATGCGCAATCGGAAGTGTCGCGTAAAAATTGTTTGATATCGTTTGCAAACCTTCGTACAGCAGTTATACTCTGTTTCTTTTAAATTCCAGCTTTGGTCATAATAATTCATTTCTTCTTGAGATTCCCTGTTTTATTTCAGTATATACTTAAATTCTTAGAAAAGAGCATCTTTTTTTTCTTTTGTCGCATTGCGTAGATTGTAAACGCTGGATAGCTATGTAATTTGGTTGTTTGATTACACAAATAATTTCAAATTCTATCAAAAAAATGGGCCCATGTATAGAACAGGGCCGGATCGTTTTCCGGAGGGGCTATACTAGAGTCAGTTTAAGCTTTAGACTAATTTGTTTGCTTAGGCTTATGCTTAGGCTTAGGAATAGGCTCATGTATACGCTTAGGCTTTGGCTTAGGCTTAGGAATATGCTTCTACTACTGTTCCGGCCCTGTTCAATACATGGGCCAAAAAATCGGCTTAGGCTTAGGCTTAGGAATATGCTTATACTACTGTTCCGGCTCTGCTATATACATGGGCCAAAAATGGGTCAATTTATATTTTAAAATGTTCTCTAAATTCTAGTTGTCTTTCGATGTAAAAGCATTGCTATACTGCTATTGAAGTTAAATCTGTAGCTTACGCACCAGGTTGGCATCTTCAAGTGCGAACTGCAGTGTTTCTGCGTTTTGCGTCTATTTCACCAAAAGTTTTTAGAAGGCTATCTCGGTACAAACACTGAGTTGATTCAATGTGACAAGGCACCTAAGCTTGGATTAATATTAGGATTATTCAAGCTTAAGCGAACGACGCCAACAAATTGCTTTTAGTGTTGTGTGCGAGCAAATAACCTTGTTCTTCTCGAGTCGTTCATAGGCTAATCTGCGATAGAGCTCAGATTAAGTTGGCTCGAGATCTTAATATCGTTTTCTCATTCAGACATTTAAGAAAAATTGGCATATAATTTTAACTTATTTTTTTAAAATTGTCCGCGCGTGCATTGCCAAAATTTTCAATTTGTTTGATACTCACAAATTTTCATACGTTTCTGGCTACTGCATTTGTTTCAGGTTTTTAAAAGTGTATATAGTAAACTTAAATTTTAATTTCGTTCGAGTGGTAAAGTCCGTTTTTGCTCAAGTTACGTAGCTTCCTTCAGATTTTTTGTTAATTATAAACTTGTTTTTATTTTGCAATATTAGCTGAAAAATCGTGATCTTTTTATTTTAACACTTATGAAATTCATTGTTTTGAAAATGTTTTGAAATGAATATTTCGAAAATTTCTCTGTTAAACACACAATTGATGAATACGGGCCAAGATTTGAATTTTTATTTTGTCAAATTCGTTGTATACAAACTAAATGTCAACATTTCATTGCACTGTTAATTTAAGCTCAATTACTGAAATAAACTAATTGAACTTAAGCGAAGCGGAGTCCATTAAATTAAAGGTGAGTATTTTAGAAAAAGTTGTTGTCTATGCGATTTGAAAATGGCAGAACATATTGTAAATCATGACCTTAAAGCTGATAATTAGCCTGATTATTGGTAATTGCATGATCACGAACACCCATCAACCCTGGAGCCTTCCAAAGCTCAAAATTTCAGTACTACAGAAACAAAACTGCTGGCATTTATTCCCACGGTATTATATACAACTGGCATTTATTCCCACGGTATTATATACAGCTGGCACTCCACGGTATATACAGTTTTATGATTTATAATGCAAATATGAAAGCCATGAGATTTACTAGAAACAGTAGTGAATTATCCTCATTAATGACAAGATACTAAAGTAGGTATAATTTGGGTTAAATCTTTTTCGTGTATTATTGATCAGGAAGTGGCAAGATTTGGTGAAGTTTGGTCACAACTGAGAGTCGACGGTCATTGGACGTGCTGTCAGCTAAAATATTAACACAAGCGTAACATCTAAATATTTTTGCTTGCCTCCATCCATACAAACCTGCAACTAGGAATTGTTAGTAAAATGAAACAGGAAGGTTTATGCAGAGGGCAAAAAAAATTGTTCTTAGCATAGAATTCTGCAAATGCTTTCGATAAATGTTGTGGCACGAGAAAACAAAGATGTAAATAGACGAGGCGCGCCGTTTACGGCCATTGTTGTGGTCCAGCTTCTACGCTTACTTAATTTTAGTTTTTTATAGGAACCAGTTAATATCAAATATACTAGAGCTGAACCCGCGAATGTGTGCGCGTGTGGGTATTCAGTTAGAAGTGGCGTTTTGTTGAAATATTAACCAATATTCAACGAATAATAAAAACGTGTTTGTTCGTCATTGGGCCAATGTAAACAACAGGAACGAATCAGTATTATAAGCATATTCCTAATCTTAAGCCTAAGCTTGGGATCGTGTGTGAAGCAAACGTTTTGCTCAAAGCTATATCTGTTCAGATACTGCCGGATTTATGAAATTTGCATTGTTCATCGAGTTTTGATTAGCGTATTAATTTCCGCTTCAATATTGGCCATTGTATGGAAAATAATCAGTTTTCGAACAATACGGATTATGCAAACAAAATTTCTAATTTTACTATTCGCTATCAGCTGTAGGGCTTTTTTCGAAGCGAAATGCTGTTTTATTCTTGAACGCTCAAGCTTTAGAACAAGAGTGTCTTTGTTTGTGCGATTAAGCTTGCCCGTCACACCTGAAGCCTTCCGGCATTTGAAATAGTAGTCAGTCAGAATCAGAATCGGAGCCCAAATTTTACCAGAATTTTACCTAGTCGGAATCCGAATTTCGTTGGAACCCTGCCAGTTTAATTTATAGATTCGAAAAATTTTCATTCGAGGTATTGTGTTTCGAAAAATAAATATGTATTATATGCATTCGAAACGTCAAAATTTTTTTCACGTTCACAGGTTTGTCGAATGTCTAGCAGGCCAGTGGCCAAAGAGAGCTGTTGGGGGGGGGGGGGGTTAGTCAACCTTTTATAAAAAATTTTGACTTTACCTTACTAAAATGTTTTAGCCTCGTCTGTAAATCATTCAAATATCCGCATGCATTTTATGACCTAAATATGAAACTGACTACGTTAGGTCACGTTGTGTTTAGTTACCCTTTGCCTAAGGAATGTTATTCAGCCTGCTTAATTTTTTATGTACTCGCTTTCAGAAATAGCGGTGGAGCGTAGGGCAAAAGAGAGTTGCCCTCAACGTTTAAAAAAATGGCATTTTGCCCCTCCCCCCTCATATTTTGATTCCAATTTGAATCCAATCAGGCGCGTAAAACATTTTTGTACAAAAACTTACGTCTGATTTTCACTCGCTTTGGTCTCAGCATTTCCTTTACGAATTCCGTCTCGTCTTTATATCACTAGTGTCTTGTTATGAGTTTTAGTTCCACAACAATAACACCGAGTTACCACCGAGTCCACAAAAACAAAAATTTGTTAGTGGAGTTTTACATGATGCGCCTTCCACACAGAAAATAGGGCAGGGAAATTTGTTTTCAAATTTAAATAGGCAGACTGAATTAATACAAAAATTGCATCAATCGCTAGGCTTGCGGCGCTCGAGTGCTTTTGTGCGCAGCTCTGGTTGCTTGCATTGATCTGACCGCCGTTGCCGCGGAAAGCGCCCAACGTACTCGCGGTAAGGATTTCACCACTTTGACAAATGGGGGATTGGCTTCTCGCACGCATCGCTCGTGAGTTTCTTTTTACCATTATATATTGCGCTGGTGTATGTGGTTTCTGTTTTTAGATAAGCTGTTACGCTCTTGGTTAATACCTCACGAAGAGCCCATCTCGCAGTAGTCTGGTTTAGTTCTTTGCACAAGAAATTTTTCATGGTTCATTGTGTGGTTTGACGGTTGTATGCCTAGAAGTGTAGTATGCATTTTGCGCTTCGCGAGCAAATTTCGCAAATTACGCTGTTTAACGACGTATTTTACATTGCTCACTGTTCGGTTCCGGTGCAAAATTCAGAATTTTCAGTTTTTGGTTCGTTATCCTCAATATTTTTGTACGAATTGCAACTCAGTTCTGTGCGGCGGTCTTGCTTCATAATTGTTGGGATGTAAATATGAATTTTTTTAAATACCAGAAATAAAAGCCCATATTCTCAAATGCGTATTGCAGCTATCGTCAGTTAGCGATAGATTTTCGAACTGACGCACATCTGCAATTGCAGATCTCAAAATTTATACAGAAATTGGGCGAATAAAGCACGAACAGTGTGCTGAATTTTGAACCCCAGCATGCTTTCGTTTCATAAGTTCCGGGACCGATCACCAATTGGTAATAGGCGCCACACACATTTGAGATTACGGGCTTTAGTTCTTACCACTCGTGGGTGGTGGCAAATTTGTCATTTTGTCCACTCGCTTTTAAATTGCTTCCACCGCCGCTGGCATGAACGCAACATGAATGTTGGCACAAAAAGTGGTTCAATATTAAGCCTGTTTTAGTATAACGTGCACTGCCTAAAATTGTGTAAGCACAGTTGGTCTGAATACTCCTCAAAAGCTTAATCTTGTGCGCGTGGTAGATTTTGAACACAAGCCACGGAAGTTGTTTTTTACCGTCACCATTCTATTATTGAAGCTCGATGACGGGCTTGTAGCCAGAGGAAGCCCTGGTTTATAGCGTGTTCTACACATTTCAGAATACGGGTATAAACTCGAGTTGCACCGCCGGAACTCTATCATTTGATGACAAGCGCTATATTCTAAAAACTAAAGCAAAATACGCATGTGTTTTAGTACGTTAATTCTATGTTATCATTAGCATTTTATTTGCTTCTTAAGCCATTTTCGAAATTGTTGTCGAAAATTGTATTCTCACTTGAAACTTAATCAAATCTCGTCACCGACTTCAGTATTACTAACGTCGTCTTCAATACGAAAACAACGTCACCACATATCTACCACGCCATCGATCACGTCATTAGTTATTTTAGAAAAAACGTCATCATATCAACCACCTAATTGATCACGTCATCCACCGCAAGAACTTCATCACCGGCTACGTCACCATGTCATTGGATTCATTATGAGTACATCATTCACGTCTTCGCCCAGGTAAATAGTTTTGTCACCATCTTTTAAATCACCAGTTACTACTTCAATTACGTCATCGATTACGGCGCCGATTACGTCATTGGTGCGTCAGCGAATTTGTCAACTCTATCAGCATCGTCGTTCCAATCGGTTGCGTCGACACCAAAACGACCAACTGATAGTCAACTTATCGATAGAGAGTCAGCCCATTCGTGTCAGTCATAACGGTGCTACGATCGCTAGCACTCTCGTTGCCAGGCTCATCCTCGTGGTCCCTGTCTACCGGGGTAGTCGCTGATCATCCAGACGTCAATCCTCAACAATTGGCTTCCGCATCATCTGCGAATACGTTACCCCCTCGTCGAGGTAGTAGCAGTAGTAGTGGTGGTGGTAGTGGTAGTATTAATAGTGGTAGCAGTGGCGATATTGGTATCGGCGGAGGACATCGTTTTGCGACTACACGCAAGGATGAAATGTATATCGATGAAACGACAATTGTTGCGATTATTATTATATTTATGACTGCGCTGGTGGTATGTTTGTGTTGCTCGTGTTACTTTTACTATGAGCCGCGTCGAAGGCGACGCCGGGCGGCGCCTAATGATGCCGTGCGGCAACGAGGACCGAGGGCCGGCCAACGGCGACAGCGCCATTTGTATGAGTTAACTAATAACGGATGTGGAAATTCAATGATGCAAGCTGCAATTGGCGGTGGCCGAGGAGGTAAAATAGAACCAACCCTGCAGA
Source organism: Enoplolaimus lenunculus (assembly GCA_030248215.1). Lineage (NCBI taxonomy): Eukaryota > Metazoa > Nematoda > Enoplea > Enoplida > Thoracostomopsidae > Enoplolaimus > Enoplolaimus lenunculus. The sequence goes on along the minus strand of JASANG010000627.1, from coordinate 382,744 downwards.
GTTTTTGAAGCGTTGTCACCATGTATTCGTCTGTGTTTAGACTAAAAATACGACTAATTTTAATAATCAGAGTGCAACCACAAGTGAAAAATTTCTACTTTAAACCGAAGATCATGTTAGAGGAAGTAGCACAATTTCTAATACCTACTCGAATGCCAGCAATACGCAATCTATGCTTTTTAGGTTTTGATCCAGTGTAGTTTGCAAGCGCACGAACAAGCTTACACTGTTGTAATCCATTAGAAAAACGTTCCGACTCTGATCATTAGATGGGTCACCACCATTACTAATCACATTGGCTTTGTAAAACTGCAAAGTTTCAAGATGTTAACACTGTAACCAGTGGCGGATCCAGGATCTCAAAATGGGGGAGGGCCAAAATTTCACAGGTAATAAACTTATTTTTGACCCATACTGTAGTGATCCGAAATAAAAGGGGGGGTCCCCATTTTGAGTCCCAATATAATTTTTGTCGAGATGCTGTTGGGGGGGCCCCACGGGCGGAGTGGCCCCCCCGTGGATCCGCCATTGACTGTAACCATTTTGTTGATCTGATACTTTTTATTTTCAGACGAAACTCTTGCAATCAACGAAGGACTTTATCATCCAGCATTATCGGTTGTGATCGAAGAGCGTACAAGTGCGATTATGCACGAATCGAGCATAGGAGGCAACGATTCCATATACGGGTTCCGGTCAGTGATGTCACCGACACGATACTCAAGCCGAAGCCAAGCTCAAACGGACGACGTTTAGCATTCATTGGCGTGTTTAATTCTGAACTATTAAAGCTGTTACGCCCACGCAAACGTAATTTTGACAAAATTCAACCATAACTCGTTGAATAACAGTAGGTATTCTAATATACTGTCGTACCGAGGCAATTGGATTGATGGTTGACTGGAGTTGAAAAACAACCGAAATAATGAATGATTCGTAAATATAAAATTGTCAAAATCGTTAACGGTGGCTGCATTAAATAGCGTCTAGCGGACGTAAAAGCATGCGAATTGGAAGGAGCGGCTAGGGAAGCGATTTTGATTCCTCTCTCTGTACCTGCAGCGTTGCTGGAGTACAACTTTTCATGTTTATGCTGGCAACTACGTCTTTTGGTGTTTCTGGTTACAAAAAATTTAACACTACTGAACGATTGGTAAAACAATGTTTGAACGTTTCAAATTGTTGAAAATGTATGACAAACAGCCTTCTACGATGTTGTGTCAGAAAAAATACAATTGCGCTTAGCGGTAGCGAGGAAGACAATTTTTTCGATGTGAAATTAAGAATAGATTTAATATCCTGGTGATTGTACAAATGCCTATTTTCAATCGCTATAGATACATGCAGTAATCTATACCTATTTTGTATATATCGCTTCGTGTACGTCCTTATGCGTAGGTTTCGAATAGGACTAGACACTATATTGTAAACGGCAGGCACGTAGTCATGAATTTTTATTGGTTGGGTCAAGAGCAAAGAGCATGAAATGCTCCTTGTTCGATTGTAAGAGTTGAGTATTCTATTATGTGATGAACATTGCTTATCAAGATAAAAAATCCGACAAAACAAGATTTAAGACAAAGCTGTTACCTAGCTATACGCTTGTCTAATGCATGATAGTCAGGGCAGAGACTAAGCCTCGCGAGCCCCCAAACGGGCCACCGAAGTCCCCCAATAAATCAATGAGGCCTCAAAAATGATTCACTAAAGCCGTTGCGACTGTGACCAAAACGTTTACTTTTTCACTCGAAATGCAGCCCGTTGACGGGCAAGCCTCCGCCACCTATTCATTGTTGAGGTACTAGAAAGGAGTCTAGCCTCAGTACTGATTATATAGTTTCGTTTTAAATTGTAGCCGTTTTCAACGTAAGTACTTAACAATAATGATTATTTACATTGACCGTAATCAATCTAAAATTATTGTGATTGCGATTCGGTGCAAATTACTCAACCAAAACTATTATTATATCTTCTTGTATTATAAAATAAATTATGAGCAATTATGTGCAAACTGTGTATGCTACATTATACATGTACGCCGTTTTTAACAATTCACAACGCTTATGCGCTGTGCAAATTCATCACAAGACGTAAAAGCCCCGTTCGGCCTCGGACGTCAAGCTTCTATAGCTGAGAAGAGATGGTAAACGCCTGACAACAATATGGTTAGATTCAAAATCATTGCTTGAAGTTGTATTTCAGATGGTAAAATATTCACACGAGCAAGCTGCTGTCACTGTTAGCACGGTGTTTCTTGTATTTATGGCTAGAAAACAGATTGTAGACTTGTAATTTGCATAACCTGGTTTAATTCTACCACGGTATGCAGTTTCGGTTACCGAAAATTGCTGAATTTTGTCGAAGGTAATTTGTTGCTTGTTGAAATTTGTATTGGTTTTTTGGTTTGGGAATAATTATAAATTGCAAAAGGGTTATTTTAAGCATTGCTTGCCACATTATACCGACATTCTAGAAAAACTAACCAAAAACCATCTAATTCTACGCGTCGGCACAAGTCTTTAGAAATCATTCAGACAAAAATGGTCGTTCGCTTGGGCTTAAGACTCAAAGTTAAATTTATTAAATTATGTTGAAATTTTCCTTGCAAAATTTTACATGGCAAGCATGTATCTGAACTTACCGCAATAGTGATAGCGATAACTCTATTGAAAGATAGCTTTTCTAGCAGCATATTAGCTAAGCATTTAGGATGACGCGTCGAAAAGCAATTACATGGTTGAATTTAGGACATATTGGCTGTGTTTCTGAAACCATACTTTAGTGTTTACTTAAGCTATGCTTAAGTAATTACTTAAAGGCGACGACTTAAGTAAATGTTTAACTTTTGGATCAAAACAGTTTAACGCTTATTGTGAGCCATTGTCATAACAAAAAAGTAATAGTTTTGCTTTGTAATACGGAGGCACCACGAGTCTACAATTTCAGTTAGACCGAGACAATGGCCCATGTTACATTTAGGGCCGTCCCGGTTTCTAGTGGGTCTGTATAATAGTAGGCTTACATTCTGGACTAATTTTTTAGCTTAGTCTTAGGAATACGCTTTTGCAACGCTTAGGTTTAGGCTTAGGTATAGGAATAGGCTTAATCTATTGTTACGGCCCTAAAAGTAACATTGGCCAAGACTAGTATGCCTGAAGGTTAATTTGTAATCGATCAAGTCAGAAACTTAAGTATTTACATAACTTATGTACGCTTTAAAAACGACGAAATGGTCAAGTAATTACTTAGTACGTACTTAAGTACCGAGTCATACTTAAGTAGGGTTTCAGAAAACCAGACAATGTTTACATTTTCTACGGCAAAATATAGCATTTGAACACGACTTAACTGTAGTAAGTAAAGCGAACGTTCGTAAATCTAAACGAAACTACAAACCTCAAGTCTGAAATTACTCCACAAGTAATTAAATAATAAACGTCATTTACTAGAGTGTAAAAAGTATACTAAAAAACGGAAACGGAGTGCAATCAAAATAACGGAAACGGATTGCGATCAAAATAACGGAAACGAATTGCGATCAAAATAACGGAAACGGATTGCGATCAAAATAACGGAAACGGATTGCGATCAAAATAACGGAAACGGATTGCGATCAAAATAACGCAAACGGGTTGCGATCAAAATAACGGAAACGGATTGCGATCAAAATAACCCAAACGGGTTGCGATCAAAATAACGGAAACGGATTGCGATCAAACTAACGGAAACGGATTGCGATCAAAATAACGGGAACGGATTGCAATCAAAATAACGAAAACGGATTGCGATCAAAATAACGGAAACGGATAGCGATCAAAATAACGGAAACAGATAGCAAACAAAATAACGGAAACGGATAGCGATCAAAATAACGGAAACGGTTAGCGATCAAAATAACGAAAACTGATAGCGATCAAAATAACGGAAACAGAAAACGAACACCGATTTTTATCTAAAACGCAAACGGATATTTGGTTGCCCTGTCATTCACCATTCCGGCCCGTAGTTTGTCCGCCATTATCCATTAAAACAAAAAATATACACTGTCAATTTCGTTGAGTTGATTAATCAGCTCAGATAAAAAGTTAGTGAATTCTGAGTATGTAACAGTAAACATTAACTCCCTCTGAGTTCAGTTGATTCCGGGTGAATTGAAGAATTAAATCAGAGCGAGCTTTATTGACTCAGAATTCTAAGTTCTGAAAGTCCTAACTCAAACTGATTGATTCAACTCATTCTGAGTTAAAATCAACTCACTGGGATTTATACAGTACATGTTAAATTTTGAAAATAAAGAAAATATTATATCAGATCAATTACGCGCACAGTTTTCGCCAACATAGCTATGCCACCCAAAAATTTAACGTTGAATAACAATCGGTCAATGTTTCTGTCCACTCGCATGCATTGCAAGCTGAGTATGTTAATGTTTACTTGCGTTCCAATGTTTATCGCGACTCTCATTCTTTATCAGGACCGGCGTCACCATAGTGGGGCCGCCAATAGGTCAGAAGAGAGGGTCCTAATAAAACGTTTCACAGCTCTATAACTTCGTGGTCCACGAAAAAAATTTAGTTGGCCAAGATGGGCTCTCCCAAGGATCAGCCCTCCAAACTGGGGGTTTGGAGAACGCTTCCCCCGTCACTGTTCTTTTAAAGGTCATTTTCCAGCTTTCGACAAACCGCAATACAAATGTCGCCCTTTCTTCGTATCATAATATCATTCATATCAAATTCATTCATTTCATAACACCGTCGAATTTCCGTTTCATCAACACAAACCAGCCGGAATCGTTTTTTGTCAAAAACATAATAATCCGAAGAACAAACCGAGGCGATTACTAAATATCCACCCGGCGCAACAAGACGTGCAACATTGGCGAATGCATCGCGATATTGGTCGACGCTTTCTGTTGCAGCTTCTAAGCAGTAGGATGTGTTGACGATATCGAATTTGGTCGGAATCGCAGATGGAGCGTCTAGTAGCACGGTCGCGATGTTGACGTCGCAGTTGAGGATGGATTTGACCTTGCAAAATAAAAATATCGTCTGCCCGTGGGAACTTTACAGTGATTTTCAACCAATCCGAATTTTTCCACTCAGTAAAAGGTTAATGTTTGCAAAAACAATAAAACAGTAAGAATATTTTTGCCAACACTAAAATAAACTCTAGTGTGAGGATGAAACGTAACTAAGTACCCTGATTTGAATATATATTACAGACTCACTTTATTCCTTGTTTCTTCTTGTATCTTCAAATGATCGGGCCGCCCAGGCCAATTAATGTGACGATATATAATTTCGCCGACAGACTTCCAATCAAAACCACTTTCGTTGCGCGACCATCTGACAAGTTCTTCGCGGCAATCCAAAGCGTAATCGGCTAAATAAATTTCCTCAACGATTGTTTGAAAATACATAGCTAGCGCAACACACGGTCCACATCCGACGTCCAAAAATGTTCGCAACGGGTCGCCGTTCTCGCGTGGATGAATTCTTGATAGAACACACGGCATGAACATAATTAGCCTGTAAAATTTTAAATAATTTGTAGAATAACTCTGCCAGGTCAGAATTTGGTGTTGACGATAGCAGCAAACTCAGAAACAGTGCAGGATTGAGTTTAAGGTTAACCTTTTAGAAAGCCAATCTTAAATTCTTGTTCATGTACAAAATTATGTATTTCTACCGTTGCTTGGGTTTGCGAATTTGGGTCAGTTTGGAAGCTCCTTGAGAGCAGACGACATTCCAGAGTTAGAAGCGGGGACCAGCTAGCCCACGGACTCGTGACTTATTTGTCTCGTGGCATGGTTTCCGGTTTTGATGGCAAACATAACCCAAAAATGGATCTACTAGGCTCTTGTAAACCATTAAGCAAAAATTAATAAGAAAACGTTGTCAATTTTTCACCTCAGGTCCATAGCCAGCTCACTTTGCCAGATGGGGGCTTAAAAATGTTTCAGATTGGGCATTCATGGGTATTTGTTGACTTTACAAGCAAGTTTGAAAAATTTGTCCAAGAACGGCGGCTTGGCTACGGATCCGCCTCGACTCCTTATCCGTGCTGACGGAAAATTAAAATTTTATTAAAAGGTTTTATATTATAAAAACGGTATAATTTCTATCTACAAAAATCACACGACTAAAACTAAAACTTTTTAATAAATGAATAACTCTTATGCATTTTTTAACTAACCGATGCATAGCTGGATCAGAATCATAATGCTTATAGAATGAATTTAAATATTTAACAGCGTCAAATTGATCATGATGATCAGATGCAGGGTGTACCGGTAACCCGGCGTACAGGTCTGTGTCTGAGTCTAACACGTTTCGTCGTAAAGACATAGATTTCAACTAAGTAGGTATAAAATAGGAAATTGCATGTTTTAAGCTTCGATGCTAATTAATTCTCGGATATCGTAGACACTTAAACACCAAACCGTCAGTTGTTTAAAATCTTTGTCACTCTTAATTGCCTGGCTGATACGTTCAACCAACTATATAATGTTGTAAGCGTCGCTATTGTTTTATTGAGATTGACAACGTGAGGTAAGGTATAGCGAAGTTTAGGTTGACGCTGTAATCAATAACTGAGTGTAGGAATGATCAGAATTTGGTTGAAAACTGTATAAAAGATTACAATATTACTGTATAGTATGTAGTCTAAAAATAATATACTAGTCAACGGTGTTGCAACATTTGCATCACTACTTGTTTTTTCTTTGTTTCAAAATTGAGTTCATGTAAATGAAAGCTGAATACTGCCTAATTACGTATGTGGGACATTTCAGCTTTAATAATATAGATATCTACATACATATATATGCATGTATGTGTGTAGGATATATGATTAATAATTGACAAAATATTTTAAATGCGTATATTTGTAAATGTTTCCTATTCCCTACAGAACGAAGCCTTTGCCAAGGAAGGACAACCGTCCTGTTAAAAAATCAGAGATCGAGAATCTTCAGCGGAATGCTATGGTTTTAGGCTCTTTTGAAAGTGAAGTTGAAGTCCATATCTCGTACATTGCAAATGTTTGCTTATGTTTTGGTGTAAAAATAAAAACTAATCAAAAACATTTACGAAAACAGCCTCGAGGTCACCGTTTGATGATTTTAAACTGTTCCAAATAACCTTTGAATATAAATGCTCAGACAATGCAACAAAATAATGTCAAACAAAATTGCACTGAAAAAAACTGCAAGCATACACAGCAATGAAAATGCATACAGCAACTGCGACACGGTACTGAGTTAAAGCTCCTGCACTTAAAAGGCAGCTGGATAAAATTGTTATATATATGTATGTATGTATGTATGTATGTATGTATGTATATATATTACATAAATAATATATTATATATTATATATAAATTTCAATTTGTCGCATAGAATTCTTGGTCGCTTGAAAAAATTATTAATTTGTCGTAGCTTATTTGCAGGATAGAACTGGCGGTGAAAAAGCCGGAGTTTGAGATCAACAAATTTTGCCACAGTTGTAACCGAAACCGGGACTGAAACAAATCAAAGTAATAAAAACGATGTTGGATTTGATTGTTTTAACGACAAAGCATCGAAAGAAAATTTGTTTTATGTTTCATTTTTGAAAAATGTCGGCAATCTTGGAAGTTTTCGAACGAAAATGTTTTATCTGGACGCTTTTTTTGTAAACTTACTCTCAGAGACTCGCCTCGAGGTTTTTGTGCCCAAATCATGTTAGCGCATTATAACAACAGCAGGGAAATCATAACGACAGGTGTTGAATTTGCCTTGGTAGGGGAGAAACAATTCACCCTTGAAGTGTCCAAATTTTCTACTGGCAGTCAACGATGTCACTTGGTTGGAGTAGGGAAACTGATAAGGTCCATATTCTCAAATGCGTATAACACCTGTCACAAGTACGCGATAGGTTTTTAAACTGACGAACCTTTGCCGCTGTGAATCTCAAAATTGGTGTAAAAGTGAAACAAAATGAATGACAAAATTGTGCTTAATTTCAAACCTCATCATTCGCACCTTCAAAAGTTACAAGATCTATCATAAACTGCACAGAGGTGCTAGACACATTAGAGTATACGGGCCTTGCTTACTGTTCATATCTCCTGTAGCTAGCAAATATCAGGGTAAGCATGTGAGAACTTGTTCATTGCGTGAACATGCAACATAGTGCAGCGCACTGTATGCTAGCCTGCAGCATATACATTCGACATATAATCGACCATAGAAGCAGTTGGAGAGGCGGGCTACGTGGCACAGTGGTAGAGCGCTTGCCTGGAAATCCTAGACCCGCTGTTTCCAGTCATCCTTGTATGCCTGCTGTTTCATCGGCTTAGTTAAAGTGTCCAAAGACCCGGTTCCTTCTTAGACTGTCAATGAGCTTTTAGCTTAAGTGTTGCATATCTTCAAATGACGCAAATGTACTCAATGCACGATTGATCCGACGAGTGGAGATAGTAAGTAATTGGACTTAACTGCTTCTCTGAAAAACTGACCATTCTGAGCTTATCCTGGATAATTTGTCGAAGCTTTGATATAGGAGATATGAAGATACGCTTGTTAATCGACAGTGGAAATACTGCTTATATGAAGCAAATTCCAGTGTTCATACAAATTGCAACAGTCTGATGTTTACTATGCAACATTCATTAAAATAGAACTATCAAATACTGATGATATAGCCGTTTATTCTATTGAAAACGATAACCTTTAAACCGGTCCAGTAGCCGAAGGGGGCGGATGGCTCAACCGCCCCTAGAAGAACTTTGCACCCCATAGAATATTTTCTGCTTGCAAGTAATTAAAAACCCTTGCATGCCCCGCCTGAAAATTTTTTAGCCCTGTAGCATGGTGAGCTGGCTACGGGCCTACTTGAACCTGGTTATGATTTGATGCGACTTAAAAGATACGAAACAGAAATAAAATTGCAAACCCATCGAAGTACAATGCTACCAACCTTTAGGTATCAATTTAAAGCTACGTCATCAGCTAAGTAGCCTCCTGATTGCTTTCTTTTTGTAGTTGATTTTTTCTTGAAAAATACAACGGTAACAACCTATAAGCTTGATTAAAGGCTGTTTTACTGAATGTAAGCATATTCTTGCTAATTGGCGATAGGTATTTATTGCTATTTCATGATATACGCAAAAATGAATAGGGTGCAAACCGTTTTGTCGCAGAACTGCAACAAAATAAGTTTTAAGCTTTAAAGTAATTTTTTTGCTTAGGCTTAGGTATAGGCTTATCTTTACGCTTAGAAATTTGCTTATACTACTGTTACGGGTCGGTTCTATAAACTGGCCAAAAAAATTTTAAAAACTTAACCAAAACTATATGGTGTGCACTGTGCTTCAAGTCTAAAAACGCTGCACTGAGTCTATATTTCTTTAAGGACTGCACCTCGAACAGAAAAACTAGAACAATAAGCCAAATTATAAATACCCAATAAAGAAATTTATATATCGAATGCTAACATACGAATTCTTGTAGAAGTTTTTAAAATGTTCGCCAGCCAAGGTACTATTTTGCTTTACTTCCCATCCATAACATTATTATGCTCTCAAATTCATGGTACTAAACGTTGCTTGAATCGGCGTCAAATTTCATCAACTATCGACGAATAGTGCCAGTAAGTCGGCAAAATGTCGCGTGGCATGGTAAGTTTACGTTCAACTTGACCAACTTCTCGTCAACACCAACAATCCGTGTTATAAGTAGGCAAAATGTCGCACGATACGATGATGGTTATTTATTCTCAGTTTATCGCGTGGCTCGACACCTTTAGAAGCACAACATTGTAGGCCGGCAGACTGTAGCGAGACACGACTGTACTCTGAGTTTACCGAATCGCCTACAACCCTCAGAGAATATGTGGGTGCAAAATGTTATGTAGCATGATTCTTCTACATTTCGTTTGTTGTACCTCTCGTCAATCGCTTGCAACAGTGTTATAGATTGGCAAAATGTCGCGTGACGCGACAGATTCTCTGCGTTTAGCGAACCGCTTACTAACCGCTTTTAGCAGTGTTGTAGGTATGCAAAATGTCGCGTCAAACGGCTGTTATACTGATCTGAGCGCACTACTTTTTTGACGCGCCCGAGCGCCAGCTTTAAACTTTTGCCCATAATGCAACATTGCGGCTGACGTAAAAAATCCCGCAGACCTCGCGGCGTCTCCGTGTTTTCGCATCGCATGCATATTCAAATTATATCGGGTTCCAAATTTCATCGGACACCACGGGCATCCAATTGTCCGGCCGTCAATGTGTAACCTGACATGTTTGACAGCATTAGCTCTGCTTGATAGCTTTTTGCCGCACAGATTACATGAGTTGTTCGCCGATAAATAATCGCCAGGTTCTATTGCTGAAGTGGCTGTTGGAGTCGCCGTAGACGCAAGCGATTTACTTTGTTGATGGCGACGAAATATGTCACTGAACGCTGTGACTGGTTGGACTGATATTTTTTGTTCGATTGTTGTCGCTGCTGCTGTTGTGGCTGTTGTTGTTGTCATAGTTTTTGGTGGCGACATTTTGCCATCGGTGTCCAATGCTCGTTTTTGAGTGGTTACTCGGTGACGATTGGCGAAACGTTGGTGTTGTTCTGGCGTTTGATTGGATGATTTTGCTGGTAGTTTTGCAGGTGTTCGGGACGACGCGATTTCATTGGCTCGATGCTGGGAGACGCAAGGAAACAGTGATGTTACTGTTGTTGAGATGTTTGACACTTGGGTTGGAGATGTTGCGGTAAATGAAAACGGCGTTGAAACCGGTCCCAACGCTGATGTCAAACCTGATTTCGAATGCAATTGACTTTCAGAGACTAGCAATTCTGTTGACTTGCTTGGACAGGACCTGTTCCGGGTGCTAAGAGCAATGCTTGTTTCAAAATTCGAGTTGGACAGATTACAATCAATTTTCGAAGCATTAAACTTTTCGCCGAACTTGCGGCTAATTTTTGACACTTCTGCTTGCTGTTGCTCACGATCGTATAACGAGCCATGGACTCCCAACGGCCCTGCTACGTCGTTCGGTTCAACTCCAATGCTGCCTACTGCAAATTCCGGTAAACATTCAGTCTCGGGTTGAATTTTCAACTCCAGCTTGAGTGTATTTGGTAAATTGAATTTTTGACTGAATTGAAAATTACTAAACTCATCAAAATTTTGCATGTCTTCCGTATCCTGGTTTGGACAAGCTTGCAGCTCATTCTCTGGTTTCGTGTCAATTGACCTTTGACCATCTCCAAAGCGTTGACGAAGCAATTCTTTTACTTTCTGCTCGAAATCGAGTGCTTTCTTTTCTGCAACAAATATAAGAAAAATTTTGTTTTTCATGCAGGATTGCTTATATGATTTAAAATATACACATTGTAATGTAGGTATATTACTAACAGGAACACGATTTATTTTATTTTCGCCTATCTTACGAGAGTTACTCGCGAAATCTTACCAATAGACGCAAACCCTTCTTCCATTGCGTTTGAATTTTCAGCTGAAAAAACATCAGACACTCCAGCCAAAGCTGCATCACCGCGATCAATGGCGATTTTTGAGTCCGCCCCGCGCTGTTCTGGCGATCGTTGTTTGTCCACGGCTGACTTAGCTAGCTTACGCGCCAAAATTGACGGATATTTAGAGGATTTATTCATTATCGGAAACAACGATGTTGACTTTAGTTGGAGAGTCGGGTTGCCGACGTTTGTTTCGCGTGAGTCAGTTGGAGAAAATTGAGCATCTTTAGCCAAATTTGGGTTTTCTTGGTAAAGCTGATTGACAGGTAGCTCCATATTGTGTCTCCCATGTACAGTAAGAAAGTTGGATGTATTTTGAAAATTATGCTTGGAACTAATTCCATTTTTCTGTCTATCTTGAGGACTTTTACTGTTTTCGGATTCGTCGGAATCGTCAAAAGTTTCGTTTGAATTTGAATTACAGTTGAGTTTAATTTGCTTTGCGGCAAGGTTACTGTAGCTGAAATCTGAATGGCTGTTGAACTGAAATGACCTGGAGTAGTCGCCGTTGGTTGCAGCGAATGCGTTTATGAACGTTTGCAATTTAGATTCATGATCTTCAAGACGAGTCATTATTTTTATGAACCAATTTGATAAATAGAAACGAAGTTGAACCAGTTCGGTTTGAAATAATTGAGCACACGCGTCACACGGTTGCTGGTTTGTGACCATGTTTGAACGAAGTAGTTCCGTAAAATTTAATTACTTAAATTTGGCTGTTTTATAATTCTAAATTCACGAATTAGGCAAATTGTGATAAAAAATAAAAATCATCTTGCTGACGTAGAACGCTAAATGTTGTTTACCGCCTGCAGAAAATCGGACTGCGGCTTGGTAAGAATTTTTGCCGGAGGCTCGGGCATTTTTGGCAGTGATATTTTTCGTAGTTTTATCAAAGATTTCAGTTTCGGCGAGTTTGTCAGTTTGGGGCAATTTTGGACGCTTGGTCAAGATTTCTTAAAAAGGAATCTTAAAGCCAAAATTTTGGCAACGCTTTATACGTTATTTAAACATTTGGCCCATTCAGCACAAAATTTTTGCCCTACATCCGGCTACGGCAAAATTTGTTACCCTGCTGTCGTGGTATTATCATTTCCAGGTCCAGCACACTGATTAAAGTGGTGACTAAGGGATAAACACGTTTAACTTGTACGGTAAAGGGAAAACTTTAACTGATACTTGCGAGCATATTTAGACATTTCCAAATTTATGCTGTCATATCCTGGGCTCATGCAAAGATCAAGGGGCAGAACAATTTTCTTTTTGATGTTTCGACGGTTCCGATGAGACTCGATGTACTTAATAGTATAGACGCTATTTTGTGAAACTATGAGGTGTAAGGAGTTTGGTAGCAGCTTACAGAAATATGGGAACTAGAGACGATGCAACTCCAGTAACTGGAAAATATAAGTGGCGTAAGCGTAAATACTTTAGTATGTTTTCTTTAAGTGTTTATTTCAATAGAAGGATGCGATCAAGTGAAAATTAAGTCCAGAACAAAGGTATCAAAACGTGAATGGTTGCAGTATATTTAAAGTTGTTTAAAATTATAAGCTAATATCGCTCTACAATTGATTATCGAAAAATAATTCTTACGATATTAAGAAAAACACACATTTGAGGAAATTTATTTTAAAGCACTTGACTTAATTATAATGCACACATTAATAAAGTATACATGGTATATAAACTATTGGATTTTTATAAGAAACAAAAAAATGAACGAAAGACAGGGTTTAAGCACACACCATTATATTTTGATCAGAAATTTGTGTCTGAGATGGTTAAAACACAAATGTCTTATATTCAAGAATTTTCTTATTTCAATGTTTGTAAATTGAATGGTTGCGTTTATATTATTGAGAGCGTAAATTATTCGAAGTTCAAGGATATTTTCTGCTGAGCACAGGCGCCCCAACCAAAGTTTAGGTCTTGAACTCATCTTATGTTGTAAAATCAGGGAACTTGGTTGAGTTCTGTCTGTCTATTTTGGAGTCGGCGTCCCTGGTAAATCTTTTCATATATTTCAGACATATTTGTCTATAATATGTCAGACATATTGTTTTTTAGAAATATTCGTCATAATCGTTTATTAATCAAAGTCTTAAGTTTCAGCGTTTTAAGTCGAAAAATTGTCAGAAATAAAAGACTCTGGAGTTCAAAACATATATATCCGGATACCGTATTAAGACAAAACTGTCTTAAATTACAAACAATATTTCTAGAATAACAGATAATTTGTTTCCTGTGTAGGTATACATATGAAACCTCAAAGTGAACAAAAGTTGATGTGATACGAACACTATTGAACTTATGCTGCACTAGAACTAACTCCAGTTTAAATTATGATTCAAAAACAACTTTCAAAGTTTAGTTCAACTGAACTTTTTAATTAACGTTATAGATTTTTCAAAAAATAAGTTTATTTATTAATCTTTTCAAAAGATCGACTGTTGAATGAAAATTAAAAATTCTGCTCTACAAAAGATTAGCCTTATTTTGCTAATCATTAATCCAACTTGCAATATCGTAAATAAACATTGAAATATAATTAAAGCCAATAATTGCATAATTAATTAAATATACAAGGCACTCTCAGGTAACAGTAGAAATAAAAAATACTGTAATAAAGTAGATTACTTGTGAACTACACCAATATGTACTATGTCTCACCAAAAAATTTTACTTCTAAGCTGTCGGCAAAATATTTTCCAATAAGCAGAGTAACATTAAACATTCTGTAAGGCCGCCATAAATACTAGCGGATCCCGTCCAGAAGAGAGGCCGTAGAGGTGTACGCGTGCCCTCGTCGGACAATTTTTTGTGATAAAAATGGTAACGTCTCTACCTTGCAATTCCCTCCGCCTTAGAAAATTAGCACGTATATGGCATACACAATAAAAATTGCGTATCATAACTTTTGCCAGCCCGCCGCCAGTCAGAAATTTGTAGATCCGATGCTGGTCATAAACCACTCGTATTTTAACCTAACCAAACTGACTGAACAGCGAGGTTCACAAAGCCAAACTATCAACGGTTATCTGCAAAAAATTGCATAAAAGTTTGCTCAATAGATATAAGCTAAAACACAAGGCACATGTTTGACACATACTGTGATACAGGAATTAATAAAATAACTAATTATATATTGTGAATTATAAATAAAAGATAAAATTGTGGCACTACCTGGAAGACATGAATAAATGAAAAATGTAATGTTACTTTTAGGGGTTAAAACAGCAATAACGCTATAAGCAATATTCCGAAGCCTAAGTGTTTGCGTGCGGTTTAGCCAAAATTTAGCTCCAGCCAAAATATTCTAACGCCTAAGATTATTCTCTGTCAGTTCTACAGGAATCAGGAACCTAAAAGCAACATGAGCCATAAAAACAATAATAGGTAAATACATTGCGACAATCGAATATGTTTAGTGAACCAATATTCACTTTTGATTTTCAAAATATTACGTTTGAAGATTTCAAAGCGATCCTTTTCGCTTTTTAATTTCATAAAACATACTCAAGGGTTGAATACAACATCTTCGATCGAAGCTAACACGGCGCAAATAAAATATTTTTGGTTTTAGTAAGTGTCCTCAAAACAATTGAACACACTGAATCAGTTTTCCCGTTGGTTTTTCGATTTGACAGAAATCTAGCTTAAGTCTGGAATTAAACTCGGCGCTTCACAGAGTTATAATTGCCGTTCAAATTGGTGCAATGACTGCGTTTGATTTCAAGCGATAATGCTTACTTATAGTGAAAAATATTTAAGCACAATATTGTTCGTCCACATAATCAACCATTTTTCCAAAATATCGTCATTTTTGCGACTATTGGCTAAATAACGATCACTGGAAAACAGAGCACACTAAAATACAACAAACATTATATTTAAACTTTAATCCGAACAAATTATCGCATTAGACACTCGTCGATTTTCATTCGATGTTTGATATTTTTTTATTGAAACCATATTTGCTGCTTGATCATTGGTATTCCAAGACTCAATCGCGCTACTTTCATCTTCATCGTTGCCCAATTCGCTAACCACTGACATCGTTTCTAGTCCATTTTGACTATTGTCCATGATTGAGACTTCAACTTTTGTCGTATTCGCTTCCAATTCCATGGTCTCTTTTTGATTTGCAACGGTGTTAAAATCTTCTACGATGTCTGAACTACTATCATCTCCGCGAAGTGTTTCCAGTGCTCCAGCCCTTGATGAATGATCGTTAGTTATGAATGAATCAAATGTGTTCATTGAAAACTTTTTACTCTGTCGGGTCACTGGCGTAGTATTTGTTGGAACGACTCGAGATGAATGGACAAACGATTCGGATGACACCTGCGGCGGTCGCTTTGATTCGCGTAAATGTCGTGCGAGAATGTGATTTTTTAAATTTGAACTTTGACTAAATTTATTTGGACAATGTGGACATTGAAGGGTTTTGCCGAAAATGTGAAGTTTGACGTGTTTTAAACCGTTTCCGCGCATTGATAGCTTTTTGCCACAGATGGTGCATACATTATCATCGGTAAGTAGTTGGCCAGGTTCACACGAGAACGCTGCCGGAATGGCCCCGTCGGCCGAGGGATATAGAAACTTAGACGCAGGGGTGGCTTGTGTTCCTCCACACGGTTGTGAGGGCCTCGTGGGGCGACTAGATGACTTAATAGCCCGAGACCTGTGCGACAGTTGATGAAGACTAGCCAATGTATGCTGACGTGGCTTTATCATCGAGGGCCTAATAGGTTTGCTGCGTTCTGATTGGTCTGCGGAACGTGGTAGCTCCGGTGAACGAGATTTGATTGGAGGACAAAAAATCGGATGACTGTAGCGTTTGAGTGACGGCTTTTGGTTGGTTGATTTCATTTCACTGGCGACATAGCTAGTGGGTGATGCGTCGGCAGATAGAGATGGGCTTACAAGTCCCGGAGTGGCTAATGGAGTGGCGGTGTTGTGAGAAGTGGACTGAGAGACGGAACGCAGGGTTTCAGCAATTGAATTTGAAATATGTGAAGCGGTATCAGACTAAAACGTACAATTGTTAAAATTATAATAAAAACGCCGTAATTATTTAAAAAAATTTAACTGACAATGAATTATAGCCAGCATTACAATCTGATATATCAAAAACAATAATTATTCCAAAGTCACAGAAAATTGATCCAGGTTTTCTGTGTTTGTCAGTGACAATTTTCAAAAGCGTACAATGGAAATTTCGATTGTTAAAACATTTGTATTCTGCAAGACAGAATTTGCAATAAAATTAAAAATAATACAATAAGTTCTATGCGCACAATTATTCAAGTGAATACTGCACACCGGCCAACTTAATAAACTAAAATTAATTTAAGTGAGAGTTCGCATTTCAGACTCAAGCAACTTGGGAATGTTTTCTTACCTCGTGGTTGTTGTCCTTCTGGTTAACATTGTCAACTTCTTCGGCTTCTGACTTTTCACTCTTGGCCGGTCCGTACTCTGCGATAAGACGTTTCATCTCAGACGGGTCTAAAAATAAATAATTCGCCGTCAAATATTAAGTAACCAAAAATTAACAAACAAAACATGTTGCTTAGGTTTCACGTCGTTTGGCTTTTATTTTCGTTCCGCGCTAATATTGTAAAAATCGTCATATATTTTGAAACGCAAAATTTATTACTTAAAATATAGCGCAACCTGCAGCTGAAGCTAATATAGTTTTGTGATCTGCTGCGTTGAAATACTGCAAAAGATCTGCCATTTTGCTAAGGCTTCAAATCCGATGTTCAATATTAAAATTTGCTCTTTTTCAGGTTGATTTATTCACACAAACGGACTGATAAATATCACAACAATTGTTGGAAATATATTGCAGCAAAAGCAACCTTATTATATCAGAATTAAATAAGGCTTGCTATACCTACTACAAAATTGTTATGATTTAAAGAAAATATAACGTTTATAGAACAAAAATATCAATTAACTTTCATCTTATTTTATAGATAAAGAGCGGCGGATTCAAAAATTTTTGAAAGAAAAGCGGGCTGGCAAAGGTTACTGTATTGACCCGAATAAGAGGGGGGACTGATATTTATTTGACCTCTCCAGAGGGAACCCCCCTTGTTTTTCGGTTACGGACTGTTATTTATTTTTAACCCAGGCTCCACCGCCCTTCGTTACTGATATATATCCGGTACTGCAACTATCCGCTGAATTAAACGTATATTTGTCTCGTTTCAATAGTTTGATCGATAATAAAAGGTTATACTTAGGAATGTACTTTCAAAATTTAAGTAGCTTTAAGTTTCGAACTCAAATTATTTGGTCCTGGAGTCATTTATGTGCTACAATTAGGGTTAATTGGCATTTATGGACTCTAACTGGGTTTAGGGACTCCATCCGCTTACGGGACTCTTATTAGGGATACGGACTTCTATTGATTCGGACCCAAAATGGGGACCCCCTATTATTACCCTCCTCTTATTCGGGTCAATACAATATGAAACGCAATTTTTACGGTATGCTATATATGTGGCAATTTTCTGGAAGGAAAAATTGCTAGGCAGTAACCTTACCATTTTAACATAAAAAAATTTCTGGCAGGACGTGTACGACCCCCCGCATCCCCCACTGGATCCGCTATATTACCTTTCTTTGTTTGAGGTGAATATTTAAATCGATCTTTATCTTTACTTACCTAAAACAATATTGGCCGGGTCTTCAATTGAGCTTTTTCGCCACGGTGGTTCCCATTCGCCACTATCTAAAGATTGCTCATTATTACCCCAAGATTGATCATCATTCTGGTTGCCACCGTTACTCGCAGGCGAATCTTCCTCAACAGTGTTGTGTAGCAAAACTGACGTCACTTTGACCGGATCCGGGCATTTTCGTTTTTTAGCTGCAGGGAAACCTTGATTGCTTAATGATTGCTTTAAGTTGCTTGTTTCAGTTACCGAAACAGCAGTAGGGCTGCTACTGCTTGCAGTACTGCCTGCACTGATTCTTTGAGGTGAGTCAAGGTTGCCACGTTTGGCACCAAGTGGACTTGAAGTATTAAAAGAAGGCGGCTCTTCAATAACTGTATGTGGTTGGTTGTTGGTTTTGTCGTCGCCGAAATCACAATTTGGAAAAGGGTCGCCAGCGACAGCGCCTGAAATAAATCTACATTACTTAATATTCAACTGATTCTGGTTTGTTATCTTCGCCGAAGTAATAGCATATGGAAATTTATTAAGAAATCATGAACATGAATGAGTTATTGAAATAACAAAGTGTCTTTTAACGTTTGCAGCAAAAATATACTTCGATATCGTCGTCTTATTAATAGTGTTTTAGTTCTGTTAAGATTTTGTACCAATATATAAGTATGTCATACGTTCCTTTGACCAGCGAAAATTTTTTGTTGTTTCTGCGTAAATTTTGCGTAAACCCTACACTAACACGCGTGGCAAAGTTTTTTGTGACAAGCGTTTTAATTTAGGGTTAAAAGTGTTAAGGTAGGGTTAACATAAAAAAGCGTTAGGGCAGGGTTAACCTTAAAAAGTGTTTGGGTAGCCTTAACACTTGACATATTTAAAATTAGTCACGCGTTTACCCTACCGTATGACATACTTTGTGTCAAAGTTAAAATTTATATTGTGTACGGCGATTAACGCTTGCAAGTTTCAGAATTTTATTTCCTGAATTACCACGAAGCTGACATTTCAAATGCTGTTAGCGAGTTTTTGCCGTACTCTGTCCCAATTTAGTCTTCCAAGAATCGGAACTACAACTAAACAAACAACCTGCACTTTTATTCACGCTTGCCAAAAGCAATTGTTTTGCAATCATATCTGATAACTGCTTAGTCGCCGCGGCGATTATTGCCGATTGTCTAGTAGTCCCATGAGTTTCAGATGCCGGTCGGTCCCCATCATAATCAACACAGCCTGCCTGTGTGTTCCACGACCCTCGCTTCGTTTCTCCAGCCGCCCCCTTATCCCGTTGTACGGTCGCCGAACCCAACCAATGCTGTACAACGCTACTATAATGCTGTGGCCAGTCTCGTTGCAAGCCACCATCCTTGATTGAATTTGAATCCGAATTCAATTTTGCGTTGCATAAATTTCTCTGAATTGTCTTTGCGACAGACGTCTGCGGATCGAGTTGTGGTATCTTCAGTGATGACGTGGCCATAGTTGGAGTCGTGCCGTTTGAATGTGATTCATCATCTTCAAATGATGACGAGCCAGTTGGCGAAGCGATAAGCGGGTCTAACGATGTTGGAAAGTCTAGTTGAGGAGCACGCAACGCCTGCGGCAAGTCATAAATCCACCCAGGGGTAGCTTTAGTCTTGACGGGGGAGTCATTAATTGGCACCATTGGCATATGCGGGGTGCCCTGACTGGTTAAAGAGCGATGTGGTTGAAAGAAACCCGAAGCACGGGCGAGCACTGTGGCGTTAGAACGCGGTGCGGTGCACTTATGAGGCAGATACCGCCTTTCGGGTGATAAATGATTGCCTTTATCTGCGCTATAATCAGAGTACAACCCGGTCGCAATTTGGCCAGGTTCACCACCAGACAGATGGGCTTGAAGGGCCGATAAGAACTCAAGTGGACTTCCAACGCCACCGTCAGGCATCTCGGTGTTTTTTGGTTTTTTGACCACAGGTGAACTTTCGCTTGGATCCGAGTCTAGCGCCACTGAGACGTCCTCGCTGAAACCACGAGAGATTAAACTGTTGTCACCGTTGCCTCCAGTTGTTGATAGGATTTGCATTAGCGTTTCGATGTGCCGTTCGTGGGTGTCAAATTTGCCCATGATTGCAGAAAACCAACGAGTTAAAAACGATCGCAGGCCGACTACTTCAATTTTGATATCTTCACAGCCGGTGCAAACCATACTGGAAACTTGTTGTTATCGTTTTGAAGCAGTTAATGGAAGACGAAATTATTTAAATTGTGAAGTTCCGGGTCAAACTGTCATTTTATAAAAGTTCAGTTAAAAGACGTAGATTTATAAAAATAATTATTATAACCAGGTAGAAATGTGACTCTAAAATTAGAAAAATGTTAATTTTCAATCAAAGTTTAACGTCGTTTTTGATGTAGGAAAGTATGAGACGAGATACAATTTGAAAATAATGATATTCAATCTATAAATGTGCGTTGCTGAAGTGCGACGCTTTTCTGTAATATGCATGCATCTCATTAATAATTACAGAAATGTTGCTGAAATAAGCTCAAACAATTACAAGAATTTTGCGGCGTATGATCTCATACCAGCACAGTGTAGTGGTAAAAACTTTAAAAATTCAATTTGTGGAACGAATCACCATTTTTCGATGCACTGATAGATTATGTATTTTCACTAAATGTAATAGTAAAATGAGGACTAAGTTTTCCACAGGGCGGGCGCAAGATAAAGTGGATGATGCATTATTAACAATAATCGATATTTTAGTTGTTTTTTAACCAATCATAAGCTCAATTTGATCAACCTGTTTTACTGACTTTAACTATGAGGTGTACCTACTATCGCATTTTGCTCAAGTGCTTCAATCCGTAGGAAAATAAAAGCGGTACTTGAGTAAGTAGTTTTAATTTAAATACGTCGTTTAAAATATTAACTTGTTTATACACCATTTTACCTTGACTTGCACCAGATATAGAAGTTTATACCAGGCTCGCAACAAGAAATTGCTCATAAAGGCGGTGATCATATTAAGAGGCAAAAAAAAATTTTCAATATAGAATTCTATCAATGCCGTGAGAAATTATTCCGATAACAAAGACAAGATATTTTGACATGGTAGCGCCCTGTCGCAGTAACGAAGCGAGCCTGGTTTAAGTTATTTTAGACGTTTTAGTTGCTGTTTTCAGCAAGCATTTGCAATAATAACCCTTCGCAGAAGCATTTTACGTTTGCGAAGACAAAATACGTGCGTGTATTCACTGACATCCGTTTTAAAATTAATACTTTCATCGCAAGGCAAACAGACTATATTCCATCAAACAGGGGTGGTACTTGTCGCAAAAACTTTTAAGTACTTTGCATACTCAAGATATACTTATTGCTTTCTCTATACTTAACGTTCAAACCGCTAGCTGCTACTCACGGCCAGCAAAATTTGAAAAGCTCAAAACATCACGATGTTTAAATTGTTGTGCTTAAAAGTTAAAATATACAAGTGTACAGATTGAAGTTGGTTCGTTTGAATATCGAAAAGTGAATCTAGATACTAGCTTAATATTATGGCAAACATAGTTGTAGCCAATAATATATAATATCCTACTACTCAACTAAGTCTAAGCCTAAAACTACGCTTGTAACCCTGAACCCAGTATACACACTGCTAAATGTGTTCCTTATTTTCGTAAGCTTAATATTATGGCAAACATAGCTGTAGCCAATTGGAAAAACCTACTCACTACGCCTAAACCTAAATCTAAGCTTTTAGTTTAACCGTAACCTCAGTGACGCCCTACCCCTCTAGGGGTGCTTTGAGTGGCTAAGCAAATGCTTTGGTCGCACAAACCAAAAATAGTATAAATTCTGATAATTCAGAAACCTTCAGACGTCCTGAAACAGATTAATAATTAGCGTATTTACCTCTTGAACAGATAAATTGCGAACAACATGAACACCTCGGTTATCAACGAGAAGGCTCGATGGATCGCATAAATCATTTGACGGCCTCGTTGAATCTTACGGGGGCCTCTATGGCCCGTATGGGGGGAGTGCGAGGCGTAGGCTCGGCCTTGCCTAAACCTAAGCCTAAGCCTCGCGGTGTTTAACTCACCCACTCTGCGTATCTCTCAAAGGTCTGGTTTCTATAATCATCATGGACCATATTTTTAATTTAAGCGTCTTCAAATGGATCAATTAGTATGTTCCCCTATGCCCCTGGCTGAAATTTAAGTGTGGTAAGGGTGCCCTGTGGCTTCCCTACTAGTTAGAGAACGTGTAGAACATTTTCAAACTTTTTGTGAAAATTTTAAATTCAAGATTGTGTCAGCACGGATAACCTAGGGGGGGTCGCGATGTGCCGGCCTACCTCGAAGCTTACTCAGAAAAATCAACGAATTCCCCACTGCGTTGGAGGTTTCCACCCTAAAGTTTGCAAACGATCTCCTACTTCAGTCTGCTACTGTACTGGTCACATTGAACGAAAATCTAAGGATTTGCGACTTCAACACAAATGGCAACAAACAGGCGTTCGCTTTCAAAGTGCTCTCTGCTTCTTGCTCGGTGAGGTTTAGTCCGTAAAATTTGATACGCACTACTACTTAACTTTTGAGATTTGAAAATTTTTGACTCAAATTTAAAAGAATTGATACCGTTATACACAATTGAATTTTCAAAGTATTTTATTACTCAAAACAGTTGCTCTTCTCGAGTAGTAATTAATTATTGTCTTAAAGACGAACACCAATTTGTGTACTCTTTGCGCTTCTGTTTGGGTCGTAGTGTGAGGTATCGAGTTTTGGTAGCCTTAAAAGTTTAAGTAGTACTGAGGGATCTAAGGGGGACGGTTGGACGGACCATACCCCCAAACAGGGATCAAAACTTTAATCTTTGTATTAAAATTTAGCACGAAAGATTTTTATATTGCTTGACGCTTGCAAACTAAAAATATCTGGATTCACCACTGTGTGCTTGTCTTTTGCGCTTAATTTTAAATTCAAACAGCTGTACTTGTTTGTAGTGCCCTATACTTACGATAATTAAAAAATTTAGCAATATTATATTTGTGTATTAAAATTTGAAACTAAACCATCTTTAGCGACTTTAAGCGAATTCGTACAACAGCCAACGTGATTTGAACAGCTGTTAACGGTATTAAAGTTCAGAGTCAGCGTTAAGTTTGAAAATAGTGCCATTTTAAACCCTGAAAACTACAAAGTTGAAGGATTTTGTATAATTTTTTGACTTCGATCAGAAGAGTAGCCAAATTAATAGAAGAAAACGAAACGAGGTTCAAGTTCACTTTCCCCTCACATTTCGACTTTCCCTACATTTACACTTACGCTGGTTTACTTTAGCCTAAACCTAAGGCTTAGCCTTTACCTTAAATGCGGGGGAAAACGTACAAGAACAAAAAGAAATTCAGTATATATAAGTCTGATCTCAATATACTACGTTCCTTATATATTATGTTTTAGAAGTTGGTTAAATTTTTTAACCCGTTCACGGCAACTGTGGGCAAAAATATTTAGATGCCGACATTTCAAATAAATGAAATCTAAGTTATTCAGACTAAACCAGAGTTAGATTTAGCGGAAATCTGAACCAAAATAGGTTTTTGCCTGCACCGCGAAAATCCCGTGTAGCCAGCAAAAACTGGCCCATGTTACTTTTGACTTTAGTGGCACTGTAAATGAGTAGGCATAGATTTTAGACTGTATTTTTTGCTTCAAATCTTAGGCTTAAAAATACACTTTTTACTACGACCAGGCTTAAGCTTAGAAACATGCTTGATCTACACTTACGGCCCCTAAAAGTATTAACATTCACCCAAAAACTGCGACGCTTAAATTTACCAAAAAAATGTAACTCAAAGTAGTCGCTACAGAACAAACATTTCAAACACAAAAATAACATAAAAATGCATTAACTGTATATTATTAATGCACATTGTGTATATAGAATACCTTATTGCCGCTTTACAACGAGCCTCGTGCTTGAAACAGTGCATTTGGTTGGTTATACCTACGCTAGATCAAGCACAGAACGAGTGCTTCTAGTACACACAATGCAGCTGTACCCTCTATAACTTATAATCTATACTCAGGGTTGGCCCTACGATCCTCTCACTTCAAGACGTATCAAAACATAAAAATTTCAACAAATTTTCTCGCTTGAATTGAAATACAGCCTAGTGAAATATTTAATCGATTCTATGCTAACAGTTTCAGTTAAAAAAACGTTTAATGCAATTTCCTAACAGATTTTGGCTTAAGTTTAAATAAACAGCGACTAAGACTAATTTAAACCATGCAGCTTTGTTTGATATTAATGTTGAACGCTACACTGGTTATGTAAAACGGCCTGCTTCTCAGCTGCTTAATTTTGCTAAAGTCAAACTGATGCAAGCACGATTTAGGGTTGAATAGAAATGTGCAGACCCAATTGTCGTTTTGAGGAAAAAATCTTTGAAATTTATTATTCTCGATTCAACTCAAACAGAAAGTTATATGTGCAATATAAAATTTTTTGGCATGATATGGCTTTAAAAAATATTCACATTCGACACAAATTATTCCTGCCTGAAGCTTTTAATGCGATATATACGTACATATATTTTGTCGTGACCCGAATAAGAGGGGGTAATAAGAGAGGTCCCCATTTTGAGCCTCAATCAATATGAGTCCGTATCCCTAATAAGAGTGCGTAAGCGGATAGAGTCCCTAAACTTTAATTAGAGTCCACAAATATCAATTGTCTCTAATTGTAGTGCATGAGTAACTCCAGGCCCAATTAAAGTTGAGTTCAAAAGTTTAAAGCAGACTTACTTAAGTTTTGAAAGTACATTGATATGTATAACCCAGTATTATCGCTCTAGCTTTTGATATATATATATATATATATAAATTTCAGTTCATGAATAAGTATTGCCTCGTTTTGGAGAAAGTCCTGCTTCATTTTTGCACACTATTTCTCAATTTAACTCTGAGCCATACCCAAATTCTGTATCTAAACAAGTGAATTAACTACATAGATCTAGATGTAGAATCTGAATATAATAATACACTTATGTCAACACCAACCCAAGGCCTTAATAGCAATTAATAAAAAGTCATAAACTAGGTCGAATCATCGAAATATTTTCAAGGTTGTGGTCAGAAACTTGAGTATAACTTTTTAACCAAACAAAAAGTTTCCTTAGCATCAAAATAAACCGTCTTCTACAACCAGGGCCCATATTCTCAAATGCACATAGCACCTATCATCCGATAGTAATAGGTTTTCAAACTATCGGACTGCTGCATTTGCAGATCTCAAAATTTGCATAGAAGTAGCGAAAATCGATCGCAATAAATGTGCTGAATTTCAAACCTCAACCTTCCCGGGCTCGAAAGTTACAAGACCTATCACCAACTGGTAATAGATGCTACTCACACTTGAGAATTCGGGCTCTGGAGCCATAAATGAGATTTATCTCTGTAGTGTATAGCCGTAATACATATTTGCATCAGAACCAAGACAATTTATAACGTCTTATTGCAGTACCAGGTTAGGTGAAGTTGTACGCTTTCTGGTCAATGTGAAACCAGAAAAAAATTTTCAAGATATAAATACCATTTTGTCAGAGGCAAATATATAGAAGAGTTACCGTAAAATGCAAAACAAATATATTTTACTCGTGTATATTCTGCAAGCTTGCGAAAGGGTATTTTCTGTTGCCAGATCTCATCGTATTCTGTTTGCAGTCTCTGCAATAATTGTAGTGAGTATGCAAGAAATCACTGTGTGTCACACACGCCCATACAAAGGGAGCCACCCAGGCCTTGACCTTATCCAACTCTGGTCAAAACCAACGGATTGCATTAAGATTGAGTACTGAAATTGCGTTTAGCTTCTTGCTGGCATCGTTTGCGAACATTTTTCAGCATTATATATCGCGCGGGCACCCCCCCCCCGTCGAAAATTTCTGGATCCGTCACTGATGCTTGCGCGAGGTAGCAAAGCTAGCAAGCAATTTGGAGTGCAAGAAAACGGTACACAGCGTATGTTTATAACTCTGAAGCGCAGAAAATTGCAAACTGCTATGTATATTATTTTACTGGCGGCGTGGCTCTTGTGATATTTTGTGTATTGGGTTTGAGAAGAATTTCTGCTTATAATCGATTTTCAAAAAGAGTGCTACATTCCCATCGTCGGGTGTTGTATCTTTAAAATACCACAAGTCTTGAGTACCCCCCTCTCAAAGCGTATTGCAGCAATACACTGCTGCTCTCTGACTCAGATAAATACGCTTGGGGAGCCAGTAAATATGCTAGAATGTGTCGCGTATTAATATTTTTAGTTGTGACTGGCACAAGATTCTGCAGAATCAAAATTTTCCTCTTCAGCCAGAGAGAAAAATATAACAAGGTATTTCTGAGAGGCTTTCTGAGAGTATAGGGGCGATGTACGAGCAGGGTAGGTTTGACTTTTTTGGAAACGTTGAATCGACCTGAAAGAACGGGTTTTTTTCAGAATCAAACAGATAAATTGAAATGTATGAACCTGGAAAATGTTGATAAATGTTAAGTGTGTTGCCAAAATTATATTACTATTTTACTATTAAGTATATGTATCAACATTTTATAACACATGATAAGCATCCGGTACACGCTAAAAATGTTTCACATAACTAAAACTGACTTCTGCAGTTTGCTGGTCACAATCTCGCTAGTAACAGTAATTGTAGTTTCAATGCTACTTGAATTTAATTAGGATCAGATAAGTTATTGACAAAAATTTCTTTGTGTCCCAAGAGGGGCCTTTGAACCTTAAAAATCAAATTTTTCAAAAATTCAAATTTAGATGTGAAATGATTAGTGGGATGACATGAGAAGGCCAAATAGGCCACAACTAGCAAAATTATACCATTTTTAGGAAACAACGGCTGGCGAGAAGATAACGGAAAACACCTAAAATGAGTCTCCTCAGCACGCGGTTTGTTTATGGCTTCCTCACACAACTTGAATAGGGGATTTTGGGTTGCGCTATACTCGCCGTGCCCCGCCTGACAAGGGCACAGCAGAGCGGCGTTTGGCGGCGCGCGGCAGCATCCGGCGGCGTGCGGCACAATAAAGTATATATATAGCACAACCCTTACACTACGCAGTGCATACAGACGGAATCCGAGTTCTGCCCAACTCGCTCTGGGCATATTATAGATCGAAAAATAAATATGTGGCTTACAGTTGTCCCGTGGTGATTATGGTCCATTGCTATTATACCAGTTGGTTGGTGCAGTCAGACGCTATTCCGCATGTTGCAATACTAGAAATTGAAAACTAGCTTAAACTCGAACTAAAAGTATCATAGTGGTCTCATTTTAGAGTTTGAGTAAAAGTTAGAAATATACAAGCTTAATAAATGTTAGCCGAGCGTTGTCACAGTATACAACATAAACGTTGATATTATTGTGCAATAGTTTAAAACTGCATTAAAAGTTACTACTAACTGTACTGCAATTTTAAACTCGGCCATAATGCAAAAGCTAGCAGCAATAATGTATATTTACTGTTTCGAGTATATTTATATTTGCTCAAATATTCAGTTCTTTAAAGCAAAAAGGTTACAGCGTGTTGATATAGATTCTTGAGTTTGGTTGTAGGAATTAGTCATTACTACTGAAAATATAACTATATGAAGAATACAAATAGACTAGCAAAGAAGCGTCAAGCTCGACACACTGATGACATTATCTTATACTTTAACAATATTGAACAATTTAAAAACATTTGTCTTAAATTTAAGAAAAGCGATCTACAGATTTCACAATCGTAACTGAATTCGTATAAATTAGAAAGTGGCTATGAATTATATATCCTACATTTAGCAAACCGTTCTAAAGTTGGTTTCAAATTGGCATTAAAAAGCCTCAGAAAACTATACGAATACATTGTCACTATGAAAACCGTACTAGAGTTTGCCAATTTGCAATTTCATATACTGCTTGAAATAAATTAAAACATGTACACGCGAGCGTCTATTTCAAAATTTGTTTCATTCGAGTAATCCTAGTCCAAAATTGAAATATCAAACTTTTCATTTACACCATGCATTGTTTACTGTCAGCTGTTTCTCGTTCCACAGCGTTCTAAAGTAAGCTGAAGTAAGAAAAGTTTCAAATAAAAAGAATAAGCTTCCTTGAAACAAACTATCTCGATACGCTTTTAGTTTTCGGTATATTAGCACTAAATTTTAAGTCTAAAACCGTTGTCGCTACTGCGCTAAAATCTTTTTGCATTCTCAGTCGTAGTTGCTTGCTACATAGAGCAACATACCTTTTACAACAATATTCGTTGGGAACGAAAAATTTAAATTTTGTCTTCATTTTGCTATTAAAATGGACTTAAAGTAGTTTTCAAACTCTCTCTCTCTGTGTCTCTATAATAAGGTAGTGCTTCTTTGCTTCGCCTGTTATACAACTGCATTGCAAATATCAGTTGTTGCTTAAATAATTTTAACTCGATATATAAAATACCTCTTTTATAAACGAGAACTTTAAATAATATATACTAGTAAAAGTTTTAATTTTTTTGTATCTTTTGGCCCTATAACGCACATAGTAGCGCATTCACTACGCAGATACCTTCGAAAAAAGCATACGGCAAAACGTTAAGTGCAATTATGTTTGCACTATGCTTCTGCAAACTAGAATTTGAGTCAAGTAAAACCTTAAAGAAACATTAATTTAATTTTTGACAAATTTTTACGTCATAGAACACGGCCAAAGCATTTACTTATACAAAATAACAAAAGATCTGCCTTCGGATGTAAAATGTTTGCGTTTACTGCGCCCAAACAATGATTTCTATTTCCAAGTATTCAATTTTCCACTTTTTCATAAATGAATTAATTTTTTTAACGTTAACCATTTTACTAATTTTTGTATATATACAAAATTTAATAGAATTTTAGGCCAGCTCATAAAAATTCGTTAAGAAACTGTCTACTTGTAGCGAACCAAATAACGGAGGACTGATGTTTATTTTGGTTCACCGGGAAGCATCCTGTTGTCTTTCGATTACGGACTATCATTTATTACGGGCTGTTATCTATTATTAACCGTTCTCTTGTTATTTCAACTCCCTATTTTACTCGGAGCGCAGTCTCTATAATTTAAGTTACTAACATAAAACTAGACTTAAGAAACT
Source organism: Enoplolaimus lenunculus (assembly GCA_030248215.1). Lineage (NCBI taxonomy): Eukaryota > Metazoa > Nematoda > Enoplea > Enoplida > Thoracostomopsidae > Enoplolaimus > Enoplolaimus lenunculus. The sequence continues at coordinate 353,383 of JASANG010000627.1, read as the reverse complement.
AGAAGTATGCTTCTTCGAATATAGCCTTGCATTGAACTTCATTTGGCCCAGGAACCAGTAGTTGTGTACTGTGTTAAAAATATAATTGACATTCATGAACACTAATTAAGATTTTCGGACTCCATCAATTAACAGCCTTTAATTAGGGATATACCGTGCTATTCACTCTGACACACAACGAAAGGATCCCAAACTGTTTATTGGTCATCCGGCTCTAAGCTATATTCTTCAACATTAACCCTTTAACTCATAGAGTATACTATGACCAACTAAATGCAAGTAATATATGAGCAACACATCTCAGACGAAGAAAGAAATAAAAATGGAATCGCCATAATGTTCAACCTTTGCAAGCACAGAACCCGCAAATATAAGTTTTTGGCCAATCTCATGTTTTATAATCATTACCGTCAAGATAAACCCGAGATTCTCAATAATCGCTTAACTGATATCATTTGAAAGCTATTAACAATTATTTCCACTTTTGGCAACTGTGATTTTACCCGCTGGTTGTTACATCTCAAAGTAATCACAAAATACTCTTCATCTAATGTTTTGAAGCTAGTTCGTCTAAACTTAAAACGTCTCTCGTAAGCCGAAAATATAATACACTACAAGATATAAAGAACATGAAGTACTTTATATATACACAAAATATCAGAGTTTCTCAACTTTCCCAACCAAGGTCTAATCCATGTGAGCTCTCATGAAACGCTTTCTTTTGGTTTTGTTTTTATTCAAAGAATGTTGTCCGAACTTAGCTACGTTTAGGGAAGTCATATATTCTGCGATGGCGGGGTCACTGTTATACTTCATACTTAGGACTATACCCTGATAGTGCATCGGCGTAGCCAGGATTTTCGTTTCGGGGGGCATATAAATACTTTAAATATATACCTAGTGTATTAATCGTACAAAAACAGTCACTACACAAACGGCGCACAGGGGATCATAGTGAAAAAGGAAATTTTTCCAAAACCACTGTGGTGCCATGGCCCCCTTGACCCCTCCTGCCTACGGCCCTGTGCTAGAGTATCGCTATACTTGCTGTGCGCTGCCGTCCGCCGCAGTCCGTCATCGTCTGTCACCATCGTACGGTATGGTTTGTGAGTAACTCACGTACGCACGGTGACGGACGTCATCAAAAGTATACCGGTACCCTTAATGGTCCCCAGTTGCATCAAACGGACCAGGACACTTGTATACTTTCCCTACATTAAAAACTAGGAATAAAAATTTAAGCCTAAGCAAGGTTGGGCTAGTATTTTCCTAAACCTAAGGGTAAAATGTGGGGTACAGTGTACAACAGTCGGAATCGGTATCATCATACCGGCGCCGACGAATATATAATTTTTTCATAGAGATGAGCTTTTATACCAATAGTATAATACCCTCTTAGTTCGTGATTGACTCAAAATCCCAGAATACTCGCGCTATCCGCACGCTAAACTAATGACTTACTGAATATATATGCTTGAACTTACGTACTCTTCCGAAACATATATAAGCAAAAATATAAACCAAGAAATATATAGAAGTGTTTATGTAAAGACTACAAAGCTTATAATATATGTTGTGGACTACAAACATGAGCCTGAACGACCGAAAGAAGTATCTTGTCTCTATGTTGTCTTTGCATGTTGACGACAACGCTTTTAGGAAGGTTATATTTTTGTTTTCAACCCCCGTTTCGCTTCCCCCGTTCCATACTGGCAGCTTGTTTGTTTTATTTTCTTTCTTTGGTTGGTGACTCGCTAACGATCTTTCTGTCTTCGGCACACAAACACGGCAGTATGGCTTTCTAAACGGGGCGTTCACCCCAACCAAACTAGTAGCAGAGTATTCGCTCCGGCTTTTGTGTTCTCTGTGTTCCCTAAACCATGATGTGTACATGAATACTTGTGACGCTTATATAAGCAACATATGCTTTTATAAAAGTAGGTAGTCTGTACTGCGTTTAGAAATACTTTTCAAGCTCGTACTCTTTAAGCAGAAGAATAAAGTTCACCAGTGAAAGAAGCACTGATCAGTTGTGTTTTTTTGGTCAAGGCTACTCTATGCTTTTACTTTAGATAGACGCTACGAGCCTAAATGCTATATAGTTTCTAGATGAACGTTTTAGTTGGAATCCCTAAACACCGTTTCCTAGCATTGCAACTTTTGATAAAGTTGGATTGACCTTTGTTGCTTCGAAATGTATTTTTAGTTTCAAAAAGTGTCTGGATACAAAATCGTAAATTCCGTGCTAAAAATCTGTCTTAAGCTTTAATATTCACACGTGCAAGTTTTTTGCTGTGACAAGTGACAGCTGCAACTTGTTTGAACAAAAGTTACATAGCTGCAAATTCTTGTTGAAATATATCTTACAGATCGCAGATACAAGTTGCAGGTACAAGTTGATCGCTGCAAAATTGTGTGGGGGTGATTCGTTTTGTTGGTTGGGAATATTTTCTTGCCTGAAATCCAGCAAAAATGTAAAAAATGGAGCCGCAGGCAGTACTTACTACTACAATATTCGAAACCCTGGCAGAAACTTGTTAATTATAAGTTCAACACTTTGAAATTAGGTTCAATCTAAGATGTCACCCATTTTATGGCTTGGGATCACAATTAAAATTTGAAATATTTTTAGTTGTTTTTGCTAAATGCAATCGTTTTATGGAGGGTATAAGACCATTTTTATGCGGAAGCAAAAAACCCCCAATTTAGCGAACATAGAATCTTTACTGTCATCAAAAAATGTTTAACAAGGAGCCGAGATATCCGTAGCAAGCTACGCCACCCCTCGTTACACATCAGTTTACTACCGTAATAAGCGCGAACTTTTGAAACGGAACCGTTTATAAATTAGAATGCTCATAATAGTTTAAACCAGATTTGGTAAACAGTAAACTACAGGTAAATAAGAATACAACAAACACGTCCATATGTCAATAAATGTGTCAGAAAAAATGTAACACACTTTAGGAGTGGATGCAGGAAAAAATAAGGCGAATTTGCAGGCTAGGATCCACGGAACCAAAGCCATACCTTAACGCATAAACTTGGCGAACGCGGGGTCCGGATTCGTAGCATTTTTGAATTTTTAAATGTTTTGCTTAATACGAAATGGGGTTATATCATAAACGTCACCTCCGGCTGGATCCGTCCCTATACTCCCACATTGGGACTGTATGAAATCCTAACCGCAAGTAACGGCCTTTTGACCATTCAGTTCCGGTAAGCAATAATGCTTACTATGTGATGTGATTTCGTTAAATCAAAAAAAATATATATATGCATAAATTACGGGTTTGTGTATGTAAATCATGCAAGTATTTGATAATCCATGATAAGAATTTCATAGCTTTCCCACTGACACAGTTTCCCTGCACTACTCAAAAATGCAGAACCTGCGTGCTTTTGCGACAAACCAAATAATTATTCTAAAACTCGAAACATTTGTGTCCGAAAAGTATTTCAACGTTGTCTTTCGTTGTAGCTTTAAATATGTGTATATACCACGAACCCAATTTATTATTACGATTTGAACCAAAAACATTTGCGTGCAAACAACAGCTTAAGAGATATTTGAAGTATTTTAGCTACGGCAAATGTAGACCGCTCCGTGACTACATAATATTCTGAAGCGAAAAAGAGATGTGGCCAAGAAAATACTAATTTGGTTGTGTATTACATCCGACGAAAGTTTGGCGGAACAAAATCGCAAAGCTCAAAAATTTAGACAATATTGTTTAACGTTTAACCCCTTCTCATCTCACGTAGAGTTGGCTGTGAGTTACTCAGCGCAATGTGTGTATAAGTGAAATAATGCACAACGCACTGTGTATAAAACGGTTACAACATAATGCGTAGAACAAAATCTCCACAAGACGTAAGAGATCCATCGGACTCTAGCGATAAGTTCCTATAGCTGGGTGTTGATGGTAAATGCCTCTCACTCCATTAGTCGTTGTAAAATTCTAGGTTTAAAGTGGATTGAAGATGGAATAGAAAAAAATCACGTGAAAGAAGGGGTAAATGGAGAAAATTTCAACTTCTGTCTTTAAGTTCTAAATAGCGTTTTAACACAAAGCGAATAATAATAATAATAATATTAATAACAGTTGAAATTTTTTACAAATTTAGTTTAAGCTATTTGTTAAATCTGGATTATAGACAAACCACCGGGGTAAAATGTTTATCCAATTACAAAAGCGAGTTCTGAAAGATGCTGTTTGGTACGTGAAAAGCGTTTCAAATAACGTTTTATTTTTGACATTATTACTGAATCCACTTCGTACAATCCAAATTAACATTTCAAAGAAATAATTGTTTTGTTTCAGGACCAAATGTTTGTATTGAGCCCATAAAATCAATCGGAATCACTTCTTCTAAATACTTTAAAGGCGGCACAGGTTCAAGTAAATACAGTTCGGGTAGTCGGCGTTTAATTTCTTGAAATTTAATCGTAAACACATTCAAATAGCGCGTATCATGATACCATACTTGAGTTGGATCTTTGAGTTTTTCAACGAGTAACGAAATTGCATCTAGAATGTTTGCAACCAGTTGGGTGAAGAACTGAACCCTTGACTCCATGAATCGAATTGGAGCAATTGTTTCGGCATCATATTCTTGATCATTTGTTCCTGAAATAAAATTTATTTATCTTAAAGCATTAACTTAGCTTACCGTGACAATCTAAAAAAATTACTTCATGGATTGGTTATTACTTGAATTCAAAAATAGTTGGTTTTTATCAAGTGCAGATAATGTTTTCAACAAGAGTGTGCTACTGGGTACATCATTCTGTGTACAAAAGATTTTACCCAGCGCACGTTGCATTTTTGTCCGACTCCAATATTAGGTGGTCAAGTTTGACAATTTTTTCAATTTCACTCATTCAAATATTTCAATATTGTAAACATACTGGGATTACACTTTTAAAAAGCATAACAAATGCACGTTTCAAACATCAGCTACCCCTCCTTATACAAGAGGGTCGACCAAAGCGCAACACTCGGTGGTAGATTTTGTACCATGCCGAACCCCAAGAGTTGCATACTCTTGTATTATGCACTCTTGGCTTTAAATAGATTAACTTTTGCACTCTTTTAAGTGTTAATAATTTAATCGTTCGAATCTTAGGCTACATAGATCGGACTTTCGCGATTTTATATGAGAGCTTCCGGCAACTTCAAGACGGTAAGTTTCTTTCAACTTAATAAATTTTATAAAGCAGTAAGTTTCCCATTGTGTTTCAGACAATGTATCTCTTAACTGAAAACGTTGCTTTTCAGCAAAGAGGTTCTAACGTAGTTATAATCATTACTGAGTAATTCCGCTGCCGGAATTTCGATATGATTGAGTATGGATAGGTTTCTGCCAGCGCCATTTCAAATTTTCACTTAGTATAGCACACCAACACCATGCTTTGAGACGGCCAATGTAAAGAACAGGGGCGGAACAGTATTATAAGCTAATTCCTAAGTCTACGCCTAAGCCTAAGCCAAGCAAAAAATTAGTCTAAAGCTAAAGCTTATTCTATTGCAGTCCCATAGAAAAACGTTCCGCCCCTTATCATTACATGAGCCCTTTGAGGCTATGAAAAGTAAGGGAAACAAATTGCAGAAAAACGTAATTTGAAGGACTTTATATTCAGGATGAAAACTCATGCCAAACAAAAACTGCGAGAACAAAATAAATGTTTTTATCTTGCGATTTGAAAAACTTACAAAAGCAAAAACATTTAAATTTAAAATTCCGATCCGATTTCCGACTAGAAAACTGAATTCCGATTATCATTCTGCACTGCAAAGAGATTCTATCGAATGTCACCTTTCCCTCGAACTATAAATACATGAGTCGTTCTATGTTCCAATAAGAAAGAACCACATTGAAATATACTTACACTAAATCGTACAAACATCAGCCCATGTTACTTTTAGTAGTACTTCGTATTGAGAGTCGGATCCAGAAATTTCTGACGGGGTAGGGCTGGTTAATGTTTTGAAATGCAATTCTTCAAGAAATTTTCTGACAGCGAAAAATTGTAAGGTGGGGACCTTGTCATTTTTTACAAAATAATTTCTGACGGAGAAAAATTGTAAGGTAATGAGGGACCTTATCATTTTTTTACAAAAACTTTCTGTTGGTTGAAACAATTGTAAAGTAGGGACCATATCATCTTTTACAAAAAACTGAGGGACCTTACCACTTTATCACAAAAATTTCTATCGGGGTTTTCTCACAAGACCGAAATAGAGTTATATTTTAGAATAATTTTTTTGAGGCTTAAGCTTTGTTTCGGACTTGTGTTTATTGCGTGCGGAGGCTTAAACTTAGGAATATGTTTTGGTTGTTACAGTGTTAAAAGAAATATTGGTCCAAATCTTCAGGATCCGCTTTGATCTTAATATATTGGCACATAATGCCGATTTGGCAACTGATAACCCCACTCCCACACCCCCATCCGATTCCAATTAAATTTTAATTTTTAAGATTTGAATATATACTTTCGTTTTCTGAGATCTTATATAGACTACTGAGGAACGAAAAATGTATTTTCAATAGTTCAGAAATCTATATTTTTTCACGTAATTACTGCGTAAAAGCGATGCGCCGCAGTGAAATTGTGTCATTTTTTGCGTTGGATTACTAGTTTAGCGCATTTACTATTAATTTTTTAAATACTTTGTCTTAAAAATAATAAATTTTGTAAGCGATAGAAAAATTTTAATTTTGTAACAGATAAATGTGGCGCTTAACTTGTTCTCAATATCACACTATATTATAAAAATTTTTCTCGGCATGCAGTAACTATGATTGGCAAAAAACCAAAGTCAAACAGCTTTAAATTTTTACAAACAATATATACACACACCGAAAAAACCAAATCTACTCACAAAAGACATCAAGCATTTAGTTCAATATTCTGACTGAGGTTTGAATACAGACTGTTTCCGCCAGCTCCAGCTACTTTAGTCGTGAAACAATACAGATTATTAAATAAATTTACACAATAGCTTTTTGGATATACGGCGAATATCCGGATGCATATTTCATTAAAGACACATATCCGGATATATTTCATATAAGGATATCCAGTGTCCATCTTTACAGATAACTATTTCATAGAAACTTAAAATTATACACTTTACAGCACAAAATATTCCAACTTATGTCGAAATGAATTAATTTTTACAATACTCTCAAGTTTACCCGTCACTTCAGTTTGTTTGTCAGTATCGATCCGATCCGGTGGATTAGGTTTCGGAGCGGAATACTCAGTATCAGACACATTCGGGTTCACCAATAAAGACGAATTAGAGGGTCCATTATCAACATCCCCTCCTGCTTGTAGTCGTTCTTTACGAAGACGGCGTCTTTTGCGTCTAGAGCGGCTACGTTTACGCCGTTTGCCACGACTGCGATGAGAACGTACACTACTTTCGCTATCGTCTTCAGAGGATGAACTGCAAAATACAAAAATGGCTTCAGAATTATTTAAATATTGAACGATACTCGATTTCATAATTAATACCTTACTTTATACGTAGGATATAATTAATTTCGCGACTGGACATTTGATATTGAATAATGCGAATAACAACTCGCTTCTGCTGCTAAACTTAAATTTACACCCCATACACGAATGCTGATTTCACAGGAGGTAAAAGTTTTCTTTATTCCTTTAGTGTCATCTTATTTCTTATCTAAGGTCATTGTAGTGACCCGAAGGTAACTGATATTTATTTCGCCATTCTAGAGATTATATTTCTTGTTATTCAGGAATAGGCTGCTATATATTTTTCAACTCGCCCTCTTGAGCTTTATTTATTCCCATACCTTTCACTTTAGGTCATTAGCTGTTATTTAACCACGTTGTTTTAGCAATATGCTTGCAAACCTTGAGCTTACTGCTAAAAATATAAGTAGCATATATTTTTAGTAATCAAACTCGTTCTGAATAATATTCAGTTAAGGAAGCATTTGCTTTATCGAGTTACGGTAATTAACTTTCATGGACTTTAATTTAAGCGTTAGAAATCTATCTACATAAGTACGGACAGGAATTAGTTGATTCAGAGACGCAATTGGGACTCCTGAGTCTTATTACCTCACTTTGTTTTTCGGGTCACTAGTGTAAGCTTAATCCTAAACTAAACTAAGTTTACCAAACGTCAGCGTTCTAAATTATGAATTTTCACCAGCTCATAATATGTCTACTGTGATGGGTACAAAAAACAAACTCTTACTCAAACGATGTCTCTCTTTCTCGCCGTTCCTGTTCTGTAATCGGCAGTCGGTAATCAGCGCGTTGCACCGAACTCCTCCGGCTTCTATCACGCTGACGTCCTTCCAGCAGTTCAGCATCCGCAATCAACCGTCCTGGTACATCCGCTTTAATCCCTACTTCCGGTTGCAATAGCTCTGCTTGCGTCGGTTCCCATATTACCGGAATTGTATTCACCAGTACATCAATGCTCACAAAGTATTCACTTAAATTCGCGATTACGTGCTTTACGTAGCCTAAATGTGCGTTCGCCAGCCAACTGCCGATTACTTGTTCCCACCGTAATGTACCGCTCAGGCAGATAAGCGATTCACGAAGTCGAAAGAATGCTGCGACTTCTGCTATAGTCGTTCTTTGATACTGCGAACCACTGGTAATGGTTAGAACATTTTCGATACCAGCCTGAAAATATATATTAAGACAAAATCTATATAATCATTCTTGTGCATGTTTGCAGAGTTTAAGTTTCGGTATAGCGAACAAGGGGAATTATTGGTGTTTAACAAGATCAAATCCAAACGTAAAAGGATCGTTAAACCAAACTGCTTTTAAGGTTAGTTTGAAGAATAAATCGCTAAATCAAGTCGTTCACAAAGACTGGAAAAAATTTCCTGTCGTTTTCAGTTGCACCTTTTGCAGTTGAAAAATTCGACTTTTCAGCCGTTTTGACGCTTTTTTCCGTCGTAGCGATGTTTTGTGTTTGCCGAATATACGAATTTCAAGTGGCCGCAATATTTTGTGCAATATTTGGTTGCAGTAGTGTTCAATATCGAGCAAATGAACGTGAAAGTCTTTGACGAAAAGTCGACGTCTGTACGACTAAAAGTAACAAAATTGAAAACATCTGTACTGGTAAATACTTCATTAACACTCAATTTTTTGAAAAAACCATGATATGCATATAGTTAGCCAGCAAATAATAACGGAAACCAATTCGAAAATCACGAATATTAATATTGTATGATCTAAAAATGAATGAACAAATATAAATACTGAAAATACTTATGCTCTCGGTGAAAAAGTGTAACTAAACAACTGTCTCTGGTTTTATAACGTTAATAATAACAAGGCAGAGTTGTGAAAATTGATAATTTTACAATACTTACGGCTGAAATTTAAAAGGTACTTACAGTGCTTATTTCTTCAGGATAGTTAACGAACTTTGTCCGCCCCACAGAACGCGGCACTATAATCATGCTTTAATCTGAAATTTTCATTGCATCGTTCGATGTCATGACCATTCATCGCATGACAACTCGCCGTTCGACAACTCGGAATTAGAAATTTCATCGACTCAACCACTTGTCGACCATAAATTATACTTAGGCTTGGGCGTAAGCTTAATAGGATTACGCTTAAGATTCCGCTTACATTTATTAATATAGGCTTTTAGGGACTGTTGGGTGACAAGTTGTCGGTCGGCGAATTGTCGTTGATTCACATCGTTCAATGTATTAATTTATAAAACGCACAACTGGGGTAATCTAGTAACCTGAAAATATTTGAGCAGCGAAATACTTGCAAACATTTGAACCGTTTTAAACATAAAGCAAAAAGCTGAAATATTACAAAACTTTGGTGCAGGTTTTAGAATTTTCACAGAAAAAGTTAACTCACAGCTCTAATTTTTTCAAAACTTGCAAAGGGTGATGATAGTTGAACCTACCTCTGCATGCAAGGCTCTGACACAATTATATATTTCTACCGCTAAACACCGAAACTTTTTTAGATATTTTGTCCGAAAATGTGCTAAACCAGAGATTTTGCCAAGAATAGAATTGAAAAACCATTTCTACACAGATATTAAACGCCAATAATGCCTATCTAAAATCTCACCTCTTGCAATGTAGCTATATCTTAAACGGTATTGCATCAAACCTTGAAAACATACTTTGTATTCTATCTCGAAAATTCATCAATCAGTATATACTTACTGAATCATGTAATGAATTTTGATGAAAAACGCTGTCTGTGGCTATTAAGTGTGAAGAAAATAGAAACACAATAAGCAACTGCAATACTGTGATCACTCAAAGCAGTTTATTAAGCAGTTTCATTCACAATAGGCGACAAGTATAAAATCAAGTAATTCTAGGTTAAGAATTTTAACTGAACACGGCAAAGTGTAAATCAATGAAGGAAACAAATATAATGATCAAAATAACGGAAACGGAAAACGAATATAAAAGTATAACAATTTCATTCGTCCCATGTTACTTTTAGGGGCGTCCAGGTTCCTGTTGGGTCTATTAAAGAGTAGGTTTAGATTCTAGTTAACACTTTTTGCTTGGTTTAGACTTACGCTTAGGAATATGCTCGTTCTTACGCTTAGGAATAATGTTATAATATATACTGTTCTGCCCCTGTTCTTTACATTGGCCCTAATTTTGAGCTTACAAATAACAGAATTTCCGTTAATTCTATAATGGAAAACACCGATTTTCACCGGAAATCAATATCCGGCTATACCATGGAACACGGCAACCAGGGTGCAACCGGGGAAGAAAAATACAGGAGTCGGAGATCACCAAAATTTACCGGACCGCGCCTACCATTTTCTTATTCCTAGGAAACGACCTCAGGTACCTGGGGCCCTCGCCAAAGCCTTTCGGCCATGGGTGTTCAAGAACTTTTGCACCTGCGGCACAATTCAAGTTAAACATTATGACACTGACGTTTTGTTTGACGTTTCGCTCACGCAGGGTCTTATTCCATAATATATTGAGCCAACTAAAGAACATGGGCGGAACATTATCCCTAAGCCTAAGCGTAAGAATGAGCATATTCCTAAGCCTAAGTAAACCAGGCAAAAAAATTCGTCTGCACCTTAAGCTTCCTCAATTCTAGTTTCACAGAAAAGCGTGCACCCCTGATCTTTTCATGGGTCTATATTGGCACGCACACATACCCCGTTTGGATCAGCTGTCGTGTCTGTGACTTAGTGTTAAATGATTCCTTTGTATTGCTTACAATTTTAGATGCAACGTCGATGTGGCATCAAATGTATCACTCTGTTAATAAACAACTGTTATTTTACTTACATATCGACAAAAAGTACGATCTAATTAAAGAATGAGAAACTTCAGCCATGTGTAAAACTTGTATGGTTATGAATCAATTTTCAATTCCATTAATATATCAAGCAAAACAAAATTATGCATCCGTTTATATAAGTAACTTCAATCTTGCCCTCAAAACTTGTGTAATGTTAAAGAAACTTCGATACTGCCAGCTTTTCGATAAACAAGTTTACAATGTGTACCTCGCAGCATTAAGTTTCTCACGGCGTTTTAAAATTTAACACTAACAACACGCATAATAATGTATCACAGCACCAATAACCCTACATACCATGGAACAACGAATTAACGACGCAACACAATGAACGATGGAGATGAACATGCCTTGGCAATTGACATTAGGCTGGCATCAAATCCACGATTTGACCGAATCCAAATCCATTCTAATTTGCCGAATATGTAAGCATATATTTCCGAAACTTATTTTATGTGTCTTTTTCACGACCGAATCCGAACAGGCGGTTTTCGTCGAATCCGAACATTTGCTGCCATTCTGATTGACACTAATACACTTTCACTTAAAACTAGCTTAAGCCAAAACCTAAGTTAACCACAATCGAACAAAAGGTCAAAAACTGGGGTGCAGCATATAACACCTCAGACTTTAAATAATCGCTGACACAAGACATTACTACTGGCTTAGCCATTTCTACGTTTGTCTTAGAAAATGTTGAGAAACTCTCAGCAGCCATATCTTTAAAACCCATGAAATCCAGTATATTATCGAATTAAACAATAAAACACCAAAATAAATACCGTTAATGCTTTTGTAATTTATATTTTGCTAGCACACACAAAATCACTAACGACAATTATGGATAAACAATACTATCCGTTTGCATAACAGTGATTACCACACATTGATACGTATGGAAAATTCGAATAAAATTTCCGTGCGATAAAATTTTTTCAACCGACACTGCAATGTTTAGCAAAGATTAATTGCTTTTAGAAAAAATCTTCATGTGTGTAGCAACTACAAAACTCTCAAAATCAGACATAACATAACAACATCCAAATCTAACATTTTGTCAGCTGTTACAGATAATATCATTATTAATGTCTTTTGAGTTGCTCAGGCAATGCCTCTATAAAATACATAAAAACAACCAAAATCAAAATCAATTCACCCTTACTGCACAACCAATAGTATTAACTACAAAACTAAAAGTTTCCAATTAAATATTATTGCAACTGTAATTAATACCTTCGGTTAAAAAGTTGAAAAGTGTCAGCAAGCGCATATCGTTGTAAAACAAACATACAGGCCCATGTTAATTACAGAGGCCTGTTTACCGACAGAATGCAGACCTAGAGACTAGGAGGCTTAGGTTTATGCTTTTAACGTGGGCCAACATGCTAAATTTTAAAAAGTTCTAGTCAACGCTGATTTGAAAGTTGTTCGGTACCAAGTTTAAACACTTAACGATAACTATCAACATAAGCTAAGCAGGGAGTAAACGGATAGTAAAATAACGAAAACTTATTGAAGTATAAAAGTTTCAAGATGTTTTATTTATCTACCAACCATTGAGACGCGCAAATATTCATCGGACTTTCTAAAATTTTAAAGAAAAAAGCGGTTTCATATTGTTCAAACGAGAACCCAGCGTGATACGATTGTTTTTCATGCGAGTCAATTAAGAATTATATATTATAACTGGCCTCGATTAGGTCCCGGCAAAAATCGTTTTGGCCCCGGTGCATATTAAGAATCATCTTTTCTGCGTTTTCATTATTAGGTATTTGTAAATACCTAAGTTGCTAGTAGAAGCTGCACAGCCGTGAAGTTTTTGCACCTAAGTTTCTAATTTCATGCTGATAGTTCATAATTTGCAACAAAACTGCAAAATTCTTGTTTCTGAGCTTTTAAATACCAGAACAGAAAAGTAATAGAATTATAACAGGAATTCCACCAGTAACAGGAACTTCAGTGGCATAATATGGTTAATACTATAATACACCTTATTTCAATTACAATTATTGCTAGCCCGTCAACAAACGTAAATTTAGACGTAGTAGTATGCCGTATATCGCAACAATCCGGTCAGCCTGGAATCAAAATGTTTTCCACCAAATACCAAACATAGTATTTTGTTGACACTGCCACAAAATTTCCCGAACTGCAATTGCATAAAAGCACTTTGCGGCTTCTATTCCAACATATTTGCACGGTATATCCAGCGTAATAACCAATTAAATAGCATGTAAACTTTATTGAGCCAACCTAGTTCTTCTCTCAAAATAAGAACCATGCTAAACTGCACGTCGTTCCATTGTACCCGCAAAGCCGGCCTCACCTGGCACCTGCTACTATCCGAGCGCTGCAAGTCATCCCAAACTCATGAGCCAAGCACGTCAACCAATGTGCTCATAATTTTTCTCAACGTCCGCTTGAAGAAATATCGTCATACATTTATCAGAAATAATCCGATTTCAAATATAGTCCTTGGCATAAATTCCATCTTCAAAACACCAAAATCACGACAGACTTGTTTGCAAATGATTCTTGGTCCCTGCGAACACACACATAAGGCTGTACGCGTCTGCGCTTAGCAGACGAATCTGTTCATCAGACCATGTTTGTGTTGGCAGATTTTGGATAAACAGCATAATGTTCTGAAGAGAACAATAGTTGATTCCTACTATAATGAACAAACATTAATTGCACAATAAACTTCCGATATTTCGATTGACAAAAACTGACAAATTTTGATAAACTTGTTATCGACAAAAATCAAGAAAAAATATTCAACTCATTTTTAATTGCTCTCATTAAAACAAAAGCAACATAAAACAACGTTTCTACGTTAAAGAAAATTTCAGAGAAATAAGAAACTTAGTTAACCGCAGCAAATAATCTCAACATTTGTAACTTTACAAAAACAAAGTTGTAATATACAAGACAACAAACGCATACCTGAAAATCTTTTTGTTGCAAAATGGGTCTAGACCATATACGTAGAAACGCTGCGCATAAATAGATGTGAAAATTTGAGAATCCATTTGGTTCTGACTAAAACAAGTATAAATATTTATAAGGGTGGCGCTAAACTTGTCGTGCAGCGCTGCCCGTAGCCGTCCCTTGCCATACGGTACCATTCGTGAGTAGTTTACTTGCAATACCACACGGTGACGTACGGTGTGGGATGGCGACAGACGTCATCAAAAGTATAACGCCACTCTACGGCGTGTCATTATTGGGTTGCGACAAGAAAAGGTCTAAAATTAAATTCAGTAACTAAATTAATCTCGCGTTTCTGTATACTTCTCCATTGCTTTACTGGTAAAACCGACTTAGCTAACCAAAAGACTTACCAGGTAAGTATCCCACAGTCGAATTGTGGCACGTAGCGGTATTTCACGCATCAACAGGTTATTCATCCACCGAAACGCAAATTGTAAATATTCAACTTGATTTTTAATCAAATGAGAATGGAGTGAATCTGAAAAATAAAGATAAAAAGTAAAATTGTGAGCGTTAACTATCTCGTCACAGTAGCTTTTTATACTCTCATGTTTTAAAGTGGACTAATAAAGTTTACTTTCATACAACAGCTTTGGTATTCTTACCACGTGTGATTATGTTAAATTTCACCACATTGTAACAAAAATAAAATTCTATGTTAAAAAACCAAACAACACTTCCAAAAATTTCAAAAACAAGGCATTTGCCTAAAAGGCAAATAAACGGTCACCGCGAGTCAAACAAAGCAATGAAAAACTTGAATTGAGTTTAAAATTTAATATACATGCAGAAGTGAAACATGGATTTTTCTATATCTTGCAAGCCTAGTTTACTTAAAATTGAACAAATTTTGGCAATATTTGCATAAAATTTGCAATTTTCACATCGTTCGAATAACATTTGCTGGTCATAAATCGTTTTGTGTATATATATTTTTTTGCTTAGGCTTAGTCTTAGGTATAAGCTCATTCTTAGACTTAACCTTACACATAGGTTTAGGAATATGCTTATTCTATCTAGTGTTACGGCCCGTTCTATAAATTGGTTCATCACATAAAAACCGGTCCAAATTGATGCCTATTGTTTTCAAGGTTTTAACCAGTTTTGATAGATGATAAGCTACCAGCATAACACTTTAACTGTGAAACATACGCCCTGAAAAGGGCATACAAATGCGTATATTTGTAAAAAAATTTTGCTAAAAATTCGCCATGAGAGTTTTAAAAACGTTCTCATATATTCACTACACATATTTCTTTCAAAATTGCCGCTAGTGAAAACAAGAGTCACCGCCCGAGGGCGGAGACAATAAGACGGATTATTTTTGAAATAACACTGTACGCCAAACGTTGAGGCTGAAAAATACGACAGACTAAAACATAGTCACAATTCAATATTCAAACCACTGTATTTCTCGCAATGTTCAGTTTAAAACCCGCGGTTCGTAACTCACTATCAACGCGCTCCATCAATTCTTCCAGCTGCTTAATCTTGCGTTGAACCCCAGGTTGAGCAAACGTGTAGTTGTCTTGAATCGAGTCTAACAATCGTGTAACACACCAAAACGAGTCAGCTTCGACGATGTTGCGTTTGTCAAGATCAAGCCGAGACAAATCAAACGTGCCGACATCCGTGTCTGCAACAAAACCCGCTGTTCAATGTGATCAATAGATTGTGTAAAAAATTATAGCACGGGACGTTACACACAATAGCAACACATGCTGGTTAATATATCGTCGGTAAAATACATTAAATATTTATAAATTTACCAAATATTTCTGCGCTATAGTTCTTGATTACGTTCGGCACCGTACACAAATTGCTGTACTGTCTAATACCACATAATCTATATTATAAATGCGAAGTTGTGGTGTGTAAGCAACACGGCATTCTTATATTTTGCTTAAATTAGCAAAGATTTTGGTTCAAAAATTCGATCGAAACTTTGAAATTTTGTTAGTAGTCGTACGCGATTTGGAACTGCTTATGCTCTGTTCCCATAATTTATTCAATAACTTTTGCCTTGGCTGACCTTCACGGATGAATTCGGACAGAAACACTACAAAAAACGGTGTCACCAAATCATTGATTCCTTGTACGTAGCCACTAGCCGGATGTCGTATTGCCCAAATGTAAAGTATGCGTTCAAACATCTAAAAAGAAAAAATGATAACTGTTATGAACAGTTCATAGACAGTACTTTATTCTAAAGCTGCATTTAGATGTAAAATTGTAAACTTAACACATTAAAACACTAGTGAAATAAACTAAAAATCCAGCGTCTAAATTAAAATATATCGAAACTTAGTAAAAATTAACAAAATTACTTCCTGAACCACTTTCTGTTGAAAGAAGGGTATAAGTGGGCACATTCGAGGAATATCAATATGGATCTAAAACAAACAGTCAACACAAGTACATTTTAAGTACTATGATTAATTCTTGCTCGGCTTAAAAAGATTTTTATCAAAATTTAAAATATTTTCGGTCCCTGTTCTGATTTATCGGTAATTTCAGTCGAAGAGTTTTTAAAAGCTAAAAACGATTTGAAAATTTAGCTGAATATTTGATTACGAAATTTTGGTCTCTGTTTTAAACCCAAAAATCAACACTCCGGTTCCAGTAAACTTTTTTGCCGAATGTTCCGGGAATTTCGATGGTGAAATTCTTTATAGTTTTACATAAATTGAATCGTTCGGCGCGTTTGGCTTTGATTTTTTGGTAAAGTTTTGAAAACGAAATTCAGGATTTCCTAAAACATAAACCAAAAACCAAAATTCCTGACAACACTTAACAGATATTTGTCAAAATTACCAGATTAAACATTGTTTAATATACTCTAATTTCACGTAACCTCAGGCTCCGGCTATAGCAAGTTTTATCGACCTCCGGCTATGGAATTTTTCACTTCCAGCTGCACCCTGTAGAACATAGATACTGAGAGAATGATGGCGTACAAAAAGAACATGTGCAGACTACACAGGTCCATTATTACATGTCATTTGTTCCATCTGCAATTAATAACTGTCAACCACTTCAAATGTATTTGCTTAGATTATAAAACTGTATGCAGTGACGATAACATAGCTACCTGTCTGAACGTATCTTGGTGCTGTTCGTCATTGCGCGTATAAAAGTATTGTTCAACAAAGCTAAAATATTCTTCACGTTTATTCCGCAGCGTCACATCTCGACGATCTGAATTGGACGGTAGATAACCCTGCGAACACAATAAAGTAACGCAAAAATACTGAATAGAAGAAGAAAGTATTAAAGTATGGCCATGGCCCACAGAGATGCGCGGTCTGGGTCAAAAACCGAGACCCGAGACAGAGACCCGACCACCGAGACCTAGACTGTTTTGTCCCGGTCTTGTTTAATTTTTACCGTACCGAGCATAAAAATAATTTTTTTCTAACAAAAATTTTGAATGTTTTTTCGTACTTGTGTCATTCTAGCATAACGAAATGTTACATCTACTCAAAATTTATAATACTAAACACAAAAATTACTGCAAAATTTTATTTTTAGCAAAAACACATTGACAAACAGATACAGGAATATAATAACACGACCCCACGCAACAACAGGTATATAACACGACCCCACGCCACTTGTCTTTCTCTTTTGGTCTCTGTTTGAACCCAGCGAAACTCAAAAAACCGAGAACAGCCAAATCCCGAGACTTACCGAGCGAGGCCGCACATCCATAATGGCCCATGTGTATATTATAAAGGTCTGCCCACTGTGAGACAGAGACTGGGAACTTGGAGACTGAATGATCATGTTCAGTTCAGTCTTAGGCATAGGCTTAGGTTCTTGCCAAAATATTTATATTTTAAAACATTACTGTTGCGAGATTTAAATCTCAAATTTCTAACAAAGCTTAGAGGACAACTGGCGTTAGACAAGTTCCAAATGCACTGTTTTTGTCTATATGCAACTTTACTCAAGAATTATTAGAGGAAAACACAAAAACATAAATTGGTAAACAGTAGCATATACTTTATAAAATATCGCTAAACGAAAATAAAAGAGCAGCGAGAACTTACTGCTAACAAACGCCAAGCCAATGGGCGAAGCTTTGAAGGTATGCCTTTCCAGCATTCCTTTCGTAAATTATCTATAAGTACACACATTAATTTGCATTCACACGGAAGCTACGGTAAAAATGAAATGGAGCAAATCAGTTCGAAAGCACAACTTGATCCACCACAATTGAAATAATATGCACAACTTTGTATTGAGTTCAGTCATAACACATGGTTAAAATTTGAGCTAACTAATTTACGTAACAAAACATCTCCATCAAATTAGCAGTGTATGCCAATTATGGTTGTACAAATAAAAGAATTTGAAAAACGGCAAAAATAGCTTTAGGCTTAAACAACTATGTAGTCGATTTGCCATAAAACACTAGAAAGCAGATACAAACGAATTCCTGCAAAAAATTCGAATCGAGCGCCCGTTAATTAGCTATTTGGCTGAATATCAAAAATGCATAGCGTCAAATATGTACCAGTAATACTCACCCATATTAACATTGCTATCCGCAAGCATTGCCTGAATTTTCGATTCAATATCGGTACAATGAACTGAACCAAACCTTCCAACGTTGTTCGTACCACCAGTGGCTGGATCACCATTCAGTTCGGCTTGAGATTGCAACGTTAGTGTAGAGGTCGACCCTGCTGAATTTGCACTTGTTCCTATACGGCTCCCGGCGTTTTCGAGGACCGACGACTGTAGTCCACTGGTACCCGATCGAGCGACGTGAGTCGGAGACACTGATTTTGTTTGCAGTTTGGTCGGTGAAGAATTAGCTCCAGGTACCACGCGACCAGCTGCACTTACCGATGTAGACACCGAAGGCAATTTTGGATAAAGGCCAGGCACAGATGACGTTTGCGGCGAGAATGCAGAATCAGATTCTGGGATTGGTTCTATAAAAACAGGCATCATCATCATCATCATTTGCGTAACCCATAGGGTCATTTGCAGCTCGCGATTTTATCAACCAATAACACAAAGCCACTTCTGTCCATAGCCAATTGTCGTAAAAGAGTCAGATAGTCACGTTTGAAAACAGCCACATTTCGGTTTACGATATCATGGACAGGTCGACAGCATGCTACACTCGTAAATGGTTTGGCCTACGTAAAAAAGCATTGCTTTATCTTTTGTCAGTAACATACAAAACTGAAGGCGTTTCACGAGTTTCCTATATATACCGACGTACAGTTTCTAATGTTACCGACCAATACTGTTACCTGCAAAAAATAAGGACCAGAACTACCGCAATTGACTCACGCTACAAAAATCGCTTACCCCTTTGAGTAGCAAGCAATTGCATTCCGTGGGTTTTCGCTCGAGTACTCCGTACCGGATATTGGTTAATTGTATTATCTGCAACGCCCGCTCGACCAGTACTGCTACTGTTAATATGTTGTTGTAGAACAATGCGTGCCGCGGACGCAGCCGCGTCAGGGTTTATTAAGCCATCCAAGGGCCGCGAACAGTCTTCGTCTAAGGCCCATGCATCAGATACACTGAAAGATATACTAATCAATAATAGATGTACAGTTTCCATAATGCTATGACCTTTATCAGTACATAGTTTGCTGTTAAAATACTTCTTACCAGCTTTTCGAACTGTTATAACATTCCAGAGACAACATGCCAAGAAGAAACCAAACCACAATTCAATAAAAAACTGCAAGTGAGTCATAAGTTTATTATCTACGCGTTCAAACGTCAAAGTTTGAACAAAATATCAGGCAATGTTCTCAATAAATAATTATTCCATACCAGAGACTATACAAAATACAAAAAACAAAAGGCCTAGCCAGGGTGGGGTTTTTAGGAGTCGCACATCCCCATTTACAAATTCTCATAGAACACACACCACCGTTTCCAAAAGCCTGGCGACGCTTATACAAAAAAACTGCGTTTACCTCGCATCAAATGAATGAAATTTCACTTGTGCAGGATCGGGTGGTTCGCCAATACCAGAGGATGGATAGCTGACAGACTGCAAAGCCGACGATGACGATGACGGCAAGCTAAATAAACATATATAAAAGTAACTGAGAAGAAAAAAGAGAAATAATCAAGCATCATAACAAAATACTCTGAAAACTGTTTTTGCATATTAAACGGATCCGCAGGAAGCCATTAGTATATATGTCTGTACATAATTTGCCAAGCATCACTCTATTCCGAGTGTTTTGTTCCGGTGCTTTCGTAATAACCGCTTCCGGAATTTTTCGGCGAAACCGGAATTGGATGCAACTCTATTTTAATTTCGACAACGCCGTACTTGATATATATGTATGCCAAAGCCATAAATAAAACTTACGCTCCTGTTCCAAATGCAGTTTGCTGATCAACTTTCAGTGGGGGGAACTGAGCTCCATAAACTGGCTTGATGCTAAAACAATAAAACCTTGATCATAACATTTAAAAGTATATATGAGCTCAACAACACGTTTTCAACATATTTTGAAGTGTATGCAGAAGTAAAATTTGAGATGCCAACTGACCAGATCTATCGATGCGTAGATATCAGGGTTCTAATTATAACCCACACTAAATTTAGCCGGAAGAGGAACTTTCCTGCGTTCTGCAAGATCGCAACTTCGGCAGGAAGCGAGAATTTCAGGCTACCAGTCTCAGATTTAAAATCCAATGCTTTGGAAACATGCAATTTGTTTTTCGTTAACGCAATATCACTCAAACGCGTCAACTTGCCGTCCAGGAACATTATTTCTGCGATTCCATGTTGTCTGCGAAGTCATTTTCATTGGCGATGTTATAAACTTCAGCACAGAATTCGCATTATGGATAGGTAAACAGAATGCGAATTTACTGAAGTAGTTTATAGTTTATGCGTACGACAGTGAGCCACCGAACATTACTTTGTCATCACCTACTCGCGTTTTCAAAATTGACTATGATAACAACTAAATTTTTTACGAATTTGCTTAATATTGTATCTGACAAACGTAGAATGAAAAACAGAAACAATCTAACGCAAGCACCTACGTTGGCTGTTATACGATAACCTTTGAAAAAGTGTTTCAAGGCTTTTAAATTCAGTGGACCTGTGGGCAGATGTGGAAAATTGATAGTTTTAACATTACAATTTCCAGCAGTGGAAAAACTAATATGCTACTAGCTAAATCTCTTCTATTAAGATTGCTTTACAAGTTTTAACATTACACTTTCCAACAGTCGAAAAACTAATATGCTACTAGCTAAATCTCTTCTATTAAGATTGCTTTACAAGAAAAAGCAGTATGGATGTCTGACCGCAATGGCGACACACGGTCACCCAAGTTTAAACGCGCGGATAACAAGATTGCAAGGTTTTTTCAACAGTTTTTTGCCATCTGGAACGTGATACAAATTGAAATTTGGCCATGTCGCTTTGCAATATAGCAACTGCACAACGACTGCTCTTAACTGTTAATGCAGGACTCTGGTAAATTTGTCAAAACATTTGGAAAACCAAAACTCGTTTAAAGATGTTTTAATAAAGTGAAAGCGACAAACCATATGTTAAAACTTGACTTAAACATTAAAATTCGACTTTTATGTTCCTGCAACTCAACTCTGTTTTTCAAACAATAAAATATATCATTTATTTGCGAAGCAACGCAACGATAGAAATTAAATCCAGGAAATGTTATTAGCACGTTTGTACAAATTTGTCGTTTGATGTTTTCTAAACAGTGCTCTCGGTTCACCGACTTTGCGGATATGTGTTCTAGCAGTCAAATGCAAGGGAAGGACGTACACTGCACAAAATAGTGAGTCAAATTGACTCTTCGGAATACGCTTTCCGGACTACGCAAACTGGTCAAAATTCGAATCCACCAGAGTCAAACTCGACTCACGGAGTCGCACGTTTAACTCTGGCGAAGTCGAATTTTGAATTTTGACTCAGTTTGTGTCGTCCGAAAAAGCCTGTATCGGAGAACGTCAATTTGACTAACCGTTTTTTGCAGTGTAAACGTGTAAAATCTAACAACGTCGAGCTAGCATTACTTTGAGCCTTGCCTGAAAAGTTTTGCTCCTGGTACAAGAGTTTTAGCAACCACAAACAAACGACTCCGACAAACTCACTTTCCTCTTCAAACTAAACTTTAATAAGCTCTGGAAAAGGCAAGCCAAATGCCAAACGTTTGCTAAAGCCTTTTTAACTAAAGCCAGAGCCTAAAGGCCTATGCCTTTAGACTTATCTTATTAGCCTGTGGGGGCGGAAAAATGCATAAAAGCCCCACAAAGTATTGATATAAAATCACTGAACGATGCCCCTCCAACAAACAATTTTACACCCTCCGGCATGCTGAGCTGGCTACAAACCTGGTCATGACAGCCCGGCCTAACGAACATTTTCAGTCACCGCCTGATTTTGCAGTCAAGATTTGCACAGTCGAGCCCAATGCAAGAAAACCGATATTTACTCTAAAAGAGGCGTCCCGTTTTCCTGCTGTCCAGCAAGGTGTCGTCGTGCAATCACTAAGTTTCTGACCCCTGTCGACTATTTATGCTTGGAAATAGAAATCTGCGATAGTTCTGTTTCGAGCTAAACAACAAAACGGGACAGCTTCATATTTTCATTGGAAAACGGAAAACAGGGCAGCTTTGCATGGAAAATGAAAAAAGGCAAGCTGTTATGTACTTGTTTAGCTGGGTCTCTTACAGAAGATCGACAGGCCAGTTGGCGAACAGACAAAAGGGCGTCCGAATAAATTGAAACGCCGTCCGGACAAAACGCCGCCTACAAGGTCGTCAAATTTTTCTGTCCCCGCTGGCCTGCAAGAATTTTACTCAACAAATCAGTTAACCAGCATCCAGAATTCACTTATAGCTCAGTGGAAATCATCAAATTTTTCTGTCCCCGCTGGCCTGCAAGAATTTTACTCAACAAATCAGTTAACCAGCATCCAGAATTCACTTATAGCTCAGTGGAAATCATCAAATTTTTCTGTCCCCGCTGGCCTGCACCAATTTTACTCAACAAATCAGTTAACCAGCATCCAGAATTCACTTATAGCTCAGTGGAAATCATCAAATTTTCTGTCCCCGCTGGCCTGCACCAATTTTACTCAACAAATCAGTTAACCAGTCTGCTGGTTATGTTCAATTTTGTAAAACTACCTTTCCTCATGTCTCCAGGACATTCGGAATTCCTGCTTCACAATGTACCAAAAGCTTTATCTCACAGAAAAATTTGCAATTTGTGAATGCAATAAATCTATTTTGCATTATACAAAACCCACTTTTCTATAAGCAAGGGCTATTTTAAACAATATCCAAAATATTTTAATGACAATAAAATGTTTGAAATCTCTGGTTCTACATAACGTGTATATTGACACATCTGCCGTGTCCATTATTTATTTATTAACTTCGCAGATTTAATTTGTTCAACGAACCTAAAGACTGTCTTCCTTTTAATAGCATACTTTGAAATAAGCCTCGGGATCCTAGAGGTCAAAATTTTGTCGCTGGCTGCTCTTGCTTGTGTGCTCGCGAATAACTTAATGTGATGTTACATTCCCAGTTGAAATGAAATCCTGGTTACGTTCCCCTGGTTCATTAATACTTTGCACAGCATAAGTACCATATTTATAATTTTTATATATTGTTCCGTTTATATAATCAGGGTATAACCGAATATCGGTTTTCGTTTCCGGAAAAATCGGTGTCTGTTTCTCTTTCCGTTATAGAAAACGGAAATTCTGTTATTTTTATGTTCAAAATTTAGTTATAAATCACGTATATCTGGCAATTATATGTTGCAGATGTGCTGCAATTGTTTGAAACGGAATATAAATTATGAAATTCATTCAAAATCTTAAAAATTTCGATGCAACCGCCAATTTTTCTTTCGAAATTTTTGAAAAACCGGTGAATATATGCAGTCTTCAGTTTTGTTTGCAGAAAAACAAAACATTCTTGTAACTTTTATACTTCAATAAATATCCATTTTCCGTTTCCGTTATTTTTACTATCTGTTTACGCCCTTATATACCCTGTATCAACACACCATAGAATGCCAAAATCCTGAAACAAATGCAGTAGCTGGAAATGTATGATCCATTAAAAGTATGACACAAATTGAAAATTTTGCCAATACACACTCAGACAATTTTAGAAGAATAAGTTACAATAATATGTCAATTTTTCTGAAATTTTGGAATGAGAAAGAATTTTCAATACCAAAAATACAGGAGAATTCCGGTGAAAAAATACCGGATTTTTTACGGAACCGGATAGTGAAAAATACCGGATTTACTTACGGGAACCGGAATATATATATATTTATATATATATATATATATATATATATATATATATATATATATATATATATATATATATATATATATATATATATATATATATATAATTTAATTTCGTATTTCTGTTGGGATAAATTACAATTGAACGGGTTTTAGTCTGGCTATAAATTTATTAAGCTGTTATGCCTGATTTTATACGCTAAATTACTATTCGTTTTTATGTGTTAGTAGATTTCAACAGTTAGATTTTTAGTTCCTCTTTTGTTACAGTGCCGGATCCAGAAAGTTCTCACACAGAGGCCGCGCGATAGTGTTTAAGCTTGCGATTCGCAGTGCAGATGCCAGCCAAACAGTATTTTAGTGCTAAATATCAGCGCTTCGGCTCAAAGTCAATGTGAAATCTCCACGGAATGCCTGACTATCCTAACGCCGGTCTTGCTGAAATGTGAAGAAAACTGTGCGATATATGTAAAACCAAAAGAATTAACAGTGTCTTTTACAAGTATTTGCTAAAATTTGCAAATCAGACATCTCAACTACCTAATCTCGTTTCACGGCTGGCTTTACCACGGCCCCGGCAAAATCTTTTGCCCTCTGGCTCCGGCTTTGGTATTTTTAACCTCCAGTTACACCCTGAGTATCCCATAAGCTTTAATAAAAGACAGATTCACCGTATTGTTTCTACATTTATATACCACAACCACAACAGCAATGCAAACTATTGCATATCACTACATTGTTCGTTTTAGTATTAAACCCTCTGCAATAGTCTCAAAACACTTCTTTAATCATGACCTGCGGGGTCCAAATCACCCAACCGGAACCCCCCAGTCAAGCACTTGCGCAGCTATGTAACTTTGCACAATTTTTATTATCTTTAGTTTTTAATTGAGTAGGTTAGGGAAATTGACTGTGATCTTTTCCTTTCAACAGTATCGCAGCAAAAAATTTTTTTCGAAAACTGAATAATTTAACAACCTCGCGAGCGAAGTGAGCCCAAAACTATGCGTAATTTTTGTATCTAATGCAAATTATGATTCACGAAATGATTCCGATAGGGTGTCTGCGGCCCCCCCTCCCTTGGCTGCCCTCCTCTCGGTACGCCCCTGCGTTTGCTTCAATTACGTCATCTCATTTGTTAGTACAGATGATAGATTCGTCATCCAGTGTTGTGTATTCAGTTGTTTTATCAGTTTTATTCGAATATAACAGCAACAACATCAAATACAATATGGTGTTGTCAAGGTCGGAGTTTGTGGACTACCACGTATTTTTAGTGTACGTTATGCTGTTCGTTCGTGACTCAGGGGGCATATACTGCTGGCGGGTCGAATGGGAGGAGCGGGTACTAGTTTAATTCTCCCAACAAGGTTCCCTCTACATTAATAGTGTAGTGTTCTCCGGGGTCTTTACTTTCCAATGTGGGGGCTGGCACTCCCTGAACCTCTTAAATTTCAAGGGAGGAAGCTGACAACAGGATCGAAAGTGTATACTCGTGGAAAATTTTTTAGTTGCTCTAATAATGCCCTGCTTAGTGTGAGAAAAGGGTTTGGGGGCGGGAGCCCCAATATTGCATAGGGTCCCTTGAATTGTGGGGGTTTCAGGGGGCGCTAAGCTTCCTGATTGGAAAGCTTAAAGTGCCTTTACCGCACTACTCTGCAATTTTAGGACGGTAACGAGGTTAATATGGGCTAATATGGGGACTTATTGTGGAGGGAAACTAATCAAACACCCAACAGGGAGCGAGACCAGAATTTTGAATTTGAACCTGCTTTCATCTAGGAGTCCGATATTTTACGCAGTTTTCATTGCTGCAGTTGCAAAAAGTTTTATTCAAGCACTCCCCTTGGACGTAAACCAAAGCGTGTTTATAATCACTGTGAGTGCTTTTGTGTTTGAAATTGGTTTTATCAAGAATGGATCATGATAAGAGTGTGCAACTCTTGGATCCCGCATGGCACAAAATGTACCACCTGGCATTGCGTTTTGGCCGACCCCTCTTGTTTAGACGGGGGTCGCTATCATATGAATACCCCTAAATTAACCTATAAGAGGACCAGATTTGATGCCGCATACACGAAGTGCCATGGTTCGCGCCGGTTGTACCCCTCTCTAAATAACGGGGAATAGGGCAAAAATGGAATGCCTGGAGGTACATTTTGTACCATGCGACCCCAAGAGTTGCACACTCCTGTCATTATCCACTCTTGGGTTTATCGGGAACGGATGATCACTCTTGGACAAGAATGTACAACTGTCGTGATTGCGCGTAGTACAAAAGATACCGCCACACGGTGCGTCTTGGGCAAACCCCCGTTTCCGTGGGTCCAGCGCACTTTCAACACCCCCTTAAATAAGGCGGTAGGCCAAAAATGGATCGAACGCTGGGTACATTGTTTTCTACACAGAATGTAATCAGTTGCACACTGTTGTTAAAACGAGTCATCGACTCTTGGTTGTATTAAATATATTTTGTACAATATTCGAAATCTTCACTTCGGTTTTAACTTGAGCCTTTTTGCATGGCATACAATTATCCCAGATGGCTTACAAGCATGGTTGAGGTGTTTGTATTAGGGGACAAAATTGTTCCGGAGAAGATGAACCCTCCTGAGCCACGCGATATGCAGACGTGATTACATTTGGGGATTTGAAACTTTCAGATTCTCCCACAGGGTTCAACTTATGGGGAAAGGCTTATTTAAGCGGTTACCTAAGCGTAGGTATTTGTCTAAACGTAAGCCTTAACCTTAAATCAGCGATCATAAGCCTTTTCCCAAACCTAAACGTTTGTCTAAGCCTAAGCTTTAACGTTAAATGCGCGGGATGTGTGCAAGACGCCCCATTGTTGGAGTGTAAACCAGGGTTTTGGCAACAGGGATATTTTACTCTGTAAAAATTTTGAAAGGCGTTAGGCGTTTGTTTTGTGCCAAATAAAGCCGTTTTTAAAAATTCTGGTGAAAAGTCACAAAGACAGTTTAATCGGTAATCTCTTTCGTAATTAATACATCCTTGACGCCGGCTGCTTTATTGGGTCAAAACGTTTTTAGCACTTCTATTAATATTGTCACCACAACTTATAATTATTATACTTTTGTATATATTAAGTTAAGTTTCGAACTTCATGTTCCATCATATATTCTAAGTGCCAAACTAACTAAATGCCTTAACCTTAACCTTCCTGTCAGCCTTATCCCATTCTCAAAGTATTAACAATCCCACTGTCCCGACACCGATCCATCGCTAAATATTAACATGGGTGGTCAACATTCATCCGAACGAAAAGATCATGGAGCCGCCCGTGAGCGTCTTCTAGCAAACGTATCCGAAATTCACATGTCCGGTACTCCTGGTCCGCTGTGCGTCTACGGATGTGACGCATTTCCGTTATTTTATGGCTCACATCGTTCGCAGTTGGTTCCAGTGGCTTGTGGCGCGTGGGCCGGACGCGGAAAAGTGGTAGCGTTCGGGCATTCGGGATATAATTTGCCGAACGACCGTGGCGATTTCAATCAGTTGCTTTTGGTACGATTTGAAAGTCTCGTATTTTCAAATGTGTGTAGCACCTAACAACAGTTGGTATCAAGAAGCTGTGTTCAGAAAGAGCCATTAGGGGCATCAGTCTTCCTTAGAAAAACTTTTCGCATTCCCCTAGAACAGTTTTAATCTGACTTATAACGAGTCTGAAATCATTGCATGTCCTTCAAAAAATTATTTAGCCCCCTTAGCAAGTTGAGTTAGCTACGGACCTGTGATAAACTTTAGAATGTAATGCTGCTGTGTGACGTTTTTAAATCACAGCTGAGACAAATCGATTGTTTCATGCCCTTCACTAACTGGCAATAACTACTACGCACAAGGGATAAGGCGGCTCATGGATTTAAATTGATGCTTTGGGTCGTCTTATAAAGTTCCCTCAAATGTCCAAAAGCTTAGAAATAAATCTTAGTATAAGCCTAATCGTACTCCTAAGCCTAAGGCCAAGCATAAGCATAATGATGGGTGACAAATTGTCGAGTCGATGAAATTTGCAATAACAAGTTTTCGGGGGACGAATTGTGATGCCGTTGGTGAAGTGTCCACCATGTCCATAAAATATGTAAGTCCAACTACGAACAAAAATACTGAGAATTTAAAATGATTAGGGGTTGGCCCATGGCTCTGTGTAGTTCTATGCCTTTATTACAATTGCCCATGTTACTTCAAGAGGCGTCCAGGTTTCTGGTGCGTATATAAAAGAGTAGGTTTAGATTCTAGATTACATTTTTTTGCTTAGGCTTAGGATTACGCTTAGGAATTCATTTTTGCAACGCTTAGGCTTAGGGTTAGACTTCGGAATACGCTTAATCTGCAGTTACGCCCCTTAAAGTAACATTGGCCATTACAATTATGGCCCGTATATATTTTTTCAGATTGGTTACTAAACAGTTTACATCGCTAGATATGTTATTATATATTTGTCAATCTCTCATTTCAGATTTTTATAGCTGAAGTGTGCATTTTAAAGTTTATGAACAATGCAAACCAAAATTGGTTTATATTAATTGAAAAAACCCGAAGTGTTGATATCCCGACACTGACAGGCAGTTCAACATTCTGAGGGGCTAAAATTTTTAAGAAAACATGTTTCGGTTTCGGATGATTTATTAACGCGGTTGAAACTTTTATCGGGGGCAAAATTTTTTCTAGCATAACTGACCCCCCGTGACCCTCTTCTGGCTACGGGCTTGCGTCTTGACTTTAGAGGTAGCGAAATAAATTTTGCAATCATACTTAAATTTGCAAAGAACACTTTATTTCAAAACTTAAACTTTCTCAGGAAGTAGTGCCATTCTCGTCTGCATCGTAGTTGCCGCTCTTCAAAATGTTTCAATTTAATTCCTTGCAGGGTGCAACCGGAATTCCGGTTCCGGTTCCGGCATTTTTTCACCTTCCGGTTCCGGTTCCGGTAAATTTTTACCGGATTTAAAAATTCCGGTGTTATAATTTGGCCGTTTTTTTAACTTTGCTAATCTTCAAGAATCTCTTTAGAAAGCCACTTGTATTCCGAATATAAGCCATTGATGGTGGATTTCACTTCAGTCGACGACGAAAATCTAAAATACAACAAATAAAATAAATACCTATGTTCGACTAAGCTTATTTCACAAATAATAGAGCAAAAAATAAGATTAAAATGAAATTTTTGGTGAAATGCATTTTTCACTTTCCGGTTCCGGTTCCGGTAAAATTTTCAAATTCCGGTTCCGGTTCCGGTAAATTGTAATTCCGGTTGCACCCTGATTCCTTGTGACAATAGGATGCTTTCAAGTTTTAGAATATTATCAGTTGGTTTCAAGCAGATCAACATCCGCCGCGTAAAATTGGAATTTACGAAGAAAACCAAGCGACCGTAGATTTGTTGCGTTCCAGGGGGTTCGAAGCGGAGCTGACGAAATCTTTGGATGATATGGATGATGGTATGTTCGTTCCGCCGTACGGGACACTTGGGTTTGCTGGGCCAAGATGGTCACTCCTGTACTGACTTAAAACTGTATCTCCCTAATACCGGCGTGTTAACTCTCATAAAATGGGTTTTGTGTGTCAAGTCTCACAAAGTGGAGTATGGATAAACCGCATATATTTGCCACTGCTCATCTTTTCCAACCGAAGCTCTTGACTCCTGTACTGCTGGTTCAAAAATATTTTATCCGCCGCTATGAGAAAACTCTACTTCTGTCGTTGGGTTATCTCAAATTTCGTATTCTGAAGAAATCCTACTCGAATTTTAGATTTACCGCTGAGTCGGCTAAGTGATTATTTTTTGAAATTCTTTGTCTAAAAATCGCACATTCACTGCTCTAAAAATATCCTAGATCCACTACAATAAAAACAAATCCTAAATTCACCTCTGGTTGGTTCAATTAAATGTTAATTTTATTAATTTTTTTAATTGACAGGAGAATTTTCAATTTTAATCGCGTGCGCACATTCGATTGACGCTTGGGAATATGCGATGGAATTTGACGAATTTTTCTCTCAAGGCGGATGTGCCCTATTGACCGGCGTTGGATGGGGCTGGAAACAACGAAATCCTGGGCGATCACTGGCGGAACACCATCCGGGCAATATTATCCTGAGTCCAATTGGTATAGTTTGGATTGATGGAACTGTTAAGGTTAGTTGATATGGGTGATATTTTACTCAAAGCTCTCATTTAAGTTTGGGTTATGAAAAATTCACAAACGTTACTGACATCGTTAGACGAACTGAACGATGATAAACACTTGGTTTGTTTAGATTTAGTGCCAATGTAAAAAAAGCCTATGCAAAAAAGTCTAAAGCTTAAGCTTACTCTATTCAAGTCTCAAGTCCCGTACAGAAAACTGCAAAAAAGTTGTTACTCATAATCTCATTCAGAAAAGTACAAAAAAGTTATTTGGATCAGTCAGTGCTCATATTACGTATCGTTAGCGTTGCAGCTTTATTAATAGAGATATATTTATTAAATGTAGAAAACTGGCGATTTCGGGTTCAAATGTGATGTCGTACCCGATGGTAATTTCTACGAATGTCAACATAAAACTAATCATATCGTTCGCGAGGCGTTCATATCTGCTGATAATGTTGAAGAGCTTATTGAGCCAAATCAACGACATATCGACGTTTTGCTCAAGGATGTTAAAGTACATAGGTTCAGTGTCGGAGCAACCACCCACATACCCCCATTAGGACTGGGCCCGCCCCAAAGATGGGGGCACCCACCCTAATAAGATTTTAAACAAAAAAATTGAAAAAATATTTTGATTATTGCAAGTGGCCTTCATCCCGGAATTTTGGTAGGGCACCCTAGCGTTCTCTATCACAGCATATGTTTAACTTTCTTGCGCATTGTTCATTTAAATTTTGACAATTGTAAATAAATTTTAATTTTTTTGGCTTTTGTGCACTATCTTTCATTACAAGCTTAAGTATATGAGTATAAGCGTAAACCCAAGAGTCGATAATGACTCTCAGTAAGAAGGTGGAACTGAAGAAATATTTCTGGCTACTAAATCTACCATCGGGTGTTGGATTTTCGGCTGATATTCGTTATTCAGGCGAAGGGGGGTGTGGCTAACGCTAGAAACTTACAATATGTATTTTTTTAAAAAGTATAAGGGAGGGGAGCAACTTCACAATATTGAAATATTTCAGTATCTAAAATTGAGGGAATTGTCAAACTGTACCACGTTAAAAATAAGTGGATGGGGGGTGAAGGCCAGAAACGCTATGTGCGCTGTCCGCTGAGTTCATTTTTTGCACACAAAATGTATCCAGTTGCACACTCTTGTTTAAAACTATCCATTCTTGGTAAAATATAGGTCCAAATATTATGCCACAGTGGGTTTTGGTGCTGCTTTCATTGGTGTTCGAAAGTTCTTTTTTTATAAAACTCGCAACTATTGTACAGAACTGTACTGAAGTTAATCTAAAACTGAATATTTTTAAATTATTACGTTTGCATTGAGTTGTTTTAGGAAATACATCGTCCCGGCATCCCTGGTCCATTGTGTGTTTTTGGACATTCCTCGTTTCCAGTTATACTTGGCCGGCTTTCAAAAGAAATTCTCGCACCGGTTGTGGCGGCAGCAATGCTTGACGACGGGCGTGTACTTGCGTTTGGACATTCCGGATATTTGGGTACGGCTAAAAAAGGCGATAACGATCAATTATTACAGGTGAATGAACCGTTTGAAACATGTGTCATGTATTGCAATTAATATTTACTATTTTAGGTGTATGCGTCAGTCACAATAACTTTATCACGTTTTGCTTCACAATTGGTTATTTGGCGATTTGAGTACTGACAAAATATTTACGCTTAAGCGAACTACACTTGAGAACAGAAAATTTGATAATTTCAATTTAAAATAATTAATTAATACATGTATATATATGTGTGTATATCTATATATCTATATATTTGTTACAGAACGCCCTGTCGTGGTTCGAGGAAGTAATTGGTGGCAAGCTGAAAATTGCCCTGTATGACTTATCAAAAGAAGCTTTGAAACTGTTTAAATCGTTTAATGTTGACGTCGAACCTGTAAATTCTATTGAAAAAATAAAACGCAGTGATTATTCAGTGATTTGTTGCAATTCACACAGTCTCGATTTGGAAACTGAAGTTAAAGGTTAGGGTTGCGCTATGCTTTTGTTGACGTCCGGCGCCGTCTATTGACCCGTACGGTGCCGTCCATCTCTATACGGTATTATACGTGTGTAATTTGCGTTCGATAACGCACGGTGACGACGGACGGTGCCGCATGAGGAGTATACCGCCACCCTTAGTGTTTAAGAGGTGTACTTATTTACTTTTCTCCACGCACTCGATTGTAAATCTAACGAAATGAGAAAATCACTCGTTACTGTTTATATCAGACTTAAGCGTAAAGATAAGCCTAAACCAATAATCATAAGGCTAACGCTAACAGAAACATAAGCTAACATCTCGGCTAAATATATGTTTCTTGGTTACATATTGGAATATTATATATATCCTTATATCTGGTTCCTATTTCCACGTAAGTTGGACGTGACATTTATTTATTAACCTTTGTTTGTTATTCTTTATTTATTTTTAGTTGTTTCTAATTTTATTATGAACGGCGGTTGTGCTATTATTACTGGACTGGCGTGGGGCTGGAGGCAACTCAATCCGAAATTGGATATCAGAACCGAACATCCTGGTATGTTGACCTATTTTTTGCTCACGATTTACAGAGCGAATGCGTAGTAAAGTGAATATCATTGAACTTTGAGGCATGGTCGTGGCCAGCTTTTTTTAGACAGGGCATACAACAAGGGTTTCCGATGATTTGCAGCGGGTCTAAAACTGTTCTGGGGGAGCAAAATTTTTTCTCGAAGACGCTGAGCCCCTTGTTGCTCCCACTGGCTACGGGACGGTTTTGAGAACTATCAGCCATCAGGTAAAGTAGTACACGGCGACAATTTTATGTTGTTTTAATTGGAAGTTTTAGTTGGAGTTAATTTTGTGAAGAGCATATACATAGTTAGGTATGGGACAATTGTGGACGGAAGCAGGCGATAGGGAACGGTCTTGGTGTACCACAGATGACTTTTCTGTGATTAAAAAATTTTCATTGTGGGTTAAAATTCAAAATTTTATGATTGTGATTTTTTGATTTGTTTTTGACAGAAAATGAGATTAATATTATTCGTTTGTGGATGCTAATTAAGAAATAGTTGTAATTTTTGATTTGCTTTTTTCGACAGGAAATGTGATCTTAGCACCGTTCGGTATCTGTTGGGCTGATGGTTATTTAGAAAAAACGGGCCAATTTGGATTTAAAGCTCGTGCAAAACGCTGCGAATACGTCCATGTTCAACGCGCGTTGAAAATATTGCGCAATCCAAGCCGGTATTCGGGCAAAGCGCGCAATAATGCATGCTCGGCGCTATGTAAAACGATTCAATGTGTGCCTTCAAATGATTTTCACGTCAGTTGCTTGCAATTGTTATTATTGGCTGGTGTTCTGAAATCGGACTAATTTTACTGAAGTACAGTGGCGCAGCAGTCGATGGGCGAACCCTTTCATTTTCGCGGTCAGAAACGTTGGCATACGACCCGAAACGTTGAAAGGAAATATTTGTGACGACCCGAAACGTAGAAAGGAAATTTAATGACCCTCCGTACCTTACAAATTGCTGAAATTTTATTTGGCGCCTTACTTGTTTCGCTCACGAGGTTTCGTGCACCGTTATTATTATTACGTCAATGCGTTTGTGTTCCCCTGTGTTTGGATCAGCTGCTGTGATTCTGAAGTATTTACTTGTTTTATACTTAAGAAGTACTTACTCAAGTAGTTGCCGAGTTAAGTAAATACTTAAGTTTGAAAATAAAACAAGTAAGTGCTATTTTTGACGAGTGCAATCAGAAGGCAGCCATAGTCTTGTTTGTTTCGTTTCAATTCGGAACCTTGATCCTACACTTTTTTCAGATCTAAATCTTAATGGTTGTTAATGGATGCTGTTCTTAATTCGCAGGCTTGAAGTCTTTTTGGTTTCATGTTCTCTACTATTTTCCCTTTTTGCTTTGTTTTACCATGATATCTACATATATATGTATTATATATATACATATATATCTACATGTATATATTATATATTATATATACATATATATTATATATATTAAATATATGTAATATATATGTATATATAATATATAATATATATATATATATTATATATATTTAATATATCCTTTTTATTTTAATACTTCATTTTATTTTTTTAAAAAATGATATGTATAATAAAGTAAACAATTTTACCAGAGTTACCAAATGCAAAAATTTTAGGTACTCTTTTTTTCGGACGGAAACGGACGGACGGACGGACGGACGGACGGACATCCACCTTTCGACCCCCAAGTACAAAACATAAAACGCTTCGCGAAACTCCGAGCTTCGCTCGGACTTTCGCTTCGCTCAATAAATTTGTTTGTGTAATATGTTTGTATGTATTTTTAGGTTCTTCCAGCGTTAAAATCACTTCAATATGGGCCCGAAGCTAATAAAGTACCGGATGAAAATGAACCAATCCGAGCGCACGATCATGTAGCGCGAGTGAATTTGACCAAAGAAATCCTTCAAGCAGAGTTAGACAATGTGAGCGATGGTCGTGTGTGTATGATGGCTGCTGAAACGTTCCCAGGTAAGTATTTCAATTTAGCTTAATCAAACCGTTAATGTTTAATATAAGGCGGTTGAATTTTGTGTTAATTATAGAATTTTTTATTTTATTTGTTTGTTTTAGTTTTTGCAGCGCCAGTGATTTGTTGTTCAGCAGGGTTCCAATTGGAAGTACACTTTCTTGGAAGCCAAATCAGAATCGGAATCAAACTTCTTGTTAGAACCGGAATCGGAATCAGAATTTAAGTTTTAGTATTTCTATTACAGAGTAAAGTGGATGACTTTTTTTACTTTTTTGCAGTATGCCTATGTATGTATTGTTCGCAGTTTTAGTGATTTTTTCGTATACCTGACTGTATTAATTGTACTATCGCTGTAAAACTTTTTATATTAATGGAGGGCTGCCAATTCTAAGAGCAGCCTGCCAAGTATCTGGGTACTGCATCAACATGGCCTTAATTTAAAATTTAGTTAAACGTTTTTAGCATTTTAAAACTTTAAATATGAAGTGTTATGAAACCATAAATAACATGTCCCACATTTTTAAAAATTAACCAATTTTATAGAGTGCCTTTGTCACTGCAGTAAGGATAGTATTAAACTAAATATCGAACTGTATTTGAAAATTTCAGAGGCTAACATCACTGCTTGCCTCTATGAAATAAAATTTCAAGTTTAGATTTTGTTGTTTGTTTAAAGGTAAAACTTAAAGTTTTTAATTGCAGTCACATTTTGATAATCAGCGGTATAATTCGTTCTGCTAGATGCTCTTCACGTAACAACTGAGAATATTTGAAGAAAAACAAAGAGGCTAAGTGCAAACGAACGAACTATCATGAAACTCCAAGTTCAGTCATCTTAAAAACTCATAACCGAAAAATCGGAATTCCGGAATCGAAATAGCATCCGCTCGAAATCGGAATGGGAATTCAAATTTTATCGGAATTTCAGCCAGAATTGGAATTCCGTTGGAACCCTGTTGTTTTATGATGCCTACCTAGTTGTATTAAATGCTGCTGGCAAATGTTCGGAAAAAAAGTTTATTTAATTGTTACTTTTTAGTTTTTAATTTTTATTTTCCGAACCATATTTTTTGTTTACACTTATGCAGTTAATCGATATGGAACGCTCACACTATTTTAACCACAGTTTCAGCAAATTTTTTGCGAACATATATGTAAACAAATGATAGAATAAGCTATTCCTCAACGACAGGAGATATTGATGTAATACATTGCTTTTTAAAAGGTGGTGTTGAAAATATTGCAACCACGTTGACTAGTAAAACATTAAACTGACTCTTGAAAACTGGTCATTCGTTCTGTTGCAGGCAAAATTCCATCTGACGCCCAATACACTGACGGAAGCCGCGCATTCACAGTGAATGTATGCGACGGACGATGGGGTTGGATAAGCACAGGGCATTACGCGTGCCCTGGCCGTCGAGTTGTCATTCGAGTGTGGACTGATGTCCCCGACCATCCTAACGATGGGATCCTTGACCCTGAGTTAAATCCAATCAAATCTGGGTATTCTGTTCGTATTGGACCGCATACTGATACACTTTGGGATAAACGAGAATGGTGGCGGGCGCCGAAAATAAGCTTCGCACGCCCGATGCTGTACCCTGAGACAGTTGTTGCTAGTCCGTTTGGAGGCCTTATTTATATCGATGTGCCTAAGCCTGGTCGTGGCAGCAAATCCAAGAAAAAACAGCAGCACCAGGAGCAGTCTAGAAAAAATTTTAAAATTACGGTTAGTGAAATTTAAGTGACTTTCGGTTGCAAAATATAAAAATTTAAATTTTGATTATCTTACAAACCATTTGCACCGAACTTGAGCCTCGAGAGGCAGAGAGGTTACAGCCACTGAGTCTAGCAGAAAAGTTCAGTCTCAACTGAAGGAATCATAATATTTTGGGTAAAGAATTTAATGTAATTTAGATAACAAATGCTATTGATGCGCCACATTTTGTTCTTGGAAAGACGGATCCGGAAAGCGGCTGGAATCAACTGCCGGCGCCTTGGGCTGAACTCGAAACTGATAGGTTGATAATGACTTTTCCATCGGTAAGTCAGTCAGAGCTCAAGGCTCTTTTCGTCACGATAAGCCCCATTTACACGTGCAAGATTTTGAAGCGAGACCTCGCCGCTACAAGTTGCTCGCTGCAGTTTGCAAGTGCAAGGTTTTGCATCTTACACTATAGCAGCTACAATTTGCTCGCGCAAATGTTTGTTGCAGCTGCAAGTGTGAGATACAAACTCTTGCATTTGCAAATTGCAGCTCGAATGGCTCGCTGCAGAAATTTGCACGTATAAATTAAGATATAGGCTGTGAACGGTGCAGGATTATAATAACCCGCTGGCACATAGAAGTTAGAATTTCTCGATCGCTGCGGTCGCTTGCAAAAGCCTTTGCCTAACATTATAGTTTCCCGAAATGACTGAGCTTTGTGTAAAAGCTTTTCAGTCTTAGAAAATGTGCGTCGTTTAGCAACTTAAAAAAAGAACCATCAACAACAGTTTCGCGCTTTGTTTGAAAATGCTGTCAAATTTTAGGCCAGTTGCATTCTTTAAGTACAACAGCCACGGCCGCAGCTACCGCCCACCTACGTCCCCAGAAAGGGACCGGACACGTGGGAGGCCCCAGCAATAGCGATCCGCCGTGCGATTGTAAAAAATTTGTGCCTTGGGCGCAATTCAGGTTTGGCATTGCGTTATTTATGCTTTGATTGTCACTCGCTTCGCTCACGAGGTTTCTTTCGCTATTATATACTGCACTCCCCGCGTATATATTTCTGTTTTTTTGATAAATTGTTACGCCGCTAGTTGATACCTTACAAGGGGGCCTTCGTCTTGGCAGGCGTGGGAAAAGATACCGTAGCCACTGCCCTGCGACAACGGTTTGAACAAGTTAGCTGAAATGTAACTAGCCTTTTAGTTTTGAGCTAAAGCTGAATAGAAAAGTTTTGAACGATATTCTAAGTCGCTGAACTTTCAAGTACGAAAATATCTGACGTATCGCACAGTCCATGGCAATTATAGATCCATCACCCTGACCCTGCCCACTGGGAAACGAGTCAGCGTGATTTATTGGCTTAGACTTTGAAAATGCTAGGCTAAGGCGGCTTAAAAGTATACCACTCGATTTTGAGATTTCAGAACTATGTTCGTAAACTGAGTAACCCGGAAGCGTTACTACACCGTTGGAATGCTGTATTAGATGCGATGGCTGATTTGGCCCAAATCCCGTGTGAAAGAAAACGGCCCGAGCGTATTGTCGTTGACGTACAGATTTCTGCAGGTAAATGTATCCACTAAAATTGTTTTCTACTTCTCAAGCCATACCAGATTTATCATTACGAAATGGTAAATCAAGTTCTGACCCACAACATAAAATTCGATGGCGTCCAAGAAAAGTGATATATTTCAAGGGTAGTAATATAAATATTACAATTTTAAAATTTACGAGCGGTAGCCCTAGCTCAATAGAAATTTATCATTGACTTAGGATAACGCATGGTAAACATGTGCCTTATAAAGCTGGAACAACACGCGGTACTTTGTGTTTGTGAATCATTTTCTGCTGGAGTGAAAAATAGATTTAATCCAAAGCGTGTAAATGGATAGCGAAAATAACTGAAACGGATAGCTATTAAAATAACGGAAACGGACACCGATGTTTATCCGTAACAGATATCCGATTAAACGCTGCTAATTCGGCTCACAGCGCGGTGATATTTTAGCTTAATAGTACGTCCGTTGAACACCATATGCAATATTATACTGCAACTGATTTCAGGATATATGCACGCCGGATATCCAATAATGATCCAAAACGACAAATCCGTGCCTTCGATGCTTGACGTAGGTGCTGTGAAAGATGGTTCGAAATTATGGGGCCATTTTCACGAGTTAGGGCACAACCACCAATCAGATGCGTGGACATTCAGTGGAACTGGCGAAGTAACCGTCAATTTGTTTACAATGTTCATCATTGACACGCTATGTGACGTCAACTTGGAAGAATGCCGAAATGAAATGACGTGGGCCGATATTGATAACAAAACCAAGAAACATTTAGAAGCTGGCTCGCCGTATAACGAATGGACCAGTCGGCCTTTTCTGGCGTTAATTTTGTTCCGCCAGTTGCAAGCCCGGTTCGGATGGCAGGCTTTCAAGGCGTTTTTCAATAGTTTCCATGGCCCAGAAGCGGTGAAGCATTGTCCGGCTACGGATGAAGAAAAACGTGATCAGTGGCTGATTCGGTTTTCGAAAATTGTTTCGCATAATTTGGGACCGTTCTTTTGTGCTTGGGGCATTCCGGTCGCGGACGCGGCGTTGAAGCAAGTTGCTGATTTGCCTGTGTGGCTGCCGAAAGTGATTGAAGAGTATCAGAAAAATATTAATAAAGATACACAAATGTCACTGTGAAGTTTTAGCATAGCTATGAAAGTTACAATATTTATTTTTTATAGACGGGTGTATATGAAATAGGCAATTTTATACAGGCTTTATATAATTGTACCTACAATCTCTTTAAAGCTTAATTTTTTGGCATCGTATAGAAATAAAGCAAATTTTTGTTAATTGCAAAGAAGCGTTGCATCAATTCTAATGTCAAGTAATGTATGTCGTTGCTTAATAAAATCAAGAGTGGGTTATGACAAGAGTGTGCAACTCTTCGAGTCCTGCATGGTAGAAAATGTACCACCGGGCATTGCGATATTCGCACCCCCCTTGTTTAGAGGAGGGGTTTCGCTATCACATGGATATCCCTAAATTAAACTAAGGGGACCATATTTGGGGCCGCATACATAAAGTGCCAAGGTTAGCACTGGTTGCACCCTCCCTCTAAGTAGAGGGGAGTACAGCAAAAACGCAACGTGTGCCGGGTACATTTTTTCTGCACAGAATGTGCCCAGTTGCATTCTCTTCTTAAAAGTATCCATCCACTTTTGATAAGATTAAGCTTTGGCAGTTAAGGATGGAAGAAATCAGGCTGTCTCAACTAAACTCAGAATCGTAAATCGTATATATCTACTTTGGCCCCTATTTTACGGTTTGGTTTTCACTGCTATAACGACCCATGCTAATTATTGGGTCTGCCTACTGGGAGACAGAGGGACAAGAAGACAGACTTACAGTGAGAGAAGCTTAGGCTAAGACTTTGGCTTAGTATGCAGGCGTGTTAACAATAACAGAATTTCCGGTATTTCTATAGCGGAAACGGACATTAATTTATACAGGAAACGGAAATCCGGTTACACCCTATCTGGCCGTAGCCAGGATATTAGAAAAGGACGATTACGTAATATAATAATGTGGAGTGGGATGGAGTCTGTTGCGTTACCAAGTGAAAAATGTCTAAAAATCTATGGACAACGATCCCAAAGAGTGGGGTTTGAATTTTGAATCCCCCTGGCTACACCCTTGAACTACACCTTCAATATTATCCCAAACTAAATGCGAACTCCAATGCCGCGAACAACAGCGTTCGGAAACAAAACTGCACCATTAATAATACTATTTAAGGTAAATTTGCAATTATAACAGCCATTGGTAACTATAGACGCCTGCCTACTAAGCCAAAGTCTTAGCCTAAGCTTCTCTCTCTGTAAGTCCGTAGTCTTACTCGTATCAAAGGTAATCATATATTGACGACATACTGGTGTACTTTATGGCCGAGTGGATAGAGCAGTGGACTTTTGAGCCAGAGGCTGCGGAATCAATGTCTACGAGTGTCAATTGCTTGAAGAAAGTCTCTATTTACTAAGTTTAAGCCTGTAGGATTGGCAGCACCACATGCAAGAGTGGCCCCAAAAATGTTGTAGTACTTAGCAAGAGAAGATTTTGCATAACTTGCAAGTGTGGCTAAAACTTGTCTGGGGCAAAGAGGTTAAATTTTTCTCGAAGAACCCGTTGGATTTTTTTGGATACTCGCTTCACTTAGTTTAAGGCTTCAAAAAGTCGCACAAGCAGTTTATCTGACATAATCAGTTTGCTAAAGATTCAAAGCTTAAATTGTATGTGCCGCAAAAACCAAACTTTTATTGCAGCATCTGATTGTTATTCACAAAACCAAATGTGACGATTTCGGCGTAAAATTTATAGGTTAATACAGTAGCTCCCTTCCGAAAATTAAACGATGACAGTTTCGAGTTACAAAGCATTACAGTTGCGTCACTTAGGTACGGTCTGGTTTTAATCTTGATTGGCTGCAATTGCTAAATTGTTTTTGCGAATCGCAGAATTTCTGGCTATGTTTATTTTGACGTTTAAAGCTCGAGAGATATCATGTATAAGGTATGGAATATTGTAAGGAAGTCGCTCTATATTTATTTTACCCCGTCTCTATTGACGCTTTTAGAGGCTGCTTGTTATGTAATGTAAAAAAAGTTGCTCTGTTTATATATTCTTTTAAAAGGATATAATAAATAATCGAATTTCAAAGATATTTCGGGTTGAGCTCATCCCCCAACCTAAGTTTTGCGTCTTGAACGTACCCTTAGGTTGTAAAATTAGGGTATTGGGCTGCATTCTTATGCTAAAATACAGATACTTTTGCTTACGTTGATATTTGGTTGTGCATTATGCACCATACATTTTATCGTGCGCCCGCCTTGTGGAAAATAATACTGTGTAAATCCCGACGGAAAATTGAAAAAGTAAAATTTTTAATGATAGGAAATCGAAAAATCATTTTAAAATTTAAAATTTCAATTTATCACTACGGTTGTAAAGTTGTCTGGTACTATGAAATTGCAGCTCAAGATTCGTAACAAATTTACTACTATCACCAAGGTGTATTACCGAATATCCGTTTTTGTTTCCTATGCAAAAATCGGAGTCAGTTTCCGTTGTCGATAATATAGAAATAACGGAAATTCTGTTATTTTTATACGTTCAAAACTTAGCGATAAATCACGTATATCTTGCATTTTTGGTCACATATGCTGCAATTATGTTCGAAATGAAATGTTGTAAAATTCATCGAAAATCTTAAAAATTTTGATGTGTCCGCCATTTTTCTTTAAAATTTTGAAAGGCCAGTGGAATATATATGCACGCCTCGCAATTTAGTTTAGAAATATTGTTGGAAGAGTAGGATAGAAATTTATCAAACCAGTTTCTGCTTGCCAGGCACAAATAACTTAAAATAATGGGGGTAATCTTTTAACAATCTGCAGTGACTGCGAGTTTGTCTTAGCCCAGTTGAAATTGTTTGTTGTTTCGTTGTGATTCGGTAAAATGCCGTGACAACTGGAGTTGATTGGATTTGGTGAAACACCGCGTCAATTTGAATTATATTTCGAAATTTATCGTCAAACCAGATTTGGTAGTCGTTTAAATGTCGAATTAACTTCTTTAGTCTTTGCGTTTATTTGCGCTTTTCGAAGTATTAAGTAAATACAATAAAACGAATATCATTCAACTGCCTCGTCAAAAACCACAATTTATTAATCAAAAAATATTTTTTATTTCTTCAAAACCTTTTTTTCGATTCTTCGAATCTATTTTATTTTTTAAAATTTTATTTTTATTCTAGGCCAGAACACATACGCTACATTCCTCACCCTTTTAGAAAATTCGAAATTATATTAAAAAACGCTGCTTGTGGTATTACCAATAGAGTCATTTCACGTACGCAATGTTCTACGATTGTGTTCCCGTTTTGCGGGTTGCTTTGCCGCAACTCAATGTTGCTTTCACCCATCGAGGAACCTCAATCATAAACCAGTGCGATCATGTTAAATAAGCACAGAAGTCCGTCTTCATTCGGGTGCAAATCAAGAGCATTAGTTTTAGTTAAGTAGAATTCGGGTTTATTTATCGAATCAAACGCTGTCAGCAAGTCAACCGGCATATTTCTGAATTTCCTAACAGCGAGCTTGAGTTCTGCATTAAAAACTCCCACAGCTTTTTGGACTTTTGATAATTCAGCTTTTAGCGACATTTGATCGTATCGGGGTAACACTTCGCAAATTGTGATACGCGTATCTGTTGAATTTCGCAAATAATGTTTGATTTTACATTCCAGTTTCGTAATTATTTTGCGTGCAGATCTAGTTTTGGAGGTTCCATTTAGTTTGTTAATCTTATCCGGCCGAACATAAGTATTGTATGTACGTTCGTTTGTTCCGGCAAGAATCGTTAAATGAGTTCCGGGCAAAAAATAATTTCTGAAATATTGAATACAATATCTAAACCTGCTCCAGGCCAACCCACAAATTTAAATGAGGATTCACTTAAAAATTGGCTTTGGCTGAGACGATGAATTATTGAATCGCCAACTGCAAACACAACGCTCGCCATCACAAAATATTTGATTCTGTTCCATTTCCGTTTTTGGTTTTGAGTATGACAAAACTGTTTGCCCAATTTCACGGCTTCGAAAGGGCTGTAAGCACGTCGAATAGATTGTTTTGTTTGTTTATTACCAATTATGTGTGACTTGCAAAATTGATAGGCCTGTTCTGATGAATGAAATATCTCTCCCAGGAAAACAAACGAACATAAAAATAGATTTGACAGAAACTTGAATTCAGGCGTTGAAATGTTAAATTATATCGTGTCGGATTGTTCGCGTTTTTCGGGAGTTCCGCTAAAATCATATAAAGATTTAGTAGTGATAAAGTCTTAGTTTATTTGCATGTACTATCTTAATTTTGCCTGTGTCGCTTAAAATTTTGAATTTTACACGTGTATATTGTTTTATGATTCTGTGTGGGCCATCAAATCGGGACCAAATTTAGTAGTTTTTGGCTCGACTTTCAATAAAACAACGTCCCCAATTATAAAATTACGTGATAACGTATGTTGATCATACTGTTGCTTTTGTTTTAATTGTGCATGCTCAATGTTTGCTCGAGCTTTTGCTTGTATGTCGTTCATGGCCATGCCTAAATTATGCATATAAGTTATTGTATCTGGAAATATTCGTTGTGTTGATTTTAGCACTATGTCTGATGGTAGATTGGGCTGACGGTAATAAAGCATTTCAAAAGAAGAATACCCCGTGGAGAAATTGACAGCTGTTCTGTAAGCGAACAGCACATATGGGATAAACAAATCCCACTGCTTTTCATATTCACTCACGTACGAGGCTAGCATATTGGTTAATGTCCGATTAAATCGTTCGACAAGTTCATCGGTCTGGGGGTGGTATGCTGTAGGTTGAGTTTTTTGCATTTCATTAGTTTGCACATATGCTTTATTATATCGGATGTTAATATAGGTGCTTGGTCAGATATAAGGGTTTTGGGACAGGAATAACGACATACAATCTTCTCCACAAGTTTTTGAGCAATGGTTTCGGATGATATTTCACTAACTGGAAAGGCTTCAGGCCACTTAGTCAAGTAATCTACAAACACTACTATATAACGGTTTTTTCGTTGTGTTATTGGGAGTGGACCTAAAATGTCGATTCCCAGTTTTTCCATTG
Source organism: Enoplolaimus lenunculus (assembly GCA_030248215.1). Classification (NCBI taxonomy): domain Eukaryota; kingdom Metazoa; phylum Nematoda; class Enoplea; order Enoplida; family Thoracostomopsidae; genus Enoplolaimus; species Enoplolaimus lenunculus. The sequence continues at coordinate 308,621 of JASANG010000627.1, read as the reverse complement.
GTCCACAATCGATCTTTATATTTTCCATTGTGGCTCTGCCTTGATTTATAGCTTTGCGTTTCTGACAGATATCACAACTTCGACAATAGAGTTTTATGTCTCGTTCTAGGTTTGGCCAAAAATAACGATTTCGAATTTTTTCTAAAGTTTTCGCTGTTCCCAAGTGCCCAGACAAAGGGTCATCATGAAACGACTTGAGAATTTGATGTCGCATCGTTTCAGGAGCAACAGCTTTTAGTGTATTTTTGTGTCGTGAGCGATTCACAAGAATGCCATCTATCAATAAGAACCTGTGCTGTGGCACATGCGGTATTACAGTTGTGCGGGTTTCTGGATTCATGTTTTGAATTATGCTTTTACATAGTTTGTCTCGATTCTGTTGTAATTTTAGTAATTTGTTGCTATCTAGTGTCTGCAAAACTGTACTTAAATGGGATTGAGTATGCTCGCTGTCTTTATTATCAATCAGTCGCGATAAGCAGTCAGCATTTGCATTATCCCTACCTTTTCGGTGGATGATATCAAATGTATATTCCTGAAGAGTTAAAGCCCATCTGGTCAACCGGGAATTTGTGCCTTTCATTGACATAAGCCAACGTAGAGGGTTGTGATCAGTTCTTATTATGAAATGCTGACCGTATAAATATGGTTTAAAATGTTGAATGGCCCATTTCATGGCTAATGCTTCTTTTTCAATTGCGGAATATTTAACTTCTGCTGGCGTGAGAAGCCTACTAGCATATGCTATCACGCGTTCTTTTTCTTGACTGATTTGAGATAAAATAGCGCCGATTCCAAATTACTAGCATCTGTGTGAAGTTCAAAATTTTGCGCGAAATCGGGTGGTTGAAGTACTGGTGCCGTCGTTAAGAGCTGTTTCAGGCGTGCAAAAGCACGTTGGCAATCGGCAGACCATACAAAGCTTACATTTTTACGCGTGAGTAAATTTATTTAATGGTTACGTGATTGATGCAAAATTTTGTATGTACAGTTTTTCTTTATCGAGTCCGTGTATGGGACCATGCCAGTATCCTGAACTGATATCCAACGTCGAAAAATAGCTTGCTTTTCCCAGTGCATCTAAGGTATCATCAATCCGCGGGACTGGATACGTGTCACGTTTAGTAATTTTATTTAACCGTCTGTAATCGACACAAAAACGAATTTTTCCATTTTTTTGGAACAAGAACAACTGGCGAAGACCACGGACTGCTTGATGGTTCTATAACACCTTTATTCAACATAGATTTAACATGTTCAGACATTATGGCTTTTTGAGAGGGGGATACTCTGTACGCTACTTGCTTCATAGGTATTTCGCTACCAGTGTCAATTCTATGTTCTGTTAGTTGTGTGCGTCCAAAAGGATGTTATTCTGATTCAAATATGTCAGTATATTCTTGCAGTAACTTAGTCATGTTGTCTTTCTGTTCCTCATTCATATTGGCATCCGCTGAAGCACTCCTTTCGGTACAATCGTGTTTTGCTGATTTGCATTTGTTTGAGAAGGGTGCGTGCAAGTGCTTGCTAGATTTTTATTTAATTGTGTGTACTTTTCGCATGATCCTAAAATTGTATTGGGTTGCAGGGTTATTGGAACATAACACAAATTAATTAATTTGATTGGAATTTTTGCTTGGCGTGGTTTGGCCAGACTATGTGCTCCAAGAACAAATTCCAGTTGATTCTTGCTTTTAGAACGGTTAGAAATTGGCTGTGGTGAAAATAATACATCGCAGTTATCTAAGCTTTACTCAATTTTTGCCCAACAAACTTTTTCAGTAAGAGGAGGTATGCAAACGGTTCCTATCAAAGTTACAGACGACGCAAGTGTGTTTTCAATATTCCGCTGTATGAATGGTATTTTTATACCATGTAACTGTAGGAAACGTTTTGAAAAATTCAGATTTCCATGTGAAACAACTGTGTTACCAATGATGCAATCATGGTGGGCGTTCTGGACGACGAAAAATTTTAGTTGTTTTTCTAATAACCCTATTGTTAGCGGAATTTGAATAACTTCGATTATGTTTAATGATTGTCCGGTAACAGAGATTAGTGATCTTGGATTCTCTTGAATTTTTGCTATCATTCCTTTGGGAATAACAGAAAAAACTTTTTCACTTATTATGTTTATTTCAGAACCAGAATCGCATAAGGTTTCGACAAAAATGTCTTTACCAATTTTTGCATTATAAATGGCAGCTTAGTAGAACATACTTTTGAGTGAAAAACTGATTTTGTTGGTAAGCATTCTTTTGAGGGATTTATATGTGTGTTTTTATCGGACTCGCCTTTCCCCTAAGGGAGTCCGGTATTAGTTTTCCCTTGGACCTGTGAAATTAGCTGATGGTTGTTGTGAGTTAAACCAATTGGGCTGTATTTGTGGAATTTGCGATTGTACAGCTGATTGTGATTGTTGTGTTTGTATTAATGGTTGAATGTTTTGAGTAGCGATGGTTCTCTTTTGGGGAAGTGATCGACATTGGCTTGTAAAATGATTGTTTCGGTTGCATATGAAGCAGTGTATTTGTTTTTGTGTAGTTTGCTAGTTACTTTGGTTTGTTTTGCGCGTTGTTTTACTAATTAAGTTGTCTATTTTTTATTGAGTAGTTGCATCTGCGATGTTAACTCTTCAAATCCAGTCTCAAGTTTATTTAATCTTTTTCAAATGGATCTATGGTAGCTGCAGTTGTTGCTGTGTTTGGTTGCGTTAATTTTTCTGTTAATGGAACATCCACGTTATACTGCAGGCGCTACTGCAAAAAATGTCTGGGTCTAAGTAAGGCCCGACGTCGTTTTAACACACTCTGTTACGAGACCACTATAATGTCCGGTAGTCCCTAACGAGGACTTAAAGACATATTGCACTGTGTTCATATAGCATCGCAAACATGCATAACAACAACACAAATACATATATACACTTATTTGTTATGCTTAATTTTTTATCTTTTGTTCCGACTGCCTTCGGACAGTGTCGGGACAATTAATAGTGTCTACGTACCGCATAAAATTGTACCTACACGGTAGTTGCAGCCTCGATTTGTACACAGATCCCTACCGGGTGGTTGGACAAATTTTTACATTAGCGCGCGCATTATAACGTGGATGACCCATAATTGTTGTATTGCTTTTAACAAAGTATTATCATGTGTGAATGTGTTTGGCGGTTGTTGTGACATGTTTTGTGTGACACATATTTGCTTTATTGCATTTTCTTGCCATTTTGCAAGTGTTATAGCTTCGTCAATTGTCATTTTTGCAATGTCTTTTTGAAGTAGTATTTGCTGGTACTGCGGCAATTAGCGATAAACAAAGTTTTTTAACTTTGTATCGTTCATTTCGTGTTCTGGTGCAATAGGGTAAGATTTTTGCACGAAGTTGTGGATTGCCTCTGCAAAATCGTCGATTGTTTCGTGTGATTGTTGGTATCGAATGTTTAGTTCTGCCCAACTCATTCCACTTTCAGGGGTAAACTTTTCTATCATTTTAGTTTTAATTTCATCAAAACTTCAGTAATGGTTTAGTGAATCAAAAAATGATCCGGCACGGTAAGTTAACAAAGCTGGCAAAATTTGTTTACGGCTACTTGCTGACCAGTTATTAGTGTTTGCAACGCGAATAAAATCTCTAAACCAGACCTTTATATTTTTGGCTGTATCAGTGCCAGTAAATGGTTCTGCTAAAATAACTGTAGAGTTACTTAATATTGGCAAAATTTGATTTGAGTTATGAGTGGTGGATAGCATGGTTTTGGCTGGTTTTCGTGAAAGCTTACCGTAACTACGAGTTCTTAATTTCTTAGAAGTTTGTTTAATTGCAGTTTTTGATTAGCAAAAAATGGTCACATAAAATTATTCAAGTAAAAATTACTAGTTGCATTGGGATATCATGGTTTAGTTTACCATTTCATTATTTTTCTATCTTGATAAATCGGCGTTTTTCAAACAGGTTTGATGTGTTGTTGCTCACGTTGGGCGCCAAAATGCAGTGACTGCGAGTTTGACTTAACCCAGTGGAAATTGTTTGTTTCGTTGTGATTCGGTAAAATGCCGTGACAACTGGAGTTGATTGGATTTGGTGAAACACTGCGTCAATTTGAATTATATTTCGAAATTTATCGTCAAACCAGATTTGGTAGTCGTTTTAATGTAGAAGTAACTTCTTTAGTCTTTGCGTTTATTTGCGCTTTTCGAAGTATTAAGTAAATACAATAAAACAAATATCATTCAACTGCCTCGTCAAAAACCACAATTTATTAATCAAAAAATATTTTTTCTTCAAAACCTTTTTTCGATCCTTCGAATCTATTTTATTTTTTAAAATTTTATTTTTATTCTAAGCCAGAACACATACGCTACACAATCAGTATATGAACTGTTGTCAAATTTTTTTATTTCTTTTTGAAATAGACGTAATTAAAACTAGAATAAAAAGACCGAAAGCTTAATTAATAAACTACACAAGTTTTAAATGTGTAGTACACAAAAGTATAACAGGACATTTATTAGTTGGATAATTGTATGTTTTATTGTACGGTAATATTTAGGCTTATTATTATTAAGGCAATTTCAATTTTATTAACAAGGACATTCAAAGGTTGAATGGTTAAATAAATGCTAGTTCCGACTATGTAAAAAGTTTTGATCTGGGCTATGATGGGTTAAAGGAATTAATGAAGTACTGTGCTAGCTAGATTTTTTTGGGCCCATGTTGCGGTAAAAGCCACCCATTGTCCCGGGACAGCAATATACCAGGAGTGCAAACATATGCATTCTTGTTTATATATGCACAGCCATATATAAATATATACATATATTATAGATAATATGTAATATGTATATAAAAATATATATTTATTGTTGTGTTACATTTTTTGAGGGAGAGGGGATGCCGATCCCCTAACCCCATATATGCTGAAAATGTGCAGGACTGACAGTGTTTATTTTCTCGTCGGATTGGAGACCTCCTGACCCCCAGTAAAAAGGACGTCAAGCGGAGCAAGATAAGGATTCCAATAAATGAATTGCTTTATTGTGGGGGCATGGGGCGAGGCCCCATCCTGCTTTGGACCCCTGATCGCTGTCCAACTGTCCCGCTGTTCAACTGTCCGGCTGTCCCAATTATATTTGTTGTGTGTAGTCCTGTACATTTCTGTTCCAGGAAATAGGTCAACCTTTAGGAGTAACATTGGCCTCTTTTTGTATTAAAATTTGAAAATGAAGGTATGGGAAGGTGTATACTTGACAATATTATAGGTACGTACATAGCTATGATTTTTAAATTTGGTTCATTTTCTGGTTTTTCAAACGACAACTCTATAGGCATAATGCCAGGTGTATATTTTTACATTTCACTTTTCAATTATTTAATCAATTACATACTGATTTTTTTTTTTTTTTTTTTTTTTTTTTTTTTTTTTTTCTTTTTAAGAAAAAAAAAAAAGCAAAACGTGGAATTAAAAAAGGTCGTACGCCATACAACTAAACAAAAAATTATATATCACGTATGTACATTACCGCGCATCACTGACCCGAGATTGTTTACTAGATATGTACCGGATATTGAATTTTTACTGGAACAGGAACTCGATGAGGATTCTAACTGGACATGACATGTAAATAAATGTATATCGCGCTCTTTGAAAAACCTTGATTCTGTACCTTAACTCAAGTGTATACCTTAGTCGACTCTGCTAGCTTGTGTTTTGTTTGCCCATCTCATTATCAGCATGTGAGGGAGGGAAATATTTCCGAGTGGAGACTTCCACTAAAAAGATATCTGTTTGTAAATCAGTGAGCAATTTTCCAGTTTCCGTATTAATATATTTCGAACAATGGGCGAAATTTTCGCGTGAACAGTTGAAGCTGATGAATAAAGGATAGTCAAATATATCTAAAATCTAACCGTTGCTCTTGCTATCTGACTTAACTGGCACCGATAACCGTTGATGTTGAGCAGAAGGCAGTGAACCAAAATCAAGTGATATGTTAGCGGCATTCGCAGTTCTAAGACGATTTAACCGAACACTGTCAGGTAAGCTCCTAGTTGAATGGCGACCATGCTTGGATGACGTCGTCTGAAATTATATTGAGTGCAGGCATTTAGCTATCAAGCTGTGCAATAACGCTCGTTTTCAGTTTGAATTTTTTGAATAAAGAAAAATTCGTATATATATTTTCTAAATAGCACTCACATTTTAAAGTATGTCATACCATACCGTAAAGTTATGCATGTGCTAGCAACGATCTTCTAGTTTTTGCTGTTTAAATGAACACCTGAATTTCTTATCCATAACTGTCAAGTCAAGGTGTATATATACCACATATTACGTATGACTGTACACTTATTAGAAAGAAGACAAGCGGCGACACAAGGCCATAATTCATTATCTCAAATCCACAACTCGGCAAGATGTGGTGTGGCAATAATACCCCAAAATTCTTACCTTAGAATGGCTGACATACTTGCTCCTTGACCCATTGCCTGCGAATCAGATTACGAATGAAAGACACCAGCAAAACGTATACAATTACAACTCAGTATGTCAACTTGATCCTAAACTACATCTGAAACAGTGAAACTGTAAAAATATACACCTGGCATTATGCCTATAGAGTTGTCGTTTGAAAAACCAGAAAATGAACCAAATTTAAAAATCATAGCTATGTACGTACCTATAATATTGTCAAGTATACACCTTCCCATGACCGTTCATTTTCAAATTTTAATACAAAAAGAGGCCAATGTTACCCTAAAGGTTGACCTATTTTCCTGGAACAGAAATGTACCAGGACTACACACAACAAATATAATTGGGACAGCCGGACAGTTGAACAGCGGGACAGTTGGACAGCGATCAGGGGTCCAAAGCAGGATGGGGCCTGTCGCCCCCCAAATGCCCCCACAATAAAGCAATTCATTTATTGGAATCCTTATCTTGCTCCGCTTGAACGTCCTTTTTACTGGGGGTCAGGAGGTGCTGCAATCCGACGAGAAAAGTAAACACTGTCAGTCCTGCACATTTTCAGCATATATGGGGTCAGGGGATCGGCATCCCCTCTCCCTCCGAGAAAATGTAACACAACAATAAATATATATTTTTATATACATATTACATATTATCTATAATATATGTATATATTTATATATGGCTGTGCATATATAAACAAGAATGCATATGTTTGCACTCCTGGTATATTGCTGTCCCGGGACAATGGGGTGGCTTTTACCGCAACATGGGCCCAAAAAGATATCTAGCTAGCAGCATGTACTTCATTAATTCCTTTAACCCATCATAGCCCAGATCAAAACTTTTTACATAGTCCGGAACTGAGCATTTATTTAACCATTCAACCTTTGAATGTCCTTGTTAATAAAATTGAAATTGCCTTAATAGATAATAAGCCTAAATATTACCGTACAATAAAACATACAATTATCCAACTAATAAATGTCGCTGTTATACTTTTGTGTACTACACATTTAAAACTTGTGTAGTTTATTAATTAAGCTTTCGGTCTTTTTATTCTAGTTTTAATTACGTCTATTTCAAAAAGAAATAAAAAAATTTGACAACAGTTCATATACTGATTGTGTAGCGTATGTGTTCTGGCTTAGAATAAAAATAAAATTTTAAAAAATAAAATAGATTCGAAGGATCGAAAAAAGGTTTTGAAGAAAAAATATTTTTTGATTAATAAATTGTGGTTTTTGACGAGGCAGTTGAATGATATTTGTTTTATTGTATTTACTTAATACTTCGAAAAGCGCAAATAAACGCAAAGACTAAAGAAGTTACTTCTACATTAAAACGACTACCAAATCTGGTTTGACGATAAATTTCGAAATATAATTCAAATTGACGTAGTGTTTCACCAAATCCAATCAACTCCAGTTGTCACGGCATTTTACCGAATCACAACGAAACAAACAATTTCCACTGGGTTAAGTCAAACTCGCAGTCACTGCATTTTGGCGCCCAACGTGAGCAACAACACATCAAACCTGTTTGAAAAACGCCGATTTATCAAGATAGAAAAATAATGAAATGGTAAACTAAACCATGATATCCCAATGCAACTAGTAATTTTTACTTGAATAATTTTATGTGACCATTTTTTGCTAATCAAAAACTGCAATTAAACAAACTTCTAAGAAATTAAGAACTCGTAGTTACGGTAAGCTTTCACGAAAACCAGCCAAAACCATGCTATCCACCACTCATAACTCAAATCAAATTTTGCCAATATTAAGTAACTCTACAGTTATTTTAGCAGAACCATTTACTGGCACTGATACAGCCAAAAATATAAAGGTCTGGTTTAGAGATTTTATTCGCGTTGCAAACACTAATAACTGGTCAGCAAGTAGCCGTAAACAAATTTTGCCAGCTTTGTTAACTTACCGTGCCGGATCATTTTTTGATTCACTAAACCATTACTGAAGTTTTGATGAAATTAAAACTAAAATGATAGAAAAGTTTACCCCTGAAAGTGGAATGAGTTGGGCAGAACTAAACATTCGATACCAACAATCACACGAAACAATCGACGATTTTGCAGAGGCAATCCACAACTTCGTGCAAAAATCTTACCCTATTGCACCAGAACACGAAATGAACGATACAAAGTTAAAAAACTTTGTTTATCGCTAATTGCCGCAGTACCAGCAAATACTACTTCAAAAAGACATTGCAAAAATGACAATTGACGAAGCTATAACACTTGCAAAATGGCAAGAAAATGCAATAAAGCAAATATGTGTCACACAAAACATGTCACAACAACCGCCAAACACATTCACACATGAAATACTTTGTTAAAAGAATACAACAATTATGGGTCATCCACGTTATAATGCGCCCGCTAATGTAAGAATTTGTACACGGAGGGACTGTGAAAATCGAGGGCAACTACGGAGGAATTTTTGCGGCGAGACACTATTAATTGCCCGACACTGCCGAAGGAGCGGAAAAAAGATAAAAAATTAAGATAACAAATAAGTGTATATATGATTTGTGTTGTTGTATGCATGTGCGGATATGAACACAGTGAATATGTCTTTAAGTCCTCGAGGGACTCGGACAATAGTGGCGTAAAGAGTGTGTTAAACGACGCGGCTTACTAGACCAGACATTTTGCAGAGCGCCTGAGTAAACGTGGATGTTCCATTAACAGAAAAATTAACGCAACCAAACACAGCAACAACTGCAGCTACCATAGATCCATTTGAAAAAGATTAAATAAACTAGACTGGATGAAGAGTTAACATCGAGATGAACTACTCAATAAAAAATAGACAACTTAATTAGTAAAACAACGCGCAAAACAAACCAAAGTAACTAGCAAACTACACAAAAACAAATACACTGCTCATATCAACCGAAACAATCATTTTACAAGCCAATGGAACTTCCCCAAAAGAGAACCATCGCTACTCAAAACATTCAACCATTAATACAAACACAACAATCACAATCAGCTGACAATCGCAAATCCACAAATACAGCCCAATTGGTTTAACTCACAACAACCATCAGCTAATTTCACAGGCAAGGGAAAACTAATCCGGACCAGGGGAAAGGCGAGTCCGATAAAAACACACATATAAATCCCTCAAAAGAATGTTACCAACAAAATCAGTTCACTCAAAAGTATGCTACTAAGCTGATTTATAATGCAAAAATTGGTAAAGACATGTCGAAACCTATGCGATCTGGTCTGAAATAAACATAATAAGTGAAAAAGTTTTTCTGTTATCCCAAAGGAATGAGAAAAATCAAGAGAATCCAAGATCACTAATCCTGTTACCGGACAAATTAAACATAATCGAAGTTATTCAAATCCGCTAACAATAGGGTTATAGAAAAACAACTAAAATTTTTCGCGCAGAACGCCACCATGATGATCATTGGTAACACAGTTGTTTCACATGGAAATCTGAATTTTTCAAAACGTTTCCTACAGTTACATGGTATAAAAATACCATTCATACAGCGGAATATTGAAAACACACTTGCGTCGTCTGTAACTTTGATAGGAACCGTTTGCATACCTCCTCTTACTGAAAAAGTTTGTGGGCAAAAATTGAGTAAAGCTAGATAACTGCGATGAATTTACCACAGCCAATTCAACGCTAAAAGCAAGAATCAACTGGAATTTGTCTTGGAGCACATAGTCTGGCCAAACCACGCCAAGAAAAATCCAATCAAATTAATTAATTTGTGTATGTCCAATAACCCTGCAACCCAATACAATTAGGATATGAAAAGTACACACAATTAAATAAAAACAGAAGACCGACCCTCCAAACAAATGCAAATCAGCAAAACACGATTGACGAAAGGAGGTCAGCGGATGCAATATGAATGAGGAACAGAAAGACAACATGATAAGTACTGCAAGAATATACTGAATATTTGAATCAAATAAACTTGGACGCACACAACTAACAGAACATAAATACACTGGTAGCGAAATACCTATAAGCAAGTAGCGTACAGAGTATCCCCCTCTCAAAAAGCCATAATGCTGAACATGTTAAATCTTGTTGAATAAAGGTGTATAGAACCATAAGAGGTGGGCCAGTTGTCTTGTCCAAAAAATGAAAAATCGCGATAAGACGGTAAATAAAATCTAAACGTGAACGACCAGCGGATGATATACCTAATCACTGGAAAAGAAGCTATTTTCGACGTTGGATACAGTCAGGAACTGGGGCCCATAACGGACTCGATAAAGAAAAACTGTACATACAAAATTTTCATCAATCACGTAACCAAAATAAATTCTACGCGTAAAAATGTAAGCTTTGTATGGTGCCGATTGCAACTGCTTTTGCACGCCTGAACAGCTCTACGACGGCACCAGTACTTCAACCCCCGATTTCGAGCAAAATTTTGTATGTACAGTTTTTCTTTTCGAGTCGTGTATGGGACCATGCCAGTATCTGAACTGATATCAACGTCGAAAAATAGCTTCTTTCCCAGTGATCTAAGGTATCATCAATCGCGGGACTGGATACGTGTACGTTTAGTAATTTTATTTAACCTTGTAATCGACACAAAAACGAATTTTCCATTTGGAACAAGAACAACTGGGAAGACCACGGACTGTTGATGGTCTATAACACCTTTATTCAACATAGATTAACATGTTCAGACATTATGGCTTTTTGAGAGGGGGATATTGTACGCTACTTGCTCATAGGTATTCGCTCCAGTGTCAATTTATGTTTGTTAGTTGTGTGGTCAAAAGGATGTATTCTGATTCAAATATGTGTATATTCTTGCAGTAACTAGCTGTGTCTTTCTGTTCCTCATTCATATTGGCATCCGCTGAAGCGCTCCTTTCGGTACAATCGTGTTTGCTGATTTGCATTTGTTTGAGAAGGGTGCGTGCAAGTGCTTGCTAGATTTTTATTTAATTGTGTGTACTTTTCGCATGATTAAAATTGTATTGGGTTGCAGGGTTATGGAACATAACACAAATTAATTAATTTGATTGGAATTTTTGCTTGGCGTGGGGAGACTATGTGCTCCAAGAACAAATTCCAGTTGATTCTTGCTTTTAGAACGGTAGAAATTGGCTGGGTGAAAATAATACATCGCAGTTATCTAAGCTTTACTCAATTTTTGCCCAACAAACTTTTTCAGAAGAGGAGGTATGCAAACGGTCCTATCAAAGTTACAGACGACGCAAGTGTGTTTTCAATATTCCGCTGTATGAATGGTATTTTTATACCATGTAACTGTAGGAAACGTTGAAAAATTCAGATTTCCATGTGAAACAACTGTGTACCAATGATGCAATCATGGTGGGCTTCTGGACGACGAAAAATTTTAGTTGTTCTAATAACCCTATTGTTAGCGGAATTGAATAACTTCGATTATGTTTAATGATTGCCGGTAACAGAGATTAGTGATCTTGGATCCTAATTTTTGCTATCATTCCTTTGGGAATAACAGAAAAAACTTTTCACTTATTATGTTTATTTCAGAACCAGAATCGCATAAGGTTCGACAAAAATGTCTTTACCAATTTTTGCATTATAAATGGCAGCTAGTAGAACATACTTTTGAGTGAAAAACTGATTTTGTTGGTAAGCATTCTTTTGAGGGATTTATATGTGTGTTTTTATGGACTCGCCTTTCCCCTAAGGGAGTCCGGATTAGTTTTCCCTTGGACCTGTGAAATTAGCTGATGGTTGTTGTGAGTTAAACCAATTGGGCTGTATTTGTGGAATTTGCGATTGTACAGCTGATTGTGATTGTTGTGTTTGTATTAATGGTTGAATGTTTTGAGTAGCGATGGTCTCTTTTGGGGAAGTGATCGACATTGGCTTGTAAAATGATTGTTCGGTTGCATATGAAGCAGTGTATTTGTTTTTGTGTAGTTTGGTCTTTGGTTTGTTTTGCGCGTGTTCTAATTAAGTTGTATTTATTGAGTAGTTGATTCGATGTAACTTTCAAATCCAGTCTCAAGTTTATTTAATCTTTTTCAAATGGATCTATGGTAGCTGAGTTGTGCTGTGTTTGGTTGCGTTAATTTTTCTGTTAATGGAAATCCACGTTATACTGCAGGCGCTACTGCAAAAAATGTTGGGTTAAGTAAGGCCCGACGTCGTTTTAACACTCTGTTACGAGACCACTATAATGTCCGGTAGTCCCTAACGAGGACTTAAAGACATATTGCACTGTGTTCATATAGCATCGCAAACATGCATAACAACAACACAATTACATATATACACTTATTTGTGATGCTTAATTTTTTATCTTTGGTTCCGACTGCCTTCGGACAGTGTAGGGACAATTAATAGTGTCTGCATACCGCATAAAATTGTACCTACACGTTAGTTGCAGCTTCGATTTGCACACAGCTCCCTACCGGGTGGTTGGACAAATTCTTACATTAGCGGGCGCATTATAACGTGGATGACCCATAATTGTTGTATTGCTTTTAACAAAGTATTATCATGTGTGAATGTGTTTGGCGGTTGTTGTGACATGTTTTGTGTGACACATATTTGCTTTATTGCATTTTCTTGCCATTTTGCAAGTGTTATAGCTTCGTCAATTGTCATTTTTGCAATGTCTTTTTGAAGTAGTATTTGCTGGTACTGCGGCAATTAGCGATAAACAAAGTTTTTTAACTTTGTATCGTTCATTTCGTGTTCTGGTGCAATAGGGTAAGATTTTTGCACGAAGTTGTGGATTGCCTCTGCAAAATCGTCGATTGTTTCGTGTGATTGTTGGTATCGAATGTTTAGTTCTGCCCAACTCATTCCACTTTCAGGGGTAAACTTTTCTATCATTTTAGTTTTAATTTCATCAAAACTTCAGTAATGGTTTAGTGAATCAAAAAATGATCCGGCACGGTAAGTTAACAAAGCTGGCAAAATTTGTTTACGGCTACTTGCTGACCAGTTATTAGTGTTTGCAACGCGAATAAAATCTCTAAACCAGACCTTTATATTTTTGGCTGTATCAGTGCCAGTAAATGGTTCTGCTAAAATAACTGTAGAGTTACTTAATATTGGCAAAATTTGATTTGAGTTATGAGTGGTGGATAGCATGGTTTTGGCTGGTTTTCGTGAAAGCTTACCGTAACTACGAGTTCTTAATTTCTTAGAAGTTTGTTTAATTGCAGTTTTTGATTAGCAAAAAATGGTCACATAAAATTATTCAAGTAAAAATTACTAGTTGCATTGGGATATCATGGTTTAGTTTACCATTTCATTATTTTTCTATCTTGATAAATCGGCGTTTTTCAAACAGGTTTGATGTGTTGTTGCTCATGTTGGGCGCCAAAATGCAGTGACTGCGAGTTTGACTTAACCCAGTGGAAATTGTTTGTTTCGTTGTGATTCGGTAAAATGCCGTGACAACTGGAGTTGATTGGATTTGGTGAAACACTACGTCAATTTGAATTATATTTCGAAATTTATCGTCAAACCAGATTTGGTAGTCGTTTTAATGTAGAAGTAACTTCTTTAGTCTTTGCGTTTATTTGCGCTTTTCGAAGTATTAAGTAAATACAATAAAACAAATATCATTCAACTGCCTCGTCAAAAACCACAATTTATTAATCAAAAAATATTTTTTCTTCAAAACCTTTTTTCGATCCTTCGAATCTATTTTATTTTTTAAAATTTTATTTTTATTCTAAGCCAGAACACATACGCTACACAATCAGTATATGAACTGTTGTCAAATTTTTTTATTTCTTTTTGAAATAGACGTAATTAAAACTAGAATAAAAAGACCGAAAGCTTAATTAATAAACTACACAAGTTTTAAATGTGTAGTACACAAAAGTATAACAGCGACATTTATTAGTTGGATAATTGTATGTTTTATTGTACGGTAATATTTAGGCTTATTATCTATTAAGGCAATTTCAATTTTATTAACAAGGACATTCAAAGGTTGAATGGTTAAATAAATGCTCAGTTCCGGACTATGTAAAAAGTTTTGATCTGGGCTATGATGGGTTAAAGGAATTAATGAAGTACATGCTGCTAGCTAGATATCTTTTTGGGCCCATGTTGCGGTAAAAGCCACCCCATTGTCCCGGGACAGCAATATACCAGGAGTGCAAACATATGCATTCTTGTTTATATATGCACAGCCATATATAAATATATACATATATTATAGATAATATGTAATATGTATATAAAAATATATATTTATTGTTGTGTTACATTTTCTCGGAGGGAGAGGGGATGCCGATCCCCTGACCCCATATATGCTGAAAATGTGCAGGACTGACAGTGTTTACTTTTCTCGTCGGATTGCAGCACCTCCTGACCCCCAGTAAAAAGGACGTTCAAGCTGAGCAAGATAAGGATTCCAATAAATGAATTGCTTTATTGTGGGGGCATTTGGGGGGCGACAGGCCCCATCCTGCTTTGGACCCCTGATCGCTGTCCAACTGTCCCGCTGTTCAACTGTCCGGCTGTCCCAATTATATTTGTTGTGTGTAGTCCTGGTACATTTCTGTTCCAGGAAAATAGGTCAACCTTTAGGGTAACATTGGCCTCTTTTTGTATTAAAATTTGAAAATGAACGGTCATGGGAAGGTGTATACTTGACAATATTATAGGTACGTACATAGCTATGATTTTTAAATTTGGTTCATTTTCTGGTTTTTCAAACGACAACTCTATAGGCATAATGCCAGGTGTATATTTTTACAGTTTCACTGTTTCAGATGTAGTTTAGGATCAAGTTGACATACTGAGTTGTAATTGTATACGTTTTGCTGGTGTCTTTCATTCGTAAGTCTGATTCGCAGGCAATGGGTCAAGGAGCAAGTCATGTCAGCCATTCTAAGGTAAGAATTTTGGGGTTATTATTTGCCACACCACATCTTGCCGAGTTGTGGATTTGAGATAATGAATTATGGCCTTGTGTCGCCGCTTGTCTTCTTTTCTAATAAGTGTACAGTCATACGTAATATGTGGTATATATACACCTTGACTTGACAGTTATGGATAAGAAATTCAGGTGTTCATTTAAACAGCAAAAACTAGAAGATCGTTGCTAGCACATGCATAACTTTACGGTATGGTATGACATACTTTAAAATGTGAGTGCTATTTAGAAAATATATATACGAATTTTTCTTTATTCAAAAAATTCAAACTGAAAACGAGCGTTATTGCACAGCTTGATAGCTAAATGCCTGCACTCAATATAATTTCAGACGACGTCATCCAAGCATGGTCGCCATTCAACTAGGAGCTTACCTGACAGTGTTCGGTTAAATCGTCTTAGAACTGCGAATGCCGCTAACATATCACTTGATTTTGGTTCACTGCCTTCTGCTCAACATCAACGGTTATCGGTGCCAGTTAAGTCAGATAGCAAGAGCAACGGTTAGATTTTAGATATATTTGACTATCCTTTATTCATCAGCTTCAACTGTTCACGCGAAAATTTCGCCCATTGTTCGAAATATATTAATACGGAAACTGGAAAATTGCTCACTGATTTACAAACAGATATCTTTTTAGTGGAAGTCTCCACTCGGAAAATATTTCCCTCCCTCACATGCTGATAATGAGATGGGCAAACAAAACACAAGCTAGCAGAGTCGACTAAGGTATACACTTGAGTTAAGGTACAGAATCAAGGTTTTTCAAAGAGCGCGCATATACATTTATTTACATGTCATGTCCAGTTAGAATCCTCATCGAGTTCCTGTTCCAGTAAAAATTCAATATCCGGTACATATCTAGTAAAACAATCTCGGGTCAGTGATCGCGCGCGTACATGTACATACGTGAATATATACACATTTTTCTGCTTCTAGTTGTCAATGGCGTACCGACACCGTTTTCAACTTCACAGTGTCCACCGCCCTCGTCCATATCTACTGCTTGCGGTTTAAATAACATTCCGGATTCGCACTCTTCCAATGGTTACGTGTCGACTAACGTAAGCGCAGCTGGTGGGGTGAATGATGACTTTTGGGCGCGAGCAGCTGCACCGTATTACTTCAGTACTAGTGGCAATAACCGGGCACAACAATATCAAATGAAACCAGGTCCGCGCTCGATAGATATGGTACCACGACAATCAACAACAAACTGTGGGAGTGCAAATAAAGTCTCAGACTCAAGGTAACTTTGTGAGCAAAATTGTAGCATTTTAAAATAATTGCTTCCCAGTTGCATTTTTTAATAGTTTAACATAGGGATGTTCATTTTGCCGTGCGTATGATTAATTATATATATACGTAGTAGACAAAACTGGCATACTCTCAATAAAAACTTATGGAGTAGGCAGAGACCAGGGTGCAACCGGAATTCCTGTTCCGACATATTTCGCCTTCCGGTCCCGGTAAATTTTTACAGGATTAAAAATTCCGGTATTACATTTTGGTCAGAGGAAGTTAAGTATTTTACTAATAAATGATAACAAAAATAAAATATCACCGAAAATAAACCATCGAAGGTAAATTGCGCTTCCGCGTATAAAGAAAATCTAAAATACGGCGGATTAAGTAAATACGTATTTTCAAGTAAGATTATTTCTCCAATAATGTAGCAAAAAGAAAATTAAAATAAATTTGTCGGAGACATGCATTTTTCATTTCCGGTTCCATTTTCGTTGATTTTTTTCAAATTCTGGTTTGGGTACGTTGTTATTCCGGTTGCACCATGGCAGTGGCGCCCCCCTTTAATTTTTTCATAAACTGTTTAATTTTTAGAACAAAAAACTATGCTGAATATATCAACCTTTTTTGAGCAAAATATAAAAGCCCCACGCCCCAAAAAATTCTTGGGACAACCAATGGGTGTAGGTGTTTCGCGTTGTAGTTTTGATTGAGAAACTTTAGTGGTAACTGGTAAGTAAAAGAAGTGGAGGCTTTATGGAAACACGTCACTGTATACCAAGTGGTCTAGTTTCACTGGAACACAATTTTATTTGTGGTCAGAAAACGTATGGACATGGACATATTGTGTCTGCACCTGAAAAGTAAGATGACCTTCTTTCATTTAAGTTCCAGAAGTAATGTGTGGCGTTTGTTTTATATTATATAGTAATCAACTACGCGTTGGTTGGGATGTTCCAAATACGATAAAGTCAGCTAACAGTAGCAAGCGTGGTGAACCAGTAAAGTCACATCACCAAAGGTTTAATGTAAGTAGTAACTGGTCTGATATCGCGTCTGATGTTGGGCAACGACATCGATCTACAACAGCAGCTGGTCACGGCGACGATAAAGGCGGCTGGCGAGACGTAGCCTTAGGTTTCATTGGTAACTCCACGTCATCGGCGGTCAACCGTAATCACGCACATAGATATTCACGACGAAGTTGGGGTCAGAAATCAAAGCACAAGGCGTGTCCAACACAACAAAGTAATCAATACTATAGTGGAGAGCAAGATGATTGGTACTGGACTGATGTTGAATCGGCGTCAGCGTGGCATAACGCGAGTGGACTTGCAGGCAACAAACGGGCTGGGACGTCTAGGACAGACTGGCAACAAGTGCCTGTTGTCGACAACTCAGGTCAGTTTTGGTAGGTCATATATAGGTTCTCGTGTTAGTAAGTAACCAAATTTTTTGGCAAGGCTACTTGCCCATGTAAATATATATTGGATAATCTAGCGTTATGGCTCAACCGGATATCCGGGCTCGGCTCCGCATAAAAATTGGCGTCCGGCTCCGGTATTCGTCATTTCCAGATATTTTCTGTTCAAAACTATATACGTATATATAACACAGTTTTATACTGTTATTTATGACCACAATCGCCATATGTTTAAGTTTTTGTTGAAATATACGTACATTTATATATCCGGCTCTGATTGAACTATCTGGCTTTGGCTCCGATTGAACCCTGCCTAGCGCCATGTGTGTCTTTGTAGTTGGCTATGGATTTAGCACAATGTTTTGTCTGATTGCATCTTTTATCCGTTTTTATAGAAGGCAGCGAATTTGGTGTGGCATTAGGGTGTCTGATAAAGAAAGTATAATCTGAATTCAGGGTGCAACCGGAATTCCGGTTCCGGCATTTTTTCACCTTCCGGTTCCGGTTCCGGTAAATTTTTACCGGATTTAAAAATTCCGGTGTTATAATTTGGCCGTTTAAGAATCTCTTTTGAAAGCCACTTGTACTCAGAATATAAGCCGTTGATGGTGGATTTCACTTCAGTCGACGACGAAAATCTAAAATACAACAAATAAAATAAATACCTGTGTTCGACTAAGGTTGTTTCACAAATAATAGAGCAAAAAATACGATTAAAATGAAATTTTTGGTGAAATGCATTTTTCATTTTCCGGTTCCGGTTCCGGTAAAATTTTCAAATTCCGGTTCCGGTTCCGGTAAATTGTAATTCCGGTTGCACCCTGTCTGAATTATGTAACCTGTGCGAGCATAGTTGTAATTAAGTGAAACTTTTAGTTTGCAAAATAAAATCTAACTCAAACAATGACTGGCGAAATTTTGTGTCACTGTTAACGTTTGTTTCAGGCAAACAGCGACACAATGATAGGCGTGCTCATGCTAGTGGATATCGAAAATCAACTCGTGATCGAGACCGCAATCGAAGCGATTATTTTTTAGATAAAAGTCTTCTTGGCGCCTCGCTAAACGCAACAAACCACGCCCAGCACGACCAATCAGCATCAACATCATCGACTTCCTATTATCATTATGCGGACGCTGTAGATAGCGCAAATGAGTTTTGTGCAGCCTCAAGCGGTCCTCAAGGTGTCACAGAATCAGATATTTCTGTTGCATCAACCGGCGTCTCCAACGTATCCTCGTATCATACGACAAAATCAAATCATGTCACAGAATCGAGTTCTCGTGGTAATCACCACCAGCCGCCCTATTGCGGTAATTCAAACGTAGCTTTGTCACATAAAGGCGTAGGATCTGGTAATGGCATGCTTAAGATATCGAAATCTGATCATGGCAATTTTAAAAACGAAGCTGCTGGCCGAAATAGAACGGCGTGTCTCAATGCTCAGAACTCTCGGATAGGTGGGATGAGTTCTGAAGACCTGAATCGGGTACAAGTTAGCAGATCTGATGTGGTGGAATGCGGCCATACGAACGATGGGCGTAATGCTGTAACGTTGGAACGAACTCGAAAAGGTGGCGCGAAAGGTGAGCTTCAACTTGGAGCACCAGTTTGTAAGGTTTTCAGTGCATATGGAGATCAGTTTCGTAATAGAAGAATTAACGTGCTAACACAGGTTACCGGCCGTTGAATGAATATTGCGTAACTTTTTTATAAATACTTATTGAAATTTTTAAAGAAAACGAATTAGCTATTATGTACCTTTTACTGCTACGCATTTAGATTTTGTTCATGTGGTTAATTTTTCTGCATTACTGTCTCAGCATGTGTCTGCGTGCGAATTTAAGTTGCTAAGTTCAAAACCAGTAAGTAGGTGGTGTCCCACCACAGCTTTTATTCTTTTGTTTTGTTTCAGGTTCAAAAAAATTGCCGCCGGAGCCGTTCAGACACTTGCCGTGCAAACAGCGCAGTGCTCCTCCAAGATCTGCTGACATGGCTGGAAATGTGGCGCAAAATGTTTGTTCCAGTGCGGCTACAGCTATTACACATAAGGGTACTGAAATGTCAAACAGTGGGCAAAACAGCGGTACCAGGTGCACACGGGATATGGCATCGTCTGACAGCAGCACTAATGGCATCGATAGGGTCCCACACGGGTCAGTTGGAGCGGCACCTCTCATATCGAGTATGCCGCCGGCTCGTCCGCCGAAACCTCCGAAGTTGCTCGACCACACAACGAATGCTTCCGATCTGAACAGTGCAAATACAAATATTAAAAAGGTTAGTTAAAACATTTGCATCCTCGATTAAGTTTTATTTTGTTATAGTAACTCAAGAATACATGCAGAATTCTGATTCTGGTTCGAAGTTTGATTGAAAAGCAGTTGCGGTTAAAGGTATAATCTTATTCGAACTAAATTTTTCATTACAATACAACGAACGCGTGCATCATAACAGTGCAAACACAAATATTAAAAGGTTAGTTAAAATATTTTCATCTTCAATTGAATGCTGTTTTGTTATAGTAACTCAAGAGTACATACAGAATTCTGATTCTGGTTAGAAGTTTGATTGTAGTGCAGTTTTGACTGCAGGCATAATCTGATTCGAATTAGAGAAATTTTTCATTTGCTGTTTATTGTTTGTTACGCATATGGCTATTCCGATCTAATCCAGTTCCTTGTGCCACCATGAGTTACCCCTATAAAGCATTTTGGTAAGAGGATATCTACCTGGTCTCAAAGCAATTTTTGTAGTATTCGGTTTTTTGGTCTGTCGTGAGAATTTTTTTGTTTCTATACTTATATATAATATATAACGTTACCCAATAGCGATATATCACAGTTCTTATTGAATTGCAGTTTGTGCTTTTGGACTCTTAGCTGCATATGTGCTTTTAAATACATTATTTTAATATTTTAGGATGGCATAAAGTGTGTTAAGGGTCAGGGCAATTTTGATAGCGATGTTGCTGTTGAAAAACATATAGCGAATAGCGATTTCAAACTGTCAGTTGGTACTCCAGATACCTCGAACGCAAATAAAGTGAGCACTCTTGTTCTTTTTTTGAGTTATGAACCACTAAGATAACATCAATCTTCTGGTGAAACATTAGTATTTATCACTCATGACATCAACCTGTCTGTCTACATACGTATTTATCTTTCTGTTTTATCAGCTGTATCCTTGTGTATGTCTATTTTGGTGTTTGTTAATACAAAGCAGCTGTTTCGATTTAACAAGAGACCCGTGTCAAGAATAGGCGCCTGTCCATGGGAAGAATGGGGGATTTCCAGTACAATGCGCCTGCCCACGCGGAGAATGAGGGATTTCCAGCTCCAGGCGCCTGCCCACGCGGAGAATGAGAAATTTCCAGCACCAGGCTTGTGCTTTGGCTTTGTCTTAAGCTTAGGTTTAGGTTTGTATAGGTCTATGCTCAGTACCTAAATATGGGTATAGCCTAGTTTTGGAAAGGGTTATGCTCTATAAGGATGAGGAATGTTCTTGAGTTGAAAACTGATAGTGTCTAAAACAACCGAACAAAAATCCTTCCTCAAAATTCTGGGACCCTAAAATTATATAAACGCTTAGTTATTATTGATCACAAACACTAGTTGTTCGTGCTTGTTTAATTATTTTATAATGTCTTTATTGTCCAAGGGAAAAAGTGATTCACCGATATTTCGGTACAGGGCGGGTTGTTGTCCAACAAGGAACTGCTAGAAAAGTGTGATATTTTTGGCCTTTTGAATTAAATATTGAACACTTACAATTTGAGTTAGCACAATGTGAGTGGTAATGGTTTCAGAATACCGAAGAAGACATAGCTACAGAGCGCAAATTGCGACAAAACTTGGAACGCGAAAAAGCTCAAGCGGAACAGCGTCTTGCAGATAGTGAAAAGTATTACAATCAAACGCTTGACGACATTGCTACTTACATTGTGCAGCGTTTAGAACAGCAGAAGATATCGCAGAAGGTAAACGGTTTCGTGAAAGTTACTAAAAGTATGTTTCACCCTCGTGGCTTTGCAACGACTGTCACTTCACTGGTGATGCTGTATAGTTCTGTCTCTTGTGGCATTCCGACATCCTAGGCGAATTTTTGGGATGGTAAAAATTCGAAGCAGTAGATATTCTTAATGCTAGCGTACGGTGCAATTCATGTTCACGTGAATTCTGTAAAAGATAAGTAGCACAGAACACCATGAAACAATTACGTATTTTGCATTAGTGCACACGACTCAAATATCATAAGGCTCGTCATTCGAGAAAGTGGTCGGGCATGATAATCTCAAGTTCCAAATCCGATTCCTGTTTAAAATTCCGTCTCCGGTCAATTAAATTCTGTTTGGTACCCTAATTCAACGTCCGTTGTATGATTAGGCTGCATGTATACATAAGGCTAGAAGGTATTTTTGTTTCGTATTTTGGTATATACATTAAGACCGATTTTTTAAAATTTGTCCGCAGTAATCGGATTAATTAATTTGATAGCGTTTGATTGTGAAAGAAGCACTATGATTTTGTTCAGAGGCAAACGGTGATACAACTTAAAATGATGATTGAGCGAAGCGAAACTCCGAGCGAAGCTTGGAGTTCCGCGAAGCGTTTTATGTTTTGTACTTGGGGGTCGAAAGGTGGATGTCCGTCCGTCTGTTTGTCCGTCCGAAAAGAATCTCAAGAACCGCTGAACCGATTTTGATAAACTTTTTTTGTTTGAAAACCAATTATCCTGGGGTGTTAACCTCGCATTAGGGTTGTAAAATTGCAGGCCGTTTAGTAGCTACAGGCTAATTTGCATAATTAATTAAGCCTAAATTAGGACTTTCCACAATATTTCACTAATTATTACAGTTAGAAGCAATCTAATTTTAACATTAATGGGTTTTTGGGTGCGAGGAATCTGCGTAGACGGTTAAAAACCTCCAAAATCCATACGTGAGCAGCTAGCTAATAGATAATTTGCATATTAGCATAGTTTATAAGCATAAATTAGGACTTTTTACAATATTTCACTAATTATTACGGTTAAAAGCAATATAATCTCAGCAGTAAAGGGTTTTTAGGTGTGAGGAATTTGAATGAATTGTTTACAAACATCCAAAACCGATAATTGAATAGTTAGCTAATATCTAATTTGCATATTAGCTTAATTGACAAGACAAAATTAGGACTTTTTAAATTATTTCAATAATGCTTAGGGTTTTCTGAAGGTTTTTTGGTGCGAGGAATCGGAATAAATTGTTTACAAACCTCCAAAACCGATAATTGAGTAGTTAGCTAATAGATAATTTGCATATAAGCATAATTGATAAGCCTAAATTAGGCGTTTTTACAATGTTTCACTAATTATTAGGGTTACAAGCAATCTAATTTCAGCAATAATGGGTTTTCGGATGCAAGGAATCTGAATAAATCGCCTACAATCTTTTAAAAGCGATTATCGAATAGTTAGCTAATGGCTTTGCATATTTGCTTAATTGACAAGATAAAATTAAGACTTCAAATTATTCCAATAATTATTAGGGTGGCTGAAGGGTTTTTGAGTGCGAGGAATCTGAGGAAATTGCTTAAAAAACCTCCAAAACCGATATATGAATAGTTAGCTAATAACTAATTTGCATATTACCTTAATTGCTTACGTGTGTTCGAGCTTCGCTCAATAAATGTAGTATCACTACGACTGGTATAGCAATGCTAGCTGAGTTCTGGTTAAATGTTCAGCTGTTGATTGTTTTTGTCAAACATTTTTCAAATTTATAAAACTGTTTCAGACACTGAACGACGAAAATTCAAACTTGCGAAAACGATGCGTTAAACTAGAATGGGAAAATCGACTTCTTAAGGCTGAATTGAAGCTCAGCGGTGGTACAAGTTGCGAAGCTACGACACCGGGTACTGACACGGAGGACCTCAGTGTCGGAGTAGCCACTGATACCATAAAATCGACTTCTACTGTGTGTACTAGCAAGACCATTCTCGGCCAAAACAAAAACAATCAGGCTACCGCACAAACTGCTGTTAAAAATGGATGTATAGATGATAAACTAGCTTCAGAGACAAGCAGTGAATGCAAAACGAGGTCTAACGATATAAATACTGGCCGGGTACAGCCTGCTGATGTAGTGTTTCGAATGGAAAGTGTCTTCAAGGACGAAACTAGCAATGTAAGTAATTGAGTTGTCATTTTGATCGTATACATTTACAGTGCTTGCCAGCATATAGTGTGTCAATTTGTCAATTGAATTGTGTTCAAATTTAAATTCTTTGCAAATTCAGTATTAGAATTTTTCAACTTTCTGTATGCAACCGCAAATTCTCTAAGGCTCCGGTAGACAATCTACCTGCTTTCCTTTCACAGTAGGGTTTCTGCCTGTTTCAATAATTTTTAATCTTACATGCGTTTAGGTGAAACAAAAGTACTACTGAAGAATGCTATTTCAAACTCAATATTGAGAACTGAAGTTGGAACATTTTTATAAATGAAAACAGTTGCTACTGATTCAACACAGACTGTGTTTGTTTTAGGGAACTTCGTATCCAAATTCCGTGTCCGCTGATCGTATTAGTCGTATATCAAGCGGAATTCTGGTTAATGGAATGATTCGAAGCAGGTCCAATAGTTTGGAATCGTTGTCTAGTAACATGACGGTAAGTTTGAAAACCGTTGCACCGCTTGTTTTTGTAGAAGTACAGCATGATTCAGAGCACTGGCTAGAGACTAGTTATGCTATATTTGTTTCAGTTTTCAATAATTAACTAGTGGCAATCTTTATGTAGCGGGAAGGCACTAGATTTAGTATTACATCAAGCAATTGCAAGATTAAGTTCAAACCAGAACGCTTTAAGTAGTGTTTGATAAATACTTTGGCTTTATGTATTCATTTATTACGACTAACAATTATTAGTAACGTTACTTTTCAATTACATCGCGTGTCAACTGGTTTTCTAGTCTTGTTTTTGTTTATCGAAAATAGCTGTAGTTCATTACCTTATTCTTGCAGAATTTGTTTGTCTTCATATTGTTTTTATACATCGAAGCATATATTTTAGGTGCTATGCAGTGGTAACGTCTCTGGGAATCTCGGTTGCCCCGATCAATTATGTTCGAGACCGGAATCATTTAGCTACGATGCAATGATGTTGGATGACGAATCAATGCTTGCTGGGTCTCAGTTTTTGCCTTCTGATATGATTATAAATAAGTATAATGACAAAGTTTGGATTAAAGGCGCCAACTCCATAGCTTCCGCAAAAGAAGTGACCGGTAGTGAAATACTGCCTTCATTTGAAGAGCTGATTGCGTATGGTGGACTAACGCTCGATTATGTGCAGCGCGAAGGGACCAGTTTAGAGAATGGGGAAGTAAAAGCTCAACCAAAAATAGTTGGACAGGGGTCAGACCCGTGTGGTCTGAGTGTGGTCAACGGGCAAAACGATCGGCGTGATTCGACTAATAGTTTTGAACGCATGTTCCCGTGGGCTCGGAAATCGACAGCAAATTCGGTGAACGGCGAAGGAGCACGTGACCCAGATTCATCGCAATGCTCGTCTGTTTACAGTTCATTAACTTTTCGATCTCGTGATGGATTAAGTTCATCCTTAACTTGTTCAAAATCTTTGCCTCAAAAGGTAGTAACAAGTCGTCCGCAGTATTTTACACTGCCACTGCCAACGTGCGTTGCCCCAACAGACGGAGCGAACGACCTAAAATTGGTACAGCAGGATAAGGTTTCAGCGTTTGGGTTACCAGGACAGTGTAAATCTCCGAAGTCTTGTAATCCAGACCGGTGTGTACCTCTGCGAGAAGTAGTGGACCGTTTCGAAGGAGGTAGTGTTTTTAATCGCAGCGCACCAGAAGCAAATATGACAGGGCATGAAGTAATGTGTGATGCTACGGACGAAGTACGTAACTTTGCATCGCTTGAAAGTTTGGTTAGTACGTTCAGCGGCCGTTTAACTGTTGAGAAAACGACGGCTGGAACGGGGAACGGGACCCAGAAACACCAAGTTTCGTATAATCGTGAAGATACTCGTCAGACGGTGACTGACCTTAAACGAGAAACTATAAATGAGGGCCGGCAATGGGTAGGACCTGCTATCGACAGTGGCAAAGACGGGATCACTGGGGAAGTCGCAAACACGTATGGCTTCAGTTGTGACCCGGGTAAAATGTCGATTAACAGAAGTAATGCAATTGCAACTCTGGATTTACTTGCAAAGCAATTCGGAGTTTCGATGCCGCCTTTCAGCAGCTCCGTTACAAGCTCAGATACCAGTATGCCTGTAGCGAAATTATTGAAGCAAAACGGCAACTTAAGTGGCGTGAATACTGCTGAAGCTGCTAATCGACAACTTGAAAATGGTTACGCAAACGCGGGTTCGTTTAGTAAAGATCGCCAGAACAATGCGATCAATAAGCTTACGTGGGAGAAGACTCATGTTCTCAATAGTTTAGAAGAGGGCCGAAATACTCCATGTGATCTTGATAGGACTTTTGACGGTAATGAAGGATTTGGGGGCGATAATAGTTTGCTTCTTGGCTGTGATAAACCGCGCAAAACGAACGAATGCAAAAGTAGTATTACTGGTGACAATCGTGCGCTACGAGAACGGCTAGTCGGGGCTGTTGAGACTTGGGGCGTGGACAATGATATTCCAACAGTTATTATGGCGCCTTATATTTGTACGGCTTCGTTTCACGTCCTAATCGCCGGCCTGAATATTGGACGAACGCAGCAGCTATCCTCAAGTGAAATTGAGCTGCTCAAGTTGTTTGCTGGGATACCCAGAAGCTTTAGACACCGGCAGGAAACCAAATTGCGAGAAATGCCGTGGGATGATTTTTCAAATAGTCACGATTCTGCGGTTCTTACGGATTGTGGCGCTACTTCTGCAAGTACTAGTAATTGTTCCACGTTTGAAAGGTCTGCAGCTGCTATACGGAGTTTGCATAAACTGAGCAAAAATCAGAAAACTCAAAATCAGTCCAATATCAATGAGGTTGAGCTTAGGCGAAAAATGACGCGAGGTTTCAATAAACTACCTCCGCCAGACTTAGTGCCCGTTGAACATGCTGGTTTAAGGGGTTTAGCGATCGATGAAATCAGTGGTGGAGAGATGGGACATGGTTGCGGGAATTTAGCTGCTATGATCCAGCGGTAAATTTTTTAATTATTTAACTAGATATGGTAAACTACCATGTTAGGAAATGTTCATAAAGCTTCGGAAGCTCAGTAGAAATTAACTTTATTTGTCCGTCAGTGTTGCCTATTAAGTATTTTGCAAGCTCTTAGTATGGTTGGATGTCTTATCACTAGGGTACAACCGGACTTACATTACAATTTACAGGAACCGGAATTTGAAAAAATACCGGGGCCGGAAGCGGAACTGGAAAGTGAAAAATACATTTTAATTTTGTTTTTGCTGTATTATTGACGGAAATAACCTTAGTTAAAGATAGGTATTCACTTAATCGATGTATTTTAGATTTACCTTATCCAGGGAAGCGAAATATACCTTCGATGGTTTATTTTCGGTGATTTGTCAAAGTTTATATATTATGCTAATAAAGTCGTATTTTATTTTTATCTTCATTTTTTAGTAAAATGCTCGAACAGGTGGCTTTAAAAGACTTCTTAAAGATTAGCAAATCAAAAATGGCCAAAAATTAATGCCAGAATTTTCAGTTCAACTAAAAATTTATTGGAACGGAACCGGGTGGTGAAAAAATGCCGGAACCGGAATTCCGTTTGCATTCTGCTTGTCACGTTGGCGCAAATCAGCGTGTAAGGACAAACAGTTTTGCGAAACCAAGCTGTCTTGCTGTAATTTTTTAAACGTTAATGGGATACGTTTCCGATAATTTGGTTTAAAGCCCGTGCATATTCTTGTTCTTACGTCAGTGAATGTAGGAACAAAGAATTCCGGTGGAGACCAGGTTCGCAGATACTGAAATCGAGTTTATTTTGTTTTTGGTAAATACTGCAGATCAAGGTTAAGCTTTGATTGTTGACAAACTAGTGGTGTAGCGATTTAGAGCCAGTTTTAATAGAAGTAGTTCGACTTTCCAATTTTTTTGCAGTGATCAACAAGCGGAATCGTCAGCGGAAAGTCTCATTTGGGATTCACTAATAAACAGCTGTTCTATGACGTCACCGATAGCTTCAAGAATGATAACATCGTGTTGCAGCAGTAGCGACTCTGCACAGCGGTTTTTGGGAGGCCAGTATAAGAAATCGGAAAACGTGCCAACAGAACATTTGACCAGTTGTGCCAGATTTTTGTCAAAACGTGCTATTGCGGCAGCTGCGATCAAGTCTACAACCAAATGTGTTGTTTCCGAGAGTCAGTCAAAATTCGAGTACAAACGGTGGTATTCTGAAGATAATTTGTTGTATCACAGCAATAAACTTTTTAAAAATGGCCAGGTTTTGCGTAATATATGGGTTCCCAGTTTTGATTCGCCGTCCGGACCGAAACATGCAAAATCTTACCAGTCTACTTTGATAAACGATGAGGGAAATCAAGACTCTCGGCAAACGTTGTCTGATTGGCCAATGCTGCTGGCGGATTCGTCGTGTAGTAGTGGGATGCGCATTAATGACCAAACTCCAGGAGATGATTGCAAAGAAATTGGTAGTCGCCGACAGCGTAATTGTGAAAGAAACGGGTATATACATTGGATTTCCCTTGTATGCTGCCGAGCGCGGGTTAACCTCACTCCTAAGGGGAGGTGGAATGTGGTGGGAATAATTAATTTCTCGTACCCTAAAATTCGTGTTGTATGAATACATATAGACGCAAAAATTTGGTGTAAATTATACTTAAAAGTCGGGAACCCCTAGAATTTATTTAAACACAGTATCCGACGTAACTTTATCCGATAAGTTCAAAAATGCCATCCGCATCTCTGCACGACAATCGGTTCTTTAATTAAGGCAACTGGAATTTCCGCCTAGTTTTAATACACATAATACGCAACGCTGAACACACAACAGTACATATGTATATGTACAACACTTAGCTGTAGTATATCCACAAAAAATAAATTATTGTTTCAAGTTAAATGTTGGCTTGATTGGTTAAATGTGTGGTTTTCCGAACCTTTCGCACTGTCGAGTAGTGCGATCGATTCCTCGGATCAGAATTTCTCAAATTTTTTATTTATTTTAAAATTATCGTCTTATATTGCAATGAAAAGATAAAATATCAATTTCAAACGCCAAGATATCATTACGCATAGCGCGCTAAGCACAATAACATATTTCGCTAGGGTCAATTTCCGCTTTGTCCAAATCGTCCCCTCCACATAAATTCCTCACAAAGATTAGGTATGCGGCCAAATCATCTGCCCAAATAGTTGTGCCTGGTAACACGAAGTTATGAATAATTGGAATAAGTGCCTGTGCGTCCCTGCGGTCCGCAAGATGAATGGAACCGCGACACTGGGTTGCGTCATAAATGCCTAGGACCCACTGACATGGCACTAGTCTTCCACATTGGTATTTTCTACAAGCCACAACACTCGTCTACTTGCACGATAACATTTGGACCGCCAAATCGAAAAAGATAAGGCGAATTCAGTAGCTCCGTACTGCATAGTCCCTGAATCTGTTGTACCACTGAATGAGTGTAGCTTTTCGAATCCCGGGCAAATTAGACGCATTGCAAACAGGAGTTTTATGCGACCAGTAGAATAAAGTGAGTAGCAAATTATCTGAGCTAAGGTTCGAATTTTCAAACGCAGATGCTGAACGTACAGAAGCTCGCAAGCGACACCGAGGACAACGCCAGACGTAACGATCTATAAATTCCTAAAATATAGAGGTTTCATGCATCAACCCTCGCGTGGAAGTTTCGTATTTAGTATTTCAGCGCTTGGGCTGCTTATGTAACGAATGTCACCTCTGATAGCAACCGTGAATCGCGAGAGAGCAGCAGTTAAATACCATTGCGACCGGAGCGAGCGAGAACCCGGACGAACTTCAAACACTAAACATATATACCGCCAAAATTGTAACTCTAAACACATTGCGAAAAAACCAAATTTACTTCGGATTCTTCGATTCTTGAGTGAACCCGACAGCAAGTGCGTTGCTTTAACACGTCAATTTTTGCAAGCATCTCGATAACAGACCTTGTGTCGCGTAAAATCAAATACAAATCGTTCATAGTTTTGATTCGGGTGAACAGAAATATTGCCAAATCTATCATGGCCCTGATCACTGTTGAAAACAATTTAACAGCTATTGTTCTTTTCATTGTAAACGTCAAAGAAATCATGAAACATACTTCATCTTTTTAATTGGAATATAAACCGATATTTTTAAAATAAAGAAAAATTTGATAAAACATTTTTTTATCGTAGGAATCGATCGCTTGACCCAACAGGTGCTAAAGATTTGAAAAATCAAACGTTTAACCGATCAAGCCAATGGATCATGCGTAACTAAAGATGTTTTCTGTAGCTATACAATAGCTACAATATATTACGGTGTGGTTGTGTATAGATACATATACAATGTGTTAGCAAGTTAGCAGTGTTGTGTGTTAAATAGGCGGAAATTCCGGCTGCCATAACTAAAGAACCGGACGTTGTGCAGAGATGCGAATGGCATTTTTGAGCTCAGCGAATAAGAATGGGCGGAGACCGGCAATGGCCAAGTCTCAGCCTCAATCAAATTTTGTTGATCACCGAAAAGAATATAATTTTCAAAATAAATTATTTATAATACGTTATTCAAAACTCTGCTTTTGATAATAGTTATTTGCTTGTCATTTTTTCAGTGATCAAATCTCGTACAGGATTTCGGGTTCAGCATGCGGTTTCCTTCTGCGATACAATTCCGATAGTTGTCTAACGATTTCGGTTTTACCGTATAATCTGAAGCAGTATTTGCGACATACTGTCGCACAATTTAATTCTTCGTGTTGGAACAAGCAGGAAACACCACTAAGAGATGTTAACCTTGCAACATCCGAGTCGGACACTGTCGGTAGTATTGAACGTAATTCGGATATGATGGACAGTTGTGTAAGTTGTAGCCAAAGTTATCCAGATAGTTTGAATAACGAAAAATCATTGAGAAACAGACTTACGTATACCGAAGTAAGTTTCTCTGTTCCCACTGCCTTCGAAAGCGATTTAGTTTCAAATTTTTAACGAATAACATTATTGCTGCGCAATCTTCGGGGGTTCAGAAAACTGCACAACACAATGTGTGGTAAATTTTTTAAATTTTTTGCTTCGTTATCCGAAATGTTTTTTGGATTCATTTTAGACGGAAGCAGATTTTCAGAATAGTTTTGGCTCAGCCGGACAGGAAGGGCTCCATGATTATGATGTCAGAGACGATCCTGTAAGTTTGGAGCGCTATCGCAGCGCTGCAATAATTAGATTATATATTGCACTGCTATGCCTCACCCAGGGTGCAAAGCGGAACTGGATTATTCCGGAATCGCAACTACAAATTTTTTGACTATATGATAATTTGTGTTAATAAGTGTAATATTGATTTAGGGTGTCTGTTGGCCGGCGACAATCCTCAAAAACGTCGTATGACCAAATTGGCAATCATTTTTTCTCTTTAAAACTAAACTACAATCAATTATTGATAAGTTAACTCATCGAGAACAATTTAATGATAAATTATGCAGAATTTTACACAACATATCACAACAAGGAGGCCTAAAATTCAAATGTGGAAATTCCGATTGATTGTGTTATCGTAATCTGAATCGGAACTCGTTTAGAATCGTAATCGGAATCGGAATCCGATTGCACCCTGGCCCTAACCGGACAACGAAATTTTATATAAAGTTATTTCTTTACAATGCCAACATTAAGTGCAGATTGATTTCTGTCGAAATCCAAATGCCCACGTATTAACTTCAGTTATTATCAGGGTTCCAACGGGAACTAAGTTTTACCGAAACAGGAACAGGAATTGATTGTTTGCAGGAACACGAATTGGAATTGGAAATAATCTTCATCGCCGAATTACTGTTCTCTTAAGCAAATTTTCAGCTATTTTCTTATCAGGTATTGCGCGACAGCAGATTTTAACAAAATTGAGCGCTAATTGCAAAAACACCCATTTCGAAATAACAACTTTTCAAAGACACAATTTTCAAAGATTAAAATATGATTATGAATGATTTTGCCTTAAAACCGTAAAGATTCGTTCCTGCATCTTTGAATCAGGAGCTGAATTTTTGCAGGAACTCGGGCCAAAAACAGAATTCCGGTGGAACCCTCACACCCTAATTGGAATCCACTGGTTTTATTTGTGAACTCTTGTTCTGTGATTTATTTTGTAGACAACAGCCGTATGGCATAGTGCACAAGCATTGGAACAACAAGCTAGTTTAGAGTTTCGACAAGATTTTTATTCTATTGCTGATGGCGGCGATAGTTTGTGTTCGCCTGATACGGGAGCAGCAGTTAGTTCACCACCTGTTTCAAATATCGATACTTACGACCCTGTACGCAATACAGCGGGTGATTTTCAAATGGCACCAAAGGGATGGTTAGTTAAACATCATTGTTGCTTTTTGTGATAACCAGTTGCTTGTATAACCTTCTAAAGTTCACTTAAGCCATTTCAATTTCCATACTGATTATTTGTTACTAATTCCTAACTAAAACTAACTTTTGAAATCGAGGATAATATATCCCCTATGTTGAAGAGTCATTTGTGATTGATTATAGCGTTACTGAACAGAACACAGTGCAAAAGTTTTATTTCCGGCATATTACATGGCCGAAACCGAAGTGAAAGCCACCGGAATTTGACTTTGGTATGAATTCTGGTGGGACATTGGAAGTCGAACGTTGTGCTTTTTTTAATTACCGTTAATATTCCATAATCGCGTCAGCAACAGGTACATAAACTTTTTTGCATTTTTTGGCTAAAACAAAAATTTCAGCTGCCACACCAGTCTGAAATTTTAACCACGGTACCATCGATATATTAATGCTTAATGTATTATTTAGCGAAGTGGGACGGCTAGTGAAGGTACATAAACACCGAGGCACCTATCTGTAACGCAGCGCAATGTATTAACTACTTATGAAACATGATTTAACAACTATAATATTTAAAAGCAAAGTGAAGATCTAACTCGGCAACATTGCGAAGAAGACTTCAATGTACACAAGAACGTGTCGAGTTAAAAATCATGTGTATATGTACTATACTTTGAGCCATTTTACTAAATACATTACTCTTCGCGGTAAGTATGCTACTCTGAAAGTTTCTCACTCTTCAGTATGATTACTATGTCTGCTCTGCTTAACTTATGTAGTTCTCGAAATACATGTATTTACGTGCAATATTTTAACAAAATTAAAAGTTGTATAATGCTTATTTACTTAATCACTAGTTATTACAAGTTTGCACCAATTTATTTGACAGTGGTATACTGGTAACATGTGGGGTGAACGTATTTTGTGTAACGGATATATAGTTTTCCTGCACGTGTAAAGTCACATTTCGCTGTATCATAATGGGTTTGTATATCTTGGTCCATGCTTCGCATATTAGTATTCATGACTAGATGCAAACTCATATTGATGTATGCGAATAATGTTGCCGTGGGTTCTGTTTGAATTTTCTATGCAAATGATGGTTTAGGCCATCTCTGGGTGCAACTACATAACGGCTCAATATTGTGATGAAGCTATGCATGAAGAAAACTGGTTCAGTTTCTTGTGGCCGATTTGAAATTTGTTAGGAAATCCGATTTCAAAACAAGATATGTCGTCAAAAATGCTTTGGGTTTTCGGAGAATGGCGATTGGGTTCGATTATAACGATAATAATTAAATGATAGATGATAATTATTGTTCGTGTGAGAGCACTTCGGGTTGACAGATTAAAAGGTTTTATCTATTTAAATTTGTTACGTCGATTATAACGATAATAATTAAAAGATAGATGATTAACTTGTTGGATTGAGAGCACTTCGGCTTGACAGAGGAAAAGACCTTTTTCTATTTAAATTTGTTACGATAAGTATATAGTTTCTTCATGCCAGTTTAGTTACGACTGTAGCGTGCGGATATTTCGTGTGTTATTGCATGGAATATTCTTTGACCATTTAATGGCGTCCGTTGCCGTGCTGCAGGGATAAGCGGTCTCGGCAAGTCTCAGAGGTTGGCTCGTCACGGTTTCGGTCTCGCTTTTTGTCACTCTCGGTGGTTTGCAAACCGTCTTTGGATCGCAACTTTGGCTGGAGAGTAGTTGCGTATTTCGCCTGCCAACGCAAACAGTGAACGATCGTGGAGCACCGCTACCTGGTTTGCAGCGATTTGAAAAACCGAATGACCCTCCTTTTACCCAAACTTCTTTTTTTTGAAAGGAACCACAAAACACTTTGATTTTATTGTGACAAAGCACAAATAGTTGCATTTTCGCGTTTGAAACATTTAGGGCACCGTGTAAAAAATATTGGGTTATCCGCATTATTTTATAACGTCTACGCTATGTTAAAAAATTCTCCAGTCTATTCGGTTTACCCGGGATCAAAAACAACAAATTAGCTTTGTGTTAGTGTTGCATTGAGTGTGTTTTGAGGCAGTAAGATTTGTCCCGAGCCTTTTCGAAGTTGTATGTGGACAGTAGCCAAGTGAAAAACAAAGTAAAAAATAAAGTTTGGCGGCGATTTATTAGTTTCATTGTATGAAACGCCAATTCAGAGCGAGCAGGACCTAACCTACCGAGATAGAGACTTTTGGTCTCGATCTCGGTCAGCTCTTAACCGTCACCGAACATAAAGATTTTTCTAACAAAACTTTTGAATATTTTATCTGCTCAGAATTGTCGTTTAATTCATACAATTAAACTAATGAATCGCCGCCAAACTTTATTTTTTAGTTTATTTATCACTTGGTAATTTTGGCACGAACTAAACGTTTGAAACTTTCACAAAACAATCCCCAACTCCAATTATCACAGACGTGGCACACATGAAAATGAACCTGAGCTGATTATACGCGACTGTCAATGCCAATATTAATGAAAACATTACTTGGTGATCAATTTTTGCATAAAGCGCATTCACTTTGCTTGCGTTGTGCAATTTTATACTTGTTACTTCCACACCCGATACCTATGCTAAAGCGTAAACCTAAACCTAGGCCATCTATGTCATAATGTAGTAAGATAATCACTTTGAGTGAACTTGAGACTTTATTAATATAGTCATAGTGTTGAATGAAGTAAACAAGTTACCAATCTTTTGTGGTTCATACATATACATTTAGTCCAAAATACAAGCAAAACATTGCTGCGTCCTTTCATCAACCTCAAATTAGCTCAGCTTATAGGAAATATTTATCGCTTTTTTACCTCTTTGATCTCGATTTGCAAATTACCGAGACTCAAGAAAAGCGATACCGAGACCAGCCAAAGCCCGAGACCTGCCGCGACCGAGGCCGAGACCGCCCACCCCTGTCGATAGGTTGTGTTTCAGTCTCGGTCACGCTTTTTTAACCGAGACCACCCATCCCTGGCGTGCATAACCACATTTCGCTTGTGTGCGCCTCCACTCGAAAAATACCCCTTATTTTCAGCTTCCCCCGCTCCAAAAAGCCTCCTGCTTTGAGATAAAAGATCTAAAAACGGAAAGACAAAAGGCATCGGTTAATGCCACTTATAAGCTCCGAAATGGTAGGTTGGTTCTTGCTAAAAATTTCAAAATGGCCCTCACTCAGCAAATCTCCCGTGTTGAATCCGTGTGCACCACCTCCCAAAAAGTATTTCTCACTAGCAGGATGCAACCAGAATTCCGGTTGATGCATTTTTACCGTTCGGGTTCCGGTAAATTTTTACCGGAATTAAAAAAATGACAGTATTACAGCCTGCTCAGTAGAGGTTATGTTAGCAAAACGTCATACCTTATAACATTTCACGCAAAATGGTGTAACTAATTTGTATTGTAAAGATAAATTTTTTGACTTGCTGTGCTGTGTAGCATTAGCAATTGCTTCTTAACTGTTAATGCTGTTGTTCACGTGTTAATATTGTGTATATTTTTTAAAATTAATAGCAGTGTGCGGCGTCGATAGCTTGAGGTGCATAATGGTGTGAAAATTGCGTTTAAGGCAAGATTCAGTCGCCAAGAAGCAAACTATGAGTGTGGAACGAGAAAGTTCACCGCCGTGCACTGAAATTGTTACGTCGTCAAGTCGTGTGATTGGAAGGCGTGAAATGGCGTTGCAAGGAAAGGTGAGAAAGTTGTGCTATGCTCGTAAACTAATGACTGGTTCTCATTTATTAGAATCAAGATATAATGCCCATTTATACCTAATTTTGAGGATTATCTCTGCTTTTTGTTAATACGTATATTTGGAGATAGGTAATAGTGAACGTTAGTCTACGTCAAAATATTTAATTGTACGCGTCTACCAAAAAATCTGCACTATAGAGTGTAATAAAGGTGCTAAAATTTGATAATTGTGAGAGCTTATTGCTGATTGTTCTTGCAGGATATCGGCGGGCGACGTATTTTCCGTTCGTCATCAGAAATGTCGCGAATCAACAATGCAAGTAACTGCAATCGCAATGGAGTGAATAAATGTGACACGAGCAGCGCCAGCGATGACGACAGTGAAGATGACGGCTCGTTTATGATGACTGAATGGTTTCGCCAGCTGAAAAGCAAACGTAAAGGTTAGTTTGTATATATTGGCGTGTACTGTGAAGCTGAGTGGTTAGATCAGTCAGTGGGTAATAAAGCCTGTGGATCGTAACGCGGGTATGAATCCTACGGTGGTGGCAAGCGTGCTTTTGTAATCAGCTGCCTAGAAATGTTGCAGTAAAATATGTTTGACTTATTGTTACGTTGTAGTAAAATATGTACGATTTATTGTTAATAACCATGGTGTATATCAGGAGTATTTCCGTCGTCGCACGCTGAACTACAAAACATGCGTGAAGATGTATTAATGTGAAACGAACTATTTTGAACGGTCTATTATCAGACTGGTTTTCCATTCGTTCATTTGGACGATAGTGATTTAGGGCAATGTGGCGCTATAGCTGCTTGATGCATAGTGCGGCGTAGTTACGCATTGCGTGGGTGTGTCCATATAATCCCGGAAATTGGCATATTTAAATGATATTGAGTGTGAGGATTCACCCGTAATCAGCTGAATTTCTCATTCGTTTACTGAAATTTTCTCCCGGCCGGGTTGCAGCTCGAGAACAGAGGCGTGCTGTTGTCCGATATACACCACCAGGCGTACGGCCCACAATAATGAAGACCAGTGTGTTTCGTCGTTATGGAAACGAAGAACGTAAAGCCTTGAGTGAGTCATTTGTATTATAGTAGACTTGAAACATTTTAAAACCAGTCGTAGTGGGACTACATTTATTGAGCGAAGCTCGAACACACGTAAGCAATTAAGGTAATATGCAAATTAGTTATTAGCTAACTATTCATTTATCGGTTTTGGAGCTTTGTAAGCAATGTCCTCAGATTCCTCGCACCCAAAAACCCTTCAGCCACCCTATAATTTTTGGAATAATTTAAAAAATCCTAATTTTGTCTTGTCAATTAAGCTGATATGCAAATTAACTATTAGCTAACTATTCAATTATCGGTTTTGGAGGTTTGTAAACAAATTATTCAGATTCCTCGCACCCAAAAACCTTCAATGAACCCTAAAAATTATTGAAATAATTTAAAAAGTCCTAGTTTTGTCTTGTCAATTAAGCTATTATGCAAATTAGTTATTAGCTAACTATTCAATTACCGGTTTTGGATGTTTATAAACTATTTATTCAAGTTCCTTGCACCTAAAAACCCTTTAGTGCTGAAATTATATTGCTTTTAACCTTAATAATTAGTGAAATATTGTAAAAAGTCCTAATTTAGGTTTATAACCTTGCTAATATGCAAATTATCTTTTAGCTAACCGCTCAACTATCGGTTTTGGAGGTTCCTAAACAGTCTACGCAGATTCCTCGCACCCAAAAACCCTTTAATGCTAAAATTAGATAAAAGAAGTTTTCAAGTTCTGATATTTGATCTATATTAAATCATCATCATTATTATTATTATTTTATAGGTTATTTTGATTTTTTACGTGATCTGACACCGCTGCGTAACGGGAGTAATGTCTCGCGGCGGTTAATTGGCCGAGCACTTGCTAATGGTACGGATGATTTGAACGGAGGGAACAATGAATGGTTACAAACAGACGGCGCTATGCGTTTGTTTCGTCGCAATTCATCGCGTAAAAAGCGTAAACTAGTGGCACTAGCCAACGGTGAAAAACAGGGCTTGCCAGCACATCAAAATGCCCATAAAAATGTGCAGAAACAGCATGAACATGTGGAGAATCCAGCTGACGATAGTGTGCCTGTGTTCGATAACACGTCGTTGGGTGATATAATACACGGCAAACCATTGAATAACAGCCATATTACAGCAGCGAAACAGCGAATGGTAGCTGAACAGCGAAAGCCAAGCTCAGATACAAGTACAACCAGTGGCGGTGGCGGTGGGATGTCAAGTGCTGAATTGCCAACTTCGGCAGTAATCACCGCTAATAATAGCCCTTTGTCTCGAATGAACTATTTTGCGTTTGAGTTGTCCGATACGTCAAACACAAGCGATAGTTTGTTTGCCACTGCTGGGTGCAGCGAAGGTAGTTGGAGCGAAACAGCCGATACGGATGATCAAGGAGGCACTGGTTTTGCTGCACCACAAACTGACGCCAGCGAATCTGACCCTCCACAAAATGATGCCGAGACTTCTGGCGAGACGTACGAAAACTTGCCGTTTCATATTCGAGTCAATAAACGGTATGGCAACGACACGATATGTTATAACAGCAATAATAATAATAATAATAATCATAATAATAATAAGTATAATAGTAGTAATTTTGCAGCTAATAATACTAAAGCTAACTGTAGCAGTAATTATTGTGGCAAAGTTAACAAAGATTCATTTCAGCATCCAGCTGAGCACCGGAAAGCGTTTGATTGTGGTAAACCACGCACAGAGCAACTATCACATCAAGTGCAATATAGAGTCTCTGCTCAACAGCAAGGGTGTAATCGTAGCATTACTACAGGTGTCGATAACCAACTGCAAGGGGGTAAGAATGTTTTGATGTCTGACGCGGATAGTGTTTCGGATTCATCTGATTCTGATGCATCTGATTGCTCGAGTTTGATGCTGAGCGATTTATGTACAGTTGCCGATCGGACGAGTAGTTACAGTTCGTCCAGCTCGTTGAGCTTTCATCACGCATGAGCTGAGTAGCAGGAAGGGCTTCTGAGAGAACAGGGTCTCACTGCGATAAAGATTAGTCAATAAAACTTGTAAGGAGAAGGTAGTTGGTAGGAGTTTTGAAGGATTCCAGGGACTGTATTGTGTTGATCGTTGCCGACTAAGTCATAGTTTGTCGAGTTCGTTCAGTCTTCATCACGGATGAGCTGAAGCCAGAAAACGGTTTTAAGCGTAGCATGCCACTATGTATATCCGAATCCCGCTTAAAATCCGGCAAAAACACATCCGGTATAAAGCTACCGACACTGTGCGACTGAAATACTTCAACCAGTGCACAAATTTAGGTGCTACGTCCGGCTAAGTACAAATTTAAGAAAAATAAGTTTTTAATATATTTGGTATTTGGTTTGCACACTGGCACACCTTGGTCGGGAGAAATCAATCATAGAGTTTTTAAACATTTCAGGGATTGTATCACACTGCTTGCTAATAGCATGCAGTGTGAAGTTGGCTCAAACAGTGTCACTTGTGTTGTCTTTTAAAATTGGTGCAAACCATCGTACACTGTTTTTCTTGAAGTTCCACATTTATGCATGATTCTAATTTGTATGTATATATATTAATTGCGTTTTTCTAAATTCCAGTTTTATCTTGTGAGCTTGTATTTTTTGCCAATTGCATTTGTTTTATTGATTTTATAGCATGTGTTCTACGCCGACCAATTTTTGGCTTTTTCTTTTCGTGTTTGTTCCGCTGTATCGGTTAATGCAGTAAAACGTACGTAAGAAGTCTATAATATACAGCTGAAAATTATCACTGGTTTCATTACTTGCCAAAATTTCTAGTTGTCATTACTCGTTTGTTTCTGCCCTTAAGCTATATATACATACATAAGAAAAATTTTAGAGTTGCAGTTTCGTGTTTTCTTTTAGAAAGAGGAATTAAAAAGTTTTAATGCAGTAATAAAGTATTGTGAAACTAGAATTCAGATTGGTCCATATTCGGTTCCTGCACAGTTCAATCTAAATCTCAGGTATTCATACATACATCTGGTTACGTGTCATTTTTTGTAGCGCTCTCTTTTAAGATGCATCAATACAGTTTTGCTCTTGCTATACTGCCTTACGTATTATTTCAATTTTTATGCTAATGGCGTTCCTTTTTTTGCCGATTTAGGCATTGTTAATATTACAGTATTTTTGATCTCTGTATGTATACCTAAATATATAAATGTATGTAGTACTTTTTGATAGCATATGCTTGCCTATCATGCCACGTTATCGTACTTCATACTTGAGGATTGTATTTGGCTTAATAGCTGTTCATTACCTCGCAAACTGAATTATGATGATCTTCGTACTTTTATACAAAGTTATTTGTCTTGGTGTAATTTTATATATTATTGACTTTACTCCCGTTTCACTTTACAATTGGTTTGCTAAATGAACAACTTTTTAACAGAACGGAGTAGAATAGTTTCGGACAAAATATATGACTGTCAAAATAAAGTCAACTGTGTTCAACAAGGCCGTTACAGTAGTGTAAGCATAATCCTAAGCCAAAGCCTGAGCGCAAGAATGAGCTTCTATCTAAGTCTAAGCAAAAAATTGGTATATATAAGCTTAAGCTTACTCTATTACAGTCCCGCAGAAAAACGTTCCGCCCCTGATGTTTACATGGGTCAAAAACTCAATGAATTTTGTTTTATTGATACGCATGCATGAATCTACCCGTGGTTTTGAATTTAATTTAATCGAGTAAATTCATTTGCTGTTATTGCATGAGCCGATATTTAGAAGCTGTATCACTTCATGGGTTACAATTGATAGCGATCGTCTGGTATTCGCTTTCAACAAAAGTGGCTATGTGACAAGGGCTTCGATGGTATTTTGTTGGAGATCAATGCCATTTCGGAAAAACATTTCGTACTCATACATCCTGTTTGTTAGCGACCTTCGGTTAGCTTTGCATTTGAAGTACCAGTTTGGAATTTGAACGTTTATACAGTGGTTTTCCACAAATAGAATTTAATCTATTAGCGAATTCAGCATTTTATTGCCTATTTTTTTCTGTTTCTCCGGCGAAATTGTTAACCTCCGGTTGCACGTGCTCGTTTCCGGTAATTTTTTCAAATACCGGTTCCGGTAAATTGTAATTCCGGATGCGCCCTGGTACCAATATATACTATACTTTAGCTGCAGACTGAAGATGAGACTCGTCGCACAATACTTTCAGTATTTTTTCTCATCAAACCACCAACCTAACTGCTTACTACTGTAGTAACAATGTGTGAAGTGGGGTATTTGTTTCCGTTTTTGGTAAAAATCGGTGTCTATTTCTGTTTCTGTTATAAAAATAACGGAAATTGTTATTTTTAAACGTTCAAAATTAATTCTAAATCGCGTACTTGTAGACAATTTTTCATTACAAATATGTTGCAATTTGTTCGAAATGAAATAAAAATTACGCTATTCGTTCGAAATCTAAAAATTTCGATGCATCCGCTATGTTTTCTTTGAAATTTTCGGAAGTCCGGTGAATATTTGTACGCCAGGGTATCAGTTAAGTTTAAAATATCTGCAATATATTGTTGAGTTGTTTGGTTTTACGCTAATTTTCTGCGAAATTCTGAAAATTCGAAACGTGCTATAAACATACATTTTGCAAAATTCTGCAAAATTTGACTAGTGAAATTGCCGGAACCTCCGGCAAAGATTCTACCGGAGCCACAGCCGGAGGCTGATTGTCTGCCGGAGGCGGAGGTATACGTACAATTGTACCCTGGTTTATACCCTATGGTAGTGACCCGAATAGGAGAAAACTGCCATTTTATTTCGGCTCTCTAGAATGTTCTACCCTTGCCATTTGGGTCCGGTATTATGAATTAGGTCCTGGAAGCTTGTACGCGATCAGGCTAAGGTAACCCCTACTCACATTTACTCTATTACAGCCTTGCCGCAAAACAATCCGGTCCTGTTCTATACATTGGCCGGCTAGCCCAAGGCAGAATCATATCAGACAAAGCTATGCGTTTCCGGATTGGTTACTTGATAGCGGCAAATTAGCTTAGTAAAAAACAAACTGCTTGGTTGCTAACAGGTACTTTGTTTTCGAATCCTACCATGAAAGTTGGTCTTAGATAAAATAGAAAATATTCATGTGATAAAGGATTGAGCAAAGACTTTTATTGATTTAGATCCAAAATTGCGAGTTCGGACTCTTATTGCCTGCCCATCTTATTTGGGTCACTACGGTATATATGTCGTCCCTTTAACAACTATTTGCCCCAGTTCGCAATTGGGACTTCCCAAACGACAATTGCTGTTCGGGACAGCTCAAACAAGTACTGCGATGCAAACTGTTGATGATTTGTTGCTCAGTTTTGACTATGGTCGAAAAATTCACTTACACAATAACTATTTTCCCTGACCATATTTGTAAATTATAAATTAAACAAGGTTTATAGTACTCATATTGTATACAAACGATGGTGTGTCAACATGTGTCGTAATGTTTAATCGAATACAAAGTTTATATAGGTAATGCTGATTTTTATTTCGGTTCTTTATATTAGTCAATCAAATTGCGCCCGTGTATCCTCCAACTCATATAAACATTATTTAATTTATAGCTTGCAAATATAGTGAAGGCAAATACTTACTGTGGAAGTCAGTTTTCTGGAATTTAATCAAACCTGAACAACCAATCAAAATTGGTTTGTGTACCTGTTGTTCCTGTTGTTGTTTGGGCGGCCCCGAACAGCAATTGTCGTTTGGGACGCCCCGTTGCCAACTGGGTCAAATAGCTGTTTGGTGCTCGACATATGTACGACCTTTGTGTAAGTTTTCATGTAAAAACCATTTCGAGCATAAACCGGACTGCTTTATCTCACTACTTTTTGCACTTGTATCCAAGTGAGCGTTGGCGTTAACTCTTTGAAAACCATCTTGATGTTCTGCAAAAAACCGACAGCAAGTGAAATCAATCAAATCTCTATGTGAGCAGCAAAAACATGTCTGGAAATATTTGTTTTCTCAATTAAATTTTTGTTCATCGTTTTTATTTTTACCGGCTATGTTGGCTGGCGATTGGTTTGATTTTATATCTGGCGAAACCGTTTCTCAACACTGGATATAAATGGAGTCTCAAATGCGACATATACTAAATTACTAAAAGTAACATGTTCAAGTATGGTTCTTTTTTCATTCGTGTACCAACAGTTGGTTTGTGAAATCAGCGCAGACAATGTTGCCCATTTTTTATAAGATTGTGTTCGGTGTCAACACTGCTCTTTAGGAATAAATTTGCACGTTTGAAAAGGCCGTGCTAATATTCACATTTCTGAAAAAGAATGAAACGTTTTCCAATTTTTTACATACATTTATGCTTAAAATGTTTTGGTTTCTGGCATTTTCATTTGATTACTGTGTGATATTAATGTTGTGACACGATAACACTTTGGAAAAAATATAAAAATTTCGTTGCACAGTTAACTGTGATGCTGCTGCGCTGCGAAGTGATTGGATGAAACAGACTCTTGAAAAGCGCGTCTCTTCTTACAAAGTGAACTACGCCAGCGCCACCACACCTTTTCAGGTTAGACCAAAAACACGAGAGGTCAGGTGTCGGTATACGCAATCTTTACGTTCGAACTTTTGTCATAGCAGGACAGTCACGCAGCCAATCTTTCGTTGTTTGTACCTCGTCTTTACACCTGCTGGTGGAAAATTTTAAGGCCATTTTTTCAGAGGTTTTGACAACTAACACAGGGTTGGTACCGGTCAAGGCCAGGGGCCGCGCATCCAGCCAGGCCCGGGCTTGCGCCCAAATTTTGGGCCCGCAAGCCGAAATAAACCAGAGCAGTGCATGACCTGTTTTGAGCCCATGAAATAGACAGCTCGTTCGATATACTAATAATATTGAGATACATATTTTTGAACCCCAATTCCTTTGAATTTTTATAAATACTGTGGTCACGGCGTAGCATGGGTTGTGAAAAGTAGGGTTACATTCTGCAAAAATTTCTGAGAGTTTCTGGGGTTTCTAAATTGCAAACTTTCCAATTATACGGCTGTAAGACGTTTTGTAGTCCACTGTACTAACAAGCGAGCTTGTTGATTATCTAGAATCTGGAAATTCGGACGTTTCTGCTGCTACTTCAAGAAATTCGCTAATAACTGGTGTGAAAACACAGTGCTACTTCTATTGTTATTCAAGCTCACTAAACGCGTGCTTGGTATTCAAGCTATTACCGACGAATCTGAACGGCACGTAGTAACCGGGACTGGCAGTATTTTGCATCCATCTGTCGTTGGAGCTGTTGTATCTCTGAAGGAAGCTGCTTTAAACAATATTTGGTGAAATATGAAAAATAGTGTTGTTTATATGATTTGTTTTATGTCTAGTTTTCTGCGCTAAACCTATATAAAATTTGCAGGCCCGGGCC
The DNA here is from genome assembly GCA_030248215.1 of Enoplolaimus lenunculus. Lineage (NCBI taxonomy): Eukaryota > Metazoa > Nematoda > Enoplea > Enoplida > Thoracostomopsidae > Enoplolaimus > Enoplolaimus lenunculus. The sequence goes on along the minus strand of JASANG010000627.1, from coordinate 263,870 downwards.
TAAGCAGGTAGGGCCCGGGCCGACTGTAATGGGCCCGGGCCGTGCCTGGACCCTAAAAAACCGGGCCAGTTCCAACCCTGAACTAACATATACAGATATGTATATACATACATACATATATGTATGTATATACATGTGTATGAGCTTAAAGTGTTTTAATTACCTGCTCTATAGCGGTTAGTTCTCGTTTATACATAATTACTCCTGGAGGACGTAAATTTATGCCAATATTTATAAAGTGAAAAATTTTATCAGGACATTTAAAGTATGTTTTGTTGTTCAACAGAAGTCACTTCCTTTTTGTAAACAGCATTGAAAATAAATTGCGGATTCTAGTGATAAAGATCGCAATTTTACTGATGATTTATGCATGATTTCATTCAAACGTGCGTTTGCGTATGTTGTTCAAATTGCTATAAACGTGAGACGTTTTGATTATGCAAAGTATTTTGAAGTATTGAACGCTTTGCGATGTATTTTCAGGTTAATTGCAGCTTACTTAGCGATATTTAATTAGCACACCATTTTCTGGATTACAGAACTGCAAAAGTCCCAAACTTGTATCAATCCCGAGATTGAACTATGCCATCAGGTCGATATAACTCGCTATACGAGGGTGAGGCAGGTCTCATGGGACGAAGATGGATCTCGTTTCACTATTCATGCTGCAAATTTTGCTATTCAAATTGTTCGTCAGAAACTTACCGCATATTTTGTTAGCTTAAACTGTATAATATATTGCGAGGATACGTACGATTGTATATACTTTGAAAAAGTGTAAAATGTAAAAGAAAAACAGAAAACTTCTCTGGTCACTGAAAAATCATGGATCCGCTATTGTCGACATCAAAAACGGACTGCACATCAGATATATAGTGAACAAAACACAGGGTTTACAATTGCTCACAGATATTTTTGCTAAATTAATATTAATGCAATCTTTTGCATAAAAGATACAAGAAATCTTGCATCGTTAGTCATTTATCAGTCTTGTAGAGTTTTTTGAAAAAAATCAAAATTGATTATGCTGTACAACTCTAAATCGCATCATTTTTGATAAAATTTTTAGTAGTTTAGTGTCAAAATACGTTACATATTAAAATAAATTTTTTTCGTCACAAGCCAAACTAAGCTACCTTCAACTTGCCATATTTTAAGCAAAACGACGCGAAAAAAATTTTATACCAAAATTTTTACGTTTGATTCTTATCTCGCGTTCGTATCTTTGATGCTCGCTCATGTGAAACCAAAACACACTGAAAAGATATTTAAGTATAGTTAATAATACGTTTTTACAAGAAATATTTAAGCACTTATCAAAATATGATACTAAGCATAGGTAGTTTGTTTTGTTAACCATTTTAGCCATGTAGCCAGCCATACTGTTAATAATTTTTACTTTAACCAACCTACTTACCGTTATCAGTTTTATCAGCAGACTTATAAGAAATTGTAATTAAGTCGAAAAATTTCACTTTTCATGTTCGCATAAAAGTTCTGCATCTTTAAAAAGAACAAACGTTTAGTTTTCGTTATTAATATTTGAGTATATTTTTGGCAAAATATAAATATTAATGTTAGCTTTTGATATATAATTAATGAACGGTGTTACTGTTTAAAATTTACTTTTAGGCTTAATATATTAACGGTTAACGAACAGAATGCGGTAAAGTTAGTTTTAATATTTCCTAATTCGAAAATCCGCAATAGGTATACTGTACTTTTCTAGCTGTGTTATTAATTAAAAATTTGAAAATTTTGTATTAAAATGTAAAAGTTTTTGAAAATCTATATTTCAAATAGACGTATAACAAATGTGGTTTATGCAGAAACCATTCTTCTTGCTCACCTTTAACGAAAATTTGTTCACCGCATATTGACTGTTAAATTTGAGCAAGAAGAACAATTTTCTAAGGTACATTTCCTAAAATTCAAAACGCATTTAAAACTTTAAGCGCTGTTTCGCTTTTAAACCGTGCTTATCTTCAGATATTTTTGAAACTGTTGGTCATATTAGCAAAGAATCAGGGGTATATGCAAAGGAGTAGGATAGTAGATATATATTGTCTTAAAATTTCTGCTGAGGGAGACAACGGGTACTTTTTCAGGCTTTAGTGTATGTAACCTGATGGACTCTAGAGCCCTTTAAGCTCGTCAGCAAACACTTCTATATGAGTGGGTGCTGTTCAAACATAAAATCCTGCCTGCTCTTGTGCATATCACAGCTTAATTCAATTATTTGCTAACCAATTATTAGCGCATATTCTACTTGCATAAAATTCAACTAAAAGTAGTTTCTTAGATGGTTGCTTCTGTACAAATATTTAAATTTCAGTTTGCATCTATTTTTTATAAATCTTTTCATCCATAATGTCTGCGTCTGTCGCCGCTGGCGTTTCAATTGTGTTCAGCGTAATCGCTGTACTCGGTTGCATGATTGCAATTCCAATGACGTTCAATAAAGTTTCGAAAGTGCGTCAAGATATGAAATTGCAAATTGTAACATTCGACGTAAGTACACAGGGCCGCATTAGGGTTGCGTTATATTCGCGGCTAAATAGGTTTTTTGTCTATATTTCTGTTATGCAATACATAGCGGCGTGCGGCGGCGTTTAGCACAGTAATGTATAGCGTAATCCTAACAGTTCCAAGCACATGTGTCTTTTTGAATAAAATTCAAAGTACAAGGTTTTCACAGAGGGTCCAACTACATGTAGCCTCTATAATGAACTCACTGAACGGTATACATGCTGCCTATATATTAGAAGTTGCAAGTTCACGAGTCTTTTTAAGAATGGTATGGGTTTACTGTTACTCGGCCAATACGTCGAATTAGTTAAACTTCCAGTGGTGTTTGAAGAGGGTTTTCGCAAACCTTTGACGCGAGCGAGTGAAATTTGTTCACCTGTATAATCCAGCGGGTTAATATTATTAAAATAAGAGTAAAAGTACTTTTTACTGATTTCTTTGAAAAATTTCGGAAGCGCATGTATACCTTATTCCTGTTCAAAGAATTTAATTCATGTTAAATTTGACTGTTGGCTGAATGAGATGTTGGCTGAACGAGAGTAACGCGTATGACCGTATGTGGGAAGTTAAGAAAAGCACGTAATTCAAGCAAAAATTTGTTTACCTTACATCAATTGTTCCACCTCAGAAAATTTTTTGATGATAAACTGATAACGTCCCTACCGTACAATTTTTGCGTTCCATAACATTTGCCACCCAGCCCCTCCCCCTCCGTCGAAAATTCCTAGATCTGCCGCTGTTTTAAAATAATTTTTTAAATTTTAGAATGATCGTCTATCGAACACACGTTTGAGTTTGTATTTTAAATATTTTGTCGTGCTTTAGGAACAAGCAGAAATCGCATGGCAAAATATGCAACTTAAATCGATGATCGCTGGTCAACCACGATTGAAGCGGCAGACGTGCCGTATGTTTTGTTTATTTTTATACTTTACTTTTGTTTGATGTTTGTTCTACTGGCGCATGTCAATTAACTTTTACGTTGATATGTATGTTTTTCGCGAAACTTGAACTTAAAATTTTAAACGAAAATTACGTAATTTAATACAATAGCGTCCAAATTCAACGTGCAACGTGCACTTGTTGATATGAAATCATGTGATCTATGTGTGATAACTCTAGACTGAAAGAAGTATTTAGTTCACCGAGTCTAAAAAATTAATAGTTCAGAAGTTACGCAACAAAATCACCATCGATTGCTACTTTCAGGGATTTTATAAGCTTAGTTTATTTAGCGCCGTAATTGGCCAAGCTGATACGCAATGTAAATTATATACAGCACTGGTTCATACGGTTCCAGTAGCGTAGAGTAACGTGAGTTGTATAAACTGTAAACAATAGTTTGCTCGTTCTAACTCAAACGTTCGTTTTTTAAGCTTGTCGAGACGGTCTGAAGACTGTATCTTTTAAAATGAGATATTTCCGGGGCACAAATTGTACAATGCTTTTTACCAAAATATTTTGTGTTTTGTAGCACATTGTTAGATTTTTAGATCAGCTATCTTAAATGGAAAATTTGTTGCTCAATCTCCATGAAAAAATTGCAAGTTTATATTTTAATTTTAGAAGAAAACCCTCCAGTTTTTAGCCCCGTCATCTCTCAGAAAACCGTATTCCTATGTGCTAAAACTTGAGGCCTAATTTGCATGTTCACATAAACTTCATTGCATGTGCAATATTTACAATACAACGCAAGCAGTATTTAGCGGCATCTACATTTCGGTACATGTAAGGTGCATATATATGCAAGGCTATATTAGACGTAAATTATTAGGCAGCTGCAGGTATCGTTGTGGCGCAGTGGTCTTGGGGGTTGGTTTATAGATGGTATCCTTAGTGGCATTAGCTGGGTTGTACCGGTTCGATTCCAGGTGGGTGGTTTTGACTTTTAAAATGATATCACAGTACCAGGTCCATACTTTAAAATGCAGGGATAATCTTGGAAGATAGATTTTTGCAAAGTTCATATGAAAAACGAAACGGTTTGTTTATTTTTGCCGGTGTACACAACACGTCGTATTGAAGCGTACGTAACGTTAAGCAAGCAACGACACGCTATATACACTTTTAATACCTATTAGTCCACCAATTGGAAGCTTACCTCGGTCGTATTCTCTTGCAGATAATTGACCTCCAGCTCCGAAAGAATTAATGTCAGAGGTTCCGCAATTTTGGTAGTTAAATTTTTCATAGTTTTACAAATCTTTTTTGTCGTTCGGTGCGTTTGGCAGTAAGTATTGATACATTTTTCGGGAAAATTGACACAATTTCTTAAAAAATTAACCTAACATCAAAAGTTTTGACAACACTTGGCAGATATTTGGGAAAAAGGAAATTAGACTTTATTTTAACTATCTAGTTTTGTTTCACACGAGGATTCACCTACGGCTCCGACTTTACTATGGCTCCGGCAACTTTTGCCTGCCTCCAGCACCGGAATTTTCCACCTCCGGTTGCAACCTGCTTCACAGGTCATTATTAGTGTTGCGCGGTCGAATGAACAACGTTTCTCGTACACTAAGGATATATTTTCGTGCTGGGGTCTAAATATTACGGAATAATAAAGTCGCATAATATAGGTATAACTATACAACCCACGCTGTTTAATTTTGAGTTTTTTAGAATTGTTCATACAGGATATGCGTACCCCACCCATCTCCCGGATTCTTTCAGGGGCTCCTTGTTTTTAAATTAATTTTATGTTTTACCTATACTTAAAATTGGATTATTTTAGAATGTGATGCCTCAAACCGTTGTCCACCTGGTCCACAAGGTCCCCCTGGATCGGTTGGTTCAAATGGTGTTGACGGCTCTGACGGTAATCCAGGTGAACGTGGTAAAGACGGTGAAGTATTGCCTTGGGAACGTCCCGATAAACGTCAATGTCGACCTTGTCCTAATGGACCCGATGGACCTCGTGGTCGGCCTGGCGAACGTGGACCTCCAGTAAGTGAGAATTTTTTAAAAGAAATATGTAGGGTCTGTGAACTATTTAACCGAAATCCGTGACATTGAACTCCCGCTATAGTTTGTGTAGATTTTGTAGCGTCATACAATTAGCTAAATAATCGAGGACATTTTCATTTGCAGTTTTTGAATATTATTTTTATTGCAAACTCTAGATAGTAACCACTCATATATATCAAGGTGCGACCGGATACCAAAAACTGAGTTTCACCCTGATATATACATATATCTCACTGTTCAAAGCCAGCCAATTTCGATGGTTCATATGCAAACATTTTTGTTTCACTCCATCAAGGAATATCGATAGTTTCCTACGTAAAAGTGTTATTATTTCATATCCACTAATTTTAACAGTAATAAATGAAACGTCCTGTATACCCTATTCCTTCTGACCACCTCCATATTTTTATTTTACAAAGTCAAATCCATCCTCAACTGCGACGATGGCATAAATTTTTTGAAGTTTAGGTTGTTTATAAATAATATCCGGTAAGTTAAAATACCGGAGCACGAGCCGGATGTCGATTTTTTGCCGGAGCCGGATATCCGGTCCCACCTTGATGTATATACATATATACTTATATATCTAGTAATTATTGTTTATGTATTAATTCTAAGTAATAAAAATCATTAGCAATTTAAATTTAGTAAATAGATTTTCAGAAACCGACGACTTTTTCAAACTGTGTATATAAAGGAAAACTTTAAAAATGACCAACTTCTTCAATCCGCAGTTGCTGTTGCGGTCTGCATTATTTTTTGACCGCTAAATTTGTTTTCAATTTGAATCGTGTAATACCTCTATACTTTTCAAAACATCAACCTATTTACCTCTATACTGTTCAAAACATCAACCTATTTGTTCAGACTGTCTACGTGTCTAAACTTGTGTTTGAAACATTATGACCGAATCATTAAACCTAAAGTTGTTTAAAGGGTGATCTCGGAGCACCAGGAAACAACGGTGACCCAGGCAACAAAGGCAGAAACGGTCCACCTGGTCCACGCGGTAATACCGGTGCTCGCGGTGAACAAGGACCTCAAGGTCCGCCTGGACGTCCAGGCCAAAATGGCACTCGTGGAGTCCAAGGCGAACGTGGTGGAGCTGGTAAGATACACCCGATCATGCATTTTATGTTTTATTGAAGTGTATATATATATTAAGGTAAAAGAAGAATTACATTGAAAATATTATATGGTTTCCGTCCTTTAAACTCTATTCTTGTGATAGAGTTGACAATTTACTGGTAAAATGTACATACATTATTCACATTTTCCATCCAAATACCAACAACACATCAAACAATACTTTAACAACAACAACAATCAAAATATTCCTATTTGACTTGGTTGCTGTTTAAACAGCTTTGTTGTACGTACAGAAGATAAACGTGCTCATTTTATTATCCGGCGCTCTCCAACAATATCGGATATATTTTACTTTTACTCCGTTTTTGTATAGACTTTACTATATTAATATATGTATAATTGTCAGAAACTAATAATTAGCATTGGGCGGTTGGTACAATGCGTACAGCTTGAATAGTTTAACCGAAAAACATAATTACATTTCATAGCATCAACTGATGTTTACTTTTCAGGACGCCGAGGTCCGCCCGGTCCTCCTGGATTACCTGGTGAACGTGGTATCAACGGCCTTCGAGGTGGCCGCGGACCACGAGGACCGCCAGGTATCGCAGGTATCCCAGGTAGTGACGGACGACCCGGCCCACGCGGCGAACCTGGTCTCGTTGGTTTGGCTGGCAAAGACGCACAGTACTGTCCATGCCCGCGGCGAACGTTTGGCAAAAAATCAAACCGAAGATCGTAAACAATTGGTCGAACTAAAAACAAGGACACCAGAATTACTAATGATCTCGAAGTACATCCATGATGAAATTCGTAAAATTGAAATTTTTCCTTCATCCATAATTTAAAATTAATAGTCAATCACTATGTACCTAACCATTGAATTTATTAATTTTGCTTAGTATCCGTTTCCGCAAGAGGGCATGATACAAGAGTGTGCAACACTTGGGGTTCTGCATGGTGCAAAACGTACCACCGGGTGTTGCGTTTTTGATAGACCCCCCTTGTTTAGAGGAAAGTCGCTATCACATGAATACTCCTAAATTAAACTATAGCAGGAGTATGTTTGAAGCCCCATGCAAGTGACATGGTTGCACGGTTGTACTCCCCTCTAACTAAAGGGAATAAGGCAAAAACGCAACGCGTGCCGGTTACATCGTTTTATACACAGAATGTGCCCAGTTGCACACACTTGTTAAATAGCGATTATTGACTTTTGGTTTCAGTTATTAATTTTCAACTGACAGACAAAATGTAACCATTCTGATACATTAAAGTAGAATATTAGATAATATACGAAGAAGAGCAACTATAATAACGGCACTTTGCCGTCCAAACAAGACATAAAACCTGTATCAACACTCGCAGAATTACAATTTATAACTGCCGGGCCGATCTAATTTCTAGTTTTACGTTTAACTATAATCAGGGACATTTAGTTTAGAAGAACGCGAAACATTGAAAAAATTTTAAAATCAAAATATAATCGGTTCGCTCTAAGACTGCTATGGAATCTGTTTTCCTGATTTAGTTTTGCAAAACAAGCTAAACTTCCTTCTAAACATATTTATAGTTACTGTAAAGATAAAATTTTTCTATCAATAAATTCAATAAAGTTTTGCCCGTCGTGTGTTTTGTATATATATTCATGTAAAAATTTGACCGAAAGCACCAGCCAAGTTTCTATGCACCAAAAATTGCCCTGCTATTGGTTCAGTTCAACAAATTTAGTCGAATATTTGCCTTTTAGTCCACAAATATATACTCTTGTTTTAGGTACCACCTTCCCGGTAAAATCAGTTGCTAAATAAAAACTGAAATGTTTGCAATACGAGATTAAATTTGTGAAAAAAAACAATTTTCTCGTTTGGAACAACAAAATTACAGAACAAACAGAACAACAAATTCAAATGGTTTAATGTTTTGTACATAAATTTTTCGCATGTATTTAAATTATCAAGTGTTACAGAATATGGCCAATATACACAACAGGACTTAATAGTACTATAAGCATATTCCAAAGCCTAATTCTAAGCCTAAAGTCTGAGCAAAAAATTATTTGGCCCATGTAAAGATCGGGGGCAAAACGTATTTCTGTGGGACCAGAAAAGAGTAAGCTTTAGCTTGAGACTAATTTTTTGCTTAGCTTAGGCTTAGGAATATGCTTATAATACTGTTCTACCGCTGTTTTTACATTGGCCAATTATTTTAAAGCTTATAAGTTTGCTCAAGTGTATTGCAGTCCATAGAACAACGTTCTGCCCCTATCATTACATGAGCGCAGAATTTCTACAGTAATTGCCTAAAATTCACGTGTACCATGAAGTTTCGTTTGCTCCAGGAACATTTACTTACTCAAATTAACATTAAGTCTATTAATTATATATACGATTTTTGGTTCAACTCGTTTAGAAAGTTCAAGGGTTATAAACTAAAAATGTTTCAAACATTATTGACTACAGTCATACAACTTATATATTTCAGGTCACAAAGTGAACAAACTTTCTAAATATTTTTTGAACACTTCGTTAGCGCTATGCTTGTCTAAGCTATCTGTCAGTGTTGTAAAAAATGAACAAAAAGCAAACCCAAAAACAAAACAATGTACTTTTTTAAAATGAAACAAAATTAAATGAAATGTATACAAATAACAATATTGCACCATGAAAAACTAAATTAGATTTCAGCATTTTGTCACCATTGTTGCCGTTCTGGCTGTTGAACGCGGTTGCAATATCTTGGAAAACGCTGCTAAAGTCTTCTTCGACGCTATTTTCAGTATCAATCTCACCGGTCATCGCTTTGTAATTAGCTCCGCCGCGTCTTAGCCATACTGTATAGTCCATTCCGGTACATGTGAAAGGAGGTTGTTCGTTTCCGGTTCCGGCAGACGCCAGCTGCCGCTGTTCAAATTCGTTGCCAAATTCGTCAAATTCGTTGTCGTTTGTTGAGTTTGACGCTTTGGCTGCTGATGCGTCGCTGAAAAAAGCAACTGTATTAAACTGTTTTTAATTTTGTTAATGGTTATTTTTTGGGTGTGCTATATTTATAAAATACTGTAGTGAACCGAATACGTGGGTGACCGATATTTATCTCTCTTCTGCAGAGGATACACCCCCTTGCTACTCAGATCCGGACTGTTATTTGATTTTCAATCTAGCGTTAGTTATTCCGTCCGCACATTTAGCTTCTTATGCCATCAATTTTCAACGGTATAAGTTCATCAATTGAGAAATTTCCTTTTACAACTTGAGTGTGCTGCTACGAATACAGCTAACATTATACTTTGAGTAATGAATCAAATGTTGTACTGAACTTAATTAGGTCAATTAAGCATTTACAGGATCTAATTAGGGTAACGGGCGTTTATGGAGTAAATTAATAGCTTGGGACTCTACTTAAGTACAGACTCTAATTAGGTATAGACTCGTATATTGATTCAGACCCAAAATAGACATTCCTGACTCTTATTTCGTTTCTCTTATTCGGATCACCACAGTATGTATTAAAATGAACTCTCTCTTGCAGCTGTATACGTTGCCAAATTCATTGTCGTTTATGGTACTTGCAGGCAATTACTACATGAGAACAGTTTTTTGTAAGCTGTCGTATGTCGTTCAAAATTTGTCAATATACTGCCGGATCAGTAGCCAAGGGCGGCAGAGGGGGGCTCGGACCCCTCTGGAAAAATTTTAGCTCGCCCTAGAAAATTTTCAACCCTACTTATATGTAACTCATTGAAAACCTTGAATGCCCCTCTTAAAAAGTTTTAGCCCCCCTAGCAAGGTGAGCTGGCTACAGATCTGTATCTGCTATTTATACAGCAGTTTTTCGCGTTTAACGTCGAATCAACATAAGACAAAACATTTTTCAAAAACATTTTTCACTCTGCCTCAATTTACCGTGAACTCTCACATTAACCACCTGGACATTAATCACATAGGAAACGCTCGTTCTTCCTAATCCCACTGGCTACCGCACCATCCATTTATCATGTTTTATATTATTGTCTTTTGTTGTAACAACTTACTTCTTTCCAAATAACAACAACACTTTATAAGCTTGTTTTGTTAACTTGACTGTTTTATGACGCATTTTATCCGAACAGTAAACGTCAAGCGCTAAAATAACGTCCATCGAATCTTTAACAAGCGATTCAAGGTTTACTTGAAACACATCGTCTCGTTGGGTAAAAGACCAATCGACCTAAAACAAAATTTCAGACACGGCGTATATATCAGGGTGCGACCGTATAGCCGGTTCCGGCTACGGCAAAAAATCGGCATCTAAATCAATCAGTTTATAGGTATTTAGCATAGATACAATATTGAAATTTTAGCAATTATGTGACAAATTGAAAACACAATCGACAAACAGATTTGCACAGTTTCGATTGCAAAATAGCGATCGCTTTGCGTGAACTTTTGACAAATTGGAAATTCTGTTCACTGCTTCGCTTTAAAATTTAAAATAGAACAAAAACAAATTGGTGATTGGTCCATTGTATTGATTCAAATTAAATTTTTAATAACTTCTATTTTACATACCAATTTAGAAATCATTTCTTCGGACGTCTGAAGCGTTAAATCTGCATTTTTGGTCAACACCGCTTTCTGAGCGAGATCAACGTGTTGGCCCATTTGTACTTTCAGTTCAACTGAATACCACGATGCAGGTTCGACTCCTTTGATAACGTATGTTCCAGGAAATCCTAAAATAAAATACAGTTAGCGTTACTTTACGTTGGTTTCTTGCAACATTCGGGGAAAATTAGTCTAAGACGTTTAGCAGTTACGCAGCAGCGAGGGGACAGGGGTGCCGGCCCCTTTCATTTTTAAGTATATATAAAGTTTGCATTATAAAGAATGGAAATTTTTCCGATGCAATAATAAGGTTCGTACCTTACAAATTATTAAAATTATGTTTGTCTTTCCAGCTTTATGTCCTCCCCTCTTGTTTTTAGACCAGCTGCTGCACCCCGGAAATGTAGTTGCTTGCAGAAATTCATACTATGGTGCGCATAAGCTTATTCATTTGACTGAAGGCCAAACGTATGCAAACGATAACCGATGTTGAAAATAAACAAGCCCAATGTTCGCTCACACGTCTCAAAGTTTGTGTTTGATGTGGCCGACACTCTGGAAAACTTCGAGTAATGCTTCAACGGGCAGCCAAAGCTGTAGTCGATCAGTCGGAACACTGGGTTGTTAGGTGCTGTTGTTGATATGGTAAGGAAAGCAACGCTAGTAATTAGCTCATTTATATGTTTTCACTCAACTTTTCAAGCAAATCCATTCAGTTAAAACCGAAAAGTAAACTTAATTAAATTGTTGCTTAAAATAAAAAAGCTAACAAAATAACTGCCTTCAGCATTACGATTTGAAAAGTTCAAATTTTAGTTCCACTTTGGCGTTCAAACGGAATTTATCTTTAACGTCCATTTGAATTTCAAACTGTTTCGCGCTGCATAGTTTATTGAGCTTAGACACACAGTGTCGATCTGCTTAAAACATAATGTCAACCATTGCCATCTTTCTGTGCGCGCATTAGAGATGGATGCGGGTCGGTAGCCAATGTGGTTGCCAGAGGAGTCTCAACCCCCCTCTACACGAGAAAATTTTGGCCCCCTAGAAAATTTTTAATTTTGCTTGTATAAGTCAATGAAAGTACTTGTATATGTGCCTCGTGAAAATTTTTTGCCTCCCCCCAGCAAGGTGAAGTGCCTACGCTCCTGGATAGATGTTTAAAGTGTCGAGCTTGTTTTTTTAAACAAAGTTTCGACATTGTAATCATTTTGAATCTGAATTTTATAAGTTCTGTTCAAAACTTTGTTGAATATCAATAATTGTATGTTTACCTTCATACATGCGTTGTTTCTTATCGCCATTGAGCATATTTTTAGCTGTCATCGTTACAATTGCCAACGGCTCTGTGTTACCTTTGCCTGACACAACGATCGAGTCATTAGTTGCGATTGTTGTGATTTCAATTTTTGAACATGCTGCACGTAGAAATTCAATGGAAAACAATTGTGCTGCAAGGAAAACCGGAAGAAAACCAATAAGAGCCATTAATATCAACGAATATAAATAATGATGTTTATTTTGGCAAATATTTCTTTATTTCATTGGAAAACATGTTTCTGTAAAAAGTTCAGGTGCTGCTTAGGGAACACTTTGGCCAACGTAAAGAACAGGGGTGGAACAGTATTATAAGCATATCCCTATGCCTAAGCCTAAGCCTAAGCCTAAACGTAAAAATGAGCATATTCCTAAGACTCAAACTAAGCTTAAGCATAAGCCAAGCAAAAAACGTTCCGCCCCTGATCTTTACATGGGCCAACGCTTTGAAAAAATAAAATTTAGAAAAACAACTTGCAGAAGTTATACTCCACAAAACGTAGCTAACCGGTCTACGCCTACGGACAGGTATGTGAAAATCGAAGTTTTCTATTAAGATTTTTAAAACACTAAAATACGTTTGGCTTGTCGCTCGCTTGTATATTGCACTGTTCCCGGTCAGAATTTCTGAATTCACCGGTGAACACAGGCTCAGACATTGCTTGGTGCTTGTTTCGGATTTATTTTTTAAATGATGCAATTTTTAGAAGATCATAAAATGTAAATTCTGCTATACAAGAAAATCTTCGCTATACGTGGTGCAATTCGCCGGTGAATTTTAGAATACGTAAATATTTGATCGCCGAATTTAAAAGTAAATACCACGGGGTCAATATTTTATTCCTTCGTTTTAATTTTTATTACATGTCACAATGAGCTGAGTTTGACGCATTTGAAATTTAAATAATTTGAATTTAAAAAATGCGAAAACGTTTCAAGTCCAGAAACTCGTTATTCAACCAAATAAACAGTTTCTATTACTCGTTTTCATTTAATAGCCCTACAAGATATCATTTTCATATAGGGACACAGTAGTAAAGAAATCGAACGGAACTGCTGAAATTGCTGTCAACATTGAAAAAGTTCAACTTCACAAACTGTATGTGGCCCAAGTATAGAACAGGGCCGGATCGTTTTCCGGAGGGGCTACAATAGAGTCAGTTTAAGCGTTGGACTAATTTTTTTGCTTAGGCTTGAGCTTAGGCTTAGGAATAGGCTCATCCAAACGCCTAGGCTTACGAATATGCTTATACTACTGTTTCGGCCCTGTTCTATACAGGGCCCTGTATGTGCTACAACGAAAAAGTCAAGTTTACCAAAATCATATTTCGTATTTCAGTACAATCGTGGAAAAATATTGGCTTGTCTTTGTGGTACAGTTCCGGCATATGTGAGTTTAGACAGTAATTGTAATGAGTACGTTTAACCATTTCTACTTTTGTTATTTCGTGAATATAGGTCTGCTCTCGCATATAGCCGTCAGTCTTAAGCATGAAAAATCATAAGTATAAACATGTGCTTTGTTTTTGAAATTGGTGCTTATAAACCGCCTGCAACATTATTGTAAGATACAAACGATGGTGAGTGACACTGTATGCTCTAAACCGGTTCTATTTTTATAATTTTTTATATTTTAAATTCCCACGACTGTACTGTGAAAAATTTCACTCAGATTTGAATTTTAAAAAAAAAATTTTTGAGGTCCCTACATCATCCGCCGTCGATATTGAAAAAATGTTGTCAAAAATTTCGATATTCTATATGCCATCCGATGACGTCAGCGAAGCTGGAAAGTTGGCTAGCGAGTCATGATCGGATACTCGATATCGCGCCATATATAAAACTGTTCAATTTACTAAACGTTTTACGTTTTAAACAGTATTGTAGAAACCTTCTGGTTCTATTTACGTAGAATATATATAATATATGATTCACCTCGTTGTGACATTTTCATAAATTATTGAAGTACAACGCCTTAAACTCGTACCAGTATACTTTGTGATTTAAATTATTCAAAACCAAACAATGTGCTAGAGCCAGTAGAGGCATAAAAGGAAATGTCCAGAAAGCATGCGAGTGATTTTTCAGGCACCCACAGCAATGAACGAACAACCATTTTGACATATTACACCAATGGTCATGTGCAACTCTAACAACGCTGAGTAAAGACCACAATAAAAGTGGTATATAATTTCTCATGCATTTTTGATCGATAATTACGCTTTAGCCCTGCTTTTATTCTGGCCGTGGAAAGTGCCGAAAAGGGGTCCTGTGAGGTTGTTTCCCCTCACTCCAATCATTAATAACTACTGTTGAGTAAAGAGATTACCCAATTAAAAATTATTAGCTCCTTGTCTCATTCCTAAATAATTGTAGTTATTTACTTGGTGCCGGCCCCTACCAATGTAAATAAGTTCTTTGCAACGCCACTCTGAACTAGCCGTGTAGGGCGCCAGTGACGAAGGTATTTTTTTCAAGTTTATATGGTAATCGTTCAAACTTTTAGAAAATTTGAAATGTTGCTTTAGTACCTACGTTGACATATTCTTAGCGAGGCTTAGAAGAAATATAAAAATGTATTTAAAAAAATTATGTTCGTATTAAATATACAATGGACTTTAATGTGGTTCGTGTCTTTAATTTAAAGATCGGTATCAATAAACAGCCCGTGAGTCATTTTATAATCAGATGATGTCACGATGTAGTAACTCAGAAATATCCAGAAATAACTAACTCGTTCTCTGAGTTGATTAATAGAGATTTCAGACTAAAACCATTATCGATTAAACCTCAACCGAGAAGTATAGTTCAACAGAACTCAATTCTGAAACTCGCCGAAAAATACGCAATTGAAAAAGTGATTGAACGGAAATAGCGTAAACAACGCTGTAATACACAAACAAATAACAATCAAGACGTCAGTTCCATAGTTCAAAGCACTTAAATTAACCAAATTAAAGTTCAAAATAAATAATTATTTAAATAAATAAATAAATAAATAACATTTTAACACACTGACGGAAAATTTTCAAAAATTTAGACTAAATAAAATTGTAAGATAAGCAGTATGGAGAGAGCCCTTCTCGCAACATTTCAATAAACCGCTACCGTACTTTCATTATATACGGGTTTTTGACCATACAAACGACCACTGAAAAATACGAAGAAGATTTTGAATTACAGCATTAATATAACCTTCTGCTAAAATTTGCGATTTAAGCATCATTTTAACTGTATTATTTATCATTGGCTCTGACTGGCATATACCTGGCAGGGTGTACAGCGGCAGTGCAAAAATTTACGATGCAGCCAAAAATCTACCTCCGGTTCTGGGCCAGGCAGGAACCGATTTTTAACTTTTTTGTACATTTCTAAATGTTCCGTTGTTTAGTGAGTTTTTAATTTGTTGGCAATTTTTGAGGCTTAAATTGATTAGATTTCATAAGAAAGAACCTAAAGCTTGTGTTGGACAACGCTTGTCTTTTATAAATTTAACATACATAAACAATTCCTTATCTACTGATGTAATTTTATATTGACTACTAAATTTTGCTTAATCTAGAGCTCCTGTTTCGTCTTCACCAGACCTCTGGCACCTGCATCTTTCACCATGTAGCCCATGTAAAGATCAGAGGCGGAACGTTTTTCTGTGGAACTAGAAAAGAGTAAGATGAAGCTTTAAACTATTGTTTTTGCTTAGATTAGGCTTTGGAATAAACTCATTCTTAAGCATACGGTTAGGCTTAAGCTTAGATGCAGGAATAAGCTTATAATACTGTTCCGCCCCTGTTCTTACATTGGCCCACCCTGTAAGCTTAAAAACTGTATAAACAACAACACCATCTTCATAGCAGGATGAACCGGAGGAGAAAAGTACCAAAGCCCGAGTTCAGCAAAATTTGACACAGCAGGAGCTGGAGGCTAAAGAGAAACTATGTATAAAGCTAAAATAGTGTTTAATTGCTAATTTTAACAGCAAATAGCAGTAAATTTGTTGGCAACGCTTTTGGTTTATCATTTATTGCTTAAGAAATCGTGACAATAACTTATCACAAATATATCAAAAGTTAAAGCCAAATGCACCAAATAACACATTTTACTTGGGCCATATTTGTAAAAGTATGTTAACTTTTACTTAAAAATGCCACAAGCTTCGGCGAAAACACCATCCTATCCGAAGGTTAATTTTTTGTCGGAATCAGATGGAGAGACATTTGATTGTACCCTGCAGCACATGTTTCATGTTCTTTGCTTTGTATTAATATAGTAGCATATTTTCAATCCCGCAGCAAAAGCTTGTGCCTCCAATGCTCGGGTAATAATAACGTGTTCATTAGTCCGCATAAAAGACTTTTAACCGTATATGCGATAGTGACCAGGTCGCCTATATAAATTACGGCTGTTACTGAAAACAGAATTTCAATTCTTTGTATCTAAATCTACTGTATGGCTACACGCGAAGGCCTAAAAACATGATCAAACTAAACCTCTCAACTCAACACTTTAGCAATAATTATAGTACATTTTTCATCGATTACACACCGTTTTCGACGCAATATACCCACACCTTCATGCGGAAATAAACCGGAAGGAAACCGACAATTATTAATATAAAATGGTTGTTGATAGAGACGAAAAATACTCGAAATGTGAACACAAAAATATATTCTAAATTTCCTTTTTTTTCGTGAAATTTAATGCGAGAGCAACTATAATAACTGCTTCGTATTCATGCTGTTCATTCTTAGCCGTACATACGTATATAATATATTTGTATATAATAGCGCTATTATAGTTTAGAATTTTCTTTGTTATTAGAAAAACTCGAGACAAGTTTTCCCGAACCAAATGCGCAGAAACTGGTAACTGAAAGCAAGAGCGCAAATTATGAATCATCTGAACCGATTAATATTGTTTTTCCACGTTAGCTCGGCAACCCTCATTTTTAATTCGTGGGCCGCAATGCGTTTTAGTAACTGTGACACGCCTTAAAGTAACATTGGCCGTTTGAAATTTTTAAATTTCGAAAAATTGTTGAGCAGCAATTTTGTTTACCATAATTAAAAGAGAAACCAATCTCGCTATACCTACGCCAATATGTAAAACCCAGTGTATAAAACCAGACGTCTATCTCTCGCTCCACTTGAGTTTTAATTTTTGGCAGAACTGGCGGCAGTTTCGGTAGGGAAAGCTTTCGTGTCATTGTAAGTAGCCTGCCGGTCATTGAGTTTGTAAATTTGGTGCAATTTTGCAACGTTTAACGTCCATGATTACTTAAACAGCATGTTAGACTACGTAAACTTTTCGCAACACTTTGTAGCAGGGTGTAACCGAAGGCGAAAAATGCCGGAGTACGTGGTCAAAAAATTTGCCGTACACCCGGAGGTGAGGCGAAATTAGGTATACACTCTCGGCAGTTTTCTTAAAAAAACTGTAGGAAAAGTTAAAACTAAACGTACCAAACTTATATTAAATTTTGTAAAAACTATGCAAAATTGAACTATCAATATTGTCGGAAGCTCCGACACATATTCTACCGGTGCCGCAGGTCAAACTTCCGTATAATTTTAGCTATCTAAGTTGTAGAGTAGGTATAACCAAAGTTTGGCTTTGAGATTGGGATTTCTTCAAAAAAGTCTAACGCCAAAATTTCATACGCTTTATAGATAAATTTAAACGTTGTTTTGACTACCTAATTTCGCACGGCGCAGGCTCCGACAACTTTGTTGACCTTCGACTCCGGTATTTTTCAACCTTACGGTTGCGCAGTTGCGCACTGCTGTTTGGGCAAACTTCATTTCTACAACTCTGCCAAATAAACAACGTCCGACGTTTACTATTATGCCATTAAAATTTGCATTGATCAGCATAACTTGTTTATCCAACAGTCATAAGCAATCGAAATTAGTTCACGATTAGCCTTACGTCAGAAACCTTAATATATACTTAGAAATACAGTTTTGAACATTAAAATCTTATTTTTACTAGTTTTAAATAAACACGACCTATTATATTTTGAAACTGCACTCGACTGCATCGAGACCAATACACAAGACAAACAGATACCACAACGCAAATAATCTGCCCAAAAATCTAAAGCCCAATGTTTCGTTCATTTCTCGTTTTATTTCTCAGTTTCTTCAGTTGAAGGAATCAAGCCACCAAAAACATCTTTGGGCACAGGCTGCTTTTCAATATTTACATCTCTCGCTGTGTTTTCGGCGTCGTCTGAACTATCACTTTCATCGTTCTCATCAGCATCATCCTCATCATCATCAATAGCATCATCCAAATCAATTTCATCTGGGTTTTTGCTTTGTACAACGGTTGAGCTCTCACCTCGAGCATCTGGATCCGACACGGTTGTTTCGCCTCTACAATAGAAACACGAATAGTTTTAGTTAATCCCGCCGCGTATGTTTTTTAGAACTCTGGAACAATGAACCCCATGTCATGAACCATATCACTATCGTTAAGCCCGTACCATGCTTACAGTTAGGCTTAAAGATAAAGCAATTGGCGAAAGGGTTATTCATTTTGTTTTCTACTTGTCTGTAATTTTTAAAGGTATCCCCATCTACTGGAGTTAGACTGCTTGCTTGGCTAAAATAATCAAACATAATGTTCTATTCTGTTCACTGAAAACACTGTATTAAGATAAAAAGATAGTTGTAAAGTTTATATGTTAAAGTTCCTTATAATTTGATCCTACATAAAATTTGCATTTTTTGCAAAGATGCGATAAAAACAGTTTAAAGCAATTTCATGCATAAACGAAAATAAACAAATCACAAAAGGTACATAACTTCTGAAGCAAATATTCCTACCTGACAAACAGAATGTTACCACCACGAGGAAGCAGATTTGCTTTTCCGGAACTTGTTTCGGCCACTTGTTGAGCAGTAGCTTCCAACAAGGCCATACTGTCGCCAGCATTTGCATGAGCTTCCATTCCTAAAAGAGACCATTAAATTTTAATAAAATCACATAATATAAAACAAACTCACATTTACCCGAGTTTGTTACTAACCTATTATTAAGAATCAATCTGAAATGTATTGTTTATTAATATTTCAGCAAGATAACTGCGTGCATATTAGAACTTAACGTAACCCAAGGTCAACATATTCCTAATGAATAAAATAGACTAACCGGCGACAGTGGCTGTTGTTTGACCAGAAGCAGCTAACATCTGAGCTGACATAAAATTCACCTAAAAAGAATCAGTGATCATTTTCAACTATTCATTCATTATTTAGGCACTCGCTGTACAAACCAAACAAATTGTTAATTTAAAGAACCTAAATAATTATTTTTAAGATTTGCCGAAAAATAGACCACGAATGCGAAAGCACTATGCTCAGAATCGCAACATATCAACAAAATTGATATGGGGCTGAATATAATCCGCCGCAACATATAAATTTAGATCAAAGTGAAAACCATCATTGCATAGTGCTGAACACAAATAGTAAAAATATTCCTCAAAACATAAAGTCCAAAATGAATATTTAATCACCATGTTAAACGTTGTCATTCAACTTAGATTAACTTTATTGTACCACTACCACTGCGCCACCATCGAAAAACCGCTCATTCCAGTTTAGGTTAGCAAAGTGTATGTTGATTTCTGGCCAATTTTCGTACTGCAAATTTGCGTGATTTCTTTTAATCAAAACTTGTAAATAAAGCTAACGAACAAACCAGTAAACAAATGTACATATAGTAAGAAAATACCGGTTGAAATATTTTCGAGACACCATGCTCAGAATTACCGTCAACATTACTGGCACATGCGGGACAGAAATCCTGACCTCATGTCCAATTTAGATCAAAGTGAAAAACCATCATTGCATAGTGACGCACAAAGCCACTTGAAATAGTTGAACGACTCAACCCGTCTAACTTGTCTAGAACTACTGTACCTGAGTGTTATACGTAGCTTGAACGCTACGCTTAATCCGAAGCATTTCGCGTACGGTATCTTCATTACCATGCTTGATTTCGAAATCTTTCCACAACTTCCAAAAATTGTCATACACCTAAAAGGAAATTTACACGTCAAATTTGCATAATCTATGATAAGTAAAAATAAAAAATAAAACTGTAGAGTCTTGATTTCAAATTACAAAAGTAAGCTTACCCGAGGATCACAAATCTGGGAGCAATGCGAGTACACTCCACGCGCTCGGTCAATTTCTCCAAGCTTCGTTTCAAGCTCCGCAAAACGAATGCACATTTGCCTATAAAATATGTCTGCTTATGTAAAATGTGTTTCAACTTATCTTCTCGCATGAAACGCCGGTTGCAATTTGTGCTGTGCTTTTACAAAATTTGCAAACCATCTGACTTTACCCTAAAGTTTCTTCTGAAACGTGGAACTTTTGAACTTAAACAAGACCACTTTGTTAAGACGCTATTTCGGACAAAACTCAAAATCATATGAACAAGCCATCTTTACAATCACAATCTGTAACCATGTCTGATACAAAAGCGGTCAGTTGGCTACACTAAGTTCAATAACTATCATTTTCATAACCTTGAATGATCTTCAGGCAAAACTTCTATAGCCTTTTCATAAATGGGACGCGTATGCGTAACACCATACAATTCGGCAGCCTTTTTAATATAAATATTGAAAATCTGAAATGAATCAAAATTTATGCAAAAAAGAAGCCTCTTACTAAAATTAAACAAATTAGCCCAGTCGACGTCTTACGAAGTAACTACGAAAAAGGTGAGGTACCATGGGGTTTTTGTGAATAGGTGCCCGATAACAGCTTTAACACAATATCTGCTATGCAACTTCAAAAAGCTACAAATGATATTCTTAGCATTCCAGATATCCACGATTTCGTACAAACAAGCGGCTTTGCAAATTATTGCAGTAATGGACACCACTGCAGCAGAAGCTGTAACAAGAGAAAGGCATTGATTACCCCAACCCCCCGCTTCGAAAAATAATAACACTATTGCAACGTTTCAGTATCGACATTTCAGTATCGACCATAAATGAATTTCAACAATAATCAACATAAACACACCTCATACATTTCCTGTTTGGGAACATGCGTGGCTGCTTTATCGTAAATTTCCATCGCTCTACGTGGCTGGCCGTATTCTTCTTCCATCTTCGCCCATAATAAATACAAACCTGAAACAAACGAAATCTAATCTTTGTTACAGTAACAGATATGGGATATCTAATTAGCTCTGAACTCGGCACGGTAGGTTTTGAAAACGAGATCAAAACTGCGAAATCAAGTGGTGTCCAATTCAAAAAATGCCGTTTCATAATTTTTGACTTAAAACTTGCGATAGAGTATTCCTGGTCAAAAATAATCTTAACTAAAGTTTCGAGTAATCTTAATCTTAATGGTAAAAATAGTTTTGCGCTCGCTCCATCTTTGTAAAATTGGCCCTAACACAATAATTCACAATCCACTGAGTTAAATCTGCAACCTAAATCAATAATACATCAGAAAAAAGGATGTCAGTTTCTTTCACATCACACATTACTTTTCGCATATTCCGCGGGACTGTTTTCCAAGCATTGATGGAACAAATCGCGGGCTCGTTCTAATTTCTGACCTTGCAGATGCTTGCCACCCTAAAGTAATAAGTAATATATAGATTTAGAATTCTATGTAGTACAACGGACATTAATAACATTGAAACTCAGCGAACAAGCATGTACCGCTAAATTAACATAAAATCTACTAGACTCAAGTGGCAAAATTAAGAACAAATATAATAACACTCACATAACGTTGGATAAATTTTGTGAGATATGTGTTCCAAATGTCGTACACAACTGGCCATCTGAACATAGCAATGCCTCTTTCATAAGCCTAAAACAAGTACAAACCACAATACAGAGCACTCGTAGTGCAACTACATGTATTGAGCGAAGTTCGCTCATCGGTTTTGTAGGGTTATAAACAATTTATTCAGAATTCTTGCACCCGAAAACCCTTCAGTACTGAATTTGATTGCTTGTAACCCTAAATTATCGGTTTTGGATGGTAAACAATATGTTTTAAACGCGAATGTGCAACGATTTGTGCTTTAGGAAAACTTAGCAAAATTTCAATAGAAGGCAAAATCAATTTTGCTATCATAGAACACTTTTAATTATGGCAAAAATCGTCAAGGCCCTCCATTATGGCAAAAATGGTCAAGGCCCTCCACACTAACTTTACCTTGAATGCATCTTCAAAATGATTATATTCTTCGAGAAACATTCCGTAATTGATTATTATTTGAGGCGTTGCGATTCGTATGTCGATCATTCGATCATAAACAGCTTTGCATGACTGAAAAAAGTACTTATTGCTGTTACAATTTTTAAGCATCTACGTTTGCAGTTTGTCATCACAATATCTATGAAACTACACAGCTTGCATTATGCAAACCGAAATCATGTTTTAAAATCATTGTAGTTTAAACCGAACAGCAATTTAAAACATAAAGATTAACGAGACAGAACAATCGGTATTGTTGGTTTTAGGAATATAAGGGAACCACAACAGAAGCAGGTAAAAATAACACTAAAAGCTGAATCCGAATGTAAATTTTCTCATGGTTAATTCAATAGTTTGCGTATTTTTAAAACATTCGATCGCTAGAATCAACTGGTACCTAAACTATAATACTACTGTAACTAACATCAAACGAGCCAAAGCTTTCTTCTAGATCAGCATACATACTCCAAATTTTGAGAGATTTGTGCACACGTGCTTGAACACTTTCACTCTGAAAAACAAAATGTTGTACTTTACTAAAACTAACGGTATATATACAACACACACTCACGTTGTGTTGAATACGAACCAAACTTAAACATTAAAATGTCAATCGTTGAGAATTTATGTACACTACATAAAACGCAGTAAGTTCTGAAGCGGCAGTATTATAAACGAAAAAACACTCATTGCGTCTGTCACAGGACAGAAATAAGTTTGTATCTTGAACCTAGTCAGTTATCATTAGCTCAATAAAAGTGCTCTTCGCACCTCATCAAAATAATGAGTTTTCACCGAAGGCGCAGATGTGGCTCGTTTCATCAGTTTAATTGCATTTGAAAAATTTCTGAAACAAAAACGTTATTTACATACCGCCGATAGGTGACAAAAACTAATTCTGAACACGCAACAGTTAGACAAATTACATTATCCAAAATAGTAGCGCAATGACATCTAGCGTTGTAGAACAGCAGTAATACAATGATTCAACCAGTAGCATACTCTCGCGTTAGTTTCTCAAAAAATTTTACCTGACACTTCCAGCAAAAATTTTTTAGCTCAACAACTGGGCTCTTATAAGTATCCCGATTGTTGAAGGCAAATTGCTTCGGGTTCTGTTACTGATATAAGCAAAGCACCATTACGGCTATATTAAAATTCGTCCTGAAACCTCAATTTGTCTTCCTGTTTTCATGTTTACCGTGAAAAAGTCTCAAATTTCATTTACTGTTTTCCTGACGGGCAGGGATTCTGCAGTGATTAATAATACTTGCACGCACCTTTTCTATATATATATACAGTTCAAATTAAATTACACAAATATTCCTCATTAAATAAGCTTCTTGTTGCGCCAAAACCAGAACAATCATGCAATAAGTAATCTTGGAGTAAAAAACGTATTTTAGCACAAATTTAAAAACATGCCACTAACAAACATCATTACTCTTTTCGCAACTCCATTTCACAGTACTCCGTCCACACGTTTGCCAATTCATCCACTTTCGCAAACGGTACCACCAATGCTTTTTCGAATACCGCCCTTGTCTAAACATATTAAACAGTAAATATACTGTTTATTAATTAGATAAAACTAATGTGACTGCATGTTAAACTTCAATCGAGTATCAATTAAAATCACCCGACTTCCAATTTTGTCATCTCTGCTGAAACTTTCGAACTTGGTCACGGAAACTTTTTACTTTTAGCTAGAAATCTGTCGGAGTCCGGCGCAAACCCAGGAGTTATGTTTTATTTACCGGTGCAAATCATTAATGCAATCTTTACTTGACTGGATAAATGTTGAAAAGCTGAGAAACAATTCAGTGTTTCGGTCATGCAAAAAATTTATAAAGCATGTACTTTTATTTCATTTTTACGTTACAAAATATCATATGATATGTAGCAATCTTTGGTTTAGCTCAACTTTATTTTCCTACAAAAACATGCTTGCCTAGCACTAAACAGCTGTATATTTCGACAAAGTAAAATAGATTCTTACAGAATAATTATTTTACCCCTGTTAGTACTGGGAAGAGACCAATGTCTCAGCCCCGGTCCGGAGCAACTCTACTTTAATCATACCATGAAAACTACGCTAAGTGAACATGCCGAGTGTAAGCTTTCCTTGCAACATAATACACAAGTTTTTGAAGCTACTGAAAGATACGCAGCGCAAGCAAGTTATTATTGACAGCAATATATCTTAGGAACTCAAACAGAATATGCTCATTTTCCCAGCTTAACCATACATCATCAATTTGGTCATTATCTTCGTAAAATTTTGCGAACGCTATCCATAACAACGATAATTTTCCTGTTTGTTGTTTGGGGTCTATTGTTTTGAT
Source organism: Enoplolaimus lenunculus (assembly GCA_030248215.1). NCBI lineage: Eukaryota > Metazoa > Nematoda > Enoplea > Enoplida > Thoracostomopsidae > Enoplolaimus > Enoplolaimus lenunculus. The sequence continues at coordinate 238,796 of JASANG010000627.1, read as the reverse complement.
AGCTTCAGTAAATGTGTCAATAATCTGAAGCAAAGTATACTTGATGAATTACGTTTGCCCAGCACTTTCCTTTCAGATATGGGAAAAGTCGATCATAAAAAATTTTTTCGCAGCCATTATTGAAATGCACTTACAATAATATCTGCCAAACTTTGGCACAATCCAAATTATCTGGAAAACATAATAATAATAATAATAATAATAATAATAATAATAATAATAATAATCACATTTGTTATACTTAAACTTAAACAGCAACGCTACTACAAAAAGCAACGTAAATTTAACACGGTATGAGTATTACCTTCTCATTTTGACCTTCATAAAGTTTCACCCGTTTAAGCCATTCGTGAACATTGTGAGGATTCTGACGCAGTAAGACGCTATAAAATACACACAGTATATATAAGTTAAATGGAGCGCTAAATAAGCCCTTTCCACAAATAATTCAAAGTTTGATATTGTTCACATGATCATGATGTAACGGCGCATCATTGTATTGAAAACATAAATACAAGGAAAACTTACTTATCCTAAAGCAACTACGTAGAAAGGGCAATTACAACTTGCGATACGGGATGAAAACCTGAGACTTAATTTAACATTGGATAATTAAATTTTGAGCGCTGAACTAAGTTAAAAAACAGACCCAGGTCTCTAAGAAGAAAAATGTACATCGAAAACCGATTACAGTGGACAGAAAAGCACAAGTAATTAAATATTTGTAAAAGCAAAAGACAACGAACAACAGCCACATTAGAAAACCTAAATTACCTGTTCAGCAACAACGGCCTTCGGTCCATAATATCTTCTAATCGAGCCATCTTAAGCTCAAGATCTAGAGAAGTTGCCGGATCAATGGAACTGCTAGAACACTTTTCTAGCATTTCTTTGATTAGCTGCTCTTGGAACTGCGAATAAGCGTCAAACACCTAGAATGATTTTTGAGTGCTTACAACTGTGACAAATTAGAATATCTTAATTGGACGGAATTAGTTAAAATTAAGACGAATTTTACAAATTGATATAAAAATTCGTCTGAAAGTTACTGCAACGAATAAAATAACAAAAATACACCGGCAAAAATATAAATTTTGATAACTCTGGCTCAGTACGTACCAACGACGCTTCCCTACTTGAATTAGGATATCATAAAATCAAACGATAGTTGATTCACTTAGTTCAAATTAACGATTGCTCAAAATTCAGCACACAACGACACTAACGGCTGCCAAAATAAAAAAGTTAGCAGAGAGAAAATGCCACGCAATAGGTTGTATTATGGTGAGAGGTACAGAATTTGTAATGGCACATAACTATCCAATTTCTACAAAAGCCTAAAAATTTGAATTACCTGAGCAAAATCGCGGACAGTTGTAACCGAATGAATTGCTTCCTCGAATATATCACGAGCCTAAAAAAGCAATGAAGACCTACGTAACATTACCTAGTTTAATGTTTAAAACTGCTACCTTCGACCTGTTTAACCATGTCACAAAAGGAACTGGAACGCACGAAATTAGAGTGCTGCTCAAAAATGGACGGCTCGGCGCAAATACTAAATTAAAAAAGTCAATATTTTACATGCCTTTCAATTGCTCTTAGAAATCACCATTATGATTTTTAAAGAAACACGCAGTGGGTACGAAACAAAATATTCCTATATGTTTGCGAGTTTATTCTTGAGTTGCATGTATTTTAGTATTAACTGCCACGTTTTTGATAGCATTCGACTGACCTTTTCAAAATGCCCAGCTCGCACATAATAGTTCGCAAGAGCCACCCACAAACGGCCTATTTGGTCACTGAATCGTCGTAGTCCTTGACGAATAATTGGCTCAACGTTTAGCGAATGGACTTTATTCGGATTTTTCGCGATCAATTCACATAGCTCGTTCCAAATCTGTAACAAACATAATTCTATATATCACTCTACACTGATTGGTTCCACAGCAGCACCTGCAACAAATTTGGAAAGTAATACAACCTATTGCCAAGGCTGACCATGACCACCGCATACGTAATACGTCACTACTGAAAAATTTATACGTTGACACCCGCTTGCGAGTAAAGTCTTACAACAAAATTAATCAAATTTAGTGTCCGAGTTTGTAATTGCACCATGTCAATGTCTGAAAACTAACCTGGTGATTTGTTTTCCCTTGTTTGCTTGCAAAACGATCGTTGTTAACACATTTGGCCAGCAAAACTGCCGCATCATTAAGCCGGTCAATTTTAACCAAATAATCAATAAATTCTTCAACATTTTCAGGGCATAACTAAAACACCAGTAAAATTGCTGCATAATAGCACAAGTGAGGGTAAATTACAGGATGCAAACAAATTCCAATTCCCGTTGGAATTCAGATTAAAATTAAGTTCCGGAGTGTAGGTATAGTCGTAATCGGGAAATGCATTTTTTATGCGTTTGCGGTTTAATTGTTATGCTTCATAATTAATAATTATGTTATTTTTAATCATTGTTAACATATTCAAATAAACTCTGTAAAACACAAGCGACACAGAAACCTTTGAAACAATGAGTTCGCAATGGCTGAGACACAAATTATATACCAGTCGTACTGGGCATTCGCTGGCTCTCCGCTGAATGTGGGCATCAACCGGGGACGTCCCGGTTCGCAATCGGAGGGAAATTTCTGAGTGTAAGGTTACAGAATTTTCAATAAACCGTCAGCTGCACTAGCCAGTATCTGGTTAGGCTTTCAAGTGAGCACATAGTCAAAAACAACCATAAAAATAATAAAGACAGATTAAATATATGACATACGTATAGCCGAGAGGCAGGGTGCAACCGGAATTCCGGTTCCGGCATTTTTTCACCTTCCGGTTCCGGTTCCGGTAAATTTTTACCGGATTTAAAAATTCCGGTATTATAATTTGGCCGTTTTCTTAACTTTGCTGATTTTTAAGAATCTCTTTTGAAAGCCACTTGTACTCCGAATATAAGCCATTGATGGTGGATTTCACTTCAGTCGATGATGAAAATCTAAAATACAACAAATAAAATAAATACCTATGTTCGACTAAGGTTATTTCACAAATAATAGAGCAAAAAATAAGATTAAAATGAAATTTTCGGTGAAATGCATTTTTCATTTTCCGGTTCCGGTTCCGGTAAAATTTTCAAATTCCGTTTCCGGTTCCGGTAAATTGTAATTCCGGTTGCACCCTGCCGAGAGGAGAGGGTATGTTAAATTCATGCTGATGATGTTTTTCGCAAAAATGTACGGAACGTAAACTTAACCGGGTAGTATAATCCTGAGGGTGAGGGGCTGAACCGGGTGGGGAATCTTAAGATATGTGGCTTTTCGTACGTGGGGGCCCCACCACAAATAGCGGGCCCTCCAAGTCGTAGAAAAACGACATGTATTGAGCGAAGCTCGGACGCACCTACTTTTTAATCTGTCTAGTTAAACATTCCAAACTTATAACGCACAGACGGATAGTTTCACCAACTTACTTTCCAATAAATTGATCTAATATGCAACTTAGTCATTAGCTAATCATTCACTGATCTTTTTTGGAGGTTTATAAACAATTTATTGAAATTTCTCGCGCCCAAAACCCTTTAGTTTTGAATTTGATTACTTGTAATTCTAATAATCAGTGAAATAATATAAAAAGCTCTAATTTAAGCTTATCAGCTAAGCTCATATGCAAATTAGCTATTAGCTACTATGCATTTAATTATCGGTCTTGAAGATTTCTAAACAATTTATTCAGATTCCGATTTCGATTGAATTTAGCACCGTTTGACAGCCTGGTAAGTCACCCTAAACAAACATATTTAAGAGTGCAATAATTTTTGTAGGAAACGCAGTACGCAATTCTCCAGCGAAAACGAAAGCATAAACACATAGACGCAAAACCTACAATATTTTCAAGCAGTACGACACATAATAAAAATTATTATTTACAAAGTTTATATGACATAAATATATGTAGTTAACAAGCCAATCAAAAGAAATATATAACCTTTAGGTGCCGTCTATACACACGAACTGCTGTCTCTGGAATATCGTACGCATTAACAAACTTTAAGTATTGTGGCCAAATTCGTTCATGTTGCGTTATTGGAAGAGCACGAAGAGCGCGGTCGAACACTTTACGAGTTCTTGAAATCAAATGTTGTTCCGCGATCCACTGACAATAATCCAACCAAATTCGAGGCATCTAAATACAGTTAACCAGTTTGCTGATCACTACAATGCTAAAAATATTTCAAAAGTCGTAATTTAGGCTTGTCAATTATGCTATTTCGTAAATTAGCTATTAGCCAACTATTCAATTATCGGTTTTGAAGGTTTCTAGACAATTTATACACATTCCTCGCACTCAAAACGCTTTACTGCAGAAATTGGATTGCTTGTAACCCTAATAATTAGTGAAATATTGCAAAAAGTCCTAAGTTAGGCTTTTCAATTATGCTAATATGCAAATTAGCTGTTAGCTAACTACGTATTCAATTATCGGTTTTGAAGATATGAAGACGATTTATTCAGATTCTTTGCGCCCAAAATCCCTAGTACTGAAATTACATTGCTTGTAACCGTAATAATTATTTAAATATCTTAAAAAGCCCCAATTTAAATCTAACCAATTACGCAAATTAGTCTGTAGGTAAAAACGGCTTAAGATTTTAAAACCCCAACGAGAGGTTAACAACCCAGGATGATAGGCATTCAAACAAAAAAGCTTATTGAAATCGGTTCAACGGTAAAGCGGTTGGCAGGGGGGGGGAGGTTGTGGCGTAGTGGTAGAATGTCCGCTTAGTGATCAGAAGGCGGCTATTTCGAACCCACCCGTAATCCGGTTTTTCAACTACTTATTGAGAGACTTTCGCGAAGCATTTTATATTTTGTGCGCAATGGGTCGGAAGGTGGATGTCCGTCTGTCCGCCCGAAAAGAATCTCAGGAGCCGCTGAAATGATTTTGCTAAACTTGTTTTGTTTGAATGCCTGTACCATTTATTAGCTACAGGCTTATTTGCATAATTGGTTTTAGCCTAAATTGGGACTTTTTAAGATATTTCACTTCCAGTACTAAAGAATTTTTGGGCGCTTGGAATCTGAATAAATTGTCTGCAAATCTTCAAAACCGATAATTGAATAGCTAGCTAATAGCTAATTTGTATATTAGCGTAATTGATAAGTCTAAATTAGGACTTTTTGCAATATTTCACTAATTATTAGTGTTACACGCAATCCAATTTCAGCAATGAAAGGTTTCTGGTTGCGAGCAATCTGGACAAATTGTCGAAAAACCTTCAAAGCCGATAGGATAATTGATAAGCCTGAATTAGCACTTTTTACAATATTTCACCAATTATTAGCGTTACAAGCAATCTAATTTCAGCAGAACATGATTTTTGGGTGCATCAGTAAAGGGTTTCTCGGTGTGAGGACTCTGAATAAATTGTCTACAAACCTTCAAAGCCGATAGTTTAATATTTACCTAATAGCTAATTTGCATATTAACACAACTGATAAGCCCCAATTATGACTTTTTGCAAATATATTACACTAATTGTTAGGGTTACTGAAGGGTTTTTGTGCGAGGAAGCTGAATAAATTGTTTACAAACATCCAAAACCGATAAATGAATAGTTAGGTAATAACTAGTTTGCATATTAGCTTGTGTTCGAGCTTAGCTCAATACATTCAGTCCCACTACGACTGGTAATAAAAAAGTTTGAATTTGCCGATCGTACCTATCTAGGCTGTCAAACACAGCATACCTTATGCATGAACACAAGCGCTCGCTCAAAGCAATTATTTACATCTTCATATGCCGGATCAGTGATACAGTTTAAGCGGGTTTGCTTTCGCCTGAGCTTCAAGTAGTTATACCATAACTTGTAACTAAAAATAGTTAAAATACCTTGACTAAAAATAGTTAAAATACCTTGTTAACACAAATCAGAAATTCGACTGTTTTTATAAACGAAATTCGCAGATTCTCACTATACAAAGTTTCACCTTATATAGATGCAACCGGGTGCGACCCGATATTAACCGGAGACAACATCTAAACTTGCGAACTATATTTGTTTAGTTTACTGAATCAGAATCAATCGTTAGCTTGAATTCTTCATTTTCCTTCAACGTATAAAAACTGGAACAATAGCAGTAATATCTTAAATACGCTTACTTATAAAACGCAGTTTTATAACATTCGAGCAAACCACTGTAAATATCCAGAATCTAATAGTTTTACAACGGATATCGGATATCTTTAACGTTAGGTTTGTCCTTGTCCACGTATTTAGAACCTTTTCTATAGCTTTGAGCCTTCTTACTGGTCTCAACATAAATTGACTGTTTACTAATATATACCTAACCAATTCAGGTTTGTTATTGCAAACGTATACATGAATACCTTCCTGGTAGCTCCTTCAATGCTCTTTCATAAATCATGTTAATTTCCTGGCTTGGTGCTAAACGCTTGTGAGTGACATAACGCAGCCAACACTTTACTGAATACGGATTACGCAAAATGTCTTCTTCATAAGGAAGGTCTTCATCTCGCTGAAACAACAAGTATAAACGTACACAGGATTACTTCAATACATTATTATAAATGCGAAGATTTAAGCCCAAATATCAGCAGAGACGGCTTGTCTTGGCACGAGAACGTTTTGAAAAACAAGAAACACAGCACTCAAGCCTTGTGGTAACTTACAAATTCGAGGTCCGGCATGTTTATCAGCGCTTAAACGACCAATTTCTATATTAATAAAGCCTAAAACACATTGGCACAATATGTACTATACAGGGTGCGATCATAAATACAATTTACCCAAATCGGAGTTGGAAAAAATTGCCGGAAACGGAACCGGAAAATGAAAAATACATGTCACCAAAAAATTCATTTTAATTTTCTTTTTTGCAATATTATTGGTGAAATAACCCTAGTCGGAGATAGGTATTCACTTTATCTGCTGTATTTTAGATTTTCATGGTTCACGAAAGCAAAATCTACCATCGATGGTTTATTTTCGGCGATTGTCAAGGTTTGTATACACTATACGAATGAAATTATTTAATTTTTATCGTCATTTTTTAGTCTAATATCTAAATTTCAACCTAGCACCGCTACAAATTTATCGGCATCGGAAGGTGAAAATGCTGAAACCGGAACCCGAATTCCGGTTGAGCCCTGGTGCGAATTACTATACGCAAGCCATAACAAGTTATTGAGATAAGCGTCTTCCGTATCGTTAAAAACATTATAACTTTAAGGCGAAGGACAACTAGCTAAGTAGATACAAAACAAAATCTAAAAAGCGACAAATTGCTTATTTGAAGGTATACTTTCAATATTATAGTGGTCGAGTTGCATAAAATGTCGAACGTAAAGTCAAGTTTCTTTCCTGACCAACGTTTTAAGCAGATTAAAATCAGAGGTTGATAGAATCTTTTACAACTTTCTGACGCAAAATATTAATAGGAAATTCCCGCGTTCAATATCTGTGTGCAGGTGGCGTCGCATCGCTAGAAGCCCTTGTTTCAAATTAAGGTGTACTTTATGCTAGTCAATAAAAGTTCGTATGTGCTTTGCCATTTGCGGTGTGCGTTGCTCAAAAAACATAAAATGGTGTTTTTAAGCAATATGCAAATACAGCAAGAATATAGGAAACGCAGGCGTTTATTATCCTTGGAACGCAGTACACATAAACCTATAAAAATTTATACCATCGAAATGGTGACTCTTTGTATATAGACGAGGCCGAAACTGTTTTCCGGTGAAAGCTATTAAGCTTTAAACATTTGTTTCTTAGGTATGTGTTTTATAGCATTGGACTCAATTGGAATATCGTCATTCTTCTACTGAGGCTTAGGTGTAAGGCTAGACCTAACAGTATTAATATTCTTGTATACTGCTAAAACCATCATCCATAGTATTGGCCGAAATTGCTGAAATTTTCCGCAAAAGTTTCATTCTACACATGACACCCTATGTTAATATAGATTAAAAAATTAAAAAGAAATAATTTGTTTTACTTTTTATGATTTTGTACTATTTCAATACATAAGCTCTAACGATTTTAACGGGCCCACTATACGACCATTCAATATCCCTCTGTGAGTCGCAGTTCTGTCGCCGTTAAGTATTCTACGAACTTAAAAATACCTACCTGTCTACCCTTCAACTGTCCATGTATGGAGCAGCCGTACTGATGAACGCAAACATTTGTGTTTATGAGCATATTCAAAAAATTTATAACTTTAAATTTCAGTCCTATACAGCTTGATTTCCGAGAATTTGTAGTTTGGCCTAAAAACACGAAATCAAATGGCATAGCAACAGAATAATGTTAAAGCTCAACAAACATTGGTAGTGCTACAGTATTTCTACTATGAATTGAAACTATTGATTTAGTATTTTCTAATGATTTCTAAGCATACATATACGAGCCTTATATGCTATTTATTTTTTGTTTTTCAGCGATATGTTAGTGGCTTCAGCAAGAACTGCCTTTCTTGACATAGTTTCATCAGCATGTATGTCTTATATAAGTTTCAATGAGTTCATTTCATAATGGAGGAGTGCAACAATAGCTCTTTAGAGTTTTTATATTTTATGCAACTGTATGATATTTTAACCTATTGGGGCTAATGAATAGAAAAGGGCAGTACTTATATTCCTAAGTAAGCCTAAGCCTAAAGCATTAGAATGAGCTTAATATACCTAAGCCTAATCCTAAGCAAAAAATTAGTGAACAGCTTATTAAGCTTACACTAGTCCCGCGGAAAACCGTTTCGCCCCTGATCCTTACATGGGCCAAACTTTGTTACTATCCTTATATTTGAAAACGTTTGGCTGTATAAACTATAAAGTTACAAACTAAAAACAATTCCCAAATGTTATATTAAAGAAACAGGGTTATCGTCTGAGATGGTCTGGAGGCTGTCTCTTCTAAATCCACTTCGTTCTCTGGGAACCTCTTTTAGAATTTTTGATATTTTTGAAACCTTTAATACTGGTTGTCCAGCATTTTTTCACTTTTTAGTATAGTTAGATTTAAAAATAGTTTTATGAAACATGGTAACTAACTTTAGCTATTTAGAAACTATCCTGATTTTATATTAGCTAAATTTTCTTAAAATTGTGCTATCGCTAATTTAGAAAAAACCAAATTTCAGGAAGGATTGCTGAAAAGTTGACCCCTGGTGTGATGAAATTCACTTCGCTCGCCCCTGCTTTCACCAAACATATTTTTGATTTGTTAGCGTTTGAAATTTCTCACATAGAAACGTAATTTGCATGTATTACATATATATTGGTTGGCACTGTTGCATGCTCCCAATCTACCGTAGCGCAGAGTCCTAAAATGCTGTGTATTAAAATTGAAGACATCATGAAAGAATTGCCGAGAGGATAGAGCGGTTGACTTTTAGGGGCTGAGGTCGCTGGTTTGAAGCATTGGAAATTTTGCAATCTTAATCTGAGATGTAATTTAGGTTCAACGTAAATTCAACTTAAGAGTTAAAAAAAGTCATACGAGCAATTTAGGTCCTTTTTTTCTATCCACATGAGTGAAATTTGGGATAAACGTTCACTTAAATTCATCAAATGTACAAAAATGCTCCAAGTTTTCGACAAATTCAAGATAACTTCTATTTTGATGGTTTTCGATTGCTTAGTCATATTTGCGGACGGCTAAATGTCACGATTATTTATTCTTGCTCTCGATGTAGTAGATTTCAATTCGAAATGAAATATTTTAACGAATAAGCAGTGGAGGTACGGAATATGACATTTAGGAATTTCATGGATGTGTCTTATTTTATATATTCATAGACGACCGAGTTCAACGGTACTATGTTTAGGCTGGATGGTCTCTGGTTCAAAAGTTAACACCCTATAAGTTTTTGCTATATTAAACAATGACAGGTAAACCGCCACCTAAATATGCGCAGCAAGCAGGTGTGGCATACCATCACATTTGCACTGTTTCAACGGAATTTTGTGCGCTCTAACTTTCAAACCGTTTTGAATTTGATACTGGTAAAGTTATGCTCAAGTTGTCGAGAGCTATAGAATAGACCCGTTTTCGTTAACTTTCTAAGGTTTCCGATTCGATTTTTTAACCCGTCTCCATTGCCGCTTTTAGGGGCTGCTTGTTGACTTTCACTTATAAATATGAGTTAAGTTATTTGCAACTATAATGTACAAAAATTACGTCTCGTACTTTATGCAGCAAACAAATCTTTGCGTTCTAAAATCTTAATTGAAGAAGTAAAACAGTTAACGTCGTCATGTGTTCTCTTTCCAAGTGAAAAAACTAAGATTTAAAAATACATTTACAGCAGGTATTTGTGTTCAAGAACATGCAACTGTAACGGTTATAACCTTTACAGAATCGGCAGTACTATCAATTTCAGCTACTTAGCATTTTTAGTGAATATATACGTTTCTTAAACAAGCTTTCTAGCAATTTTCAGCCGGTATGATATAAACTTTATACCGTAACGTAATAGCTAGGGTGGACGGCATACCTGTTTCGCTTTCAGCTAAAAGTGAATCAGTGCATCGCTGTCTGTTTCAAATTTATGTTCGATTTAAAGCCACGTCCTTTATTAGATTGAAAATAAAATATAATTTTGGCAAAATTTAGAAAAACTACGTAGAAATTTACATATTCTTCAAATGTTAGCATTTTTTGAAAACATGACATTTTTGGAACTTTTAACATATAGGTATATTCTTTTTTCAATAATATGTCAAATATTTTTCATTTTGAAAAAAGCTGCTGTTTTCAGTCAAACAAATTTATCTTATAGAAGCATTTTGAAATTCAATCAAGCCTCGAATGTTATGGAATATTGCACATAAATATACGAGGCTATCCACTATCCAGCACTGCCTGTACTGTTTGTACTTTGTTTATCTATCAGTGGTAACTGTGTGTTATGCAAGAGAACCGCACCCCGACTCTGTGCCTCTTTTTAGGGGCTGCTTGTTTATGTTTGCAACAACTTAAGACAAGCCTAAAGACAAACTGCAACATTGTTTTAAATAGTGCTATAATCCAAGATTGTGTAGTACAGTGCGTACTCACATTTAAATGAAATTAACTTAGATTCGAATTATTTAGACATATATATGTATACCAAATAATCCAACCATGACATCATGTGAACTTTTCAATCCCGAAAGTCGCATCTGTTCTGCCAGAGAGCGAATTTCGAAGTGAGTTGCCCCCAGAATCCATGAACTTGAAAAATCTTGTGACATAATTTCAGATTTTTCGAAAAGAAAAATGAAACGTTCACGTTGATATATTACACAGTTTCCTAGTTTCTACGTATTTAGATTTCTAACAACGCAGCATAGTTAACTTAACAGTTGAGACATGCACGGTCTCTGGACAAATGCGCAAATTTTATTAGTTATCACAATTCGGCGCCCGTCAACCTGTAATCAGAAATTTTATCGGCTCGGCAATTCGTTGTCACCCGTCATTGTTAGGCTTAGTTTTAAGGCTTAGGATGACGCTTAGAATTGAGGTTAGACTATTATTTATAGGTTTTAGGAGTCGAAAAGTTATCAGGCGACGATGTCGGGAGACGAATTGTCGGACGACGAATTGTTGTACATTTTGTTAATTCATATATTTATTAAACAAAAACTGATACTTAAAATTATCGTATAAATGCGGAAAAAACAGCAAATTTGTGTGATGATCTGTTTAGTTTTAATATATCCAGACATTCTGGAGTGGTATATTTTAGTGCAACTTTATGTTTTTTGAATCATAGAAAACTAGCATATTGAATAGCAGAGATACAATGCGGTGCAATTTTATGTTTAGTCGCACACTTGAACTGTATAAAGTCGCAGTCCTTGTACCCCGGACAAGACAAACAGAACATTTTTCACCAATTCAAAAATTATAAACAACACGATGCTGATGGGAAGCGCGATGAGCAGTGAAAACTGCTTTAAACACGCGTTTCATTTTTTTTAAAGTTTTTGTCTGTAAAACTTTGTTATTTTTGTCTATAACACAGGCCTGTAGCCAGCTAATCTTGCTAGGATCGGCTACAAATTTATCAGGAGAAGAATAAATAATTTTTCGCGGACAAAAACCGTTAAGTTGAAAATTTTTAAGGCGGAAAACTTTTTTCTGGGACCGGTCCTGAGGCCCCTGGCCCCCTCTGGTTACGGTCTAAATGTAACAGCAAATTTGACTACCCATGGCATCTAGCACGTTTCAAATTTTTTCTGCTTAGCGGCGAATACTTACCGTCATTGTTATAATCATGGTGCTTGAATAATATGCTATCCTAACATAGGCGCTGGAATTGAGGGGCAGGGGGGGCACTTGCACCGCAAAGTTCAGATTGGAGGGCACAGATCCTTCCAATATTGCCCACAGTTGACAATATCTAACTGTCGAGTACCTATTGCACTATAACGCAAGCTAACCCGCATGAAATTCGAAGGTTCTAGACTAACAGCAAAAGGTAAAGTTCAGAGTCATAGCGAAGGCAATTGCAACTTTCAGAGCCACAACAGTTTTGAGTTTCAGGCTGACTATATACTTCATTTGATCAATCCAGCCGAGTGTAACCAGATATCTGTTTCCGGTAAAAATCGGTGTCCGTTTCTGTTTCCGTTATAGAAAGAACGGAAATAAATATGTTTTTACGTTCAAAATTATACCTAGTTATAAATGTATATATCTCGCAATTTTTTAATCAATTGCTGTTGTTTATGAACAAAACGATTCTTACACTAGGGTGTAACCGGATATCCATTTCCGTTCTCATTTCCGGTAAAAATCTGCGTCCGTTTCCGCTGTAGAAATACCGAAAACCTCTTACATTTATGCTCAAAATAAGTTATAAATCACGCTTATATCTTACAATTTTTCAGTGCATATGTGCTGCAATTGTTCGATATGAAGTAAAAAAATCACGGAATTTATCCGATATTATAAAAATTTCTGTGTACCCACTATTTTTTCTTTAAAGTTTTACAAAGACCGGTGAATATTTGAATGCCTCAATTCTGTTTGCAGAAAAATAAAACATATTTGAAACTTTTATACTTCAATATTCGTTTTCGGTTTCCGTTTTTTGATCACTAACCGTCTCCGCTTTCGTTATTTTTACTATCCGTTTGCACCAGGATCATCACGTTTCTCACTAGCGATAATTCAACGATTAAAGTACTTTTATTTGAGAATACACGCTTATGACTCATATAGTACTGCGCGAAATTATTTTTAAGATGTTGGCGTAACAAATGTTGCAACTACGTTGACTAAATTTTATTTATTAAATAAACTGCGCAACATTAAAAATTCCGACATATCATTCCGACGATTCGCGGAAGCGGCGACCAACACACGCTCGCTATTCGTCACCCCCTCCGTCATACAGTCGGCATTCCCATCACCATCGAACCAGTCAGAGTCGAACAGGTTGCTCAATCAGGAGTGCAGTCAGTCGAGGGCCCTGGTTATCACGTCCTGCAAGAAGTACCAGACCGCTAGATTTGCGACACCCAAAATATTCGCCGTCCCGATTTAGATCGCGAGGCCGAGGTCGACCTTTTCGTCAATTAGCCTATATTGATCCGCGCCGTCGATATTATCAGTCCCGCAATGAGCATGCCCGAAAAATGACGAGCATTCATCATTCGCATAGCGGTGGGAGTGGGACCGGAACAGGAGGCGCTCCGAATTCAAAAGGCTCGTCCAATAGTCAGTCGTATCGTGATTCCCCAATTTCCCTCTCGGCATCAACTTTGAAAAAGGATAAAAAAGAATCTTCGGTAACTTCGTCTGGGACAAGCGTTACTACCCTATCTAGCAGAGACAGTCACGACAAATCTACACGAATACGTCGCGATAGTGAGGCAAGCGCTGGGGCGTCTGGCGGGGGCGGTGGCGGTAGTACAACTTCGACTTGGGATGAACCAAGCCCCAAAGGCTCAAAGCGTTCCGGTATACTTGGTGCATCCCGAACCCCGAACTTGGCCGGGTCAGGTAGCACAACTAGCAGCTCATCGGCAGCTGCTACACCTGATAAAAAGTTGAGTTCTGCTGTCGAACAAGTCACGCGATGCGATGAAGCTGTCAACTTGGACTTGGACGACGAACCTATTTTGATAGATTCCGCTGGATTTGACGAAATTCAAATTTCCCATCCGCCCCCGCAGCAAAAGCAACAACAAGATAAGCCACGGCAACAACAACAACAACAGCAGCAGCAACAGCAACAGCAACAGCAACAGCAACAGCAACAGCAGCAACAACAACAACAACAACAACAACAACAACAACAACAACAACAACAACAACAACAACAACAACAACAACCACCACCACCACCACAACAACAACAACCACAACAACAACAACAGCTGCAACAATCGCAACAGCATCAAGAACAACTTCAGCAGAAGCAGCAGTCAACTTTTCGAAATGTTCATGGACCTTCTTTGCCACCAAAAGATTTTGATCGTCCACATAAGCGACCACTAATAGAACAAGTCAGCAGTCGTCATTTATTTCATTTTTAGTGTTTTCCCCATTTTGTATATTTTAGTTTTTGTTCACTTAACAAAATAGAACTTCTGTTGAAACATTTAACGTTGGCAATTCTTAAGCGAATAAAAGTATTGTATGGGACTACTCAATCTGAGTCAAATTCTGCTCATTAAGTCGCACGTTTGACTCATGGCGGAGTCGAATTTGACTCAGATTGTGTAGTGCCGTCGAGCCTATTTCAGAGGGAGTCAATTTGACTCACCATTTTTTGCAGTTGATAATTGACATTTATGGACTCTAATTAGGGTTTAGGGACTCTATCCGCTTACGGACTCTTATTAGGGATACGTACTCCTATCGATTGGGACTCAAAATGGGGGCCCGCCATCTTATTCGGGTCGCTACAGTATAAGGCGTTCAAAATAGCCATCTAGAAACCAGAAGCAGCGTTTAACCTGTGATTTCAAAGAAAAGCCGTTGTTTAATCGTTCAGTCGTGTCAATAGAAATATATTATTCTTTACGCGCATTTTAATATATTAACGTGTTACGATGTCCCACAGAAGTTGCCATACGTTCACGTTTAGCACTCGCAACATTGAGTGTATCCAAGCGTTAACTGGAGGCTACGATACTTTCTGTGGGACTTAGTGACACCTGGTTCTGCAAGGTGCATACGTCTTAGCGAAATTGCGCAATATATAAAACATGCATGTAGCAATTTTATTATGCGTCCAGTAGTACAATTTAGACCCACTGCATCAGTACACAATCCTTCTTTATAATAGATTGCTTTAGGAGCCAGTCATGAACAATCAACACAGTCATCCGTTTAGCAACGGCCTCGCCGTTCCTTCCAATAGCTTCTCAACACTGAAACCTTCAGCGATCCAAGCAACTGAAGCGCAGTCAAACGTCTCATTGCTGGTAAATCAAAGTTATCCCAGTTACCAAGGTCGATCACCATTAACCACATATCTTCATGGCAACAAACAAAATTTAACATCAACGTCACAACCAGCAATAGGTGCCAGCGCCCAAAGAGCGTCCTTAGCTGTTAACGCAACAACACCATTAACGATTCAGCCAAACGCGCATCCGGACAGTATGCGATGTTCGGTAAGCGTTGAAAAGCGATTAGTTACTGCAAGCGGTGCGCAACCTGTTGCAATATTGACTACAACTAATGCGTACGAGCTGTACGCAGATCATTCCATGACCCTAGTGCGGGAAGCGACGGAAATTGCATCTCATGAACCTGTGGAAAATTTTTCAGAAGTTGAAATTTCATTACCGGCACAAGAAAAGCGATTACGGCTGGGTGGAGGCCGAAAATTTGATTTAAATAGTGCCTAAAGTTATGATTTGCAATATAAATGAATATGGCGGTACATGTAACGCGAGTGTCTCGGTTCGTTTATAATAGCATAACTTGGCATTTGCTGACCAGCGAAACGAAGTCTAACTACACTGTAAAAATGGGGAGTCAAATTGACTCTCTCGGAAACAGGCTTTTCCTGACTACACAAACTGAGTCAAATTTGACTCCGCCAGAGTTAAATTCGATTCACCGTTGACTCTTGCGGAGTCAAATTTGACTCAGTATATGTAGTCAGGAAAAGCCTGTTTCCGAGAGAGTCAATTTGACTCCCCATTTTTTACAGTGTAGCTTCGCTGCTAAATACCTATATAATTGGTAGTATATAATAATATATAAGGACAAATTGTATTAATAAATATTGCATGGAATATAGGAAATTTAAAGTTTTTAGCTCGTTTCGCTGCGTTTCAAGCGCTCAAAAATGTTGGCCACATTAAAAATTATACGAAGCATAGCCAAAATTTATTCTGTTCTAATAATTTGGTTTTAGTATAGTATATATACTGCAATAAAATTAAATTTAAAACTGTATTTGGAAATAAAAGTTTATATTTCATACCCGATTCTAGTTATTATTTTCACAGGTCCTGCATTTTTTACATTTTCAATCCCGATAGGTTTAGTTCTACTGTACATTAAGTTACGTAGAACCCTGCAAAGTTCTAGCATAGATGTGAATTAAACATTTCTGTGTACTTGTCTATTTTTCCCAGACGCATTTGCTTATTCAGTAGAAGGCAAGAGTTCCTCCCACAACGTCATCATCACATGCTATGGCTTATCCTTAATAGGCCTCCGGCTTAGGCTTAGGCTTAGGCCTATCAGGCTTAAACTTAGGCATTAAGCTTTACGTTTAGGCTCCGGCTCAGGTTCCTTACGTGCGTGGGAATGAAACTTTATGTGTAGGGGAAGTAATAACCCATTTCTGTTGTATCGTAAAGGCATTGCGTCGAAAATGAGCACTTTTTGACGTAAACATCACTGTCTGAATTAAAATTCTATATTTTTATATTTTAATCTCTTAAATCATTGTGTATAAAACAGTCGAGGATGTTATTTGACAGTGAACTGCAAAGTTTATAATAAACTTTATTTACGGCACTGGTAAATTCATCCGTATAGGTTTTTAATGACCAGTTTCAATCAAATTTAATTTAAAAATGAGGTTTTTTGAATAAAAAAATCTACAATCCCGTGTGTTCACAATCTATTACCTTTGAGAACAAACAATTGTAACCAAGACGCCAGGTCAACAACATTTTTAAAGCCATGTATGGCCCGTGTTACTTTAAGGGGCGTCCAGGTTTCTGGGTGGTTCTATAAAAGAGTAAGTTTTGATTCTGGATTATATTTTTTGCTTAGGCTTAGGCTTAGGCTTAGGAATACGCTAAATCTACTGTTACGCCCCTTCCTTAAATAACATTGGCCACGCGTCTGATTTGGCTAACCCTCAAATGCGTAGTATCAGTAAACATTGCAAAAACATAACGGCAATAACACTGGCCCTATGTTAGTTATAGGATTGTCCTCACTAAAGCTATAACCTAAAACGAAAACCTAGGCTTAAGCGTAAGCCATAAGCCTCAACCTAAGCCTAAGCCCTGGCAGTGTCACCCAGTCTCGTTGCCTTCCAGTGAACTATAATTAACATCGGTTATGGTGATAACTATGCACATTTGAAATTATTAACTCCGTATACCGTAGAAATATAATATATATATTTTTGACAATATTTCAAACTTTCTTACAAAACCGCTGGTATAACTGTATTGGCTTTTGAAAATGTTCGGGTACCGGGCGACCTAAATCGGTGTATAACGCTTTAACCCGGCGCTGAATGCTTGCCAAAGCGGGCCGCAATTCTGACACCGATTTATCGCCAGAAATTAACGCTTGGTAGGTTCTAAATGCAAAAAATAGTTCTTCCTCGGTGAGCACTTTACCCTCTGAGCAGGATTCTAAAATCTTGAGATGGTCAGAACCAAACGATATCAGTTGATCCATACTTGGAGTCTCAGGTCCTGTGATTGTTTGTTGTAATAATATGATTCGTTGATATAATGCGTGGACGAACGTATTTGTTGGCGGAAGGCTGCCAGCTGCGAGCGCTTTTAAGGCAGTGGCTTGTGCCATCGCACGCCGCTCGTCGTCGTGGCTGATCGCTAGATGGGCGTTTTTTGAGTAGAATTCAGTTTGTGGAACCGGTAGCCGGTCTATACGACTGAAGTTAATGGCACGGCCGATCAGGTGCATTATATCGCGACATTTTCCTAAATCCTCGGTGCTGATTGGTTTTGAGCACGCTTGACATTGATAGGATTCGTTTTCTGAAAATGTAAATAAACAATAGTTCTTGTTCTCCCAGAAGTTACGAAAACTGTTTTAAGATGTCATCAGTATTCAACAATCACTTGGGCTAATTTTATGATTTATTTGTTGTAGAAAAGCGTTTGAAACACTTTTTTTATACTTTTGGGACACACGGTGCATTTGGAAAATGGGCAATTTCTTACTTTCCGCCTATAAAAATTCCACCTCCCCAACATATACGAACTGGACTAAAAAATTGGTTGAGGCTTATATAAGCGTAGGCTCGCTCGGATTTACCATAAAACTTCAGCTAAATCCTAAGCTTATTCGTGGAAAACGATAAACAGCGGTGCGGAGAAAACTGTTGCCTTCTATCAAATTAACGTTTAGCGCGTCGCTAAACTATTAAACAACTCCCACTACACATACCAACAGGTAGAAGCGCAATTTGAACAACACCATCCGCACAACATTTGCATCGTAACAAATTCATCGTGTCATTCGCTGGATTTTGGCACTTAGTACAATCGCATTCAAAGTAGTAGCGTTCCTTTAAAGCAGCTTGCCTAATAGGTTGAGGGTAACTTACATCGATATAGCTAATTTTAACAGATTGAATATCGTGTACGTTCACATTTGTATCAAAACAAACCAAATACGTCACCCGGCCTTGGTTTACATAGGCGGCGTTCGGAATACACGAATGATCATAAGCAGATATATCTAAACTAAGAGTTTGACCTACAGCTACCAGTGATCCTGTGCGGTCGTATTGCCAAATTGTAGTGGCGTTAATTTGAATTGCGCCGTATAATCGTTTGAGCAATTTGTCTTCAGAGCTTTTCGCCGAGTCGTCTAAAGGGGTATACGCGTGACAAAATACTGATTTAGCTTTTTGAATTTGGTATAACATCATTAGACCGTGTTCTGATGCTAGGATTTCGTCAACGTGGCTTAGGATGTGGTCGTCGAATGTTCGGCCGGTTACTACACCTCGTTTGGATTGTAACGTACCGTGGCGGTGCATTAGGTATAAGCGTAACATCATTATCTATAATTGATTAAAAATGATTTCGAAATAGACTGTAATTCTATATTTTGGTCACTTCCCTATTATTGATAGATTTTATGGCCCATGTATAGAACAGGGCCGGATCGTTTTGTGGCGGGACTGTAAAAGAGTCAGTTTAAGCTTTAGAAACTTTTTTGTTTAGGCTTAGACTTAGGCATAGGCTTTGGAATAGGCACATTTTTTAGAAATATGCTTATGCTACTGTTCCGGCCCTGTTCTATACATTGGCCGGTTCCATAGTTACAATATGTACTGGTTTCTTGACCCATATTCTCAAATGGACATAGCACATATCCTCAGTTAGCAATACGTTTTCAAACTTACAAACCTCTGCAATTGCAGATCTCAACTGGAGATAGGCGATACACACATTTGAGAACACGGACTTTTAATACACCGTATATATTCCAGGTTCCATAAAACCAATATATTCGTGTTCAAAGGCTTAGCGATGGTATCATACTTGTCTCTTAAATCATAGTTAGCAATATTCTCATTAGTAACCTTTGGGTCTTCTAATTTTCGAGCTAAAGCGCAATCCGGACGTTTTATCCGCAACATACGGCACCGTGCGTTATCGAGCGGCACCCAACGGCGACGCACGGTGATGCGTGGCAGCGGACGGTGCCGTGCGGCATTACCGGCACAGACAGCAGGTATGGCGCAACGTTTAGAGCGGCGCTATATATGTTGACCACTTCAAAGCCGTCCGGCACCGTACAAGAACACACGTAAATTGCAACATGGTACCGCAAAACATTTTCTGAACAAAACGTTTTTGGCTTGCATTCTGGCGCCACCGACGCCAGATGGCGGGCACTGGACGACAAGTATATGTAGCGCCAGTACTATCCTGCGCAAGCCAGAAATTGTCAAACAAACCTGATCCGCATAACTCGTATCTTGTCGTTGGCCTAAAATTTCTCCGAAACATTCAGACTCGATATGCTTCATATGCTCACATTCCCATCGATGAACTGTATTCCACGCTGTTTTTTGACATTCACGCGAACAATAGTATAAATGTTGACATCCACTGCATCGTTTCAACTTGTCCAGCTTGAATTCGAATAAACAGTACGAGCAATGCGAGCTCAACGCAGGTTCGAATAGTGAAACTACTAATGGATCTCGGCAGACTAACACTCTGGTTGAAGTCGATTGTGCGGTCGTTTGACCCTTTGTTCGAGAGCTGTTTGGCGTGTTACTGCTTCCTATAATAATGGAGATAACAAAATATATGACTGGGAATAGCTAGTTGTTTTTCGAATTTACACGCGAAGTTTTACATAGAATTCTAGGTCTGGAAAGGTTTCGATGAAAATTTTTTAAATTTGTTATTTTGCTGTAAAAGGATAGGCAAAGATCAATGCTATGTTAACAGTACAATATTAAAATATATTCAAAAATGGTAGAACTAACGGATGCTGGCCAATTAAAACTCAGTATGAAGTAGATAGTTTGGAATATATTTTAATCTTTTGTTCCGGAACTATTGGTTTTGTTTACGTTTCCTGTAATTCAAGGTAGAAAAATGTGTATCCGGAAACATCACATTGGGTGATTGTAATATCATCAACATTTTACTGAAATATTGTGGTTATATGAAGCTTCAAATCGTAAAACGGTCAGTATCTTTATTACTGAGGCCTGCGTGAAGGTCGTGGGCGATCCATTTAGCGGGACTGAGATAGAGTAAGCTTAAAGCGTTAGACTAATTCTTTGCTTAGGCTTAGGCTTATGGATACTTTTAGGCTTGGGTTCAGGCTTAGGCTTACGAGTATGCTTTATATTACAGTTATGGCCTTGTTCCGCACACTGGCCATTAATACTGATAACAGCGTCTTTGTCAGCATTTTGTTTCGCGAGACCAAAATGCCACAGGTGTGCAACTGGTGGTGCTGAAATGGTTGAAAATAGATTTCTGGCAAAAGTTTTTGATTTTGATTCACAGTGCATTTTTTCGTAACGTGTCGTAAGTGTCATTTGAAAATATTCACATTTATTTGCATTTAAATTTCCACCCATGTTTTATGTTCCACTGATTGTATCAGAGTTACGTTCGGAATGAAATTTAATCAAAATCGGGATTAGAGTCAGAATTCAAGTTTTTGGTCAAAATCGTAGCAAATGTCTTTAACCACAAGCACACGACTTTGATACAGGATAAGGCTTCATTTTATTGAAATAACTCAGACCAGTTTATGCTTACGTATTGTTCACCCGCTGTTCAACTCAAAATGTTGAGATATTTACACAACACCAAAAAAGTCATGATTTCAGCATAAGAATAAAATTTGCCAGAAATCGAAATCGGAACATTAATTTTGCCGCTACCCTGCTGAATCAGGACCGTAGTCAGCGCACCTTGCTAGGGGGGACTAAAAATTTTTCATGAGGGGACAAACATTTGCGTTTACGCTTGACTTGCGTCCAAATTTATCACCGGCTAATAAAGTAGTATAAACTTACCTTTCGGCTTGGTCTTAGATTTCGATTTTGTGCTCGGCATAACTGCTGAATCAGGACCGT
Source organism: Enoplolaimus lenunculus (assembly GCA_030248215.1). Lineage (NCBI taxonomy): Eukaryota > Metazoa > Nematoda > Enoplea > Enoplida > Thoracostomopsidae > Enoplolaimus > Enoplolaimus lenunculus. The sequence goes on along the minus strand of JASANG010000627.1, from coordinate 216,975 downwards.
AGTCAGCGCACCTTGCAAGGGGGGGGACTAAAAATTTTTCGTGAGGGGACAAACATTTGTGTTTACGCTTGACTTGCGTCCAAATTTATCACTGGCTAATAAGTAGTATAAACTTACCTTTTGGCTTGGTCTTAGATTTTGATTTTGTGCTCGGCATAACTAAAACTTATTGGCAAAGTTTATTTGAACATCACAAATATTTAAATTAACAATAAATACAGTAGCTGAAATTAGGTTAACTTTTATTCATATATTCGTAGAGTACGTTCGATACTGTGAAACAAGAACGTATCGTTAGCTTATTCCGTAGATGTATCATGAAAAATTTGTTCGCCCATCATCTATCTATACATAAGCCAGTGTCACAAACACTGTAAATCCAATGACTTGATTAATCAACTCAGAGAGCGAATTAGCCTTTTTTGGTTATTTCTGAGTTAATAACAGAAAACATCAACTCGATCCGAGCTGATGTATATAATTCCGGATGAGCTGATTTATTAACTCAGAATGAGTTGAATCAATTCAGAATTTTGAGTTCTGAAAGACCTAAATTCAGAGCTAAGGCTTCTGATAGGATTCAACTCATTCTGAGTTAAAATAAACTCACTGGAATTTACAGTGAATCTTTTATATTGTTCCTATCTGTCTCTTAAAGGTAAGTGCTGAAAAGATAATAAATTGCTAACTTCCGTTTCAATTACCGCCTCTGGCGGTTTGCATCTGGCTTTCAACGATTCACAACGTGGGTTCAGGTTAGAAAATAGTTTAAAAGAATACAAAACCAAACTAACCAAACCACATAATTTTACTACAATCATTCAGGGGCGTGGCCAAGATGTAACTTTATGAAAAAATATTAGGACCGACTATGGAACCAAGCGAGCCAGAAAATTCCTTATCCTACACAATCCAGCGTGCTATTCTCAAGTCTGCAAAAGTGCATTCTTCTCATATTTCAGTTAAATGTTTGGCGCAGGCCCTCGTATCAGCTTGGTACGCGACTCTATAATCAGTGAGTATATACAGATCTTTGGGAACGTTTTGAGCCAAACTTTTTCTTATTAAACAGCCGCAAACAAAAACAACGCTACACTTTGCACAATGTAACAAGTGCAAACCTCTATATAGCAATGAATCAAAACACAACTCGAAGATTGCAGCTTCAAGTCTTGCACTGTCCGTTATATGTTGTAGAAAGCATTATGTGTAGCTGCACATATGCTGGGTACCTTGCTGTAACTTGAAGAAAGCTTAAAAATCGATCTTACTAAAAAATCTAAGGAACGAAAACGAAATTTTAATTGTTAATTGAGTGGCTAATACAATAGGGAAACAGAATTATTTTTTGTATTATTAAACTTGGATTTTTTGAAATTTTAAATTGTTGGGGACTTTAAAAAATTACAAGTGAAAATTTCACGAAACAGAAAATCATAATTGATTGTACACCGCAGGGTACAAACGGAAGCCTGCTTCTGGCTCCGGCAGAAAATCGATTTCCGACTCGGGCTGCGGTACAATGCGGTAAATTTGGCGTTCTATAAAAATTATATGCTATCCGCACCGGGTTCAGAAAGCTGGACATCATTTTGGCATAATTTTTTAATATTTGTCGGCTATTTTACAACGGTTAATTTGCTATTTAGTGCTGTATACCTGTACACTTACATATTAACCACCACATACCAGCAACATCCGGAGTTCAGCAATAGAGCTTATACTATCACTTAAAGCATAAATTACTTAATTGAGTAACAAAATCTTGTCGTTTGCTATACACTAAGCAATAAGCTAGGACACGTATAAGTAATGCATGTCCTATCGCAAGGATTAAAACAGAAAAAACAACGGAAAACTTTTTTCAGCTTTTTAGTTTTTTTTCTAAGGGTAGGAAAAAAGGAAAAATGGAAAATGGTTTGTTAAAAATATATTAATCTTTGCAACTTGGGTAAGAACGATAAAACGTCGCGTATTTTAGTGTAAGAAATGATTTTTCTCACGCCTCTCATTCGAAACGAGTTTTAATACACAAGCGTCATTGCTGCTGATTTTATTAGATTAGATTTTGTAACACTTTTTCATTGGTTATACAAGACATTTTTTGCTGCTTGTGTTCACTGTAGCCGCGATTGAGCTAAGATTGGAAGCATACACAATTTCTATTGACTCAATCGCAGTCTAATTTTACTAATGATGCTTTTACTAATGAATCTTACTTTGATCTTAAAATGAATGCTGTATACGTAGTTGCCCCAAACAGCTATTTCCCCAGTTGGCAATCAGGACGTCCCAAACGACAAATGTAGTTCGGGGCAGCCCAAATAACAATTGGAAAACAAACTGTTTTGGCTGTGAGGATTGTACAGACCAAACAGGTGCTTAAGTTCAAACTGTTTCTGATTGGTTTTTCAGGCTAAATCATGTTCGGGAAAATTGTCTTACGAAATAATTATTTAGCTTCACCATATTTGCTAAGTATAAGTTAATCAAGGTTTGTATAGTAACAAACAAAGCAGTGTCAACGTGTGCGGCAAGGCAATAGAATAAATACATTATTTTGGTACTTTTTTCTGTTTATTAGCTGATCAAATTGCGCCTCTAAATACTTTGCCCCATATAAACCTTGTTTAATTTGTAGTTTGCAAATTTTGTGAAGTCAAATAATTACTGTGCAAGTCCACTTTCTCGAATATAGTCAAACCTGAACAACGTTTACCCCATATAAACCTTGTTTAATTTGTAGTTTGCAAATTTGGTGAACATAAACCTTGTTTAACTTTTAGTTTGCAAATTTGGTGAAGTCAAATAATTACTGTGCAAGTCCACTTTCCCGAATATAGTCAAACCTGGACAACGAATCAAAATTATTCTACATTCCAGTTTAGTGCCCCGAACAGCAGTTGTCGTTTGGATAGTCCCAGTTGCCAACTGGGATAAAATTTTGAACTAAACTTGTGATTAAATTCATGCAAAAATGAATCTACAGAACCGGTAACCAGATTCTTCGCCGAACTCAGTCCTACAGGTTTGTGGCTAGCTAGTAATCAGATGATCTTTTGTAAACATCTGACACTTTTGCGTGTGTACCGTATGCTTGTCATGTGTTGTTAATTACTGATCTACTCACTATGCGCAGCAAAATACATGGCGTAGTAATTTGCGCTGCGCCGTATACACCAATACAGTACTGAATTTGTTGGTTTCATCATAGTATCAAAGACCTATGTGAGTTATATATAGCAATCAGGCCAACAATTAACATCACTAGATTTTTCTAATTGTAGGGGGCTGACCACTAACCTAAACATGAACCTGAACCTTAGTCAGAGCGCACGCGCACGCCTAATTATAAGCATAATCGGAATCCTACGCTGTAAATTCCAATGAGTTGATTAATCAACTCACAGCTGGCTAGTTGGTTATTTCTGAATTACTATCAGTAAACATTAATTTACTCTGAGTGGATTCTCATTCTGAGTTAATTAAAATTCCAATGAGTTGATTAATCAATTCACAGCTGGCTAGTTGGTTATTTCTGAATTACTATCAGTAAACATTAATTTACTCTGAGTGGATTCTCACTCTGAGTTGAGTTGACTCTGGGTGAGTTGGTTAATTAACTCAGAATGAACTGAATCACACTCAAAATTTTGAGTTCTGATAATCCTTCACTCAGACTGAGTGACTAAACTCATTCTGAGTTAAAATCAACTCACTGAAATTTACAGTGTAATACTAATCCTGAGCTTCCAAGTCTGTAACCGCAGCCTCTCTGTATTTCAGAGTAACATGTGCCACATGAATTATAGTGTTAATGAATGACAATATATACTAAATTTTATTAATATAATTTTAATGAGTTTGAAAATTTTTACCACATAAATAAATTTGTTACAAAAAGCTTTTTGTTACCTCAGGATTTACATTTCATTTTACAGAATCAAAAAAGTTCATGGCCTATCGCCCGCTGGTGATACTCTATAACAGGTTAAATTGACTTGATTTAAGCGTATAAGTCAATCTAGCAGTTTTAAACTTATTTTCTAAATCAACTAAACTAACTGGTAGGTAAATCCGCTCAAACTTATTTGAAATTTCAGTTTTACTTTTAAACTCACATTCAAGTTTAGTTAAGCTATAATTTAAGTTTAGGATTTTAACCGGTACGTTCCTACAAATATTGACAACGAAGAGACAAACTGTGTTCCTTTCGTTTCAATACAAATTCCCTGAATTTCGCACTGGTTGCATCAGCTGTTGACAAACAACAACGGGTTCGGTTCAAGACCCTGAGCGATTTGTCGTTCTACAAATCGTATCACCGGACAGCATGACGCAAGACAGTACACAGACAACGGTTTTGATTCTGAACACGACGCTGGGTCCATCGCTCGACGATGTTTACATATCTCGGGATAAAAATCTACCCCACTCTCGCATTCGCCAATTTGACTCAGGCGTGCTGAAACAGTATAGTTTTTGGCCATAACCGGTGGCGTTTACAAGCGCGAAATAAGGGGTGTACTTATCACCGTGAAATTTTTCTGGAGAGACAATAAAACTCACGTTTTAGCAGCCAGCATTGGAATAACTTTAATCAAATCCTGGCTACGCCGCCATAAATTAATATTCGCTTTATATTTCAAACGGTTTAAAATATTGGTTGTTTTTGTTAAAAAGATACTGGAGACAGCTGTAGCAACAACATTTACAACTACAACAATAACAATAACAACAACAACAACAACAACAAAATTACAAAAACATACCATTATTTGAAATAATACTGCTATCCGGCCGCCGTCCACTGCCTACTACCGCTAAGTCTCCTCTAGCGCCGCCAGTATTACCACCATTTGGATTCCTGCCATTGGTTCCGAAATAACGGCCGTTTGTTGAGCCAATAAAATTCGCTCCATTCGAGCTGGTGCCTAAATTTCGGCCACTACCGGAACCGCCATGATTTCTACTAGCATTATCTCCGTTTCGGTTTGCAGTTGGCAAAGGCGGACCTCTTGGGGCTGTACCTCGAACAAATGTTGACGATCGTGATAATGGGAGTAATGTTTGACGATTACCCGAAACACCTCCTGGAATAAAGTTTGTAGCATACTTGTCCTCCGGCACCGGACAATTTTTTAAGTATACAATTTGGTATGCAGTGGCATATGGCGTTGTACGGCAATTTACGGACAATGCCAGATGGCACCGCACACCAAATTTTAACAGAACACGGCTCAGGCATAGTTGAGCGTCAACGGATCTTGACTAACACTGGCCTAGGAAATTTATCCGGCGCTAGATGGCAAGCACGGCGCCAAACATCATCAAAGTTTTATAAAGCAACCCTTATGGCATATTGTATATACATGACAAATCGTCGCCTGACAGCTCGACGACAGATGTTCCGTCGAATGACATCTCGTCGACTACGACAACTCGTCCACTCGACAACTCGTCGACCCCGACATCCCGTCGACCCGTCTGGTGGGTAGATCCGATCCCTAGATCCCCGCTCACCTTACTAAGGGGGGGCTAAAAATTTTTAGGAGGGACATACAAGGGTTTCCGACGACGTAAAAACGAGGTTGATATTTTTCTAGGGAGGGCCAAACTTTTGTCCGAAGGCTCAGGCCCACGGCCCCTCTTTGGCTACAGGTACGTAATACTTGGGTTTACGAGTGGTCGAGTCGACGAGTTGTCGGGGCCAACGAAATGCCGGACGCGTTCTCGGTCGATGACATGTCGGGCAACGACAACGAGTTGTCGGCATCGACGAAATGTCTGACAACGAATTGTCGGACAATGAGTTGTTGGACGATGAATTATCGTAATGCCATAAATATATATGTTGTAGCCCAAGTTCTAATTCAGCCCAGTTCCAAATTGGGCTAGTCCGAAACGGAATTACGACTTGGGTTAGACCAAGGCGGAATCATCTCTGAAAAAGCCGTGCGTTTTCTGATTGGTTACAGCTTAGTAAAACAAACAGTTTGGCATTGAACAGTTGGCGATTACTCAGTTAATCAGCAAAGATTAAGCTCCATTCACACGTGAAAGTTTTTGCAGCGAGAACTCGCAGCTGCAACTTGCGCGAAATGCTTGCAGCTGCAAGTATTTTCAAACGAACATTCCGATTGACCAATCAAATTACAATTGCAAGAAATTCAAGCGGCTTGCAACTGCGTTCACAGGTTCGAATTAAATTAAATAACACGAATTCAGTGAATAATTTGCAGCTACTAGAACTTCAAAGCTGCTTTGTGACCAAACTTGCATGTGCAAGTTGCACGGCAAGTTTGCTGCAAAAACTTGGACGTGTGAATAGGGCTTTATGTTCATCAGCTAATCGTGTTTGAGCATATCATTAAGGTAGTAACCGATCATAATTCGTGCACTTGTAGCACAGAAAGAATTACACCGTTGGCTAGCCCAAGTCTTAATTCCGCGCTTGGCTAGCCCAATTCGGAATTGAGCTGAAGTACAGTATGGCTACGACTGCAAAACTAAACGTTGCCTGTGTACCTTGGCCAGAATTTTCCAGTCGACCACCTCTGCCTCTTGGTGGTAGCGTATTCCTTCGAGGAACCGGAAGTCTTCCATCGCCACGATCTAAATTGAAAAAAAAAACAAATTTAAACGAAACCGTGCAATAAAAATTATTTAGTTTGTTGCTGCAAAGTTGTTAACGGTTACAAAAGTCGTTCACCCGACAACTCGTCGACCCCGACAACTTGTAGCCCATACAAGTCGTTTACCACGAAAACTCGTCCCATACAAGTCGTTTACCACGAAAACTCGTCGACCCTGACAACTCTCGCCCTGATATCTTTCTGACGCCGACAACTTGTCGCTCGTGTTTAGGCTGCTAATTCTTTAGGCAAGTGACGGTTTAGAATTTTCAGGGGGGATCCCAGGTTGAATTTTTTGTATATATGTCAGTGTCGTATCTCGGGTCGAGTTTTAAACGTTGGCATTGTCGTCCAGCACCTAGAATAGTCGGCCTATGCTGACCTATGCGCAATTATCTTTAGCGAGCGAAGCGAGCATACCGCTAGATATACGCAAATTGTTTACGTTATCAAGAGTCGAAACATGTAGAAACCTTAATAAAAACTCGCGAGCGAAAATTTTGGCGCGATTTTTGTATTGAATTGCTGCGAAAATTTTAATTTCGTTAAGTCTGGACGGGGATATCCGATCCCTAGATCCCTGCTCACCTTAATAAGGGGACTAAAAATCTTTAGAAGGGACATACACGGGTTTCTGACGACGTAAAAGCGAGGTTGACAATTTATCTAAAGAGGGCCAAACTTTTTTCAGAAGGCTCAGGCCCCCTGGTTAATTCTGGCGGCGGGTACGTAATTGGGTCGACGAGTTGTCGGGTCGACGAGTAGTCGGGTCGACGAGCTGTAGGATCAACGAGTTGTCGGCATCGACGAAATGTCTGACAACGAATTGTCGGACAATGAGTTGTTGGACGACTAATTATCGTAATGCCATAAATATATATGTCGTAGCCCAAGTTGTAATTCAGCCCAGTTCCAAATTGGGCTAGTCCAAAAGAGAACTACGACTTGAGTTAGCCCAAGGCGGATCTGATAAAGTTGCGCGTTTTATGATTGGTAACAGCTTAGTAAAACAAACTGTTTGGCATTGAACAGGTAGCGATTACTCAGTCAATCAGCAAACATTAAAGCTCCATTCACACGTGCAAGTGTTTGCAGCGAGAACTCGTAGCTGCAACTTACAAGAAATACTTGCAGCTGCAAGTATTTTCAAAGGAACATTCCGATTGACCAATGAAATTGCAGTTGCAAAAAATTCAAGCGTCATGCAACTGTGTTCACAGGGTCAAATTAAATTAAATCACACGAATTCCAGAGAATAATTTGCCGCTGCTGGAACTTCAAAGCTGTTTGTGACCAAACTCGCACATACAAGTTGCACATGCATGTTTTTGCTGCAAAAACTTGCACGCGTGAATAGGGCTATATGTTCATCAGCTAATCCTGTTTGAGTATATTATTAAGGTAATGAAACCAATCACAAGGCGTGCACTTGTAGCCTTGGAAGAATTACGCCTTTGGCTAGTTCAAGACGTAATTCCGCGCTTGAGAAGCCCAATTCGGAATTGGGCAAGCCCAATTCGTAATTAAGCTGAATTACAGTTGGGCTACGACGACAAACTAAACGCTGCCTTTGTACCTTGGCCAGAATGTTCCAGACGACCACCTCTGCTTCTGGTTGGTAGAGTATTCCTTCGAGGAATCGGAAGTCTGCCATCGCCACGGTCTAAATTGAAAAAAATAAATGTGAACAAAACCAATCATTCAAAATGATTTGGTTTGTTGCTTCAAAGTTGTTAATGAATACAAAAATCACCTTGTAACACCATATTTTATTTTCCTTGAACGATAAAAATCTTTAATTGCTGGAAGGCAATATTAAGATAAAAACAATGTTTTGACTAATTTGCAAGCAATATTTTTAACCAGGTACTTTTGATATTTAAACCGGCCCATGTATAGAACAGGGCCGGAACAGTAGTATAAGCATATTCGTAAGCCTAAGCCTAAGCGTAAGGATGAGCCTATTCCTAAGCCTAAGCCTAAGCCTAAGTCTACACCTAAGCCTAAGCCTAGCCTAAGCAAAATAATTAGTATAAAACTTAAACTGACTCTATTATAACCCCTCCGGAAAATGATCCGACCCTGTTCTATACATGGGCCTTTAAACCTGTTTTAATATAGAATTTAAATTCTCAACTAACCACCACCACCACCACCAGAACCTTCAGATCTACCGCTTGAAGATCTAGGAGGTGGTACTCGAGGACGAGGTGCTCTACCACCGACAGTTTCTGAAGCGTAAAAACAATAACATTTTTCAACATTAAATTTCATCTTGCAAAATTATTACATTTTAGCATGTTTTGTAATGCAGGAAATTATTCATTATCTGGCGAACGAGAGAACTGCGAATAAAATGACATAATCGATACTCGAATTAATGGTGGCTTGTCGGTAGCGAGTGGAAGCAGTTCAAAATATCTACTCGCTCTGAGATGATTTAATTACAGCAGAGTGTATTACTTAACTCACAATGGTTTCAATCAACTCAAAATTTCGAATTCTGAATGCTCTGGATTAACTTTTGCTCTAAATAAATGTAAGAATGTAAATTTTACAGAGTGAATGAGTCCTGCATGATTAAAATCAATTTCATGAGCTATTGGATATATAGCTGTATTAAACAGTATAAATTTCTTTTTTTATTTCCGCAAATTAAAATAAAGTTTGAATTTGAAATTCAATTTACCTGGAGCCGTTGGTCGGCCTTGGAGCCCTGAACGGTGTCTCGATGAGGACGTCACACCTGAATCAGGACTGTTGTTTGATCCTAAAATAGTCTAATTGCTCGTTAAATACTGCTAATAACCTTCACACAATCTCGAATATGAAAAACGTTACAATTTAGGTCTGTGTCTAAGAGTTTGGATTTTAATGACATTGCCCAAACGTCAGTTGCCCAAACGATATTTCGGCAAGCACAATAATTGCCCAAACAACGATTGTACGCATTTTGAATTCTGGTTAGGACCCACAAAATTCTTAAACTATAGGGAACTAAAGGTATGTCACGGTAGCCTAATGGATAATTTTTAAATGCCTTTTCTGCGCTACGTCGCTACTGTCGAAAAATATTAAATTTTGTAGTATTAACCTGATTCACAGGAGCCAGACTGATATTTATTTAATTTGCATAGAGAAAATCCCATTGCGCTATTTGGTTACGAACTATTATTTATTTTTTCCACACCGCCGCCTGTTATTTAAACCTCCACCTTTCGTTTATGCGTTTCTCAATGATTTATGTCGATGGTTTACTTTTATAACTTAAGCATACTTTTTCAAAAGCAGATAATAGATTTTTGGAATCTATGCAATTACATACTCAGTTGCTTATTCAAGAAAAATAGACAATTATTGATTCGCACTCAAAATAGAAAATGCCAGGCTTTTATTTTCACTGTCCTGTTATTCGGATCACTGCAGTATTTATCGAAGTATATAAATTCTAGTTATTTGACAATATACATCTCATACTAGATTTATTTAACTAAGTTTAGATTTGAAATTTGGCAATCATGCTTGTAATAATTATTGTATGGGTGCAATTGTCGTTTGAACAACTGTCGCGATTGCGTAATTGTCGCATTTGGAACAATTGTCGCATCGGAACAACCGTCGCATTTGAACAATTGTCGCTTGGGTAATCGTCGCTTGGGCAATTGTAGCATTTGAGCAATCGTGGTTTGGGCAATTGTCGCGTTTGGGGCAATTATCACATTTGGACAATTTTCGTTTCAGAAATTGTCGTTTGGATTATTGTCGTTGGGCAATTGTCGTTTGAGTAATCGCCGTTTCGGCAAGTGTCGCTTCAGTAACCGTTGCAATCCTCGAACTTTAGTTTTAAAGTCTGGTATTGGTAAAGAACATACATACTTCGAAAAGGAAGTCGGTGTTCTAAAGTAAACATACCTAAGTATTTGACATTATGCAGCCTGAGAGTTAATTGAACCTGTAAAAGAACAACACTAACCTGAACCAGTTAACCCACCACGTCCTTCAATATTTCGAAAGTTGGGAAATTGTGATGCAAAACCTTCGCCTGAAATGCAATATAATACATTAAAATGGTAAATTAAAAAAATAAAATTGCTAAATGGGATATTGACCAGTTCTATTTTTAGTTGTTTATTCTATACTTTGCACCAGGGTCGTGGCCAGGCGGTTAGCAGTTTTCCAAATCACCAAAATAAGCGGCCATGTCAAAGTTAGTCTTCCGTTGGAAGACGCATAAGTGTATATTCTACATTAACATGGCTTTCAGCTACTTTTCAGTCTCAGTATTAGATTTTATAAAATACAAACCAAATAATGATTGCGTATCTCAAATTTAAGAGGCTGGTCCTCGAATGCTTACCAGGGTTTGAACCAGTGAACGGTGACGGTCGTGGCGCTATTCCGGGTACAAAACTGGCGAACGGAATGCGATTTGCTGAAAATTAAACCACAATTTCATCACGACTTATCGTCAAATATGCATGTTCCTTGTGCTGCACTAAATTTACCAAATCAAGATTTGACAAAGCTAAAATATCACCTGGTGTTTAAGGAGCGAATCATAACTCAGCGCAGGCCATTGGTCATGAGGCTCGCGACGAGTTTTCAATAATAAAACGTTTGAGTCAAGAAATATATTTGGAGCCATGTTGTGATGCTAATTGCCCTCAGTGCGGATCCGTACCCAAATGGTGGGGCAGGAGAGGTTCAACTCTCCTGGAAGCGTTTTGCCCTTAATCAAAAACATTCAACGCCTAGCAAAGTGGACCGGCTTCGGATCTGCATCAGTATCGAGTAATGTAACAGTTGACGAGGAAATAGTAATATATACAATTGAAGTACATTTTAGCGCTACCCAATGAAAAATCATGCACAAAATCGACTGGTAAACTGACAAATTTTCAACTGACAGCAATTGAGTGCAAATCTTATTCAAATAATCAACTATCGACATTTTATACGCTTTACTAAACCTAAAATATATCGAATTGCAATTTTTAACCAATACGTTTCAATGGACTCACGTTTTTCTTCATCGCTAGCCTCTGACTCTGGACGATTTGGCTGAACAAGAGGCAGCCGTTGCCTGTGCGGTCCCGATCTTGGTTTGTCTGTTTCAGTTGGCGTCACTATAAGACATACGTCAACCCATAATTTACCAGCCAAAATGGTGTGCAACAAAATACAAAAAATAGCTTGAATAATGCTTAATTTGCGTATCACGGGCTTTTCAGCTTTATTAATATAGATTTTTCGGATTTGAAGATGTTTTAATTATTGCTTGTATAAAGAAATTTCATATACTCCTTAAGTTCAATTTAAATAAAAAATAGTATTTGCTGCAATATAATGAACTCGCATGACCCTAAAGACCGAAATAAAGTGGAGACAGGGATGTTTTTGTTCCGACAAGTCATCTATTTGTCTCATTAAGTGAACCAATTTGGGCGGCGCGATACTTTTTAAAATTTCCTAATATCTTCCGCTGCTATGCGTAGCTGTTCGTTGCCGTTCAACGCCGTACGTCGCCGTCCGACGCCGTACGTAGCAGCCTAACTCTGTCGGTCGCCGTTCGTCAACGTGGAGGTGTTGTTGCAAAACGATTTGGCAGCGTCATAATTGCAAATAATTTTAGTTTCTTTTCCTCGAACGACCACATTTAATTTTATTCTGTTTGTATGAAATTGGTCATTTTTAGCTTCGTTGTTGGTAGAATTTTGCCTCGCTGAATCTATTCTTGTGTATTTGCATTAATTCATAGCAGGTTATGTTTTACGCATTCTTGGAACATTTGTAAATTAATTTCAAATTCTGTTTATGATTCGCTAACCTGGCTGCGGTGTATTGGGCGAAGTCCTTGCCGTATGCGGTTGCGTTCTTCGTATGCCACGCCCAGATGATGTCAGATGCGAAAGTAGATTGGAGCTCAGGCTTGATTTTTCTAAAAATAGGATAATAATACAGTTTGAAAGGTTCTAGAAAATTGATCACAATTCTAATCAATTATAAAATTGAAATTGCCAAAGAGATAAATAATAATTAAAATATACATTTAATGTTTGGTTCACAAGGCATGTAATGACGTTATTAAACACGGCGCCGCCATTAATAGAGGGCAGGGTGGTGAAGTGTAGTCAAGCAGAGAAAAGTTTCGATATATTGTTGTAGTAGCAAATTTTCCAACGTTTTTACTCTAAATACCTACCAAATTATTAAAAAATGCATGGGAAATTTTGAAAATGCAACAACATCCCCTTGTACATGCATACCTTAAGGTACTAATGTCATTTATTCCACAAACTGCTTAAACAAATACTGTGATTTTATAACCGAGTTTAGTTCGGGCCGGTAGCCAGAAGGGACCAGGTGAGGGATCAACCCTATTTTGAAGATGGACAGAAAACTTGTGCTTAAATGATATTGGTAGATTAAAACTGTACTACTAGAATAACAAGCGATAGCTTTTGACTTGTAAGTCAAAGTATTGGCAGTTTAAAAACTTTAGCAAGCTACAGTGATAGCTATACAAACAAAACATAAAGACGATATTTTGAGTAAACATACTTCTTTCGACGACCGTATAAATGTTACTTCTGATGTCGGTATAAAATCGATCAAACGCCTCGACAGCGGTCATCCTGAAAATTAGCTAATGCTTAAAATTAACGGTGACGAAGGATACCAGCGGCAGCTGCAGATTTCAGCACAGCGGGCACAAGATAAAGGGGACGGTGCAAAAGTGTATTAAGTATGTGTGAAATATTACCTACCTAAGAAAGTAAATTATCAGTAAATGACAGAGGTGAAAATTTTCGTACAGCGGTAAAAGAATCTGTACTCAAAAAGAAAAGAATCAACCTGCCGAAATTAAAACATTCGAGCGCGCGTATTCTCTTACAATATGAAGTCCTGGTTAGACAAGTTTAACCTTTGGTTAATTATTTATGGTATGTAAAAGCAGAAGTAAACAAAGCGTTTACAAATCAAACATTAAACTTGGTAGGCTTGACACCAAGGCCTGTATTCTTAAGTGTGCGTACCGCCTATCACCAGCTGGTTGTAGGTGCTGTAACTTTTAACCCATTGAGTGGTGATGTTCGCAATTCGACACGTTTTTACGTTTAAATTGTCCTATTTGTATTTCAGTTTTAGGATTCGGAATTGCAGCAGCTGTTCGTCAGTTTGCAAACCTATCACTAAACAACTGATAGGTGGTATATGCATTTGAGAATATATGGTCCACATAACTTTAGTACCTTAAAATCATACGTATACCAGCAAGAGGAGCTTTATATTTAACCATAATTCGATCTTTAATTGAACACGGTGCACGTCTCGGATCACGCTGTGTCACAAATACACCGGTCGCGTTACAGTCAACCAATTGGGCACAGTAATGCCCGAGGACATCTGAAATTTACTGAGATATACGGGTCCTGCCTGTCTGCTGGAAGACTTTAGGGTTGCGCTATACTTGTCGTCCGGCGCCGTCCCTGACCAGCCCGGCGACAATTTCGTCTGTGAGCCAATTGGGCACAGTAATGCCCGAGGACATCTGAAATTTACTGAGATATACGGGTCCTGCCTGTCTGCTGGAAGACTTTAGGGTTGCGCTATACTTGTCGTCCGGCGCCGTCCCTGACCAGCCCGGCGACAATTTCGTCTGTGAGCCAATTGGGCACAGTAATGCCCGAGGACATCTGAAATTTACTGAGATATACGGGTCCTGCCTGTCTGCTGGAAGACTTTAGGGTTGCGCTATACTTGTCGTCCGGCGCCGTCCCTGACCAGCCCGGCGACAATTTCGTCTGTGAGCCAATTGGGCACAGTAATGCCCGAGGACATCTGAAATTTACTGAGATATACGGGTCCTGCCTGTCTGCTGGAAGACTTTAGGGTTGCGCTATACTTGTCGTCCGGCGCCGTCCCTGACCAGCCCGGCGACAATTTCGTCTGTGAGCCAATTGGGCACAGTAATGCCCGAGGACATCTGAAATTTACTGAGATATACGGGTCCTGCCTGTCTGCTGGAAGACTTTAGGGTTGCGCTATACTTGTCGTCCGGCGCCGTCCCTGACCAGCCCGGCGACAATTTCGTCTGTGAGCCAATTGGGCACAGTAATGCCCGAGGACATCTGAAATTTACTGAGATATACGGGTCCTGCCTGTCTGCTGGAAGACTTTAGGGTTGCGCTATACTTGTCGTCCGGCGCCGTCCCTGACCAGCCCGGCGACAATTTCGTCTGTGAGCCAATTGGGCACAGTAATGCCCGAGGACATCTGAAATTTACTGAGATATACGGGTCCTGCCTGTCTGCTGGAAGACTTTAGGGTTGCGCTATACTTGTCGTCCGGCGCCGTCCCTGACCAGCCCGGCGACAATTTCGTCTGTGAGCCAATTGGGCACAGTAATGCCCGAGGACATCTGAAATTTACTGAGATATACGGGTCCTGCCTGTCTGCTGGAAGACTTTAGGGTTGCGCTATACTTGTCGTCCGGCGCCGTCCCTGACCAGCCCGGCGACAATTTCGTCTGTGAGCCAATTGGGCACAGTAATGCCCGAGGACATCTGAAATTTACTGAGATATACGGGTCCTGCCTGTCTGCTGGAAGACTTTAGGGTTGCGCTATACTTGTCGTCCGGCGCCGTCCCTGACCAGCCCGGCGACAATTTCGTCTGTGAGCCAATTGGGCACAGTAATGCCCGAGGACATCTGAAATTTACTGAGATATACGGGTCCTGCCTGTCTGCTGGAAGACTTTAGGGTTGCGCTATACTTGTCGTCCGGCGCCGTCCCTGACCAGCCCGGCGACAATTTCGTCTGTGAGCCAATTGGGCACAGTAATGCCCGAGGACATCTGAAATTTACTGAGATATACGGGTCCTGCCTGTCTGCTGGAAGACTTTAGGGTTGCGCTATACTTGTCGTCCGGCGCCGTCCCTGACCAGCCCGGCGACAATTTCGTCTGTGAGCCAATTGGGCACAGTAATGCCCGAGGACATCTGAAATTTACTGAGATATACGGGTCCTGCCTGTCTGCTGGAAGACTTTAGGGTTGCGCTATACTTGTCGTCCGGCGCCGTCCCTGACCAGCCCGGCGACAATTTCGTCTGTGAGCCAATTGGGCACAGTAATGCCCGAGGACATCTGAAATTTACTGAGATATACGGGTCCTGCCTGTCTGCTGGAAGACTTAGGGTTGTGCTATACTTGCCGTCCGGCGCCGTCCCTGACCCGACCGGCGCCAATTCCGTCTGTGAGAGAATTTTTTTATTTTCAATCATTACAGCGGTATCGTACGTGAACGTACGATACCGTATGATGACAGACGGGGGTGATGGACGGTGCCGAGGTCCTCAGATTGATGGCCGCTACCGTTAAAAAATGAGCGCGATTTTGAACCTGAAAAAATACGTTTAAAAATGTTTATTGAACATTTTCAAAAATTTCAAGAACACTGCCAAAAAACGGTGAGTCAAGTTGACTCTCTCCGATAGGCTCTCCGGGACTACATAAACTGAGCCAATTTCGACTCTGTCAGAGTCGAATTCGACTCATTGAGAGTCGCACGTTTGACTCAGGCGGAGTCGGATTTGACTCAGTTTGTGTAGTCCCGGAGAGCAAATTTTTATGAGAGAGTCAATTTGACTCACAATTTTTTGCAGTGTAGGCGTCAAACAAGTAGTTTACCCTGATTCAGCAACCATGTTTATTGCCCAATACGATTTGTTGCTTTAAAAGTCGGAGATATATACGTACATATATATGTACAAAATATGTCTGCAATAACTGTAATGCATAAAACGTACCAAAATGACCAACGTCTACGAGTGTTTTGCCTCTGGACTGTTCGAAGTAATCGTAATTGAGTGCTCGTAGTAAGAATCCTTTTGGATTTCCATGAATTACGGCTAGAATTTAAATGGAAAACATTTTCGCTATAAAAACCAGCTTTAAAATGAATAAGAGTATGCAAAACATAAAAGAATGGTATACTATGCTTCGCCGTTGGTTTTCAGGTTTGGAGTTTAAACTTCCGACTGATGTGAGCAAATAAACAAGTTAACGGTTATAGAGTTATTGGACCAAACTAATTGTAATGAACCAGCCCAGTGAAAGACAAAAAACTTGGAGACAAAGAATTTTACCAAGTTACAGTTGGCGAGATTTAGGCTTAAATTCAGGCCTATGTTTAGGCTTTTAGCTTAGGCTACAGGTTTAAGTTTATACTTAGGCTTCGGCGTAGTGGGCGCATACCGTTATAGTTAAAATGGCTCTTATTTGCCTTTAATTCTACAGTATGCCGTCTATTTGCATTTGTACCACTGTTTGCACTTGCAAAGTTAGCCAGGTTCGGCACTAACTCAAGTAGAGGAATGGTTTACTTATTGTATCCTTATCATCTGGACAAATATACTTGTAGGCGATCGTACGAAAGGAATCAGTGGCCCGTGTATCTCCTCAAATTGGCCGGAGCCTACCAGAGTTCTCGGACCGTTATAGTGTTGCTCTTAAATGCTCACGATTTGTCGGCAGTTTAAATTTTTACCAGACGCCGTGGGAAAACCCAGAAAGGTAAGGAACAACATTCGGCATACCATAATAATCTTGTTCGTCTTCCAATGTGCTATCGGTGACGACTTGATTGCCTCGGTATATGTCAACGGTGTAGGGCCCTGTTCCACGTTGCGGAGAATGCTTGCCATGTAACGGTGCGTTGCTGTGATTATCTAACGCAACTGCTGCACATCGTGCACCTTGCGGAAATGCGTTGACTAATTGCAAAACTGACAGTAGACAGTATGGTAGCAAAATGAACCTGAAATTTTAGTAACAGCGCATGCACGCAAGGATGGCGGATAGAGGGATAATGCAAAGATAAATTCACACGCTTTAACATAATAATAACAACCAATTTAAGTTTAGTGTCAAAGATGAAATTTTACTTTCCCGAAATTAAATCCTGGATACGCTTTTGAAACTGAAAAAGTGATTTTTGTATACAAAACGAACAGTGCACAAGTTATTATTAGAAGTCACTTTTTTTATACCTTTCTGTGAATATATAGAGACAGTTGTTGCCAAATTTAAATTTTAGGGACACGTGAAATTGCCCGAACTAATTTCTCTCTAAATAAGTTTATAGCTCTGGTTAGACCACAAATGAATAAATAATGATTTAAACTTTGGCCAATGAAAAGAACAGGGCCGCAACAGTAGTATAAACATGTTCCTAATGCGGGGTTCATGTTATAACCGAGGCAGCTTTGGACATGGTTTGCCTTATTAGACTGTTAGGTTACATTTTGTCTGCTAGCCCCATATCACATTCAAAAAGTCGTATTTCTCTGCTATCATAATGTGTAAGTCACATTTTGTTCTTCAATATCATATGGTATTTGACGTATTGGCAGCGAATATAAAATGATGTTTTACAAAGTCTGCATACGTGAGGTAACATATTTTTCCGTTGTCGTCGAATCAACATGGGACAACCGTGAGCCGCATGCCCCGGTTAAACGTGAATCCCGCATTGGCCTAAGACTACGGTTATTCTAAGTAAGCGCAAGAATGAGCTTATGCCTAAGTCTAAGCCTCAGCCTGAGCAAAAAATTGTGTAAAGCGTAAGTTTACTCTATTGCAGTCCCGCAGAACAACGTTTCGCGCTTCATCTTTACATGGGCCGAAACTTTGTACAGCCCTTACGAAACGTAAACACTTTTAAAAATCGGTTGTAATTTCGCACGCATATTTTTCAAGCTAAACAACACAGGACGGGCTTTGGGGTGCGTAAAAAGCTGACAAAACAAACTTACCAATTCATTACGATGGCCTAAAAGCTTGAATTGAACGCAGAGGATAAAAATTAGTCCGCCGAACGATGCGTGATTAACCTATTACATCATTAACATTACAGTCAGTCACACGCAAATTGCAGAAAGAACCACAAATTGAAAATAAATTTAATAAAATGTTTCTTATTTGAAAAAAAAAGAAAAAAAACGCGATTTTTATTCCTCAAATATTTTCAGTCAAATATAACTGCCCAAGGGGACAGATCGAACAGGAGTTGCGTAGGAGATAAAAGGAACCACAACATTATGATAGATTCTTTAGACAAACAGGACGTATTAAAGTTCGGTATTAATATATTAATAAAATATTAAATCTTTCAATTTTTTTACAAATTTAAATATCAGAACTTTTATGGTGCGGTTGCGAATTTTGCATCATTTTTTTAGTTTACAACATTGCAATCACAAAATGTTAGTAAAGGGGGACATTTGTAGAGGGGTCAACAAAAATTTTCCTGACTCAGAATACTTGTAATTCTATCAAAAAAATTTGTTTCGACCAGAGCGGAATATAA
The DNA here is from genome assembly GCA_030248215.1 of Enoplolaimus lenunculus. NCBI lineage: Eukaryota > Metazoa > Nematoda > Enoplea > Enoplida > Thoracostomopsidae > Enoplolaimus > Enoplolaimus lenunculus. The sequence continues at coordinate 197,970 of JASANG010000627.1, read as the reverse complement.
ATGGTCGCAGCGGATGATGGTACTCATCTCCCAATGTGCGTAATGGCAGCCCTAGGATTTTCGTTTAAAGTTAATTTTTTGTATGTAAAATTGTATCCAAAAGGATATACAAATCTGTATTTGCATGTCGCATTCGAGCAATTTTTGCCTGTATTTAAAAACTTTTGCGGCAATTTTAAAGCCGGAATTTAAATTGAAATTAACTTAAAATCCATAAACATCCGCTATATCGCAAAAAAGTTTTCGTAATTTACTGCTTAATTTTAAAATGGAAAATGTATTTGAAAAATTATTTCCCGAAGTTTAGGTTGAAAAATGTTGATTACAGTTCTGCATTGCGAGTTTGGTTTTTTGCAAGCTTTACATTGGCTGTAACTTGTGATCCCTTAATGTTATAGATAGAACGGACTTTAGAATTAGCTGTTTTAGGCTTAAAACCGAATTGTGTCACTTTTGGTGACAATCGCATCCTATTTAACACAATCTTTTGGTATTGTTTCGTAACCCTCGGTAAAACTTTTTAAATGTTTTAAGAAATAAAAGCGTCGCAGTACATATATGTCGTAGCCAAGCCATGATTTTATGTCAATTTCCAAATTGAACTGGTCCAAAGCGTAGTTACGACTTGGGCAAGCTCGAATTGAAATTCTGTCGTATCAACCAATACAGCGTACGATTGGCTATTGCACAAGATAAAGACAATTTTAATTGGCTTATTTTGGCTGTGCTGTATTTATTATTATTATTATTATTATTATTATTATTATTATTATTATTGTAGTATTTGTGGCTGCACATTTTGATTTTTAAAATATATAGTTGTTAGATAGCATGGGTGTTTATTCGATAATCCTTTATGTTCTTGAGGATTTGAATTTGTGTCGATTCTCGATGATCATTTCAGATACAAATTTGAAGTTTTGAATAATTCATAATTTTGACGTCCTAGCTCCGTCGCTATTAAGACCAGAAATAAAGTTTGTAGAAAAGTTTTCAAAATATATCGCTCGACTCAAACTGAGCAAGATTAATAGCGACAATACGTCGCAGAAAACTGTAAGATGGTTTTTCTCTCGCCTTCTGTCCGGAGCGAGTTTCGCATTAGTGGCAAGGGCGCTGATTTACCAGATTTTGTAATACCAGTTCGATTGGATGTATCAGACGTTTTTGCTGCTTGTGTTCACTGTGGCCATGATGCAGCTAAATTAAAAGCAGATGTAACTTCTGTTGCTACCTTAATGTCGTATTTTTGTGCCGAACTCAAACCCACAACTTGAAACTTCAGTGAAACAGCCAGAATAGAGTGAAGAAGCATTATCAAATGTTAGTTTTATACTGCGTTGGATGGCGTCTGGCAGTACGTATTCGTCCGTAGTTGAGCAAAAAGTTGTCGCAACGAATGAAACAAGTATGGGAAAACATACCGTTCGATACTACGCAAATAAATGTTTATGAACCGATATTTTGCCTCACATAATCTTGCTATTGAGTTGCTCTTTGCTGGCGTAACATGTAGTGCAAAGGAGCAACTGCAGCTCAGGGCCGGATTAAGGTGGTGGGTGCACGGGGCCCATATAACCAGGTCTGGGGCCCATATGACCAGGAGGTCTGGGGACCGTATGACTAGGAGGCCCGGGCTCATATGACTAGCATTTACTATTATTAACTATAATTATTTTATACAGCAGAGCTTAATCAGTACTCAAAAATCCCGTAGAGGTAAGACCGGCGTTACTGTAAGAATAGTCGGCCGCCCAAACAGAACGTTTCACAGTTTAAATATCTTCATGGGCGAAAAATTTTTTGTTGGCTTGCTGTCAGTGAAATATATCGTCGGTTTTCGGTTGGTGGGATGACCCCCTTTGGTGGGAGACTCTGGGCTCGGGCCTTCCGGCCCCCGTTTAATCCGGCGCTGGATTGCATTGATATTTTTTCTGTAAATTGTTACATATAGAGGCCGACTTATGTATTTTTCAACACGTTGAATATATAAATGTTAACAAATGCCATACCATCTTCCGCTACAATACAGGCAAAATACATCCTCAATGCACGTGGACGTTCAATCCTTTTATACTCGGGAATGAAGGAATTTCCGTGGATGTATTCGTGAAATCCTCAAAATAAAAAAACCATGCTCAAAATACGCTACATAGTCCAGCGGAACGCGTGGGATACGGATTAAATGCATGGATCATGCAATATGGTATGCAAAATGGCACAGTTTCATTAATCTGGAGGGTCTGCTACTCAAATAACTGGTTGTGTAAAAGGATGGAATTCCGCCAAGTCATGATGCCTTGACTGTCTCAACTAATGTAAAGCAGTTCAGAGTTGAAAGTACGCTACATAGTCTAGCGGAACGTGTGATGCAGATATATATGCATAAATCAAGCAATATGGTGTGAAAAATGCCGCAGTTTTATTCATCTAGAGGCTCTGACTGGTTAAGTAGAGAGGATGCAACTCCGGCAAGGCAGGATGCCTTGACTGTCTTGGTAGTGTAAAGAAATTCGGACAGTTCACGCATAACGGGAGCTGCTAAAATAGACATACGCTGAAGCCATGGTTGAACATTATGCACCGTTCGCTATAAAAAGTTTCATTTCGCCACCGAAAACATTAAAAGGTTGGGTTAACACTTGTCAATTTTCAAAATTGTCATGCGCTAACTGAAAAAATGCGTTAACACTACCCTAGCACATGTCGCAGCCCTATCCTAATACGTGCCACAGAGCATCTTGTCACACGCGTTTAAGGGTAGGGTTAACGTAATTTGTGCGTTAAGGTTAACGCAATTTGTGCGTTAAGGTTAACGCATGACAATTTTGAAAATTGACACAGGTTAACCCTACCTTATATGTTTTCGGTGGCAAAATGGAGTTTTTTATTGTGAACGATGCTTTATAGCAGAAAATACATTGTGTCTTCACATGTAGACTGGTGGGCTATTTAAGATTATTTTTTGTCGATGCGATTTTCAGACTGCTGACACTGTTGTATTGTATTCTTCATAATTATTTCGTTTTTCGTTTCGTTCCAGAAAAAAACGAGAAAAGCCATTTTTACGATCGAACCAGCTCAGAGATCATGCGCAATTTGTGGAATAGACAAAGTAAAATTGAATAACAGAATACAAAATTTGCATCAAACACTTGACAGAGACGAAACATGACTTTTTACATTGTAAGCTTTTACACTTTCAATGTTATATCTCAAGCAAAGAAAACTTCCAAAATGATGTTTACAATTTTGGACATTAAGTAACTTAAAATTTCCCTAAGGGCCCCTATAAACGGAACCGTTTTTATATCGCTGTATAGTCGACGATATTGTCTATTGTTTGTAAAATCTGTCACATTAAAATTATTTTCAGATGTGATACTGAGATAAAAATGCAAGCCACACGAATTTAAAGTTTTTAAAACTATTTTTTATAGCTACGATACCTCTGTTCTGAGAGACGCAGTTAAATAAAACGTTAGAAATTTGCTGGAATTGTTTTTTTACCCATTTTAAATTAAATGAACTACTCACTCGTAAGCCAATGGTAATCATAACCTTCCAAAGCCGGAATTCAAACGAAATTAAAAGTGAAGTGTTGTTTAAATTTATGTTTTATGGTTTATTTTTAAAAAATCACGACAATTAACAGCTTGAAATTGTAGTAAATGTTAATGCAGAACCCTCCAAACGAAACATGTTTGTAAAAACTATGAAACATTTCGTTGCTGAAAATGTTGAACCTCTGGCATAAATGTTTACCGGAACCGAGGTCGGAACTCGCCTTTCTGCCAAAGCTGGACCTTAGGTGGCGCCCTGATAAAACAGGAATTCTTTCCGCACTGGTTTGTATATGCTGCACTCTTTGTTTGCAAAGAAATGTTTACACTGTATTAAATTCCAGTGAGTGGATTTTAACTCAGAAAGTGTTGAATCACTCAGTCTGAGTCAGGGCTATTAGAACTCAGAAATCTGAGTTGATTCAACTCATTCTGATTATCAACTTCCTCGGAATCAACTCAAAGTATAAGAATGAACGAAACTCAGTGGGATAAAATTTTCTAATGTTTAACTAAGAAATAACTAACTTTCCGTCTGAGTCGATTAATTCATTGAACTTTTCAGTGTTGCGAGACATGAGGACTTTAAGCTCAGGTATCTGAAGCTCAACCAAATCCATTTTCACACCCTGGGGTACTAACAAAAGTAAAAGTTGTTAAAGCCTGAGACGCAGTGTTAGTGTTCGCAGCAAATTAAATATTCGAAGCTCGTTTTCGGGTTTTGGGAGTAAACTTTTCAAAGCAAAGTTCTGTCGTTCCTTGCTTGTTTGCAGCCTTAGTCCATCGTGACCTCATTATTAACAATGGTTGAGCTCCATATTTTATACTAACGTTAACACCCAAATGCAATGCATCCATTGCCTTTACAAATCTGTTGTTTCTACAACGACTATCCGCTCCTGAATAGAAGCCATGAAATTTACTTATCACCGAACTCATACATCGCATCGAACGAAGAAAGCACAACAAAGATGGCCCATGTAAAGATCAGGGGCGGAACGTTTTTCTATGGGACTAGAAAAGAGTAAGCTCAAGCTTTAGACTAACTTTTTTTGCTTGGCTTAGGCTTATAAATATGCTCATTCTTACGCTTAGGCATAGGTTTAGGATTAGGAATATGCTTATAATACTGTTCCGCCCTTGTTCTTTACATTGGCCACAAAGATGAATAACCAAGCCGAAAGAACACCTCACCAAGCAGTTGTAGATAAAGAGAATTTATTGCATTTGCTCGCACAAAAACGAGTAGCAAGTTCCATGATGGCAGAACTCTTAGTACGTAATTTGTGAACAAAAAATTTCCGGATGAAAATATTTCATCAGCCCTGCTTTCTTACATTTGCAATATGTTCAACCAGATATTTGTTTCGTATTACAGTTTCACTATCATTTCGAGAAAGCGGACAAACCATATAGGGATAAGCAAACAATACTCCAGTACACGTTTCCACGAAAACACTATATACAGCACTGGTTAAAAGAAAGCGGCAGTCTTCATAAAAAATTGTGATATGCATTTTATGTTGGAGTTGAAGAACTTGAGAAATTATGACAATAGCAACGGACCAATTTAAACATTCAGCTTTACCTTTAAAGCCAAAGAGAAAATTTAAGCGGACTTATTATTTTAACTGGCAATATGATTTAACCAGAGTTAATGTAGTTTTCACGAACGTTTTTAATTGTAATCATATAGTTCTTGGTTGGCAATAGGTGTTTAGTATTTCGAACTATAATAAATTTCAACTCATGCTATTGTTTAGAAACATGTTTCAACTAACAATCACACAGTTTTAGCGAACTTCAATAAAACACGTTCCAATTTTCAAGAATTTAATCGCAGGAATTTCAGTTTTGTTTTAGGTCACTCCAAAATAACTCCACCAAGCAACGTTCCTAAGCCACCGAAAGCTCTTTGAGCCCATCCAGCCGCCGCTGCTGTCCATCCCTGAGATTTAGGTTTCTTTTCGCAAAATTGGAGGAATGCTTCCTGAAAATGATGAAAAACAATGTAAATAAATACTAAATATTACATTATTTCCAACAGATTTATTTATTGAGGTACGTGTATAGTAGGAAAACCCAAATATATATTTGTACAGTATAAGTGACAGAATTATCTACATACATAGTTCAATTAATGCGATAAACAATCAACAAAACAAAAGTCCAAGTCTTACATCCTGTTCTCAAACTGAAACTACGTGAATTTGTTGTATTTTGAAGTGTGTGTCTAGTTTATTGCTATTCACTGACCATATTGTCCGATGTTCAGGGCTAGAAAATTTAACAGTTATATAAGCCGATGGTCTAACTTACCCAACCGCCCTTTTCTTCCAACTGCGACTCAAGTTGCTGATCGACGTACGCGGACATCCATTCGAGCAAGGGAGCAATTAAGTTGTCGTAACGAAAATGACGACATCTGATTGCCAGTGAACTTCCAAACATGTAGAATGCAACAAAACTGAAACACCAAACAGTAATAAAACGTAGCATAGTATACTATGTAAATTTTAATAAAAACAATAAACAGGAAATTGATCTTACGTTTTATTTCAACACTGGGTTTTTAAAAATCGCAATGCGTATTTTGGCAGTATTTTCTACTTGTTTCAAATTCGCTGAAAAAAAGTTAAAATAAAGATGGCAAGGGCTTTACTTTTAACGTTTCGGACTAGATGAGGGATGCTGGTCAGAATACGGTAACGGTATTTGAAGGTAGCAAAAATAACACGGAATATACTTTTAATTGTATTTTCTAAGTTTGCTTTCAGTAACAGCCAGTTTTCAAAAAAGCATTTGGAAGCAGGGGCACAGCAGGTACATAGCGCAAAAACGAGCGGTACTCATTAACCATGTTTTTATCAGTGATGCATCCGGAAACTTCTGACATGGAACGTCGCGAGCACTAGAAGCCAGTTTTCGAAAAAGCATTTGGAAGCAAGGGCACAGCAAGTACATAGCGTAAAAACGAGCGGTACTCATTAACCATGTTTTTATCACTGATGCATCCGGAAATTTCTGACAGAGTGGGGCGCGAGCACAATGAATAATAATGAACTTAATAAACTCGTGAGCGAATCGAGCGAGACGCCAAGCACAATTTTACTTTCTATCCTTATACAACGTTTTGATTCTGGTTCAGTGAGGGATTGATTCGATTTTTATAGTAGCAGAAACCTCGCGAGCAAGAAGCTAGACGCGTTGTGTATTTACATAGTCTAATTGCTGAAGTTGATTAATCTATAATAGATCCGGATTGATTTTCCTGTGAATTTTTGGAATTTCGGCGGGATTTTTGCAAAAAAAGTTAGTATACCCTATTCACCCCAAAAACATTTCAACATTTCTTATAAAAGAAAAATATGCAGAATGGTCCATGCCTATGACAGAGCAGAATCACCAAATGCAACAACAATCTTTGAGATCATTACAACCCGGCGATGTGGGATATAATTGTGATACTTCAATTGATACTACCGATAATATGAGCTTTTCAAGGCATGCGTGCATTTTCTTAAATGCGTTTGGTGCCTATCAACAATTACGAACAGGCTATCAGAGTCAGACGAATGCACTGCAGCAGTTGCGGATTTCAAAGCCTGTTCACGACACTCAGGTAAGCCAAAAGTAAAATGCGAAAAATTACAAAGATAACCTTTGTCTTGTTTAAAACTTACAAGACCTAAAACAACTGGTAATAGGTGCTTTGACCATATGTGCAAAGGTATCAAAAGAATAAAAGTGCAAACACGCAATGAAAATTTAAAAAAATCCGCCCATCGGGGACAGCATACCGTCCAAAACTGAAACCGTCGCGAAACAACTCTTCACAGACGCTCAAAAACGAAGAATACAACGCACGAGGAGACACTTGTAACTCATCCGCCATTGAATCAAATACATCTTGATACTTATCTTGTACGTCGTCGCTAATAGTTCGCATTGCTTGAGCGTACACACACGGCGGCTCCGATGGCGGTTCTAGCCGAGATGGCCAGCCGACATGCTGTTCCATACAACGATAATAAACAATGTCTTTTGCAACATGATATGATGTTGAATTGAGATTCGGGGCGCCCAAAACCGGAGGCCGCCATCCGCCATTTAGGTGAAGACCGTGATAGTCTCGAACAACAAACGCGTTGTAGATATCACTAGTAATTGTTGCTTGATGGTGCGAAGTGGTGATATGATGCCGGTTCATCATTAGGTTTTGCGTAGAGCTAGCGTCAACCATTAATACATCGCCAGAACGCGCCATGCTTTGCACTCACGTGTGTGTAAAAATAGCTCGTATAAACTTCGCCTAACATTTAACACTTTATATAGTGCAACGCTGGCGGTAATCCCAATGCAGTTAAAAGTAAGTGATATTTTATAACTGTATATACAATATGCTGGCTATAAGTTAATTCTTAAACCACAATAATTACATTAATCGGTTGAAAATACACATAAAGGTGCCCGAATCCGAAAATGTTATCTGTCTGGTATAAACCTAATGGGTAAGAGATATATTTACAATTGTGGCGCCGAATCTTATAAAACTGCTGTCAATTAATATCCGGTCGCATCCTGTGATAACCTCGATGACGGTATTCAGCTGGCTTCGGTGGAACGGTTCACTTCCATTATTTTGCAAACATAAACGCAAGATGCTTGTTTCCAAGTAAACGCGCTAACAAGGAGGTAACTTACTCTGAATTAGATTATCGTGGTTTGAATATGTCGGCCATGGGTCATGGGATCGAAACCTCGTTAGAACTCTCATTTTCAACTGCAACTTCTCACTCAAAACCGTCGTACTCTAACCTACCCAACTTATCAGTGCCAAAAGTATCGGGAATTTTTTGTAGTACTAATGCAAATACTTACGAGAAGTACCTATATTCCCGATGCCAGTGCCCATTAATTAGTACATCACGAGCTTTTGCCCAATCTTTAGTTTTGAACATTTAGAATGACATGAGCCACGATTGATAGCAACGAGCAATAAAAAACTAGTAAGTGTCACTCACTCCAGTCATAGTCGTTTTGGCACGTGCATAGCCAATAGTGTTTACACACAGAGCGCAGAGCAGTAAGACGGCCTAACATGCATATTAAGGGAAAAACATTACGCGACATGATGTTTAATTTAACATAGCTTGCTAATTGTTTTGCTTTCTTGAAGTATTAAAAACTAGGCCTTTTATTTTATTTACGCGCGGTATAGCTCGACGCATGGTTGAGTGTTTGAGTTTGACCAATTTAAACTATTATGTAACATTTTGTTTATATAAAATTCCCATATCAAATTAAAAAATTTATCGTTGTCTCCTATCATATGTGTAAGTCGCCTTTTGTACTTGAATATCATAATTCGACATAAAGGTGGATTGCAGAAACATTGGTTAGTCGATTCGAAAGTAGTGCATATGTTAAAGGTGGTGGCTCCAAAAGAATATCTGCCGGAGGTTCTCCTGTCTGCTCCGGCACTGCGAGCGAGTTTCTCAAGTGGGGGAATAAAAAGTGCTAATTTGGCTACAGAGGGGCAGCCCCTGCATCCATCTGCCTATAGACCCTGCGGCATATGCGCGGACCGGCCCATGTATATAACATGGCCACAACAGTAGTTAGTAAAAGCATACTCATAAGCCTAAACCTAAGCCTAAGCCTAAGCCTAACCTTACGGATGAGCCTATTCCTAAGCCTAAGCCTAAGCCTAAGCCTAAGCGTACGGATGAGCCTATTACTAAGCCTAAGCCTAAGCCTAAGCCTAAAACGTAAGCAAAAAATAGCCTAAAGCTTAAACTGACTCTATTATAGCACCTTCGGAAACGATCCGGTCCTGTTCTATACTTGGGCCTCAAAAATTATCGGACAAGCATCATGGATGATAAGTTTGTATAATTTTTAATACATAGCTAGTGAGCGGGTGCTGGGAAATTTAAGCTGTTATAACAGTCGCGGCTCCGGTATGTAGTCAGCCTAATATATTAAAGAGGTAAGCAAAATGAAGGAGTCTTGTGGGAAACTCGCATAATATGTAAACAACGCCAAACAGTTTTTTGGGTACGGAGTATCAGTCTAGGCAGAATCGCTCGCGAAGTCAAAGTCAAGGTTAACTGTTCATGGCGGTCATACTTCAGAAATGTTTTAAGTGCGTCGCGAGGGAGTCGTCGAAGAAACTGGGCAAGTGAACATGCTCGGGGAACCGGGAGGGGAGCCCATTTATATTGTTAGGTAGGCTATTCCAGGAGGATACAACCCGATAGAAGAACGAGCCACGACCAGCTAAATTAAAGAACTGCGGAAAATTCAAGCTAAGGTCGTTTTTCCTGGTGCGAGAACTTCCAGAAAACTGCAAACGGCTATCTATATGCAGATCAAGTTCCTTAAAAATAAGCTTATACAACATGGCTAAATCGGACTTTAGTCGGCGATATTCTAACGATTCAAGCTCAAGTTCCCCTAGCCTAGAACGGTAAGTTTTGTCTCCTAATTTAAATTTGAAATAGAGTCTTCTAGTAAAATAGCGCTGTACTTTCTCAATTTTGTCAATATCACACAGCAAAACAGGGTTCCATACATTTGAACAATAATCCAATATTGGAATAACAAATGACTTATACGCAGATATATACTGGGATAGTGAGAAAGACTGGAAGCATCTAAAAGTATGTTTATTGTCTTGTTTGCTTTATGAGCTATATAATCACAGTGCCTAGAAAATTTCAATGAACGCTCGAAAATAACTCCAAGATCATTTACCTCATTTGCGCTGGCAAGGACCTCGCTGCCAATACAGTAGCGAACATTCAAAGGTTCGTTAGCGCAGCGAAAATGCACAACTTTGCATTTATTCACGGCAATTTTTAATTGCCACGTATTAGCATAATCATGAACGATATCCAACGCATTTTGTAGTGTGCTCCGAGATTTCAGCGGGTCAGACCTAGTAATTCCTACATATAGTTTCAAATCGTCTGCGTACATCTCAGCATGTACATCATGTAAAAGATCAAGAATATCATTGATATAAACTAAAAATAACATAGGACCCAATACAGAACCTTGCGGGACCCCAGAAGTAACCGGCTCGCGTGTAGAATAGCAGTCACCGATTTTAACCCGCTGAGTACGATTTTGAAGAAACGCGTTTATCCAACGCAAGAGTGAACCTCTAAGCCCATATGAGGAAAGTTTTATCAAAACCTTTCTATGATTCACAGTGTCAAATGCTTTGGCAAAGTCTATATATAACATCCGCCCCCATGTAGCTACTATTGTTTAGAAAAAGTGCTAGACTGTGGGTTGTCTGGATCAAGTGACTACAGGTGGATCTTTTAGGCAGAAAACCATACTGCTTTTTTGAAAACAGATTGTTATTGTTCAAAAACTCTTTCCATAACCTTACAGCATGCACTGGTCAAGGAAATGGGACGATAATTGGAAACTAGGCTACAAGAACCTTTTTATATACTGGGACCACGTCGGCTAGCAACCAGTCAGCCGGCAAGGTACCAGAATCAAATGATAACTGAAAAATAAGGGCGAGATGAGAAGCGAACTCAGTGGCATAGTGTTTCAACATATAGCAATTGATACCGTCCGGGGTGTGGCTGGTCTTTGCAGTTAATTTTCGTAAGTAAAATTCAATGATTCCAGGAGAAAAATCTACACCCTCGAGGTACTTGTTCACCCTAAGGGGAACACCGGGTACATAATTATCGTCACAAGTAAAGACAGAGCAGAAATATTCATTAAACAGAGAGCATTTAAGGCCGTTATCAAACACAATTGTGCCTTGATTGTGTATAGGTGCAATATCACATCTGCTTTTCAACCTAGATTAATGAACCTATATAAAGCTCCAGGTCGTTTACTTTTTAACGCGTTTCGCTCACAGCGAAGGCGATAATTTTTTGTAAGCTTAGCACACTTAGCTGCTTGCCGTTTGTAAGCGAGTAGTGATCCACCAACCCGAGTCAGACGCCAAAGAACTTTTTTTCGATTTAAATCACGCTGTATATGTGCAGGATAACTTCTAGCGCAATTCCCTTTAAAACTGATAACCGCTATGAATCTAGCTATTAAATCACCAATAAATTTTTTAAAATAACTCCAAATGGCGTTAACTGATTGTCGGTTCTTAGCGAGATTGGTAAGGTTCAGCGCTAAAAGCGACCTGGAGATTGCAATACGATCTGCTTTACTATGCAACACGTTTGTTTTCGACTCAACGCGCAGCTTGCTTACATACGTTACATCAAAGTTTACTGAACTATGGTCGCTAGTGGAAAACGGAACATCTACGCTAACGGAGGATATTATTTGTGCCTGATTTGTCAAAACAAGGTCTAGAATTTTGTCCTGTCTAGTCGGGGATCTTACAAGCTGGAGCAAAGAATGTATTCTGACTATTTCGTAAGAACAGATATAAAGCTCAGAATTCGGGAAACGAAAGTTACCCCAGTCAAAATCAGGCATGTTAAAATCTCCTGTAATAATTACCGATGCTTCGTGGGAACAAAGCTTGTCGATGCAGCCTTTAAACAGGGACAATTCTTCAAAATTACTATGCGGAGGGCGATAGTATACAAATATCCGAATGGGTCTAGGCCTGAAAACATCTACACACAACAGTTCAAGCTGAGAGTAATCCGCAGGAATTTCAACAGAAACTGAGATAAGCGATGTTTTAACTAACATAGCAACACCACCACCTACGCCGCTTTTCCTGTCACAACGATAGATATTATATTTATCAAAACTATTGAGTGCGGAATTTGGTATGGACTCAGTCAACCAGGTTTCTGTAATAAAAATGACATCAAATATTGCGGTAGCAAGAATAAGCTTGAACTCGTCAAATTTATTACAAAGGCTACGACAGTTAAAAAGCGTACATTTGAAAATTTGGGCTTTCTGAGAGTTTGCCCCGGTTAACTGTTTCCCGAGCCATTATTACGCAAGCCAGCATTATAGATAAAATGCTTGTCTCGAAATCCATCAACCAAAACACCAGCTTCGTTACGTTTGCAATTCTTAAAACGAACAATCGTTTCCCCAGACAACATATTTGTATGTAGAGCCTGAAGGTTCTTTTTCTTTTAACTCATTCTTCGCTTTGTATAACTCGCGCATATTGTCGTTCGGCTGAAGACATTGATTTCCTTATGAAGACACTTTTCCAATCTGCTCCAACTACCTTTTCCATCGGCTTTATTTGTTGACCGTATGTTGCCAGCAAGCATACCATACAATGTGCATTGCACATATTGCTTATGCACCATATAAACATGTCTCACATGCTTACAGGATGAACGGTCAAAAGATGACCTTGTGGAGTATGTAAGTAAAACCAATAGCTTGATCTCCGCTCTGTAGGCCCGCTTTTCTAGCTGCGTAGTTTAAAAGGTAGGTTTCAGTTCCCACCAACAGGGATGCGTACTCTCGGTCTAGGCAAGTCTCGGGATTCTCGTCTCAAGTTCCCGCAAAGTGATTATTTTGCTAGGTTTACGCTTCACTCTAGGCATGGGCGTTGTAAGCATGTGAGACATGCTTGTCCATTATGTGCACATGCAATATAGTGCAGTGTGCACTGTATGTATGCTAGCTGGCAGCATACGGTCGACAAATATAGTCGACGAAAAATGCAGTTGGACAGGCGGGCTGCGTGCCGCAGTGGTAGAGTGCTCGCTTAGGGATCCGTAGGCTGAGAGTTCGATCCCCGCTCTAGCCCGCTTTTCCAGCTGCTTAGTAAAAAGGTCTGATGTCCCGGTTCCTACCTTGACTGGCAGGCGTGTGGAAGCAAACAAGTATAAAATTGCGCAGCACAAGCAAAGTGAATGAGCTGTTTACGCTACAGAGTTGATCACCAAGTAATGTTTTCATTAATGTTGGCACTGACCGTCGCATATAATCGGCTCAAGCTAATTTTTATATGTGTGCAAAGTGTTATAATTGGAGCTGGAAATAGTTGTGAAAGTTTTCAATCGTTGCGCTTGTGCCACCATTCCTAAGTGATAAATAAAGTAAAATAAAGTTTGGCGGCGATTTATTAATTTAATTGTATGAATTAAAGAATAATTTTGAGCAGATAAAAAATATTTAAAAATTTGTCAGAAAATTTTTTATTTTCGGTGACGGACACCGGTTAGCGCACAGCATGTGCATTGCATTGGCATATGCATTAGGACAACCACGTCTTATCATTGTGTAGCGGTCGACATTGTGTGTTTACTACGTACTGGATTCAAACCAGCGATCCTCGGCAACTTATGATCAACAGAACACTGAGTGGTTTCAGGGTTTCACGGGGCTCCGGTTCCGGCCGGAATTCCTTAAAAAAATTCAATTCATCTTCCTGTTCCTGTCCCTGCATTCAAAGATGCCGGAAATGGAATGTTTAAGGTTTTATGGTAAATGATTTTTTATCATTAAATATTGGAAACTTTGGCTTTGAAAAATTGTTACTTCGAAATGAAGGCATTTCTTGGCTAGTTTTCGAAATAGTATATACAACAGTAATTAGGTGATGAAAATTATATGAAATTCCGGTTCCTGTTTTTGCAAAAAATTCCATTCCTATTCCTGTTCCGGCAAAACTTAATTCCATGGACCTACGTGTGACGTGTATGAACTATGTATAGTATGTTTTTTCACGCGTAGTGTGTTTTGTTGGTATTGTTCTATACGCGCCGCCGAACGCCGGCGTCCGGCTTTCTAAAATTTTTTTAAAAATTGCCGGCGCCACCGCACTCCACTGAATAGATTTTATCTATGATTTTGTTGGCAACGCATAGCGGCGTCCGGCACTGTAAAATATAGAGCAACCCATACGTGGTCTTTTTTATATGTTTATCTATACTTGCGGAAGGTTCAACCGGAATTCCTGCATAATTCATTTCCTGTTCCTACATTCAAAGATTCAGGAATCGGAGCTTCAAAACGGTTTTGTAGCAAGTTTTTGTTAATCATATAAATATTGGAAACTTTGTTTTTGAAAATTGTTATTTCGATATGCGTGTTTTTGCAATTACTTCAATTTTGTTCACATACTGTTTCTGATGTGTTTTTGGAAAACTTCATGATGAAACAGCTGAAAATTCGCTTCAGCCATTTTTTGACAAGTTTTGTAAAAAACAGTAATTCGGTGATGAAAATGCTTTCAAATTCCGGTATAACAAAGCTTGACATCTCTAATACATATACTTAGTGCTTAATAACTTATTAAAATAGGTTAATAAACAACTCTAGTTTACGTACATTTTCTTTCTGAATCAGTATGGCTTCTGATGTTGCTGATGCTGCTATAGAAGAGATAACGCTCGAAGGGGTTGAAGGTAATACTTATTTCTACGCGGTATTGATTTTTTGGATTATACGTGCGTTGATATTTTGAAGCTCTATTGAGAGTGAAACGTGATGCCTATCGAAATCAACCTTGTGTTTTTAAATGCAGTGTCTTAAACAGAATTTATTCGATTTGTTGGCGAGTCCCTGATTCTTTAAGGGTTCTTTGCTATTTATGTGTTTATTATCTCATATTATATATGTGCTATGACGTACCGTTTTAGGTATTACGTTTGATGCTTTATGGTTGCGGTTGCGCACACGCTTGCAGCCACTGGAACTTGATTCATTCCAAAAACAGTGGGTTTGGTTCGCATTGCGATACAATACATCGATTACGTTTTATTTGCTCGATAATCCTAGGCGTTTACCGCACGTTAATCCAATTTCTGTCAATGATTTAGAAGACTTTGTAAGTCGCCCTTAGAGATGTCAAAGGGCCAGGGCCAGAGGGTGCCGGGGCCGGGCTATACGGACTATGGAAGGAACCAGAAAAAACATTTACATATGAAAATGATTGCTAAAACGGCTTCACAAACACTTCAAAAAAATTTTTAACTTTTTCTACAAATAGCTAGGGCAAAATATCGCGTTATTTTGTATGACAAAAACGGTACCGTAATCCCAGGTCTTACCAAAACGTACATAAAATTGAAAGTTTAGTGTATTTTGCTGGCCTCGGCCGCGGTAAAAATCCTTGCTTCGCATCCTCTCTACGCCAGGTGTGCGCACATGTTGTTTTGTATTTTGCCGGAATTATTACATCATACTGATATATTTTAACTGAAAAGGTTGTTATAAGATTTCAAAAATGCTTGATTACTTGCTATTATGTGATCTTTTGCCGACTATAGCATGTTCTACTTAAGTAACAGACCACGCTTTTCAGAAAAAGTTTGAAATCGAAGCATATCAGTTACCAGAAGACTATGAAGATCCATACCCTGTTTGTGTCCTTTCGGATGGCGCGTTGGGTTCTTGTTCTGCATACGAATCGCGTAAGGACGTGACGAATCTACTAAGAAATAATGCCGCTTACGATAGCATTGACTATGTGCTCACAAGGTCAGCTGCCATATATTGTAATATGTTATATCGCATCTTTGTCGGAGCCGGACAGTTTAATGTCCAGATGATTAATTCGTGTGTTACACTAAACGAAAAGCATTCAAGTATCAAACAGTTGATATGTATCAATTCTTTGTTTTGTGGCGTAAGGTGTCCACAGTTTTGGTGTGACACAGCCTAAGATACAGGGTGCGTCTGGATATTCAGCTCAGGCAACAAATCGACATCCGACTCCGTTGTTTCAACTTGCCGGATGTTTTTTATAAACTTTAAAAAACATTTGTATATTTTATGTCAACTGTCATGCAACTCGTAACGTTGGAAAACGTGGTACAGATGACCAGTCATACTTTTAAACGTATTGTAGTCCTATTCCGAAGCGTAATCCTAAATCTCAGCGTGTATAAGTATAAATAACCCTAAAATTAAGTTTAAGCCCAAGCGAAAGTACTAACCTCAACCATAAGTCTGCTCTATTTTGTAGTCCCTATAGAAAACTGGATGCCCTTAAAAGTAATATGGGAGGAACCAGGAACAAATATTGCAACTGATCGCAACGTTACAAAATATACGTAGAATAGTGGAATAACGTCGCTGTTAAAGTGTTAAAGAATGTATCTGTGTTGAATGTTGTGAATTTCGTATCGGAACCGGATATATCATCTACATTTTGTGGACTTCAATGTATTTGAGTCCAGCGTAAGTATATTTCCATTAAATTAAAATTATATATAAGTGTTTGCTTGAATTTTTCATTTTTACTTCAGTGTACCAAATGTTGAAGTCCTTCGCTTGACATCGCAGCAAGATGCTAAAAACTCCCAGTAGAAAAAAGCTGTTTCATGAAATTTGGAACCACCATCGTAAATATCCGGTATCCAATAGGTTTATATCGGATGCTGGAGCTGGATACGTATGTTGGTTTTTGACGGATATTAAACCAGATCGTGATATCTGGTGGCATCCTGGATGTACCCTGGACTATAACAACATGCACTTAATATTCTATTTATAATAATGCAAATCATTTTATTTTCAGCTATGGAGAGCGGCTTGCTATGGTGGCAGATGAAGTGATGCGTATACGTGAACTGGCAGGTGTATGCGTTATGCCTGAGATTTTCGTGAAACAAGTTTTATCTTCCACCACTTATGCCGTATTGGAAAGAATTGCAAGGTTTATGTTATGTGTTTGGTTGATCTTTTGAAACTTTTCTTGAGCCGAGTCTTCAACTGGAACCTACATAATGGATAAAGGAGTATTTGTCGTATTTATAAGTTACGTTCCTTCGCATCCGTATTACCCCTTTCACTCCGACCCCTTCATACTCACCTTGCGAATTTTTGAAATTATTAAATTATTGAGGTGGGAAGTGTATACGACTAATACGCGAATACAAAACTTCTGGGAGCATTTATGAGCCAAAAATGGGGTTAACTTGTGCCAGAAGTTAATATTTAATAGTAAACGCTAGCGCAAGAGTGTAAAATGCATGAAAATTTCCACAGGTTAAACCAGGCGTGATCGCCCCCACTCCAACGAAACATGTAACGAGGGAAACACCAGTACATAAAATATTGCTAGTAAATCTGTATTTTAGGACTTGTTTAATGTTTTTGTATTAGAGCACGATGGGCTGGAATTCCCGCTGCGTGTGTATCCTCATCGTTAGCAAAAGTGTTTAAAATGAAACCAAAAGATATGTTCTATATTGTTCGACGTTTGCAAAATTTGGGCTTTATCAAAAAACAGGTTGGTCTAATTTTTCAAACTCTATATTTGAGCGTTGCTACAGCCGCCAAATTTGTTTATATAGCTCTTTTATGTTCCGATGGCCACTTTTGCAATTGTATGAAAACGCTCCGGATGCCATAGTTTTAACATTTACATATGTGCTTTTAAACAGCGCATGATTTCTTGCTGTTACAGAATAATAAAGTGTTCTACAAATGGTTTGGTAGATTTGAAATGGAGTAGTTGGACTAGCAATTCAGTCATTGCAGATAACTGTAATTTTGAGCAATGGGCACAGTTCTATTGTAAATACAGTCACAACTCTATATCAGCTGAATTATTGTTTTAAGACTTGATTTGTGTTTTAGTTCAACGACGCAAAGTGTTTGGGCTTGGTAGGAGAAATAAAATTTATCGAAACTTTTGAGTTAATATTGGAAATGTTACCTCTTTGTTGTCATTTCAGGCGCTTCAACTTGTCACTACTGGTAATCCTCCGTTTGTGTCTTATACTGGTACGTCGAGCATTTGCTTTTTGAATCGTTTTTATTTACACCGGCTAAATCACCGTCAAATGGCCGCGAAGAAGGTGGTGGAGACAATATCGGAATCTGTTGAAAAGCGCGCTAGTGTGGGACATTTGAGAAAAGCAAGCAATTTATAATATTTCTGCTATGGTTTTGTGTGATTGCAAACACTTTTATAGACGGCATGTTGTTTTGCTTTTTTATTTCGCCAATGTGTAAGTGTCGGGATTCTCTAGGTTGCTTTCGAGTGGTCAAGTCCAACAGTACCAAGGTAGGAGAAGCGGGGAAGGCTTCGAGATTTGTAAAATCCATCTTGCTGGCTTCTCCACAGCTTGAAAATTTCCGCCGGGCGGCGTTTCGTGGGGGAGCCCCCAGGAGTTTCCTAGGGGGCAGCTGATTTTGCTGGGGGGCAGTTTTCCTGGGGGCCCCCAGATGATCTGGAGGGTCCTGGGGGCAGGCTTAAAATTTTGCAAACCGACTTTTTGGACCATTTTTTTCATTGTAGACCGTGTTTCCAACTCAACTGAAGATTACTCATCGCTCAACATAACTAAATTTCTCGCAAACGCTAATAACAATAATTTTAACTAAATTACTGACAACTTAACCAGAAGTTGAAAGAAGCACAATTATATAAAACATAGCTAATCTATAATTGAAACTGTGATTAATATATTTTTTATATATTAGTTACCGCTTCGGTTTATCATAAGGCTCAGGCGGATTGAACTTGCTGCTGCAAGGTACTTTCGAATGTTGTATGCCCTGAAACGGTCTTTATATAATGGTGCTTTTTTTCAGTTCATTATTGAATTGTATTAGTTACTACGGGTATTTGTAACGCTATTAAAAAATTATGAGTACACAGCGTAATATAAAATCATATTTTGCCGAATGTCCGCCTCAAAAGTAGTCCAGGTCTTTACGTTTTAACATTGAAAATTTTTGGCCTAGAAAAGTCCTTGGGGCCCCAGCAAAAAATTTGCTGGGGGCATTTTGCTAGGGGGCGGCCGAAAATTCGCCGGGGGGCCTTTCCGGGGGCGGCAAAATTTTTACCGGGGGAAAATGAAAATTTGGAGCCCCCTGCTGTGGAGAAGCCAGTCTTGTGACATGACTCGGTTTTGCCTATTACTTTTGTGCTATATTCTGTCAACGGTGAGTTACTGATGGCCGCATATTTTGATTTTAGATTCTTCAACTTGCTGGTATGCAGTCTAACGTTGCCGATGTTGTGCGCTTAAGCAATGGTGCTATTGTTCGCAAAAGGCAAAGGATATCACGCGACGATTATGCTAAATATTTGGTTTCCATGCAACCTCTGCTCAAGCAAGCCAGTTCTGATTGCCAAGGAAATGTGTTAGACAACGACACTGGTTCTGATGATGAGCCAGAAACAAGCATGTCTCAAGAGATTGATATGAGCCAGGTGTTGTTTGAGTTATACGGGTCTATGATATTGAAATAAGAAAAACTTGATAATTTTATTTTTTCTGGTGGTCGTGTAGACATTTTTCTGCAACCCAATTGAGGCGTGCATAAATTCACCGGTGTTTTGGAGATTTCTAAAAAATGGTGAATGCATTGAAATTTTTAAGATTTTGGATGAATTTCGTAATTTTTATTTTATTTCGAACAATTGCAGAATCTGTAACAAAAAATGCGAGATATATGCGTGATTTATAACTTATTTTGGACTTAAAAATAACGTAATATCCGTTATTTCTATAACGGAAACGGAAGTGGACATTGATTTTTACCGGAAGCGGAAACGGATATCTGGTTATACCCTGCCTAACACAGTGCGATAGATACAAAATTACCTGTTACTTCTATTATCACGCAATAACAAATGAAAGTTCCCGAGGATATTATATAAACTTTAAGCATTAACTTAGACGTATAACCTCTTCGAAATATATGACGTCTACGATATAATACTGAATCCCTGGTTTATTTGACGTTGAAACTATAAGATAAAATGCTTTTTTGAGAATGTTGTAAAGAAAATATTTCTTGCAGGACTTTGAACCGATGCCAGATGGTAGTGGTTCGAAAATCGCTGCGTCAACAAGTATTGACATCTGTGCGGGGCCTGAAAAAAACGAATTTGCTTACGACACAGAACAGTTGAAAATTGTTACAAGAGCGTTAGTTCATCAGCGGTATAATGTTGACTTTTGTGAGTTGGCCAAAGGATTCGTGGCACAAGATGCAACTGAAGTTGACAGTGATGTTGGAGACGAGGATGCTAGTGATACAATTTCAAATATACCGGACTGTATTGAAGAGATGGGTAAGATAACTCATTGTTTAGGCTCGACTCTGTTATATTTCTTAAAAATGATTTTTTGAATGCTTTTGGCTTGTTTAACAGTGTTCACATGGAATTCCAATTTCGATTACAATAAGCTACAAACAGTGGCCAAATTTCTAGTTGGGATTTTGGTATGAATTTCAGTATATTTATTGTTCCAGTTTCGGTAAATCCCAGTTTCAATGAGCGCCCATATATTAGCAAGTGCTTAGCCCGAACTTCTTTAGGCCCTAATAGTTAACTGTTATTACAATACTGCTCAGATATGTTCAAGGTTCATGATGGGTTAGGGGAAAATCCATTTGATTGAGGCAAAATAACTTCAGAGCTTAGGTAAGATGGATACGAAATTGAATTGGTGCCTGCCTGGTTGTAAAAACAAGTAACCGTTTTTTTCGTTTGTGTAGTATAAGCCATGGATAGTTACTGATCGTTTTTTCGTTTTTGAAACAATGATGCTATTGCAGTTTGTAATGCTGACATTTCGACATTATGTTTACGTTGTGGCATGTCATGAAAACGAAGTATGTCTTTTAAGTTTAAGAAAATAATGAAACTTTGGAGACCGGAGTTGTGGGTTCAGTATAGAGCTGAGGCCGGGATTTTAACATGGGGCACGTTTTCAAGAAATTTGAAGTTGTGTTTATATGAATGGCGTATACTGAATTAAAAGAAAATGTAACTACGTACGTAGTTTGGTGTCTACACTGTTATATCTCGTGTACGGAATGCATTTCAAGCGTAATTTCTAGTTTCATAACTTTTTCAGGTCAAGGACTAATGATGCGATTTCGAACTGAACTGTTCAATTTAACATCATTTATTCGAGAAGGCGGTACCAAAGGAATCACATCGGCAGATGTATCTCGACATTTTGCGGTTTCAAGGAAGTTAGCGAGTCGTGAATTGGCCCGTCTGAGTAAACGATATCCTGAGCATATAAAATCATACGCCGAATCACTAGGCAAAGTCCGGGTTAACAGGTAATTTAAAAATTTAAATCGATAGCGGTTCGAGCAATTTTTCATTTGAATTATTCTAAACTATGCATACTGATTGGTACGAGTTATAAGCTTATAAAATTCTAGATTGTGTCAATGTTCACAATGGTAAAATGTTTCTTACTGCCGGTTAGAAATAATGTTTTTCATGTTGATGTAATGTTAACTGAAACTTGTGTGTTAAGACAGGGACAGCATTTTTTTGTTAGGTATACAACTGCAGAATTTCCCAGGCCTCGATATCCTGAGCTCGTTGAGCTTGAACAGTTAACTGGCGTTCAGTTTCATGACAAAGGTAAGCGGAAAATATCTGGTGATTATGTTGGAGTATAATGTACAGTCACGGACAGAATTAACAACCGTGATCGTGACCCAAACGCGGTTGACTCGCGATCGCTGATATGCGCAATCGCAATCGCTCGCAACCGCAAATTACGTGGGCGCAATAACCGCGGTTACGAGAATTGTTGCGCACCCAGTTTCGCGTTAAAAATTGCGGTTATAGACTCAGCTAAAATTGCGGTTACAGATGCGGGTAAAATTGGGGTTACAGATGCGATTCAAATCGCGACTGTGTCGCGGTTCAAACCGCGATTGCGAACACAATTCAAATGGTGACTACGATCGCGGTCACGCGTCTCAAACCACGTTTGAGCCGCAATCTATCGAAAATTCAGACGCGGCTACAAAACCGGTACCACAGTGGACGCAGTCGCGGTTTCTGCGCAATTAATAATGTCCGTGACTGTATGACGCAATTATTTCTGGTATACGGGCTGGTTTATTGTTTAAGGAATTATTATGTTGCAGCACGAGCGAAATTCCGGCAAACCTGTAGGCTTTGTAGTGGCATTTACTAGAAAATCATTGTATACGAGTTTGTATATGTGTTAACAATCATCTCAAAATCACACGCATCCGCTCAAGACAATGTAAGTTTTATACGAAATACTTCAGTCAGAATGAACTGCTGTATTTTAAACGCTCTGCTATTATATTTTGATGTTTCAGATTTAACGCAGCGCCACGCGAATATTATGCTAACTGTGATGAAATTAATCAAAAAGTATCGTGTTGTTGATTTTTTGCAGTACTTAACTAGGGTTAGTTTAGTTCATATTTTAGTTATATTAATACTCAAAACCCAGAAAATGGTAAAAATTTTAAGTTATCCAGTGAAAATCAACTTTTCGTTGTTAGAAAATATGAATATAAGTTTTGTAGCGAAATATGCGAGACAAATGGTATCTTCAAATGTGAATAGTAAGAACTTGAACGGACGAAGCATCATTTAGGGTTGCACTATAATGACCAGTGCTGCCTCGCGCAGAGCGTTCCATAGGTTTGTTTATTTTTGCGTTAAGATGGTCAACACTGAAATTCAAGATGGTGTTACTATTGATCGTAAAACAATTGCAAAGCTGACCGGAAAGCTAATCGACAAAAATGCAATTGTAGCGCACCCTACACCCATTAAAGTGAACAACCAAACAAGAATGGTAAGTGTGGATTGTTTTTGTAGCGGTGGATTGTTTTTGCAGCGTTTGAATCACTGTATATTTTTTCAAGTGTTGGTAAAGGTCTCTTATTTAAAATACGCAGTAACAAAATTTCGAATTTTTGCAGAATTTGTTAGCTTGACCTAAGCATCGGTTTTAACTACGTCAAATTCAGTAATTTTTAAATACCCCAAACTCAGGCAAATTAAAACAGCTAAAGCCGGATAAAACTTTTTGCAAGGCCTTTTAAAATTTTGGGCTGTGTGAAGTTGTAAGTTTCACGAAAAATATTATTGGCTTTCTGAAATAATTTTTGCATTTCAGGGACAGTTTTATTCACTACCTGATATAACTGATGAAAGCGCTGAGCTTAAAGGTGCAATTGAACATTCTATTTCAAGATTGCAGTTAGCGTCGTATCCCGTGCGGGAAGACAAGACTAATGGTGATAATGCATCAGCTGAGGTACGTTTAGGTGATAACCGTTTGGTTCTTTGTTTATTGTAGCAGTTTTTGAACAGGAATTAAGTCTTACTTAGTCCTTGAAAGTAAATTACATTACACAATTCGCTTGAAATAACAAGTGGATTTTGAGATGGGTACAATATTTGCAACGACGTTATACTTACAGTCTGATATATTTGAGTTTCTTGTGTTTTTTATTTCAGGTTAAATCAAAAAGTGTCAGTGCAAGGAATAAATCAGCCAAATTATTGAAAAAATCTGAAATCGTTAAAGACCAGGCGGTAGAGTCAGAAGAATTGACTACAAAGGTTGCTGGAAAAACTAGTCGGAAGACGTCTAAGTTTTCTCATGATTTGAGTACAGGTCCGGATAAAACTGGCAAACTTAAAAATGTCGAGGAACTTTCACACAATGTTAGACGCAGTTTAAGACACCCCAAGCATTCTATTGACAACAGTGATGCTGATAGTGAGGCTGTTAATAGCGGGTTCGGGGAAGTAGACGAGGCGGATTCTTATGAAGAGAAGGGCGAAAGTGATAGCGAAATGATTACTTCGAAAAGTAAAAGGCAAATGAAAATACCGGCTTTGGGAACGTTGATTGCTACAGCAGATGGACAGTTTGAAGAAAAGAAATCTTTGGAAGTGCAATTGAAGTATAATCCAGTATGTTTTAGTGCATGGTAATTGTTAGTTTTTGTCCGCAAAGCTGCAAAGTTTTTTGTTTTCCCCACATAAAAAATGGGTCAAAACAGCTGAATTCATGTATGAGTGTGCATGAGTGAGAATACACGAATTATAATGCACGGACAAACGCGCATATAGTGGCAACATTTACTGTCACTATAAATTTATGGAAAAAAGTTCAGTAAAGGGTACACCAGCTTGGTGAGAAACCAATGTTTGTTGACAACATGGCATTTCGGTTTGAGTGTCAGTTATATCGTTCAGAATTACAGACGTAACAATGGAAGTTATTGTTTTAGCAAATCGCTTCAATATACGGCGCACAGTCGAAAGCAATCAAAATGCAAATATTTCATGAATTTTTACAATATTGGCTGTACTTTTACACTGGCGCTGGTCCAAGTTTCGACGAAAGATTTGGTCCTGCGTATCGATATTTGTCAATGTTTGAGCCTCGTATTGTACGATCAAGGTCGCCAAAACGTGATAAAATATCGGTTGCAGTGTACTGCCCGGTAGCGTATTATAAGAATGAGGATAGAACAAACATACCACATGTGTATGTGAATGAAGCTAGCTGGAGGCGGTTTTTGCCCCCGCCGCCTAATTATCAAGGTATGTTTGTTGTATTGATGACCTAAGGAATGGGCTCGGCTCACAAACTAGAGTTGCAGCGGCACCGGTCAAAAGTTCGGCCTCACGTAACTGTAGTTCTGAGCTGTGTGATCGTTTTGGTTCGAAGCGAGGTAACTTTTTTGCGAATATTGAAATTTAGCAATTTAGTGGATGTTTTCAAGTTCGTGCTAATTGTACGGTAGTTGGTATTGCTTGTGATTTTGGGAGCTAGGTAGCAATTTAGGTTTCACGGTATGCTGAGCCAAGCCACTTGCTTCATATTGGTGAATATAATATTATGCACTTTTTGTAAACGTAATATGGTAAGGAACTGTGCATATGAGCAGTCCAGGGGCTACCGGATATCGTGATCCAGTTTAATAAGGATACCGGATGTTTACGGTAGTGGTCCCGAATTTCATAAATCTGTTATTTACAATTGAGCGTCTTTTTCTTGTAAAGAATAGCTTGCACCAGGGTGCGAACCAGAACTGGATTATACCGGAATCGGAATAGAAATCGGACCTACACACTTTGTAACTTTATGGATAATTTGTATTAACAAGTATAATATTGATTAAGGAAGTCTTTTGACTGGCAACAATTCTTAAAAACGTCGTATGAATAAATTGGCAATCATTTTTGCTTCTGTAAAGCTATATTACTATTAATTTGGTAAGTTAACTCATAGGAAACAATTTAATATTTAATAGATAAATTATGCGGAATTTTTATACAACATATCACAAGAAGGTGTAAAATTAAAATATCAAAATTCCGTTCCGATTAATTATGCTATCAGAGTCAACTCGTTTTGAACCGGAATTCTAATCGGAATAGGAATTGCGGCTAAACTTTGAAACAATTTATTGATTTAGCGCATATTGATTACATAATAATCTCAATGTTTTAAAATGTATGATCTCTGAAGTTTTTCAGTTCCGCCTGTTTCGATTTTGATTCCGGTATAATTCAGTTTCGCTTCGCATCCTGCAAACACTTGTAGGTTGCTTTTTCACCGGTTACCACGGAGACTGATTTTGTTATTTATATATTTCGCTGCATTTTTCGAGCTAATCTCATCATTCGCGTACGTGTAAATCTATAAAATAATAACTCCTGCGGTATAATAAAAATAATCGTGGCGTATATATCCTTGCGTCCTACAAATCAACATGATATTGTTGGTAGAGATTTTAGTTGCATTTTCCAACTGAAGTTTTGTTCTTCGATTTTAAATATTTGTCTTGAATTTTTATTAGCGTATAGGTTTGTCACGCTTTGTGCCGTTTCATATAGTAAGTTATATTAATTTTATTGTTTCAGGGATACCAAACGGTTGGTTCATGATTCGCGATGTGCTTTTGTGTTTACCGTTATCGTTGTTCGTTATGTTGATAACGACATTTCACGAAGTAAGTATTATAATTAATTTTGTCGTATTTATTTTGCGTTATTAGTGTTTTAAATGGTTAATTTGCAGAATAAATGTAAAAACGTTAATGTTTAGCATGAATTCCTTTACGATGTAGCACCGCAAAAAATCGAGGTTTACACTTATTCCTGGTACTCTAGCCTAGTGAACCTAGTAAGATTATGGTAATAAAAAGGTTCGTGTTTTGGATTCGTATCAATATGAGTGTATTCGTAAATCGTATCCGTATGTTGATATGCTAAAATTTTCTAATTAGAGTCCATAACTGTCAGTTATTCATCTAAGAAGTACAGTTAAATTTTAACAGTATTTTCCAAAGTAATTTGAATAACTGCTTATCGCTAAAATGCTTATGAATAAGGCCGGTCTTGTACAAAAAAGTAAATGGTATAAGAGAAAGGTGGGGTATAGCAATTGATTGATGGTTCAGAAATATATAGCTGTCAGTAAGTGAAAACCATGGGCATACCCTTTTGTAGCACTTAAGAGAGAAACCTCAGTGGACAGCCGCCTATATTTAACAAGAGGCTATCTGTCGTACTTAGCACTGCATATTGTTTTTCGCAGATCGACTTGATTGAAGAATACTTGACAGACCCAGTTAGACGGCATACTTTGCTGTCGGATTTGCCAGCTGAAATGCAGTACGCGTTGATGAGTAAACGAAGACACGTGCATGCATTGGACCCAACGTTACAAGCTCTCTGTTATATGGGCCTCATCACTCTAGGGCCACAACTGGAAATGGCCACTTATAAAAATTCTGAAGGGGTACGGTGTGTAGGTCGCCATTGTCAAAAACTAAATTTCCGTGAAAATTAAATAAAACGAAAATAAGGATCGCAATACAAGACATGCTATTTAGATTAGCATGTGACAATTATTAAACATAGGGATACACAGGCAGGTAGAAATTGCAGTCTAATATTGCGAGAATGCTGAGCATATCGTCCTAGAATGTAAAGGGTTATGTCTTGTTTGGTATAAGTGTTTGACACTAGAGTTATAGATAAATACACGGCTAGGACGCGTAAAATTAGTAAAGTCATTTATTTATCGAATTATGATTTTTGAGTGAAATAGATTATTAAATACAGGAAATATGAAGGTTCAGCTTAGTAAGTGGCCTCAGCACTACCAAATTTTGTTAAACTCTGTTTTCTCAATCCAATCGATCTTGCTGGGTTTCGTACTGCCAAATTGCGTTATGCTGTGTTTTCTCAATCTGATCGACCTTGCGGTGTTACGTACCTAGAGCATTCGAGTTAAATTAATGTTCAACTTATTTAAAAACTAAAATCTGAGTCTTATTTATATTTTTATTTTGCAACTTGAATAATACTGGAATTTAATTGTTTTTAGGATTTCTATTATGTGCATAAATGTAGCGCTGTTGTCGACACTTCGCCAACCAAAGCAAGACATCTAGTAGTTGATCATCCAAACGAATTTGATTTCAGTGAAACTGAACTTTTGTCAACGTACAGATCGTTCGTGTATACCTTTGACGCAATTGATACGGTGGAGTTTTTCTGGACACATTTGCGAGCTGTTTGTATCAGTACACAATTGGGATATCGGAATGCAACTATGTCTGAAGGTATATAAATGTCGATTGGAAATATAAGTGGTACGACGTACGGTCAAATTTTGCATTCTTCCTATTATTCTTTGTAGTAAAGAACCTAATGATTTTTCAGAGACATTGTACATTTGCAGCTGGTGAACGATGAGTTTACAAATTAATAACGCATATTATTTTCTTTGGTATCAACGTATTCGTGTGTAGATTTCCAAAATGCCAAAAATTCCGCAGTTTATTTGTTTGAAATCCTATGACTAACTGCTGATAGACGCTACACACAGCTGAGAATGCAAATTCCCGTTGCTTGCAACTTATTGCTTCTACGGCCCATATTCTAAAATGTGTATAGCACCTATCACCAGTTAGTGATCGTTTTCAAACTGACAATGCATCTGAAAATTTGCGCAGTAGTAAAACTTAGAAAATTTGAAAAATGTGCCAAACTTATGCGATTACCATTGTTGGTTCGAAAGATACGAGAGTTATGGCCAACCGATAAGTGCTGCATACACTTAGAATACGTGTCGATATGGTAATC
Organism: Enoplolaimus lenunculus; assembly: GCA_030248215.1. Taxonomy (NCBI): domain Eukaryota; kingdom Metazoa; phylum Nematoda; class Enoplea; order Enoplida; family Thoracostomopsidae; genus Enoplolaimus; species Enoplolaimus lenunculus. Next base: position 169,593 of record JASANG010000627.1, on the reverse strand, counting down.
GTATTGTAGTGCTTGTTACACAGTGTTTACGGAGATATATAAGGGTGATATTATAGAAAAACCAATGGTAGAAGACATTCGCGAAAATAGAGTTCGCGATGCGCTGGAGCGTGATTGTCGAAAGCCTCGTGCGTTGTTTGATACCACATTTGATGAGCCTGTGTTGATAAGAACGAATCGATTTGGAACTGCCGGATTTCATCCGTTTATGTTTTTGTATGTTTTTATTATTGCTTGTTTGTTTTTGTGTAAATTTTGTGTTGATTTACTGTCCGTGTTTGATGTGTTTTAAAGTTTGGAATAACTGGCAGACGTTGTTGTTCTTGGGTATAAGTTCAGCTACGAAGCTCCGACTTGGAAAATATGGTCGTGGAAAACGCTACGTGATTTACGCTAGATTGCTTAACAAAACGTTAGCAAAACAACTATTCATTCTATTGTATGTTTCGGCACATGCCAGGGTGCAATCGAAATTCCGATTCCGATTAGAATTCCGATTCAAAACGATTTCCGATTCCGATTACACAATCAATCGGAATCGGATTTTTCACATTTTAATTTAAGGCCTACTTGCTGTGATATGTTGTATGAAAATTCTGCATCATTTATCTAACAAATTGTTTTTGATAAGTTAACTTATCAATAATTGATTGTAGTTTAGCTTTACACAGCCAAAAAATCATTGCTAATTTGTTCATGCGACGTTTTTGAGAAGTGTTGCCAGCCAGCAGACACCATAAATCAATATAATACTTGTTAATACAAAATATCCGTATAGTTACAAAATTTGTAGTTCCGATTCCGGTATAAATTTGCTGTTCCGATTCCGGTATAATCCATTTCCGCTTTGCACCCTGGCACATGCGTGTACCTAAGTTAGTATTCGCCAAGTGGTGACTTGAGTCTGGTGTACCATTCTGAAATGAAATGTAACAAACTCTCTTTTAGTCGCAGTAAGGGTGGTACTGGTGCGCTATACTTTAAAATTGTATTAATGGCGTGTGTATGACACCGCACGGTGACGGACGGCGAGTGTGATGGACATATTTGTGTACATAGGCATCGCCATGCAAATTGGACAATCAATTCAGGACCAAATGCCCGATGGTTTTTGTGTCAACTGCAACAACGTTCAGCCCGATTTGAAAACGAAATTTCGAACCGAGTTGCTAGTTTGTCGACGCTGTTTCATTCCTATGTTAAATCGGTGGTAGCCCCGAAGATACCGGGTGATTGCATTTATTGAAATTTTAATGTTTGGTGTTCTTTTGAAGCATAATGGCCTAATTATTATTAGCACAACAATAAATTTTGCAAAAATTCAAATTTAGACCTGGTGTGAATATGAGAGGTCTTATGAAGCTCATATCAGGGATTGGTTGATTTTGCTTCCGAAAGCTAGTTAGTATTAAATAATATATTTTAATGTTATGTGTAATAAAACTCAATATCCGCCAAAACGGACTCCGTATCATATTCAGGTATCCAGTACAAACTTGCCGGATACCGATATTTATGGTTTTTGTCGCGATCAATAGCAGACAGAGCCGGATGGCATTACATTTCTAAAAAGCAATGCTCTACCCTCACGTTGTCCTAATATAAGTTATTGTTGTGAACTCTTTTAGCACTCTAGCTAGCCTTTCTTCGATTAAGTGTGTCTATCATAAGTTTTATGGAGACATATAAGATAGAGATTCATTTTCTGTTAAGTGTCCGAATAGCTAAATATTAGATTTTAAATTTGTTCTGATAACTAGAGAGAGTGTGCAGTCGTTGTAAAGCTGTCCTGGAGCCATGATTTTACCAGAGCCGGAGCCAAACCGTGGCCACTGTTTAAAAATGATTCGCAGTTGTGGCTGTTAAGTTTGGTTCCTATGAAACAAAAATATATTTATTCCAAACTTAAACTCAGTCTAAATTTCCCGCGACCTTAAGTGGAAGCAATAGTTTCAAAAGAAACTAGCATCTAAGTACGAAAAACCGCGCTGAATATATCTCACCTTTTGAAGATGTAATTTTTACGACTTGTACACAACACTATATCGCTTTGGTTCCTTCTGACCCGTTGGCGACCCAGCTCGACTAACGGAACCTTTAAATCGTTGCTATGCATTTTTGTCAGTTTTAAAACTTTAAATAGAAATAATCTTTTTAAAGTAGGTTTAAGCGCTGTTGCTCATTTAATGCATGAAAACATGCCCATAAACGCCGCACCAAACTGTTTTAGAGAATCCTCGCAATAGTACGATTAATGAAGGTATCAGTGTAACAGGTTAGTTAGAAATTAATTTAGTTATCTTTTATCTTCTGTTTTATTCAGTGGTAAAACATTTTACAATGATTCTGACAACAACTAAATCAAACCTACAGTCCAGGAGAAAAATTAGTAAGCAGGTATCGCGATTGCGTGTATTGCGTTCGCGTTTGCGATTATATATTAGCGTTCGAATTTTCAATGCTCGCGATTAAGTCGCGGGCCAAAACGTCATTGCTGTCGCGTTATGTATCACGATTTAATCGTGTTTACAAACGATCGAAAATTTAATGCTGCGCAATCGCGATTGTAGCCGCAGTTATGGTTATAAAAATTCCTAGAACGTGATCGTAGGTTTGAAAATATTTTACCTTTAATGCGTACAGTTTTCGAATTTTGCTTCCCAACAGTTGCTGTCAACAGTATCGCAAGGTGTTTTCAGAGTTGGTGCAACAATCATCGAAAGATAAACAAGGTAAACGTGAAAAGAGATATGTTTTGTTTTGTATAACGGTAAAGGAATAATCACGCGTAACGTTTTATGGTAAATTCAAATAAAGGTTACTGATGTGGTAATATTAATTTTATATTAAAATTAAGGAAGTCCTGATTAATCAGCATCGGTAATTTTGGCACTTTTCGTAAGTATCGGCATGGAAATCCGCACTGTAATACAAATTACCGTTTCTTTTCCTATATTTTGTGTACTGAACAGTGAGTTGGACTCCTATCAATTTAACTTTTTGTTGTAGATCAGTGCGTCTGAGCAGGGAAATGTTATCGGTCCAGCTTTTTTGAAAAAATTAATTGAAATGATGCGTTTTCATGAATATTATAATCGTTTATCGTTAGGTTTTAAGTAGGGATGTGCCGATACCAAAATTTTTGCCGATACCGGTGCCGATTCTTATTTTGAAATTTTGCCGAACCGATGCCGATGCCTATTTCAACTTTAGTACACCATGCTTAATTAGCAGACAGTGACATTACATTATTGTATCAAGGTTTAAACCCTAACCATCATAAACGATTATAATTTTGTAACAACGGTAAATTTCAATTAATTTTTTCAAACTCAAACGCAAGAGAGATAACAATTTTCCTAAGAAGACACACTGGTGTGCGCCCAGAAATGAAATCTATAGCAATATACTCACGAAAAGTGTCGATTATTGCCGATGCCGATTAATCGGCATATCCCTAGTTTTAAGTATCCTATCAGTTCTTTAAGCATCTGGTATTAAAATTTGAATCGGCCCCAAAGTCGGCATCGGTTTGGCATTGGCTAAATGTAAAAATAAGAATCGGCACCAGCAAATAATTTAGTATCGGCACATCACTAATTAAAATTACCAGTTGAATTTCTAGTAACGGTTATTTTTCATCATTTTCGTAAATATGTTTATAACCCGTTTCGGCCCATGTATTTATGAAGGACGTAATAGTAGTATAAGCAATTCCGGACCCTACGTCTCTGCATAGATGAACCTTTAGCTAAGCTTAAATCTAAGCCTAACTTTAAGCAAAAGATATTGTAAAGGTTAAGCTTACTCCACTGCAGTCCAGCCAAAAAACAGTTCGCCCCTCAGCTGCACATAGACGCCTGTTTGCAACTAAATTATAGTTCCGGATCTGATTCTAATAAGGTAATTTGTTTAGACGATATCCAACGTACTATTTATCCGTCACCAGTTGGTGGCAAACGCAGTTTGGATGAAACTGATTGCGAAGCGCTCAATCGATGCAATCGGTTTCGAGCACAATTTTCAAAGAAGGAAAAAGATATGGTTAGTCCAAAATTTAAATGTTCAAGTTTTGTCGTGTATGCCTATATTCTCAAAGCTGCATAGCACCTATCGTCACTTGGAGGTAGTTTTATGGCTACTATTGTATTTGGACATAAAAAAGTTGCTTTTCATTTGTTTTGTATCAAGGGTCTAAATGCGTATAGTACCTGTTACCAGTTTCAAACACACGAACTAATGCATTTGGGGATGTCAAAATAACGCAGAAGTAGGACAGGTTAAATGCAAAAATTCGGCTGAGTTTCGATTTTTACCGTTTACTGTTTCGAAAGCTACAAGTCCTATCATCAATTTAGCGATAGGTGCTGCATACATTTTGAGAAAACGGGTCTAGTTGTTTGTTGTCGTTAGTATATTATAATTTAATGTTTTTATTAAAATTAGCTGTAGCTTTTAATCTTTTAGCTACTCACGATGAAAGCTGTCAGTTATTTTATGGTTTCAACGCATAAGTTTTGGTGTCCGCCGCCAGTGATACGAGATATGATGCATCATTACTGTCCGGTAAGCTTGGAAAAGTTTAATTGAATGCATTTTAAGATATCTTGCATTCACGTTAGTTTTAAGTTTAATAGCCTCGTTGAACATTAACGTATTAGTTAGCTGTTTTAGAGTTACTTGAAAAAGACGTGTTAATTCTGTCTTTATCCTTTCGAAAACTATATATAAGCGTTCTGTATAACTCTGACATAGTATTTTAACAACCGGTTCGCTATCTTTTTAACATTGTTACATACAAATTATTATCTTTAGGAATCGAAGGACAAAACAACAGTGAGTTTATGTGCCGTTGCACATAGGTACCTCAGTCGAAGTCCTGACGCAATTAAACAAATGCATTTATTGGTGAAGCAGATGCAATCACAAGACGTATGTGGTTTCACTGCGCTCAACGAGTGCATATCTGCTGTATAATTGTTACTCTGCGCTCTCTGACTTTTTATCATCATACGGCGCCAGCGTAAAATTGTGTGGAGAAAACTTTGTACGTACGAAAATGTCCATACAAGTGTAATAGTGCAGTCCTAATCTTTATCTGTAAATAGATGTACTTAAAATCTTGAGAAATATTGTAGACACTGGACAGTTTTATTCTTGACTATCGTGTTTGATTTCTGTTTGGACAATTGGTCTTCAGTTGTTGTGCTATTTCAGGCTTTGATGAAATTTCGTGAACGTAACAAAATCCACCCAAATAGTTCTGAATTGCGAAGAAGTCAAATATTCCGGAAACTGTTTGCTATGGCGTACGATTTGTTATGGAAGTAAGACTTAGTTAAAGAAAAGTGTTGTTGTTGTTGTTGTTGTTGTTGTTGTTGTTGTTGTTGTTGTTGGCGGCATAGCGTCACGAAGAATACAGAGTTCTCCGGTCAAACACTACCACCCACGCGGGGTTTGTCCGCAGGACGCTGAGGTTCGGGGCATGGGTCCCTTAAGTGTCGTATACGGGCCGACGTTAGCGCTGGACAATGTTATGTATGAGCCAGTGATTCAAGTCTTGCGGTGCTTCTTTACATTTGCTGCAAATAGGGTCGAAGCCGGGCTTGACGACGCCTTATAAGCCGAAAGTTGAAAGCAATGACCTGCTCGGAGACGTGCGAGCAAAACTGCATTCTTGCGGCTAAGGCAGCTGTCATTGTCGACCGGGCCATCATAGATGATTCGTAGTGACATCTTGGCAGGCGGGGCGTTGCGAAATGCCCTTCTGGAAGCCGCTACTGCCGCTGCTAGTGTAACATCGTTCTGAGCTGCGCTGTCTTCAATTGCTGTTGCTGCTTTCGCTGCTGCATCGACTGTCTCGTTTCGGATAAGGCCGATATGACCAGGGACCCATTGCAGATTTATTCTTCCTCTCGCTCGACGTAAAGCTTTCATTGTCTGTGCCGCATCTGTTGTTGTGTTGCTGTTGTTATTTGCCATACATTTTAATGCCGCACGGCTGTCGGAGCAGATGAGGGTCTCATCAGTGACGTTGTTTTAGTATAGCCAGTTGGCAGCAAGTTTCAGAGCTATCAGTTCTGATTCGTACGAGCAGGTCAACGGTCTGCCTTTTCGTTTGATGATATCGATCACGCTGAATCCTGTCGGATCTCCTCTGGTTACGACGGCGGCGCTGCCGCCATTGTATAAACCATCTTGGCGTGATCCGTCCGTGTAGATGATGAGTGAATTGTCCGCACATCCTGTACGAATCGTTGACAGAGTGTCTTGCATCAATATATCATCCGAACAACTTTTGGAGCTAACGTCCAACAAGTCCGGGTAGCAATGCAATTGAGTGTTATGCGCCCACGGTGGCTCATGAAGAACTGGTATCGCTTGTCGTTCCCGTGCCCAGCTGTTGCCGAGGGCCGATTGGGCCAGTCGCTGGCCCATTTGACGGAAGCTGCTCCTGATTTTCGAGCGGTGTAACACGTTGCTTTCAATCAGCGTTCGCCGGGGATTGTTGGTAGGCAGGCGTAGTGACTTCTCGTATGCTCGACAGATGAGGTCTTCCGAGTGCGACGAATATGAACTGATTCCAGCTTCTAGGCGGAGTGCTTTTACGGGGGTTGTTGCGACTTGACCCGTGATTATGCGAAGCGCCTTGCAGGGTGCAACCGGAATTCCGGTTCCGGTTCCGGCATTTTTTCACCTTCCGGTTCCGGTTTCGGTAAACTTTTACCGGATTTAAAAATTCCGGTGTTATAATTTGGCCGTTTTATTAACTTTGCGAATTTTTAAGAATCTCTTTTGAAAGCCACTTGTACTCCGAATATAAGCCATTGATGGTGGATTTCACTTCAGTCGATGATGAAAATCTAAAATACAACAAATAAAATAAATATCTATGTTCGACTAAGGTTATTTCACAAATAATAGAGCAAAAAATAAGATTAAAATGAAATTTTTGGTGAAATGCATTTTTCACTTTCCGGTTCCGGTAAAATTTTCAAATTCCGGTTCCGGTTCCGGCAAATTGTAATTCCTGTTGCACCCTGGCGCCTTGTTTTGCCACCGATCGAGCTTTTGCATGCTAGACCGTGAAATGCATGGTCGCCACGCTGCAGCACAATAGTCAAGAACGCTACGACATAAGGTGATATAGACTTGTCGAACAGCCTTTCGTTTCCATCCCCAATCGCTGTTAGCCAGAAAGGCTATTATGTTGGCACGCTTCTTCGCGCGTTCACAGTTAGCATCGACATAAGCGCCAAAGCTGAGACATCTGTCAAACATAAGGCCAAGAAATTTTGGGTTGGGGTTTAGTTGCAGCTGCTGTCCATCGACGACTACCTTCGAAACCCAACGGGCTTCTCTAGGAGTTGTCGAGAAGAAACCTATTTCACACTTGGACGCATTCAGTGGTAGTTTCATTTGAGCACTCCATCAACTAATTGCAACGAGTCTTGCTTCTACCGTTTTGGCCGCCAACGATTTGTCTGCTGATGTGGCCCAGATTGCGATGTCATCAGCGTACATGCTGACTGAGAGTCCCTCGGGGACAACTTGACGAACCCCGTTGATCTAGATAATAACTAGGAGAGGTGAGAGTACAGCGCCTTGGGGCACACCTTGTGGTAGGTGGTGCTGAGGGCTCAGGGCACCGTCAAGCCGAACACGAGCTTGCCGGTTAAGTAAGAATCCACGGCACCACCTAATCAGTTTCACGGGTACTCCAATTTCGAGCATGGGACCAATTAATTCGTCACGCCACACTTTATCGAAGACCTTGGAGTAATCTAGTAAGGCGAGCACTGTTCTTCCTGCAGGTTTTGCTTGGAAGCTGTCGCTAATTTCTTGTGCCAGTCTGATGACTTGATCTTCACAACTCCGGTTCTTTCGAAAGCCCGCTTGGTCGTTGCACAGCCATCCATTCTGCTCGGCAAGATGATATAATCGAGCACCAACCATTCTTTCCAACGTTTTGGCTATCACTGAGGTTAGGCTAACAGGTCGATATGATTCAAGCTTGCTCGCAGGCTTGCCACTTTTAAGTAGCGGTATGATGTCGGCGTCTCTCCATGCTTGCGGGCAGCAGCCCTGTTCCCACGATTGGTTGAAACAGCCAAGCAAGAAATCTCTTGCTGATGGGCCAAGGGCCTTCAGAAATCTTAGGCAGACGCCGTCCGGTCCAGCTGCAGACTTCGCTCGCATCGCCTTGATAGCGGAATCCATCTCTGCCGCGGTGAAGTGGCAGCATGCTGGGCTAGCTGCATCATTGTTTGCTGCTGCTGTCAAGCTTTTACGCACTTTCGAGATGCGCTCACGTTCCGCTTTGCTAAACTTCAAGCTACTAACTTGGGCGTAGTATTTAGCAAATGCTTCAGCCTTAGCCATACGACCCTTTAGTGCCTTGCCGTTGACTATCATGACTTCATTGACGTTACTTGTTGATGTTGAGCCTTTCAGTGACTTAATTAGTTTCCATGCTTTCTCACAGTTGTTGTTGATGTTGCTGTCCTCTACAAAATCAGCCCATTTCTCGGCTTTGGCGGACGCAATCAATTCACGAACAAATTTGCATTGTGTTACTCATTCTTGTCTGTTGTCGGCAATATTGCGTCGTAGTCGATTTCGAATTTTGATGGCTTCTTTTATTTCTGGAGTGAGATACCCTCTATCATGCTTTTTTTAACGACTTTGCCGATATGTTTATTGGCAGCTGCCATTATGGTGTTTGTAAAGCGGTTGACTCGAATCCTGAGGTCGGCCGAGGGATCAGCGGTATTGACACCTTCTTCGACCATGTTAGTAAAGCCACTCCAGTTCGCTCTGGACCATTTCCACGGCGCGCCGGTAACCGATGTAGGTGGACCCATTGTCTGAACATCCATGTGCAGCGTGATTGCAATCGGTTTCGTCGACGTCGTTGTTGTTGTTGTTGTTATTGTTGTTGTTGCACAACATCAATAACGGTAAAATTAAGTGGGGCCACTAAAACTTCTACCGCTGTTTGTAATGTAACATTGACAATTTAATTCCTGTTCAGGTAAGGTTTTAATTTTGTTGTGACTTTTGCGGTAACTATTGCGATTCTGGTAAAATGAATTGACTGGTTTTTGTGCATTACTTTTTTAACCGGTTTAACTTTGTTATTTGGAATAAATACATGCTTTTGTTTTCAGACACGACTTTAGCGAAATTATACCTGATACGTTGGACGAATTTAATGCGCTATATCAATTGAGTGCCCTTACGGATGCGCCTTCTGTAAGCACAGATCTACAAAGCAAGCCTGCTGCCACGTTGTCATTTCCGAAATACTCCGCTACAGTTGGCAGCAATGATTTGCAGTCAACAATAGAAATGTTGACCAAAAACCCAAAAGCGATGAACACGTGTGTGACTCAGTATCTTCATACTGATTGCGCCACCGTGGACGAAATACGCGATGCGACGTTGCATAATTTGCTTTACGTGAGTCGGTTTGTCGAGTGAGTTAAATTTTGACTTTAGAAATTTCTGTGATAATTTAACAACTGTAATTTAAAGTGAATAGTTTTCCAGCTTAGTAATTGTGTTTTTGAAAGAACTATTTGTTCAGTTTTTTAGTTGTAGTGTTACATGCATTAGCATTCGGACGAATAGCTGCTGGATTAGCGTCTTGGCAGTTTTTGGAGAAGTGGGACGCGTATTCTGAAATCGGTGTTACACCGTTAAATCACCAGTTGGTTATTGATCTTGTAGCTTTCGAACCAGTGAAGGTTGAGGTTCGAAATGTACCGCGTGTCTTGTATTTGATTTCTTCAACTTCTTTGCGTTTTTGGAATCAGCATATGCAGTTTGACAGTTCGAAAACCAATCGCTAACTGGTTATAAATAGAGTACACATTACGAATATGGGCCTTCGTTGGTTATTGGTGGTACTCGATCGGATTAGTATTAAGATATTGCGCATATTACTGGCTTCTCCACAGCGGGGGGGGCCCAGTACTTTTCGAAATTTTCATTCCCCCCCGGCGAAAATTTTGCCGCCCCCAGGAAAGGCCCCCGGCGAATTTTCGGCCGCCCCCCAGCAAAATGCCTCCCAGCAAATTTTTTTGCTGGGGGCCCCCCAGGACTTTTCTAAGCCAAAAATTTTCAATGTTAAAACATAAAGACCTGGATTTTTTTTGAGGCGGACATTCGGCAAAATGTGATTTTATATTACGCTGCTGAGTACTCATAAATTTTTAATAGCGTTACAAATACCGGTAGTAACTAGTACAATTCAATAATGAACTGAAAAAAAACACAATTTTATATAGACCGTTTCAGAGCATACAGCATTCGAAAGTACCTTGCAGCAACAAGTTCAACCCGCCTGAGCCTTATGATAAACTGAAGCTGTGACTAATATATAAAATATATGTTAATCACAGTTTCAATTATAGATTATCTATATTTTATATAATTGTGCTTCTTTCAACTTCTGGTAAAGTTGTCAGTAATATTAGTTAAAACTTTTGTTATTAGCGTTTGCGGGGAATTTTTGTCATGTTGAGCGATGAGTAATCTTCAGTTGAGTTGGAAAGACGATCTAGAATAAAAAAATGGTCCAAAAATTCGGCTTGCAAAATTTTGAGCCTGCCCCCCAGGACCTCCCAGATCATCTGGGGGCCCCCCCAGGAAAACTGCCCCCCAGCAAAATTAGCTGCCCCCAGGAAACGCCCCCGGCGGATATTTCCAAGCTGTGGAGAAGCCAGTATTATTAGTGGTTCGTTCCGAGATGTCATGCCACCGTTATTTCTGTAGTCAACCGTGGTTGCATAATGTTCTGTTGTTGTTATTGTAACTTTGCGGCTACTCAACTAAAATCAGATTGTTTGTTAAGAATTATAGCAAGTTTGTTTGCGAAAAGTAACATCTCGCTGGGCGTATACATGTATTTTTATCTACAGTAACATATTATGATTCCAGGCTTCGTATGCGACCGACCGTACCGATAAACAATTTGTGCCATACACATACGAGTTGTTTCAGCAGTTTCCCGATACCGCAATAGTACGTTTGATTGAAGTGTTACGCAGTGCAGGGTTTATTACGTTTACTCGGCAGAGAGACGCGACTGGTGCCGGATGTCGTTTTCTACAAGGACGTGGTGATTATCAGCTGTCGTTTTAGTAAGTGAAGCATGAAACATATCTTTGATAGATGTTAGTTTCAATTATTGTTGTAGGGTTTTAGGCTAAGTTTATTGTGGGTTTGATAAAGGCGTTGACTGTGAGGTAATAGCGGTCAAACTTCTTTTTCCTTCGCTATTTTTGTCTATTGGAATTTACGAAATTTTTAAGTTGGTCAAACAAGAAACCCTCATCAAAAACGTATATGGACCGTGCAACCAAGAGTGGATGATCACTCTTTATAACGATAGTGTGCAACTGGGTCCTTGTTTAAGGGGGGTAGGTGTACTGAAGCATACTTTATTGTTAATCTCTTGATTAAACCCCCCCCCAACGCGTGCTGGTACATTTAGTACCATGCACAGCCCAAGCAGTTGCACACTCTTCTGCAAGGTGGACATCATCCACTCTTGGTACAACTTATTCCAAAATCCTGGCTTTACCCGTGGGGTTTGATAATGTAAATATTTGCCTAATATTTCCGCGTTCATTTGGATTTTTGTGAGTAGTAATTTTTAACAATTCTTCTTTAGCTATCGCCACTTTTTTTATCACAAGTTTCAAGTTACGATCTCATCCGAGACCTGCGAGTTGTACGCGAGAATGGTTAGCACAAGCCCAACAGAATGGACGTCTGTAATGTTTGAGACACCAGGATATTTTACGCTCATTCTTTCGCTGTTGGCTCGAAATGAGGTTCGGCTCAAATTTAAAGAAGTGTTTTGAACTGTGTGTAGTACTTTTACCGGTTAGTATAGGTTCCAATAGCGATCAAATGTGAACGGTGTGGATGGAAAACTACCAATTGGGGCATGTGCTGAAAGCAGTTGGGAATATTGGCATTTATAAATTTGTTACATTCGAAGTATACAGAAGTGATTAAAATGTATTTTCATGCCGAACTTTACAGTGTTATACTTACAGTGTTATACTCGACTTTATTTTCTGTTTGGATTAGTTCACCTTCATGTGATTTAGTAAATTATATACTGTTAACTTTATAAAATATCAAGGGTAATATATTGTCATAAATTAGTGGCATATGGAAACGAGTACGAGTGGTGTGGTGACTCCGACTATTCCTGACAGTAAAATTGTTTGCAGATTGATTTTCAAATTAATTTACCCGATAAATTGATGAAGAATGTCGGCAGTGACGGGGCGGCAACAACAGGACATATTGAAGCCTCAGAAGACAGTGGGGCAACAGATGGTAATGAATCGGATACCAGTGGGTGAGTTAATTTGCGAAATAGTTTTAGCAGTTTTCCCAGTAACGTTTATTGAAACGCTTTAACTGGTAACGGTATCGTTTTGTTACCCACAATGTAACAACAGCAACCAGTTGGTAGTAGAGTACGTGAAGTGTCGATCCATCAAGTGATAAGCTTGGAAATTTGTGACAATTTTCGCATTGAGTTGTATATACTTGTGAGCAGAATTTTTGCTCTCAAATTTATAACCATAATTGCTACACACAGTTTTTGAGAATACAACCGTTGATTATATTACTTTGAGATATTACTTGAAATAGGTTCAGCTTTGTAGTGGCTTGATTCCTGCTTTTTCAGAATGAGGTCTATGCATGGTTCAAGTACTGATAAAGCAATAAAAGGTTAGAAACTATCATCAATAAGAAATGTGTACAGTCGCGTCGTCATCATGATTTTGAGTGTAATCAATAGTCAATACTGAAATCCCAAAACACTTTGTTTCTGTTATAGCAAGAAATAAAATAGCTGTCTTTTCTCTTTTGTAACAGTTTTAACAATAACTTGCGAAGTTTACTGACAGATACAGCTGGCTAAGTCCTTGAATTTATATTAGGTAATCCAAACTTTTGCGAATCGCGGCTAAAAATACACTGTTTCAAAATACAGCTTGACGCTTTAACATTTCACTCTTATTATTTTAGGCGTAAACGCGAAATCAGTTCATTTTGCTGATACTGAAACAGATCCCACTGATGCTACAAGCTCAATACAACTTTCAAACGAGGCTGAAAAATCAGATTCAGAAGAGTTGAACCGTAAACGGACGCGCTCACTTTTGCGTTCAGCAACAGCACGAGCGATGTTGCTTAAACGCCCGAGATCTAGTGCGGATTCTAACCCTGATATAACTATCCCCATGATATCAGAATATTCCTCCAACGAACAAGAAGAACCGATTAGTTTGTCTGAGTCGGATAAGGAACAGACGCTAAGGGGTCAACCGGCGGACGATGCTAGTCAAGATGGAAATTGGTCTGATACTGCAGAACGTAATTACACTGGCGTTTTAGGAAATCAGTTACTTTTTTGGTGTAAATGTGAAAGCAGCGGTGTAATAACGATTAACGATTGCACCTGAAAAGTAGATTTTCACCATAGAAAAGTTAACGCAGGTTGTTTTAGGTGAAATAGGTATTGGAAATTGCAAAATTTATAAAGGTTATCTTTTGAAAATACATTGTGTATTTTGATTCATATTTTGAGGTATTTGTTTTGTTTATTATTTCAGCTGATCTCGACCAAAGTTCTACGACAGGAAATGAAGATACAGATAACTCAATTTTTAGTCACGGTGGTAAAATTCCTAGGTATCCCGCGCCACCGTCTACAATACAGTCGCTTGGTGCAAAATCGGGCCTATCAAGCCGGTCTTTAAGGTTATCGAGAGTAAGTCGTAACGGTGTTTTTGTACTGCTTGTTAAGTCAACACTCACATGTATTAGTGTAAAACAGGATTTACTATTAAATGTGCCGATTGTTCAATTGTCTTCCTATTGCCAGGAAGATTTCAAATTTTGTTAAGAAAATCTTTATTTAATTTGTGCAATGTTTGTCATGGAAATTAAATGATCATTAACTGTTTAAGATTGCCGAGAGGATTGGTATGGATGGGAGTGAAGACGCTGGGGGCAATATTCGAGACTTTTTGTTAGCACCGGTAGATATTAAAGTAATGGCATTTTTGCTTACTTCTAGAAAAGCTATTGCGGCTGTTTATTGCTCAAACTGCTTTTATTATTCGAACGGAAACTAACACGAATAATAAATACCTTATGAATTTTATAGAGTGTTCCGTTCATTGGTGAACCTGGCGGGCCGTTATGTTTGTAAATAATTTGAAAACACTTTTCGCCATATACGCAGTACCATGGTGTTTAATTTCGTTAATATAGAACTATAAATTTGCGGTGTAGACTTTATATTTTAAGTCTGGTCATCTTTTGGTTAGGTTTTGTTTGTTATAGTTATTAAAAGTAACGCTTTACTTCTCAAATGGTTTTCAGGTCAAACTGAAAGATCTTGCGTCGCAAAATTTATTACCCGATGCAGCTGCTATCTTCCGCAAATTCACTGAATCATTTCACTTACCGTGTCTTCGAGATTTGCCCACGTTTGAAATTTACTGCGCCAAAATTTTTCCCGTACTGCAGAAGTCTTCTTCGGGTACTCAAATTTTCCGGGCACTTAGTGAAGTAATGAATGCTGTATCAGGTTGTTGTTCGGTTGCTGGTATCACTTTTGAAGAGATTCAGGTGGGTTTTAGGACTTTTTCACTTTGTAGTTTTCCTTATAGTGGAAAATTGTGCTTAGGCTTAGTTATAACTTTAGAGTTTTATGTTTAGGTTTACGAATAGGCGTAAACTGCTGATTGCGAACCTCAGCTAAATATGGGCCATTTGTGTGGGGACTTATCCACTGTGGGGGAACTTCAAAAGTGCTTAGTATTGTTTTGAAAAATGTTACCTATAATGGACTGTTTCTTTGTGAGGATAGTTTGGAGAGTTTTATCAGAATTTTATATACATTAATGCATTCACTAGAGAGACCGCAGGTACCACTTCTGTTAATACTCGGATGGGTTTACAATTATTTAAATAACTCTAATTATACTTTTTGCAAGTAAGTTCTGTAAAGGGAGCATTTCGGTTAACACTTTTTGGTTCTGGTTTGCATGTATGTTCCGGTCGATCTCTGCTATAGGTTTTAAGTTGGTCACAATAATTGTTGGTTTGCATGTATGTTCCGGTCGATCTCTGCTATAGGTTTTAAGTTGGTCACAATAATTGTTGCTTAGTTTTTTTCCAAAGGCATCTCATTTGTGCTTTCTAACAATGCATTGTAGAAAACTGTATTTTTCTTTCGGTTATAGAAGACATTATGTGATATTCCAATGTCAGTTTTGCGAAGTGCGTTGAATCTGTTGGTGCATTCCAAACAAATTTTACGGTTCGGAGTATCTCAGTGGCGGTATTATAACGCACGGAGTACTGCGGTCTTGTACTGGACGGTCGAAACGTATCGATCTCTCGACGAAAAAACAACGTCAAGCGGAGTCCAACCCGTGGAGACTAAACAACAGTCTCTTGAACATGAGGTTAGCTCGTTCGGTTTAGTGTTGCAGGGACATTTGGAGTAAACGTTACAAATTAGAAAAATTGACTAAACTACAAGTTTGATTAAGAATATGAATTTACGACCAATAAAAGTTTTGCTTCTGTAACAAATTGAAGGGAAAACTGATTGATACTATGAGAAAGGGGCTTTAGTTTATCTTGAATTTTAAGTTCAGTCTGAAGGAAAGTTTGCTGCGAACGTCGCGTGTTGTACAGAAATTTTGACTTCAAATTTAATAAATTACGTGTTTAATTAACCGTTTGAATCCTGGTTTAATTAAAGTTTTGTCTCCCTTAGCAAAAGAACGGAAAAATAATGAAACCACAAGGTCGGATGCATTAATTGATTTTGAGTTTCAAGGTTAATGTCAAATGAGATTTATTGTGAAAGGTGTTATTTTTAAGCCGGACATTTTTTGTGCGTGCTGTTTTAGGATGGAGGGCTTGTAGCAGCTGAAAAAACAGGACGATCACGAGTGCCTATTGAACACATATCGTTGCAAGTGTTGCCATCTCAAGATGATATAATTGAGTCGCCGATGCAGACATCGAATAATTTTCGAATTAGGTAAATACCTCAGTAATACGATAGTTTGTTGATTATTGAATGGTAGTAATAGCGCATGTCATGCAAATTGTTTCAGGCTGTTTCAGCGCTTTGAGATTACGTGTTCGGAAGCCAGCTTTAAAATTTTTCTGCATATTAGGCTTATTGAACGAAGCGAAACTCCGAGCGAAGCTCGGAGTTTCGCGAAGCGTTTTATGTTTTGTACTTGGGGGTCGAAAGGTGGATGTCCGTCCGTCCGTCTGTCCGTCCGAAAAGAATCTCAGGAACGGCTGAACCGATTTTGATAAACTTTTTTTGTTTGAAAGCCAATAATCCTGGGGTGTTAACCTCGCATTGGGGTTTTAAAAATTGTAGCCGTTTATTGGCTACAGGCTAATTTGCATAATTAATTAAGCCTAAATTAGTACTTTCCACAATATTTCACTAATTATTACAGTTAGAAGCAATCTAATTTTAGCATTAAAGGGTTTTTGGGTGCAAAGAATCTGCGTAGACTGTTTACAAACCTCCAAAACCGATAATTGAGCAGTTAGCTAATAGATAATTTGCATATTAGCAAGGTTATAAGCCTAAATTAGGACTTTTTACAATATTTCACTAATTATTAAGGTTAAAAGCAATATAATTTCAGCACTAAAGGGTTTTTAAGGGCAAGGAATTTGAATAAATAGTTTACAAACATCCAAAACCGATAATTAAATAGTTTGCTAATAGTTAATTTGCATATTAGCTTAATTGACAAGACAAAATTAGGTTTTTTTAAATTATTCCAAAAATTATAGGGTGGCTGAAGAGTTTTTGGGTGCGAGGAATCTGAGGAAATTGCTTACAACCCTCCAAAACCGATAAATGAATAGTTAGCTAATAACTAATTTGCATATTACCTTAATTGCTTACGTGTGTTCGAGCTTCGCTCAATAAATGTAGTCCCACTACGACTGGTATTTATATGTTTGTGTCCTTTTTCACAAAGAGGTTGGTAAAATCGCGCATCGGTGAATGATTGTGGATACCTTGAACGCGTTTTAGACAGCCTATGGGTAACAACACGTTTCGAATATCTCCGCGGCCGTGGTTGAGAGCAAATGGATGTCTCAACATTAATATGCTTCGCTGGCTGTGCGAGGGAATTTTTCTACATTTGGTTGCCTCTCCGGGACTTCCTGAACATACAATTACGGCGCGCTTTAATCCTGCCCTGCAACCGTGTTTGACGATTCAGTTATTAGAGGTACGATTTGAGGTCTGGATTTTTTGTTTTGTGCAGTTGTTATTCATCTTCTACCATAACATGTGTACACCAGGTACAATCCTGGTGAATCGCTAACAACGCTGTGATTTTATTTGTAAAAATTTTCATCCTCGTTCAAAACTTTTACCTGATTTTGAACCGGCTGACTTCCGGTTTTCGTGAAGAAACTAAAGCGCAGTGCGCGAGTTTGGTTTATGTTTCATTGGCCCTTACCATAACAATGCAACCACACATAATCTTTCCGGAACATGTGTTACTGGCACGCGTTATAGCCAGA
Organism: Enoplolaimus lenunculus; assembly: GCA_030248215.1. Lineage (NCBI taxonomy): Eukaryota > Metazoa > Nematoda > Enoplea > Enoplida > Thoracostomopsidae > Enoplolaimus > Enoplolaimus lenunculus. The sequence continues at coordinate 151,962 of JASANG010000627.1, read as the reverse complement.
GCAAAAACTTGTGTTAGGTTAACGGCATGCGTGTTTTAATTTTAACGGTACGGCGGTACGGTGAACGTGTGTAAATTTTGAAATTTACCACTCGTTAACCTAACCATATGTCGTGTTGGTGCCCACATTAACCTTTGACAAAATTCTGTTGCTGTTCTTGTTATCAGAGCGAAATTATTGTTTTAGGTTATGGAAGAGTTGTATTGCGTTCGATCGTGGTACAGAATTGAAGGTATTTCGCGAAACTTGATTCCCATGAACGAATGCAATGGTAATTCATTTTGTGTAGAAATTTATGCAAAAACATTTTGACGATGGTTCGAAAATGTCTAAATTTGATATGGTATTCAAATCTGATATAGTTTGTGCTCTTTTTTCATATTTGACAATCTGATGATTTGTATAATTGTATAATTGCTGTAAACAGTCCATTCGGAAAACATCGGTTTTTAGATTGCCATTATTTCTTTTTGGCTAATTTCAAGACAACTGGGTTCTAGACTTGTGTAATAGGATTGCCAACGTAGTCAAACTTTTCACCAGAATTTATGGCTAACTTGGTTGCTTATTCGTTATCGAGACTTTTTTCATCGGTATCTGTTTGCAAAGTGTGCTAAACATGGTCTTGTGCAACAAATTACGTTAAACGTCGTCCTGTGTAACAAATTGTGTAAGTCTTAGTTCAACAGCTGGAAGAGTTGAATTTGTTTGTTTAAATGATGTTTTTGTATTTTTATTTTCAGACACACCATTCCACGTGAAGTATTGGGAGCCCAAAAAAGACGGTTTTCTTTTGATGTCGCATGCTTTCAAAGACGTTACTATGCCGTTTTTCGTTCGCAATATGACAGTTGGGCAACCGCAGGATGAAATTAGCAACGACATATTTTCACCAAGCAAACAATTTTCGCAAACGCTTAGACGAAAAGCGAAAAAGAAAGTTAAAAATTGATTGGTTTCGCCGGTTTTGGATAAGTCTGTTGACCTTGTTATTGGTATTCAGTACCTAACCAGCGTTGGGTCTGATTTTCAAATGAAAAGCCAGCTAAAATATAACCAGGGTTGGATCGCAAACTTCATAGTCGAGTTGGTGTCTCAAATAAATACGGTTGTTTGGTTAGTGTTTGATAATTTGTTGGCTGTTGGCTTTACTGTTGGTGCTCAGTATACGGACCGCGGACTGTGTTGTCAAGTTGGTGTCACGGTTTTTGACGCATGCTTGCAGACTGTCTTGATGTCGTTGTGTATAGAACAGAGTGGGATGTGGGTAATGATTTCTTTACCCGGCCCACGCTTTACCCACACAAAAAAGAACTTTACCCGCAGGATTAATCACGCTAAAACGATCTACCCGATACCAATTTTTGCCCGCCCCTGAAGTTCCAGTATTTTAAAGGTCACTGGCGATTTGCACTTTAATGAAGATTTGCGTTATAGCTCCAATGAATTTTACACATGAACCCTTTTACTAGAACAACTAATTTTGAAGCACAACTCAACAAAGCACATAACGTTTGCTTTTGAACGCTCACTGACTAGCTTAGTTAATAACGTTTGTTTTGCACCTTAACTGTTAAAGTTTTGACTCGGGTAAAAATTGTCAATTTTTATCTGCGTGATATAAATCTTTGTCTGCGGCTGAAATTTTTTGCCCAACCAGCGTTTACCAGCGGGGTACCCTGGTATAGAATGATGTCTTGCAGGTTGTATGAACAGTTACGTGAAGGATACAAGCAATGTATAATATGGTTCGAAGTGAACATATAAAAATAAGCTAAATTATTTTTAATATATACGCATGTTTTTAGCGAATTTCTTAATTTGCATAGTATAAAAATGTGGCGTTGATATATTTTGTGGTGTAAAGCAGTCTCGGCCAGATTAAGTGAACGGCGATAGCGACAGCACTTAAATCAGTTCGAGACTGCACTTGTAGGTGGCTGAGTAGTTTTAACTTCAAAAGCGAGCAGAATGTACTAACGGTTCGTTTTTACTGCCATGGCCCTGAAAGTAACATTAGCGATATGTACAAATTAAAGATTTTCCTGTGCATAAGTTACTACAACTGAAATTAATCGAGCCTACTGCAAGCAAAAATTATTAGCTGTGTTCTCCATAAACAAAATATTTGCGGATTCGACTTATAATTTTATGGCAGTCAGTGATCTGTGAACGTAATGTAGGCATACCAGCATCGGGAACGTGAAGTAAGCGTCGCGTAGGCTGTCGACGTTTTTGGACCATTCTACGTTTGGAATACTATCATAATTATTCAATCCAAGACGCTGCAGCTACTATTCGGTTTCATACAGTGAAAGGTAACGATAAAACTGTATTCCAATACATACCTTCATAGAACCACGTGTGATGTTTACAGTGAAAAATCTGACCTTGTGATTTCTGGATTAAGCCTATCTTGTAAAATATGTGTGTTATTCATGTTGATTACTACGGTTTAAAACATTTGGTTACAAATAAGGGCTGTGGCATTAAACATGCAGTTCGCGTGCGTTCCAAACGATTTCGTTTTGACGAAGATAGATACTAAGTACACCTTGCAGCTGCAAATGGAAACTGAAACATTGCCGTGGTGTGTGCATCTTGGAAGAGATCGAACGTAAACATTATCAGTTTGAGAATGCTGCTTAAACAGTCCTGATTACATTCGGTCCATAGTTAAAAGTGAAAAGGCGAATCCAACAAGAAGGCTTTAACAACGAATCTACTGTGCGTCATCCTCCTCCGGGTAGAGAGCAAATTTTTTATATTACAGAAATAGCAAAGGGTTTACCGCAAGAAAATCTTTGACAGTGTTTGCATTTTCTAGTAAAAGTCTAACTGGATCTTGATTTTTCCTAATTTGTCTACAACACCACTACTTACTTCATGTAATGTTTCGCTTGTTAAAATATAATATCCAAAGATTCGTTAAATTTAACTGAAAACTTTCTGAAGTTTAAGTTTCATTTTCACCGTTTATAAATAAATTTTTATAATATATTTTTGTTTCTAGGTCAAGATGGATTTTCTCAAAAATAAGATAAGAAAGTTTAATGGTTTGGTGTACAGTAGTTTTTAAAGGAAATTGGATTAAAAATCGTCAACGCTGATAAACTTCAATATATCGTAGATCAAAATAAACGTTTTGTTTTGTTGGCATTTTGTATACTTTATTTGATTAATGAGTTTAATGTTTATACTTGATTCATGGTTACATGACCAGTTTTATATATAAGGGGATCGAGGGATATATTAACCGAAAATTTTTGACGGAATGAGGAGAAACAAAAGGCACTTGTGCAGGCTTTAGGATAATCTGCATGTTTGTAGAGGTTAAACTATTTTCTGGCAGTATTTTCGTTCGCAAAAAAAACATGAAGTTATACCCTTCCGAAGTGAAGTCTTGGCAACGGCTTTGTTTATAATCGTGTTCGTTTTCCATGACCAAAGTCAAGTCTTCTGGACGTATCAAAATTATTTACAATTAAAATTGACGTTTAGAAATTATGAAGTTAATTTTTACGTTTATAAACGGGCTTTGGCGTCTAACAAATGGAGGCAGTCAGTTGTGTTCGTGAAGTTTTCAGTATTAGTACTTCCATCCTAAAGAACTTTCGCTCGGTTTGTATAGAGCTATATTAGTTAAATTTCTGTCCGAAGCAGTTTCATTTTAGTATTCTTTTTGCATCTCCCTCAAACAGGTAAAATTTAAAGATATACATTGTAAAATCACATCATATTTAAGTAAATAACCAGAAATAGAATAAATTATAGAAATATGGTTTATAGTTTTGAGTTTCAAATTCATAGGTTGTCATAACGATATTAGAATTGGGTTTCCCGGCATTGGTTTTTACGCCTACTTACTGGAATTGTAGGTATATGTAATAGTCACCAGGGTGAAACCGGAAGCCTGCCTCACATATTACGCTCCTGTAGAATTTTTGTCGGCGGTTCCCGCAATGTCGGTTTTGAAATTTGTCTATATTTGCTTAAATTGCACTCTTCAGTGAGTTTGTCACTTTGATGCAATTTTTTAAGCTATTGCTTTCGAAAAATATGAAAAAAGAAAATAAAAGCTATCGTTTGAGGTTTGACAATACATTACTGATTATACTGCACGTAAATGTCATTTTCAATACTTAATTTTGGTTCACCTCTGGTTCTGACAAAATTTATCAACCTCCAGCCAGCTAACTCTTTCACCAACACAAGGAAAACAGTGACAACATTAAAATGAATTACTTACATGTTTTACTAAAATGCATTCTTGTTTTATTGTTCGTTCTAGGTTAGTTTATTGCCTGCTATTGTCACTGAACAGAATTGACCACAGTCAATGCAAAAAATGAAAAATAACAGGTTTTAAAACTAGTTTGATTTAATGGTTGTGCGCTGTCAGGGAATTGTGGACGGGTCAACTCCCACTTTATGGTTGGGTTAGGGGACTGTTAGGGTATTTTCACTTTGAAACATTACATAAATTTGCGTGGAAATGTTTTCAGAACCGTTTTTTAAAAATCCTAGCAGGGCTTGTCGTGAATATTTAATAAGTCGCTTTCACAAGTTGCTGTGAACTGAGGTAATTTGGACTGCATACTGTAGTGACCCGAATAAAAGGGGGGACTGATATTTATTTGGCCTCTCCAGAGGGTACCCTCCTTGTTATTCGGTTATAGACTGTTTATTTATTTTTAACCCGCACTCCGCCACACTTCATTTCTTATATATATCCGGTATTACAACTATCCGTTGAATTAAACGTTTATTTGTTGTGTATCAAAACCTTGAGCATTAATGCAAAGTTATATTTAGAAATGTACTTCCAAAACGTAAGTACGCTTTATAGTTTCGAAGTCAAATTATTTGGCCCTCGAGTCATTTATGCGCTACAATTAGGGATAATTGACATTTATGGACTCTAATTAGAATTTAGGGACTCTATCCGCTTACGGGCTCTTATTAGGAATACAGACACTTATTGATTAGGATCAAAATGGAGACCCACTCTTATTCGGGTCACTACAGTATTGAACCATTCTATTACTCTTAACGTATATGCACCAGTTCATTGTACCTATGTTACAATTTTAATTGAAAAAACTTCCGTATATGAATTTTCCTTCTATATATCTATATATCATATCAGCACCTAAAATTTTTCTATGAAGCACCTTATTTTTGTAAGGTAAGTAGACTACATGGCACATGTGATGGGATTGTATTACTTCAATTGGTATACAGTATCTTGACACGCAGGTACACTGCAGTTCATAAAAAATTTTATTCCCATCGCAAGGCGTTGAACTTCATGTTTTAAGAATTAATTCGTCAAAAAACTTAGCTGCAGTTTAGCTATGTTATTAAAGTAAGTACCCCTTAAGATCTTTGTTTATATCGATAACATTGCGTCTGCAAATGTACATGTATATAGTCATCGTGAAAACACAGAAAATCTCAGATATCATTACTACCTTTATTCGGCGAGGCCTTGGTATATAAAAAGTTGTTTTTCAACAAATTATATTTGTGTAAACATTGAATTCCTGTCGATCAGAATTTAAAAACATTAGCCAAGATTTCAGTTCCGGTTGATACAAGACCATGTAGCACATTTTTGACCTCTTGGATTCTGTAAGTTTATAATATCCTGAAACCTGTTAACTTCTTTTTACGTGTCACCGTTTTGTGAAGGGATGTTTTTATTTCTATACCCCCTTGTAAAGCTCACGTTTGTATTTCCAGTATTCCCAATGACGAAAGCATATATTGCATATACGAGTTTTCCATATATGGGAAATTACAATATTTTCTGCGCGATATTCCTGGACAAAAAACAGTGTGTATAGTAGTTCTCCTGTTTTTCAACAGATTTGTTCGTGAAAATTTTCCCTCAACGAGTACAATATTAATATATAGGATCTTGTAGTAAGTATATTTCAGCGTATATTCCTTGCACTCAACACAGATCATTCTTGCGCTCCAAGTTTGGTGCTGCTGTAGAAAAAAGATTCTTATGAAGAAAAGTCTATAATGTCTGTAGATATATGTTTCGTTTTTTTCTCAACCTCTCATGTTCCAGCATTAAAATATTCGTTTCCGAATTTCTATTTTTACGTTTACGACGCACATATTGAGAGAATACTGGCCATTTAACGTAGTGCATAGTTTATTATATTATAGCACAGTGTGCAGATTGAATTTTTCATGCAGGATGCAGTTTTGCATTACAAGTGGCTGGTGTTCCATTGAGAAAGTTTTCAGCTGTTTGAGCAATTGTTTAATGAAAATTTCCGTTTTTTAAAAGCAATAGTAGTCGCAAATTAATGTGTTGAAATTGTGGAATTAGAATTCGCTTTTTATAAGCATTTTAACCAAGCGGAAGTAAAGTGTGTATATGTTACTGGTTGCACGCAGATTTGATACATGCATGCATTAAAAAGAAAGCTAAAACTAAAAATATGTAAAAATGTAGTAGGAAATTAGTTCTACTTTATTCATGCCATTGTATATAAATAGTTTCAGCAACAATACAGTTGTTAACCTACTGTAGTTACCCGAATAAGAGGGGGGTCCCCATTTTGAGTCCCAATCAGTAGAAGTCCGTTTAAAGTATAAGCTTGCATTAATTAATCAACTCACCCGGAATGAAATCAGCTCAGAGTGAATTAATATTTATATACTGTTATGAACTCATAAACAACCCGAAATAGGTAATTCTCTCTGAGTTGATTGACCAACTCATTGGATTTTACAGTGTATATACCTACAACAGTATTGTTGAAATAATTTTGTACCTTAAAAGATACATTTAGAAGTGGGATCATCACATCTTTGTGAATTTGTCGAAAAACAAAAGTATCGATTCAGCGTATATGATCTAATCAGTCTGAGGCTAGCGAAGATTTCATTGCGGGGAGGATAACCAAGTTTTTTTGCGAGCGAGCGTAGCTGGCGAGAAATGACTTTTATACACACTGTTCTACAGTAGTGTTGTGCAGTTACCACTTTTTCTACTGGGCGGTCGGCCGGCGGCCAATGAAACCTTTGACCTGCCGGCGGCCAATGAAACCTTTGACCGGCTGGTCCGCCGGCCAATATACAAAATTTTAAAAATTATCAAACAGTTTTATGGTATACCTATATCGTTACGTTTCTAAAGGATTACCAAATATTTTAGGCTCAGTAATTCAATAAGAAACGACCTCGTTGTGAAATATACATTAAACTAAGAACAAGTTCAGTAGTATTCCATATGCTTAACAGAAGACAGTTTACCGCATTGTTTGTAAATATTGTATGTACCACAACATCTATGCAAAATATTGCCGATGACTCCCATCTTGCAATTACGACGAAACATTCAATGAGCAAAATATTGACCCGTCTTACGCTGAGAACCATAGGGCTGTCCCGGGACAAAACAAGCAGAAGTGCAGCGTAGACAAACCAGACCTCAAAACACGCTTGTGTTATGTACAAATTTTTTATATATACAATAAACAAGGGTGCAGCAATAGGGTTTTTATATATGTATTTCTGAAATTTTGCGGCAATGACTCCTTTATCCATTCTGAAACTGTAGGCTCAACTTGTAGCTATCGCAAACAAACAAAACTTAAACCTAAACTAACTTCATTTATGTTGAATTGAATTCTAAACTTTTTACTTTTCAAAATCCTCCTTAATCGGTGAGAAAATCCGAGATGATTTAATCCGATTCCTGATTAACAAGGTTCAAAGTAGCAATCGGACCGAATTAGAATCGCAACATAAATTATGCCATATTTCAACCGGGATTGGAATTTCGGGCCAATGTAAAGAACATTGGCGGAACAGTATTATAAGCATATTCCTAAGCGTAAGCCTAAAGCCTAAGCCTAAGCGTAAGAACGAGTTTATTCCTAAACCTAAGCCTAAGCCTAAGCGAAGCAAACAAATTAGTCTAAAGCTTAAGCTTACTCTATTCTAGTCTCACAGAAAAACGTTCCTCCCTGAACTTTACATGTGTCGAATTTCGTCACAGGACTAATTTATAGGCAAGAGTATATCGATCCATGGTTGAGACCGGGCCTGAGTCCAAGCTTTTCGGGTCGAACCCGGGACTAAACCCAACTGTTGGGCTCGCGAATTTATCTGAGCCGGTCCCGGTTGTGTTCAAATTATTGTCCTTTGTGTCATTTAAAAGGTGCGTGGGTTTGGTAATCCAAAAAACAGAACAATAAACTGGTAAAATTCCTACTTTACCTAACAATTTCGTGGTTACTGTATCACCTCTATTTGGAATTCCAGTCACGTTACAGTTCCGCGATAAAGCAACGTAGTTAAAGTTTCATAATTGAATCAAATCCTTAGTTGGAGCGACACAAACCAAAGTTTTGTACAAGTAATTATCACTAAAACTGTGTTTGGATTCTCACTAACTTCGCTCGCGAGGCTTTTTCCACTATGTATTGCAATTGCACACCCATGTCAGTCTAGATAGGAACCGGGACTTCTGATCAGGTAGCCCACCTCTCTAACTGCTCCTACCGTCGAGTATATGTCGACCGTATGCTGCCGGCTAACATATACACATACAGTGCGCTTTAATAAATTGCATGTACACATAACTGACAAGCATGTCTCGCATGCTTACAACCAGGGTTAGTTTTTCCGGAAAAATTGAATCGGCCGGAAAAAACGGAAAAATTGATAATCATATACTAATGCTTCTGCAATTGGAAAAACGTTGATGGATGATTTGTTTATTGAAAAAAGGACATTAGAAGGATCAAATTACTAATGAAGTATCAACATTTGATAACGCACGATGATGAGCATACTGCACAGACTACAGAGCTGTCATATACCTAAAAAGGTGCATATACCAGCTATAAGGTGGCAACAAACTTACGGAGTTGAGGGGTTTCGTTATCTAATGAAATGTAATGAGCTGAATGGGCTGGCGTTCTGTTTTGTTCATAGGATTCATACAAAAGATGTGGTGTGGGTAATACATTGGAATCAAAAATTTGATGATGGAATAGCTATTTCAGGATCTGGCTTATTATATTGAATAATAAACGCGTCTCTCTCTGTCATAACAAGAAAATATAGTTTTGCTTCATATTAATTAGGCAGCATTTGTTTTTTTTTGTTTTGGATGGTTGTTTTGGGTTCTTAAGTTCCAAGTTGTACTTAAGTACTTGAGGCTTTTGAAAACTTAGCCACTGTCATTTTTATTTCACCAGCAGAAGGGACGTATGGCCACACACGCAAATATTTTTGAGACAGAAAAACACTTGTAAAAACCTTGTACTTAATTTTACTGGTCAATTTTTATGAAATTATGCCCTTCTAGATGGAATTCTAGCTACAATGGCCTTAGAATTGCTATTCAATCGGTTGACTTAATTTGAGCAACGTTTTCTTTTAACATTAGCGTGTGCAAACGTATATTTTTCGCTGCAATGATTATTTAAGTAAATTACGTCAAATTAACATTGTTTTCTATTTCAAAACGTTTATTCTATATCATTTTTTCTTTAGTTCTGGTTGCGGGTAAATTGATTGTTTTCCGCAACAATTTTTAAATAAATTTTCTTTTTAGTTACAGTTCGTGAGCGACAATACAGAACTTTTGCCGTGTGCTTTTTTATTTTTTTGTACTGAATTTGCACACTATTTTCATCTGTTTATGAAATTTTTAAATTTTGAACAATTATCTAAACTGGCATTATTGTGTGATAATTTTTCAAATATACGCCTGGGTTTATTAGGCATGGAGTGAGCAGTTTCATTGCATCTATTTTGGCTATTTTAACTGACACTAATGGCTGGTGACACTTCATTAGAGTAAAAACCGAAGGTTTCGCCCCGGTTCCGGTATTGTTTACCTTTAATTGCCTGATGTCTTTATAGTTATGTATACGCTGCATACTAAGGTGGTTATAATGCATGAATTCTTTGTTGTATAAAATGCTTAAGGACGTATGGTATATTAATTGCTGGTTTAAAGTAGATGTCAAATTTAGCATAATTTATCTGATTTCTAAATTTTTTGACACTGTCCTATTTTTTATTTAAAATTTAACGTCTCGATACAATTGTTGTTCTATTCAGTGCATGCACGATTTATCGAGGTTAATGCTAAAATTCGCATCACAGTAGCCGGGACGGCTACGAGTCTTGGAAAAAAATTTATTTCAACGCAATCGATTTTTCCTGTCTGCGACAAAATTGATCGGCTGCAAATTATTTAACATATTATTTGTTTTGAAATTGTACAAAATTTATATTTAAATGATACTTAAAAGTTTAACTTCACTATTAACACCGTTTGCGATAGCGCAAAACGTCCACTGTCTGCAGAGTTGCACAACCTGAATCACTGTGAAATAGTGTGAAACGCTGTGAACATTCTGTGGTTTAGGGCGAAAGTTTAAATTTAATATGTTTCAGTCAAAAATTTCAAATTTTTGAACAAATCATTGATTAAGTATTTTATGGCACATTCAGGGACATTAAAAGTGCTCTGATAACGAAAGTTAGCAGTGGGTGGGGGGTACGTAGGCCGGTCGCCGCCCTCTGTATGGTCATCGTCGCCCCCTGGCTGAATATACCTGTGTAGTGAAAATTTTTCTTGCCTTTTCTAGAAATGTTTTTGCTGGTCGCACGAAGCGAAAGGGCAAACAGTTTTAAAGCCTTATTCATGGCTATTGATTTGAACTATTTTGCTCGAATTTCATTGGTGATATCTGTGGCGTTTTGAAAATGTGGTTTAGTGTCAAATTTTAGTTTTAAATCTATTATTTATTTGAACATTATTAAACGTTTAGAAACTTTTTAGACCGAGTTTAACAAGTCGAAGCTACTTATTGGTGTTCCTGGTATTTTGATTACTGTTTGATTAAGTTTGAAATTTTGTTAGCTTGCTGGATACTGGCTGGGTTACGGAATCCACGTCCAAGTACTACTTCAGACTTATGTATGTGCGTAGTGATTCTGATTATTATTCAATTCACTGTTTTTAAGAGCATACTTAAAGCAAATACTTAAGTCAGAGCAAAGTTTAGTTCAGACATATTAACCACGGTCTTGTTGGGTGTATAGACTCATGTTACCATTTTAAAGCAACGCTTTGGCTTACCATTTCTTAATACACAATTTGAAATTTGAAATTTTTCTATTTTTGTTCGAAAAGTTAAGTATTTCTTCAAACTTGCGACTTATGTGTGACTACTAGAGGATATCTTAAGTATAAATACTTGACTAAGATTTCGGAAACCTAGCCAATGTGTACTGAATTTTAATAAGACAGTGAAAGAGCCCTGAAGTCTTAATTTTTAACCAGTGTTTTCAGCGGTGGTAGCACCGATTACCACCTAGTACTAGGTTTTAGATCAAGAACTACCAAGAACTTGGTTAATTCAAATACGATGGGCGTACCGTTGGTCCGTTTGGCAACAATAGAGCGAGCTTAAAGTGGCAGACCAATTTTTCGCTTAGCCTTAGGAATATGCTTATACTAGATGCTACACCTACATACAATTGAGAACCAGTCAGGCCCATAGCCAGCTTACCTTGCTAGATGGGCCAAAAAATTTTCAGGAGGGGTATATAAGGGTTTTTGTTGACTTGCAAGCAAGTTTGAAAATTTTCTAGGATGCCAATGGCCTTCCCACTTGGCTACGAGCCCAAAAGCAGTGCACAAAGAAACGCCCCCAAACCCTGTGCCCATATGTTGGCAAATTTAAAATTTTTACGCATACCACGAAGTATTTTATTAAAACCTCACTCGGACCTGCTTGGGGGGGGCGACTATTTAATAGTCGGCCCTGTTGAGAACACTGGCAGAGATATCTGCATTCCAGCATTCAAGGTCATTGGTTGCTACTGGACGCATCCATGCACTCGTATATCCTCTATAATTTAAACGTAGCGCTTCCTGTTGATGTGCAAAAATTACTATATCTCATGTTTGAATTGAACGATCAACTATTAATAACTGCAATAACATGAGCGATGTTGTGTTTTCGACGGTTGTTTATTATATTTTTCAATTTGTCTCTAGTTTTAATTGCATTCGCATATATTGGAAATATAAATTTTGAGCAGATTGCTAATTTTGGTTCAGCTTCAGTCGTTTGATGGAATCAAAGCTTTTTAATAGTCTCAGTTTTTATTTTTAATCACAATTAAATTAAAAATCAATACTAAATTAGTTGCGCTAAACCTGTCATCTGACGTAAGAAATGACGCAATTCAACTCAGCGCGTCGCTTTCACACAGTAATATATATGAAAAATATAGATTTCTTATCTGGTGGAAATAGGTACATTTTCGGTTCCATAGTAGTCCATAAGATCACAAAAAGTCAAAGTATATATTCAATTCTTAAAAAAGTGAAATTCAGTTGAAATTATCAGCGGAGGTTATGAGGGGCCAAATCGTCATTGTGTTCCGATATATTAAGACTAGAGCGGGTCCTAAAGAGTTGGATCAATATTACTTTAATAATGTAGCAACCAAAGCACAGTCCTACGTTTAAGCCCGAGCGCAAGCAAAAAATATAAGCCTACTCTATGCGGTCTAGTGATAAAGTCGGCACTAGTGGACGTCTGAAATTTTTTTATAAAATATTAAGGTCCCCTACATTACAATTTTTCCCTCAGAAAGTTTTTTTATAAAAAATCATAAGGTCCGTACCTTATAATTTTCCCTCTTAGAAAATTTTCGGTGAAAAATTGTTTCAAAACAATTACCAACTGGTTTCCCGTCTGAACCGGATATGAACAAATATCCGACGCCCGTCACCAGCAATAACCAATTTAATTTTAATATTACAATGTTTTAATACAAGTAGCGTATTTGATATTTTGACCGACAAAAAATTGTCTTCAATCTGTAAACAGTTTTAAGTAAGTATTTATCTTATTATTGAAGTCATAAGCCTGTCAGTTTAAATTTCCAGCTCTCTCTGAATCAAGCAAATAGCTGCAAATGTGAACGAGCTTTGCTTGTATATTGCCCTATATCCTTAATTTTTTATCTACTTAAGGTTCGAAAGCCAATAAGTATATAACATACTTACCATATCTAATGGCGTATTATAAACAATTTGCTTAATTGTGAACACAAGCCCTGATAAAGTATTTCAAAATTTTGTTTCGATTTATATAAGTTGCTTTCAATTTGAGAATCTTGAATTGTGTATTTTGGATATGTTTCGTAAAAAATCTCAGCTGAAATCCAAAGAAAGTTTGGAACCTGTTATCTGAGTAAATGAAATATGGCACAACCCGTTGTGAAGTACTATGGCTATGGAATACGCAGCCCTCTAGAAAACATTTTCCCATTCTCTTATAACAGCTCAGCTGTGATATTGAATATCCGCATGCCCTTCACATTGAAGTTTTTTGCTTCCCGTTGTATGCTGAGCTGGCTACGAGCCGAGCTCTCCCGTAGAGTCACATACGATTTTAAAAACGTTAACGTTTTATCCGTATACTCTCATGATTGCAGAAAGCATCAATAGTTTTTGCTGTAACCTATTTCCATCCAAATATTACACATCGCAACTTATAGATTGAACTTTTTTCAACGATAATATTTGAAAAAAGATAATCGAAAATTTTTCAGTTTAAAATTTGAAATTTTCCACTTTTATTTATACTGGGGGGTGTCCTGCAAAAAGCCATCCACTTAATTTATACTCCCAACTCCTGTAGCTCGAAAAATAATAGGCCGGTTTACAGGTTTTAGGAGTAGAAACTACCTTAAAGTGCAAGTAGATTTTTTCGCTCGCTTCTCATACTTGCGAAGCAATTTTGTTATACCCTACTAAAATGATACACTGACCACATGTGATGCTTCCGGAGATTTCTGACGAGGATCGCACGTAGTATAATCAGAACAGCTCGCGACTGAAGCGAGCAAAAAGCAAATCGCTATTTTAGTGTTAAATCTTAGTACAAAATTTTAATTTTGCTCCTATTCGTAATCAATGGCATTGGTGCCCTTTTGTGTTTGACAGCGATTTTCGCGTCGTACATGCACGCTTTACAGGTTGAATTTAACGACAGCGGTCAACTATAAATAATTTATATTTCAAAAATATATCACGTTATGTTTTAATACAGGCAACAGCTTATATTCAACGCTATAAGCGGAACGAGGTAGAGCTGTCCTCGTAGTACAATATTAATAGAATTTAAAAATTAAAATTGTTTCCATATTTTGCGAGTGTACAGAGTTTCAAACAGTTGACAAATGTTGAATCACTCATTGAACTTGACTTTTTTGTCAAGGTAGGGTTTAATTGTACCTTTTTTTAAAATATACAATTAAACATTAACAGTGACGGAAACCAGAAATTTTTGACCCACGAAATTTTAGTAGTAAATGCTATTAATACAAAAGTTTCGTTCCTATCCCTGTTGGGGTGCATGGCTTGTGTGGCTCCGATTTATCCTCCAGTGAACGTTATTGTTTAAAACAAAATCACAATCAAACCTTATGTTTTGGGGTATACTAGTTCGTGTAACTTTCGAATTTGTACGCCCCTGATACCAGGTGAACAAATATTGTCATTGTGATGGGCGCCGGCTTATATTTACAAAGAATGTAGCCTGCACCCTCATGCATTCCTTGAGCAATTTTTTACATAAATACAGAGTCAAGATATTGATTAATGATTTAAAACGATCATGTTTATTATACGTTTTTCTCAAAAACCAAGGTTGAATATCCCTATATACTAATCTGGTATCACCAAATTGTATGTATTCATATAAAGAATACGAATTATACTACGATTTTCTGTTCCGTCCACAACCGTTTGCTGCCGCACGACGCCGAACAGCGCCCGCACGCCGTCGTTCGTCGTAGCGCGTCACCGGACAGCGCCGTTCGCCGCCGCTCGACGCCGAGGTACCGCGCGTTGCAAAAAAGTAATTACAACACTCCGGTATTGATTATACTTTAACATTTTGAACAATTTTTCATTCCTATTTAACACTCACATTCTTTGTATTTTTGTGAAAAAAATCACTTTTTTCTCAAACGTATTTTAAACGCAAGATGGGATGCAAACTGCCGCGAGCAGAAACTTTATTTTTCTGCGTTTCTAGAATATCCGTGTTCTTTAGACATTACATAAAAAATATATAAATGAGTTCATCATACTAATACACCCATTTGATCTAAAAGGGTCGTAAGCAGGACTTCGAGATGGCATATAACCTTATGTAATGATTTTTTTACCTTTAGTATCTATACGGTTATTCTGTAGCCTTTACTAGCACCATTTGTTGTTTGTAAAAAATCCGGAAGGTTTATGCATTCCATCCATTTCACCCGCACCCATATATACGGCCTTGCATTGATTTGCAAGAGGAAGTATTAAAATTTATAATTGAGACAAGAAAGAATAACGCTGGGGGTGTCGACACCTATAGTCTTCCATGGATAAAGTTCAAGATTATATTCTAAAATCAGCTCATCTTGTCTTGAGGGGGAGAGGTAAACTACTGCGGTATAGAACAGCGCGACCGTATGCATAAGTACTTAGTATAGGGTCAACAAGTACGAATCTGCAGTTTTAATATCTATTTAGAAGGGGTGTGTAAAGGTTGACGTGGAATAAAAAACTACTCTTCGTGCCTTGTATATCGAATCCAAAAATTTGTGACGAAGGGTACACCATAATATGCAATAGTGGAAAAAAAGTTCGCGAGTAAAGGAAGCAACAGCCCAAACGCACTTTTAGTGCTAAGTACAAAATGTTGGCTTTGATCCTAGTTCAAAGCGAAAACCAGCGGAGCCGTTCTTGAATACGCCAGTGTTAGTGTTACGTTGATTATCTGAAGTATATATCTTGTGTCGTGTCTGTCTGAATGCTGGTATAATTAATGTTAACCTATCTCAACCACTAAAAACCTAAAATGTTGTATACCCGTCTTTGGATTATTTGTACCAAACCATAGAGTCTTACACTGTGAAGAACCCTTATTATTGCGTTTAGAGCAAAAAAACTTCTAGAGTAGTTATTTAAACGATTGATGCTTCGTTATTTAATTCTACAAGCAATCATGTTTAATTTTTAGATAAAAGAGCTAAATATAGCAAAAAAATAACCAGCATATATGCATCAATAGTGCAACCGGCTTATGATTGTTTACGCTTTACTGCATAATGTGTCTTAATACCCGTTTCCTAGCAGCTAGGCCCTTAGTATGAAAGTGAGCAATACGAAACGTTTCACTTGTACGCCATCTTATATCTGTGGTGTACCCGTTCCATGGTTCCGCAACGGCTGCATTCGTCTTGGCTTCGAATTACTAATTTGGATTGCTACGTTTACGTATTTTACATCCGGCGATGGAAAACACGCTAACTGTGCAAAGTTATTTCGGCATTCTCGTTATACAAACAAAGGTAAGTTATGTGTCAAATCAAAACCGGAGCCACAGTTTCAAATTGGTTCAAGTCAGAAGGGAAGATTACAAAAATGTTGTGGTTCCGTTACGAAAATTAGGTTATTACTATCGAGCTGTGTTGAACGTATCTGATCAAGAATTAAAGTATGTAATAAAAAAATAATTGTCGGTTTAGGTTTGGTCGAGTCTCTCAGACTCCTGGTCGTGATTGTCGTACGCCAATATCATATGCCATTTTAAACAGCGTCAAATTGAATTTACCGGGGCAGGTCGTTTAATAGTTGCAAAATTTCAAAGTTGTAAACTTTGTAAGGGAAAATACATACACGTTTTATACCCGGGTTTCCTATGCATAATGAACCTTGTATATAATTTTAATTTTCTATTTTCACTAAGTATATTCTAGTAGAAGCTAATGACCATTGAAGTGTGTTGTATGTGTGAATCTTGTACGTTCCGGTAGTGATATTCTTTGACAATAAAGTTATGCGTTGTTTGAAGCGGACCCGGATATCTATTTTATTTCAGATAAATATCCGAATATTTTTCATATCAGGATATTCGGTACCGGTCTATAATGTATACGTCGTGGATACTGTGACCCGAATAACAGTGTTGGACTGATATTTATTTGGCCTCTCCAGAGGCTACCCCCCTGGTATTCGGTTACGGACTGTTATTTATTTTAATCCGCCCTCCAGCGCCCTTCGTTACCGATATATATCCGGTATTGCAACTATCCGTTGAATTAAACGTTTATCTGTCTCGTATCAAATGTTTGAGCGGTAATATAAGGTTATACTTAGAAATGTATTTTCAAAACTTAAGTACGCTTTAAAGTTTCGAACTCATCTTTATTTGGTCCTGGAGTCATTTATGCACTACAATTAGGGATAATTGAGATTTATGCACCCTAATTAGGGTTTAGGGACCCTATCCGCTTACGGACTCTTATTAGGGATACGGTCTCCTATTGATTGGGACTCCAAATGGCGACCCTCCTCTTATTCGGGTCACTACAGTATAGCACTGTTAATTTGAAATTTACTTAAATGTTTCAATGACTTCAAATTTTGACGTTTTTGCAATTTATGGACTTGAAAACAACTTTTGAAATACTGCGATAAAAGGCAGAAAGTTTTGAAATTTAATAAAATTAGGAAAAAACTTGGCCGAGTATATTTGTGAGTGTTAAATCGTTGAAATCTTCCACTCTCATATATGATCGTCTCAGTTGTGTTTATTGAAGCGCCGACCGTGACCTATGCCCTTCGCCACGATGAATTTTAAATTTTTAATAGGAGATTTTTTGAAATGTTTAATTTTGATCGATCACATTTGATTTTTAATTTGAGAATTGCGGCGAAAATTGCTGCTCTCAGTAAAATATGTGAATTTGATTTTAAATCATTTTTCAATTTTTTTAAACTTTCAAAAATATTGCTCCTCTTCATAGGAGCGCATGCTTGGGGAGAGATATAAGAAATATCTCGTTCCCTGAACCTCTGCGAAGACCACAAAATAGGTACTATTAATGGTTGTAGAATGCTGGATTCTAGAGTAAAAAATAAACTTCTACTTTCCTGAAGTGAATTTTTGGCTGCGTGTTTGTGTCGCCAACGTTGTGCGGTGCATAACTTGGTTGAGAACTCGTTGGAAATGGTTGCACTTTTGTATGGTTGGCTGGCTAAGTAAATAACAGAAGTTATGCAAATCAAAAATAATGATTCTAAACAGCTGTAAAACTGAAAACCTAAACACTACTCATAGTTCGCAAAACTTTAACACCAATTATTATTTTTAGCTTTTAATCACTCAAATTTAAGCAAATTTTAACTAAAGAACAACGGCTGAATAAATCTTCCGAACTTTTAGTAAAATTACACATCTATTGTAATTTAGTTGGAACGCCTACGTAAATTTGAGCACGTGCCGTCAAATTGTGGTACTTATTTTATGTAAACCAATGCAATAAATTGGTATATAAACAAACCTAGGTAACAGCATAGAAAATTGACAATAAATTATTTCGTTTTTCCCGTTTCACTTTTCGCGCGACCTAAACAAGAAATTACTAAAACATTAAACAAAACTACTTATGATTCTCTATCTCATGTTTGCATGACACAAAATGTTCAATTTTGAATTTCCTGGTCCTCGCACTTCATGAAAAATTCCAAAAACTTATGTATTTCATTTTTTTTATTTTAGATCTCACACGCCAGAAGCGGCAATCATTTGGAACGCTCGACCCGTCACAAACGGTTGAATTGAATTTCAGTGTGCCATTCATATTCAGCGCTCGAACGTACGCGTATGGGATCGATCGTGGAGACTACGCGCTTGATCCGGATCAGTATGCCGTGCGATTTCGGCTGAGCAATCCGGTGGTGTATTTTGGTGATACGTTCAATGAAATATCGGTACGTCAAAGGTTTTAAAATTAATTTTTTGTGTCATTTTTAATAGTTTAACTTTTGGTTAGCAGGTGAAAAAAATAACGTCACTGAATTCGTTAAAAATGTATCTTAGTTTAGTGGTGAAATTCTTTGCGTGGACAACATGTAATATTTGAGTTTATAGTGCATATAACCAGATAGCTATAACTTTAAAAATTCACGAGCTCGTGAATTACAAGCAAAGTTTACGAATACGAGATCAGATGTTAATTATGGTTTTTAGATCTCAAGAGACGGGGCAATATTTTTCACTGAAGACATGCCAGTCAGCCGGATCAAACTATTTCCACTGGGTCCAAAAGTGATTGCTCCGTACTGGACGCCGGTGAGCCTTGGCCAATCTGGACGAGTGTTTTACCGTGAAACAAGAGGTAGCGTCAATTGGCTTGTTTTGCTTGTTGGAACGAATTTGAAATTAGGATTGAGGACTATTGTTGAGTACCAAATTGAGATTAGCAAAGAAAATTGTTTTGTTCTACTTGATTTTATACCAGAGCGGGTTCTGGGTAAAGAATTTTATACCTGAGCCGCGATGGAACCGCACAGATAAAAAATTTTCAATTTTTCACCCGCCAGTATACCCGAACCAATAACTTCTACACGCAACCAACATTTTACTTGCTGCCGAAATGTTTATCGGCACTATTCAAATTTCGATACGGCTTTGGTTGTAAACTGTGTTTTTCCGTTATGGCTCTAATGAACTTACAGATGAAACTTTAACCAAAACAACAAAATGCCAAGCCCAAGTATAATTGACACTCGGGAATAACACAGGAGATTAACTGACAACAACCAAATTTTAAAATTGTCTTTTAACTTTTTCAAGCGGGTAACGACTGTTAATTGCTTTACCCTCGTATACAAAAGTTTACCCGCGGCTGTATCCATGTCTGATATTCTTTACCCGACCCGTGCTTATCCTCGTATACCTTTTGCTACTTTGCGGGTTGAGTCAAGCGCTATTATATACACCCACATAAGGATTTAGAGAACTGTAGTTGCTGTTTGCAAATAGAGTTTAACCGAATAAAAAATAAGTTTACGATTGTGCTTTTGTTGAAATTATTGAAAGTCTTGATTTCGCAACAGAAATCACATTAAGTTTTAGTTTGTGAATAAAATTAATTTTTTTCAACTTGAAAATCTTTTCAGATGATAACGTGCTTTCGTTGGCGTCAAACGAAGTTCAAATTCAATACGGATATCCGGTGTCGTTTAAGCCTGATTCAGTTGTTGTCGTGACATGGGATAACGTTGCGCCGTCAGATTCACCTCGCAATTTACCTGTTAATGTTAGTAGTATTTACTTATTTAGTCTATCAATGGTGTTGACGCAAGGAATATTCATGGAGAAACAAACAATTATTTTTTTGCGAATTGTATATATGTTGTAGCTACGGCACCAAATCAGCCATATCACCAATGTGTCTAGCTAGGCATGCAATTGCTGAGGTGGCTAGCAACGGAAGCATCTCATTTGATCAGCCAGAAAAAAGGCGGATCTAAGAGATGTCGAGTTACGAGATATTGGTTGTTACGTTGTCTGGGCGACAAAATGTCGCGGTACCCGTTAAATAGTTTTGGTGTCAGATTGGTCAGGAAGGGCTCAATTTCCTCCAGAAAAAAGTTTGCCCTACCCACAGAAAACTTTCAAACTTGCTTAGATCATCACAAACCCTGCGGGTTTGCATGCATGAATGTTGTAATATTGTTTAAGCCCGCTTATTAAAATTTTTTATCACCTTTTATTATGGTGGTTTTCTTTCCTTAGGAGTGCTTTACACACTCTGATGCCATGCCTACTACAAAACTATATATACTAGCTGGGGTGGTAACAAAAGTTCGAATTTGGTTTTAGATTGGCCATAAATTGAAGATTCATAACATGCCCGTAGCCAGCTCACCTCGCAGGGGGGGGGGCTAAAATTTCTGTGGTGAAGTATACAAGGATTTTTGATGACGTACAGGCAATGTTGAGAATTGTCTTGGGAAGCCAAAAATTTTCCAGGGAAGGCTGAGCCACCCTGGTTCTTTTTGGCTACGGGTCCGGGACGGAATCGTATCCGGAATCGGTTTCGAAAAAGTCGAATCCGGCAAAATTCGAATATGCTCTTGACATTGAGGGAACAGACGAAACCATTTCTCAAATTTTTTATTACTTGCGGGTGTTCAGCTCAATGCGTATTTCAATGAATTCGGGTTTCGAATATTTAAATTTCACATGTTTCTATTGCCTGCATCAGGTTTTTGATTAGTCGGCATGTAAAGTGGCTGTAGTTTCATTTTTAAAAACATTTTTGCATATAAGATTTTTCGAAGCCAAAATTTCCATTTGGAATCAGTTTCAGATTCGGTAAAATCGATGCTCCGTGGTGCAACCCTGATACTGGCCTTCTTAAGGGACTTTAGTGTTGTTAATATCTGGCGGCGTTAGAGTAGTGGCATAGTTAATACTTATAGGAACGTAATATGTTTCAAGTTGCGTTGATTTTGAGTAACAATGGTACGTTCGCGCACGTGGTGTACAGCAAGCTAAGATGGCATAACCGAGCTGTGGTAGGTTTATTAGATGAGAAGATTGTAGAAACTGTGGTTCTGTTCTAATTTTGTTTTCATCCATATATTTATAGCCGGAATACCCCACTTACGTATTTTGGACAACATTCCAGCATACTTCGTTGATACAATTGTTTCACAGCACTTACACGCGACGATCATTGTTCTGTAATCAGGAGTTCTGCATACAGATTTTTGTGTATTCGCTAACGCTTTTGCGCGTCGCCCAAAGTTGGACGACATAGTATTATTAAGTAATATTCGTAGAAACCTAAGATAACAAGTGCGGTGTTAAATAACAGATTAACAGAAATGAAAGCAACGGATTTCGATCTGGTTGCAGAACTTTCGTTTAACATTTATTTTGTGTTCATATAAATTGAGTTGCAGCATTGATCTTCCGTTGAACGGCCCCATTTTACAAAATGACCCCAAATATGGGCGCTGTCCGAAAATTACATTGGAGTTTCCAAGTGGGGGATTTTAAACTAAAGCACATAATTAAGCAATTTTTCACTGTGAAAGTCGAATATTTTGTTTTAAGCGTATAAAAAATAGTTGGTGTCAGCTTTGAACTTTAATTTGGTTTCAAATTGTATCTTGAAAAGTTGTACGACAAATGTGAACCGGATTGCAATAAGTGCAACAAATTCCGATTTCTATGTCACATGGTCTCTGCAAGAGGACCCATGTGGATTTTGAAAGTAACATTTTGTATCAGGATTCAATGCAAAGGCTGAGTTTTGCTTCTCGTTCGGTTCGCTCGCGAGCCTTTTCTCACGACTACATATTGTGCTTTTTTGTAGGTGACACCCTTGTTGGGCTCTGCATACTGATTGCGAAGTTTTCGCTATATATTTTTAGTTTATTTTCAACAAAATTCAGAATGTTTCTACTGATTGCAGGCTGGTTTTAACAGAGGCAACGGTTATGACCACGTTAGTCTTCCTGGCTCAGGGACACCTCAGGTAATACTTTTGGCAAACGAGAGTGATATTGGTATTCCTGGTGAATGGATGTTCAAAATTGACGCTGCAAGTATTGCTCTGTGTGGGCCTGGATACAAAGGCTTGGAGTGCATCAATAGTAAGCTGATCGTGAATAATATGGATATTGCTCGAAAGTGTAAATTATGTGGATCCTATTCTGTGAGCTGTAGGTGCTCTCTCGGGGACTGCTATCAAGATTTTAGTTAAGCTACTTTTGGACATCCGTTTCACGGTTAAGGGATACAGACAGGTAAAAAATGCGATGCATGGTGAAATTTCCCGCAAAGTTTATTTGACGAAAGCTGAATAAACATCATTCATGTTTGAAAAATATTGAACAAACAACGCACGCGTGGCGCAATCTGAACGTCAGTTTAACTGAATTAAACCCAGCCAAAGCGTTTATTGTGGCCGTTAAGGGCGGAGTAATTTTAACATTATTGAGATTCAAAATTTGTTTATTAAATTTCAAATCCTTTGGCTTAATATTCATGTCTGAACTGATTGATCGAGTAACACTAAAAAGACTTAAAATTATGTTTAAAAGTTTAGGAACCAAATAAGGTTTTTAAATTTTGCATTTATGGTTCAGATCCGTCGCCACTCTACCTTGGTAGGAGGGCTAACAAATTTGTCAGGAGGAGCATACAAGGGTTTTCAATGACCTACAAGCAAGGTTGAAATTTTTTAGGGGGCAAAATTTTTCCCGGGGAGCTGCGCTCCTTTTGATTCCCCTATTACTACGGGCCCGTTTCGTTATTACTGAAAATTTTAGAATGTGCACCAGGCGAATGGTCGTACGATTGTAAAAACCGGTGTCATTGCGCTGAAAAACGCGTATGCAATGCTGTCAACGGATACTGTCCGACCGGAAATCCAATTTGCGACAAAGGATGGAGTAATCCACCTGCGTGCGATAAAGGTGAGCAAATTTAGTTACTTATGCTGCCTAGCCATCTTATCCCAAACTAGAACCCAAACCTGTCAATCAAGGTTCGGTCTGCCGGAGGCATGTGACCCGTTTCAATCTCGTAATTTTTATAAAATCGTCGGGTAAATACTGATTTGCAAGCTGGGTAGGTAGGTTTACACGAAAAATTGGCGATATTCGTAAAATTATACGCTCTACCAAGAGTATATATTCACTGAGAGGAGGCCCCAAATGTGCGGCACCATCTCTTCAACTAGGAATGGGGTATACTTAACGTGTATGAACATAGGATCGCAGCGGGACACGCATTTAATGTCCATGGTGGATATTTTGTAGAAATATATTCATGTTAACACCCACCCTTCAATTAGAAATGGCTGCATTTCGGCAGCGTGATGCTTCAAACATGTAATGCCGATTGGGGCTAACTGTTACACTCTGCCATTAATATATACTCTTAATTCTTCCAAGACTCGATAATCTTTTCTTACAAGAGTGTGCCACTTTAGTAAAAAGTGTGTGGTACAAAATATATCACCACGCGTTGCGTTTTTTGACCAACAACCTACCTTATTTAGAGGAAATGGTAAATGTTTGAAACGTAGAATTCGCATGCTTTTTAAAGGTATAAGCGGAGTAGGTTTACAATTGGAACATTTCAACGCGCAGAATTAGAAAATTTTGGTAAACTTGACCCCCCCTTAAATAACGGGTGCAGGCCAAAAACGCAACGCGTGCAGGGAACATTCTTTCGTACACAGTGCACAGAATGTACCCAATGGCATTCTGCTTTTGAAGCATGCAGCATCCACTTTGGATGCTACTGAGAAGGCTAAGTTGAACTACAAAATTATCGAGAAAGGATTCATTTCTTCCAGCTCTCTGACAAATCCGAAGGCTGAAATTTAGTTTTCTTAAAGGTTTCAATTCTATACGGCTTTAATGCTATATAGAGCTTCATCTTAGGAAGACCTTCTTTTGTGATTTGGTTTTGAAATTTTTGACTGCATGCGATGATTTCAGATTCTGATGAATGTGAATTAGGAATTGCGAGCTGTGACGGCAGTACACCGGACTGTATTAACACTCCTGGATCGTATATTTGTACGTGCTTAACTGGCTTTAACAATCAGACTAAAGGCTGTCGAGACGATGGTGCAGGTATTAGACTTAATATTTTCATTATTTGTGATCTGTCATTAATATAATCCAAAGTCTAATCGTAAATAATAGGCAGTTTAACTGTTTCTCACAATGCGTAAATGACCATTTGTTGTTGGAACGAAATTATCTATATAATTGAAATTGGAACACCCCATATACGTGTTTTGGGCAAGTTTCCAACATACTTTGTTTACAATAGTTTCATTCAAAGCACATAAACGTAATTGTTCCGTAATTAGAAAACTTTTATACATATTTTTATGCATTCGCTGAGCAATTTTGTACATTGCGCAAAGTTGGACGATTAGTATTTATCATTTAGTTTTCTTTAAAGATTATTTTTATGCTAAACATAATGTCACTGTTTGTGCTATGCATCATGTCTTCCAAAACGTCTGCTATAATGTGAAACTAGTTATTTTTCTAAATATTTTCTAATCAAAACCAAGTCCTGAATGAAGAATTCTTCGAATCTTTCATTGATATATTTCATTTTAGCTCATTCGCTCGCCAACCATTCACCACCTGCTACTGGGCACACCGGGGTTGGAACCCAGAGCGTTGTGCCTCAAAATCGAGTTCAACTCATCGGCAATCCCCCGCAACCGCCTCTCGAGTTAGTAACTCGACCTCCAGGCTCCGAAAATGGCGTACTGATAGTACCCGAGTTAACTCCTGGCAGTCATCCGTTGTTACCCCAAGTTGTAGGTGGCAGTCGCCAAGGAAAGATCGATAAAACATCGCTAAAGCCGAAACTGTTTGAGCATGCGTTGGATGCAGTTCACCGTGTTGTTACGTCTCAAGTTGACGGACCAGGTATAGGGCCATGTTTAGACGTTCCTTCTTAACACCCGGTTTGAAAGAATATGGACTAAAAAAGTCTCGGCGATTGCAACTAAAATCGGTTTCTAAAATTCGACTGGACCTAAAACTAAATTTTTTAAGAAGTTAGAGGCCAAAACAAAATTCTGTGATCACTATTCGTTGTTTTGTAGAGCTGTCCTATTGTTCATGATTGCAATTGGAAGTGTTTTTATTGCTCAGAATAGGGTAGAGGCCGACAAGATTTAGGGGCCATGGCAACCGGTTAGTTCTTAATGATTATATTAATAGTTTTTGAATTGGTACTTATGCAACTTCCACAATATCATTCGTGAAAAAGGTAACGTTTTAGAAATGGGTCGGCGGTTGTCACTGAAGATTTTCTGGCTGGCTTCGTCGGTATACCGGTTTCTGAAACTTTTTTCTCCAGTGTGCTGGCTACAGAAGCTTTTTTGTCTTTGATGTACAGGCTATTGAAGTTTATTGGCTTCAGTGTGTGTAGTTTCAGTAGCTAGCACACCATCGAAGCCAAAAAACTTCATGTGTCTAGTACCGGTTCATTTTCAAAACGTTTCCTGGAGCAGGAATTGTGTTGCAGCTGTTCCATAACTTCTTTAGTGTACAAGCTACTGAAGTTTTTAAGCTTTAGTGTGCCTAAGCTTGAATAGCCAATACACTGCAGCCAAAAAAGCTTTAGTGCCCATCTACCACTAACGCCCAAAAGTTACCTGGTGGCTTATGATATTGTGGAAGATACATTTTATGCTAACCTGCGCAATCAATTGGTTTTCAGACGAATTCATCAAAGACACAGATGAGCAGGAAGTAGTCGTTGAACATGTCCCTGAGCTGCTACCGAGCACAAATCGGGTTCCAAATGAACAGTTTAATATTCCTGAACAGCAACCAGCTTCCATAGAACCGCCCAAGTAAGAAGTGAAAATAATTCAGTCTGACTATAATTCATATTCAAATATTTTACTCGAGGAATTTCAAGTAGTTTGAGTAGTTTTGTCGATTTTTTTCTTTGTTGTGCTGGTTCTGATTGACTTTATATTTGGTAAAAAATGTGAAATAAACAAAGCAGAGAATTGGTTTTGTTTGTTTGAAATAAAAATATTGAGCTGACGTATTCTATATACTGAAATATCATCACGTTCTAATGAAGAGAGATTTAAAGTTTTAAAAATGTTTTCGCATTTTCTTCAATTTCTAAGCCAAGGATCACACAAAAGTTGGGAGAAAAACATCACAATTGGGTCGAATATCATGTTTTTACGGGATGCCCGTGATTTCTAGAAAAATTTCGTTTTAAGTTTATCCGCGAAGGCTCTCATATATATTGTAGTTGTCTTGAATAGGCTTTATTAAAATTTGCTATATTTTGTGCGCTCAATTTTAAAAAGTAAGTCTCGCTTAAATTATTAGAATTAATTGTTGGTTTTGTTTCAGCCCAACTGTTATTTTGCCTGAGTTCACAGTTACGGCAGGAATCGAAGAATTTCAAGGATGCAACCTCAGATGCGGAGAACACGGGCATTGTCAAATACTACAAGACGAACCAACGTGTATTTGTGATCGCGGCTGGTCTGGTGATGGTATATTTTGTGCAGGTACAAATTTCAGAATGCATTAAAAGAATATTCAACTATATGTTACAATCTGATAAACAGACTCAACCTTAGAGCTAAAATAGAGCTGATTTCATTCAATGAAAAGATAGATCCAAATTAGATGCCTTGGCCGGATGGCGTGCGGACCATTGAAGGATTTATCTCAACATGAATCATTGGGATTGCTATTTTTGCGTACGTCAGAAAATTGTTATACATGGACATAAGAGCGAGTTCAAGTGGGCGCTTTATAACAAACTCGAATGAAGGGTGTTCTGCTTTGTTCGAAAAATGGGGCCCTTAGACAGCTTAAAACCAGCCAAAGGAACCATATCCGGTTCTTCCGTGTTAACTTAACCTTCATACAATTTATCAAAACTGTTTTTAGCTAAGTATTTATCTTATATAATTGCTGTTTTAGACATAAACGAATGTTATATTGAAAACGCATGCGTTGGAAACGCGAGGTGTCAAAATACCGAAGGTGGTTACAACTGTTTATGTGAAGATGGATTCAAAGCTGCTGGCGATCAGTGTGTTGGTAAGGGTTCTAGAATACGCGGTATTTCTTTGATCATGCTTCAGTATATACTTTTACATAGTAAACAAAGAACTTGAACGATGTACATTTAGGACAACCTGAAACTAGTTCTAGTGAACACATATTGTTTCGATAACGGATACTTTGAAGAGTTGAGCTTATATCAGGTCTCTAATCAGCAATTATTAACAGAGAGCAATATAGGTATTACAAAATGAGCTTAAAAAATTAATAACAAAAACATGTTGTATTTTCGACCAACTTGAAATTTACTGAATATAACCTGTTAAGTATTTAGATCAACAGAATATTGCTGTTTTTGATTTATCATATATGCTAAGGTAAAACAGTTCGATGCACATTCAAAAAACGTCCATGTAAACATCGCGGCGGAACGTTTGTTCTGTGGACGTGCAACTGCAATAGAATAAGCTTAAGCTTTAAACTAATTTGTTTGCTTAGGCTTAGATATAAGTTAATTATTACGTTCAGGTTTAGGCTTAAAAATATGCTTATACTGCTGTTACGGCCCCGTTCTATACAGTGGCCGAAACACCTACTAGTGGATTGGTGATGTTTTCGCACAAAGTAATCGAGCAGTTTTGACGCAGAAGATGATAAATTTGTGGATAAACTTACCATATACTTGATAACTAATTATTGGAAAATCGCAAATTTTAGATATTGATGAATGCGCCGAAGGACTTGTTACATGTCCCGGTGGAAATACGTCATTGTGTGTCAATTTGAATGGCGGATACGAATGTCGGTGCAAAACCGGATATAATGGAAACCCGACCAGCATCTTGGGTTGTATCGGTAAGTCTGCTAAGTTTTGTTATCGACAAGCGTGTGTGTGGGATATAGGATATATATTACATATGCATTATATATATATGATATATATTCGTGATATGTGTGGGTGTATACCTGAAATGTGTGCTAGACAAATGTCATGCCTGCGTATAAATGTTGTAATAAGTTGTTGCAATTATCACATTAGCCTATCGTCATATGCTTGCTTGAAACCTTAGAATGACGTTTATTTCATGCAGGTGTCGTCGTATAATTTATTCAAAACTTTTGATAAAGGTCCATCATTGTTTGCTGTTTTTGCATCTCAAATGACATAATTCTGCCCCGATTGTTACAATCGAGGTTTTAGTATCACTCAACGCGTTTATTTTAACAGAGATATCGTAAAATATCAGTGTTTCATATGGACTACTTATTTCAGATATTAACGAATGTTTAATACCGGAATTTTATTGCGGACCAAATGCGAACTGTGAAAATAAACTTGGAGCGTATCATTGCAATTGTTTTGATGGCTTCGTACATAACAACGATTTAGCTGAATGTGTGGGTACGTTCGAGTGTTAGTAATTTTAGTATTTTAGATTGTAGTTGTGTATAACTATTCTACTATTAAAGCACCAAGGTTACGACCGATATCCGGTTCCGGTTTAATATACGGCAGAAAACCGTTCTTTCTATCCGGCTTCGGTAAAAACCTACCGTATACTGCCGGGTATTTACGGTAATCGTTCCAAAAACAATTTTTACAACTCAGCGTATTTCTATAATGTTGCTGCAATTACAGTTTTGGGCAAGTCAAGAACATCCTTCTTATTCGGGTTTGCTACAATACCTAAATACATATTGCTGTGGTCGGTTAGACCTATATCTTGATCATTTTGGTACGAAAGAGGCCCGTAATCTACAATGGCCCATGTATAGAACAGGGCCGTATGGTTTTGCTGCGGGGCTGTAATAGAGTCACTTTAAGCTTTAGACAAACTTTTGCTTAGGCTTTAGGCTTAGGCTTAGGCGTTGGATTAGGAATAGGTTCATCCTTACGCATAGGCTTAGGCTTAGGCTTAGATTTAGGAATATGCTTATACTACTGTTCCGGTCCTGTTCTATACATGGGCCAATCTACAATTAACAAAATTTTCCTGCTTTTTTGAATGGTGTCCAAAACAATTTATCAGGAAGCGGTGGAAATTTGTCCAAAAAGGCAGTGGTTCTCCCTCGGGTCTTGTACTTATGTCCATGATGGTGAAATGTAAAGATGTATTTTGTTTTGTATATTTAATATTAATATTTTTGTTTCAGATATTGATGAATGCGAACAAGAACCGTGCGCTCGATCTGCAGTATGCCACAATACACCTGGCTCATATCAATGTATATGTTTAGAAGGTTATTCAGGCAACGGATTTCAATGCTCAGGTATGAATTAGCAATATTTTGTCAAGTCAACGCTGTAAATTTGATTAAAGTGACAGGCCGGTGGCCCTTGCTAGGGGGCTAAAATTGTTTCAGGAGGGACACAAAAGGGTTTTCGTTGACTTGCAAACAAGGTTGCAAATTTTCTAGGGCGCCAAAATTTTGGCAGGAGAGGCTCAGTGAGTCTTTCCTGAACGACTTTGGCTACGGGCCCATCTAGTAAACGCTATAAGTACGAGTCTGATTATTTTCTGTTGTCAACTATGCTTCCTGCAATCTGTAGCAACGGTTTCATGTCATTTAGCGAGAAAAATTGGAAGATATATTATAAGGTGGAGTTAGTTTTATCGGTGATACAGGGCGTCTAGTCCATAATTTTAGAAACAATACTCTATCCGTTCAGTAGATATAATGATGCTCAGTTGCCGCAAGAAAACAACGCGATTTTAGAAGTACCTTTGATGTATCCGATTAAATTTTTGGGCAAAGAATACACCAACCTTTATGTAAGTGTTACGTTTAATTCAGTTTCAGACTTCTGGCTTTAAACGTTGTTCCTACAACTTTAGTTTGTCATACTGCAGTGCAACCGGAATTAGCGTTTGCCAGAACCGGAATTGGAACCGGAAAGTTAAAAATATATACCGCTGAAAAGTTCATTTTAATTTTTTAGCTAAACGGCTAAAATTTAATACCGGAATTGCTAATTCCGATAGAAATTTACTGAACCGAAACAAATTTACTGAACCGAAACTGGAACGTGAAAAAACGCCGGAACTGAAATTGCGGTTGCACCAAATAATCTAGCGCTTAGCTTGGAATAACATATTAATTCTAATATGTCTTGTCTGACAATTGTTTTGCTGTTTACGATCATATACGAACTGCATGGACTGTCTCTGAAATGTTTTTACAAAAATTTGTTAAATCTTTTGTGTTATTAACTTTACCGTTGCACTATTGTTCTGTTATAGGTGTCAGCAAATGGAATAGTAACTTTCGATAAAAAGTTACTGTCATACGAAGCGATTGGGATTGAAAATTTGGATTCAACTGGTGTCGCACCGTTGTATGAAGCGGTCGATATGACGAAAGGCGGCGGTGTCTTTGTGAAACAAACAACGGGTAATAGTAACTTGAACAATTTGACCAATTTTCAAGTAATATTTGCGTACAATTTTAGTTTTGGAAAACTTGCTTGAAATGGTACTAATCACGGTCGTTTAATTGAAATTTAAATGTGAGGCTTTACTTCGCCGCGTTCCTGTGTATTTTTATGTTTATCAGAGTTTGAAAAAAAATAACTTTAATTTGTACAAATTGAAATATCCAGCGTTCGATTATACTAAATTGTTCACTTTAACTTCCTTGAAATTTTAGTTCAATCCAGGAAGTACTGTGCTAACCAAGATTAAAATTGTGGCTTCTGGAAAACCAGTGTCTTCTGAGTAGGACGCATTCACAAGATCAGGCCCAATTGGGATATCGGGTGCATTCGAGGTATATTGTAGTTCGAAGTAAATCTTAATGCAAAATGTTAGTTTTGGTCCCTGTTTTGGGTTGGGGGCCTGGTCTAAGTGATCCGCTTTGTATCTGCCAGTAACGCATTAAATGATACACTACCGAATCGGATTTTACAGTTTTTTTTCAGACGCGACTCTGCTTCTGCGAAGCTCGCTAAATATACAGGAAGATTTCAACGAGCCTACGTTTACCGCTCACTCTTCTACAGTGATTACGTACGAAAATGTTCTTCCCGTTGATATTGATCGTTTCGGATCTAAGGTACTATAGTGACCCGAATAAGAGGGGAGGGGTAATAAGAGGGCGTCTCTATTTTGAGGCTCAATCAATAGTAGTCCGTATCCCTAATAAGAGACTATGAGCGGATAGTCTCTGAACCCTAATTAGAGTCTGTAAATGTCGATTATCCCTAATTGAAGGGCATAAATGACTCCGGAACCAAATAAGGTTCAGTTCCAAACCTTAAAGCATACTTAAAGTTTTGAAAGTACATTCCTAAGTGTAATCTTGCATTATCGCTCAAGTTTATGATACAACACAAATAAACGTTTAATTCAACGGATAGTTACACAACCGGATATATACCAGTAACGAAGGGCGGCGGAGGAGGGTTAAAAACAAATAACAGTCCGTAATCGAATAACAGGGGGCACCCTCTAGAGAGCCCAAATAAATATTAGCCCCCATACCCCTTCTTATTCAGGTCACTACAGTAGGTTTTTTGAATTTGTAAACTTTAATTTTAAAATAAACCTCCGTGCAGTTTGCAGGCAGACGAAGTTTGTCCATTGACGGTGGCGACAGACGGCGTCAGACGTCATCAAAATTATATCGCCACCCTAAAGGTAGTAGTCTTAATAAGAACAATCCTTATGCACAAAATTAATGGACTGTTCAAATGCTTGTCCTTTGGAAACTTACCGCGCATAATGGTTAAGGGTATAACTTATAATGAAAACTTACCACTAATGCAATGGTAAGGGTGGAGCAAATTCATGTCGAAAAATTATTTTTTATAAAATACGCGGTGCCGGACACCGCCTTTCTGAATATCTGAAGTTCCGGGGCTGCGCAGCACTGCGCGGAACAGTGAAGCGTAACACAGCCCTAAGGCTTGCAGAAAGTTATAGAGTTGAAAAATACACCAGGTTGATTTGTTTTGTTTATCACTTAATTTTACACTTTTTGATACTTCACTTATTTTAGATTTTGGTTTTGTTTTAGGACAATCGGAATACGTTTCAAATAATCATTACAACGGGCAGTGCTGGAACGTACGTGATTTTCATTTACGAAAAGTTGAATTCCGTCACAGCTCAGGTAAGTAGTTTTCAATTGTTGCGTAAGGTTCTTTTATGTCTATTTTTGCTTCTTTATTATTATTATTATTATTTTTATTATTTAATTTTGTGCTTTAAGCATAATCTTTATTTGTATTTACTAAGACGAATCTAAGCGATCTGAATCAGTTTTTACTCGCATATGACGAATTTAGTTTCATGTTCATGTACCAGAGTGTTCATATATAGCATAAATACACTAGCGGATTCAGTGTGGGGATGGTGTACGCCTTCCCTTCCGTCAGAATAGTTTTTGTGATAAAATGATAAGGTTTCTATTGCATACAGTAAAAATTGCGTTTCATAACTTTTGCCAGCTTGCGCCTCGTCAGAAATTTCTGAACCCGCCGCTGGATAAATATTAATTTATGTGGTAAAGAAAGAAAGGCCTATTATCATAGAGGTTGTACCATGTTGAATAGTAAGTCTTTAGGTTGCTGCGTTTGTACATAGTGCTATTTACTGGTCTGTAGTACTGTTTAAAACATCACCGTTTTGTAATGCATCAGCCACAATATACTTGCGTACGCCATATTGCAATTTTCACTGGAAAGAAAAGTACTCATAATTTCAAAACCTCTCTGCGCAAAGGTGTGACCCCGGCTTCTATAAAAAAACGACGCCGCTGTTTTACGAAAGATGGTTTGTTTCAAGTACGGCGGCGGACCCAGAAGTTTCTGACGTGGAGGCTGGTTGGCACAAAAGGTATCAAACGCAACTTTTACAATATGATATATACGTGCCAATTTTCTGAGGGGAAAAATTGTAAAGTAGGGAAGTTACCATTTTATCATAAAACAATTTCTGACAGGGGCCGTACGTTCCCACTACTGAATCCGCTAGTGTTCACCTGACAGGGGCCGTACGTTCCCTCTTCTGAATCCGCTAGTGTTCACGCGTTATGTTTCTCCATCATGGCTCATAACAGAGAATGTTCATACGAGCAATAGTTTTTATTGAACAGAGTCCAAATATGAGTATTTTATTCAAACACATTGTGCCGCATTTCTTCGTTTAGATATCTAACATTGTTTACGTTTTCCTTATACACATTAATGAACTCTTTAATACTAAACCAGCAAAGCAGAACAGCTTTCAAATATATTTTGAAAACAATAATGTTTGATAAGATCTCGCTAATTACAGCAGTCTTGTTTGATTTAATTCCGTATTCTTTAAATGTCTGTTCTACGTTCGAACCAGATACTATTGAAGTTTGAAATTTAAGCACACTTTTATTAACGTTTGATTTACTCGGCATAGTTCTGTGGAATTGGTGCAGGCCCGTAGCCAGGTCACCTTGCTAGGGGGGGCGACTAAAAATTTTTTCGGGAAGGGTAGACAAAGATTTTCAACGAGTTACAAGCAAGGTTGAAAATTTTCTAAGGGGTGCCAAAATTTTTCGAACGAGAGCTGAGCGCTTCTTGCCCTCCTCCCCCTGGCCACGAGCGCAAATAGGTGCCCCACACATTTAATTCTTAACATATATAATATGGAATTACGGGTCCATAGTCAAGGGGGGCTCAGCCCCCACCCTAAAAAAGTTTTGCCCCCCCCCCCTAGAAAATTTTCAACCTTGCTTGCAAGTCATTAGAAACCCTCGAATGCCCTTCTGAAATTGAGCCTACAAAACTCTGCAAACATGATTTCAAAGCTGAAACAACTTTCCTAAATTAATTCGCTAGGAAAAATATTATTTTATATCTTTCTCTGTCGCAAGCTTCAAATCATAGAACAACCAAATAAGTTTGCAATTAAAATTTCCGAGATCGTAAGAAGACCGTACTCTCCCATCCAAAATTACAGCACTGCCACTTCAGCCCCACGTCTTGTCCTTGCTAACGTCAAAATCCGGGCCCACATCCGGTTCATTGCGTGTCGGATTTCCGGTATCCGCAGCGCGTATATAACAGCGTTAAACATATGCTTAACAATAATTAATAAGTACGTTGACGTTGTTAGTAGAGTTGCTAAGTTTTGATTGGATACAATAGGTAGCAAACAGCCTTCATGACATATTAGTTGATTACAAATTGTGATCGGAAGCCAGCCTAGGGCAAATGACCCTGTTATCAGTAAGGTTGTTGTAATGCCGTGTTTTCGTGACCTCAGTGTGCTTGTAGCTTGACCTGGTCCGCCAGCAAATATGGAAAAGTTTCGACCTTCAGATTGCCGATATTTCGCGCTGTTCGTAGTTGAGATGAAGGAACCCGGACCAGTGGTATTATCAGAGTATTTCGATACTCCTGGGCTATTGCCATTTGAGATAGTGATCAATTTGCTAGGTAAAGATGAGGAGCTGGTACGGTGTGCTGGCTGACGAACGACCAGTTTGTCTGTTTCAACGCTTAGGGCTCGATGGTTAGAGTCGCATCCTTTGCTTGGCGGATAGTTGCTATTTGCCCCAGTTTGATTAACGCCAATTTCAAATTCTATTGGGTCAGAATCGGAGTCTGAAATTTCGTCGGCAAACGTTTGACTGGGCGATTTCTGAAACGGGAGCTGTCCGCTCGAATGTTGTGTTGCTGAGTGGGTTTGAATTTCACAATTTCTGTTCATTTCATCGGTATCTTCAGCGTCATCTTTCGTGATTTTTGAATCTTGAGCGACCGAATACCCGTTTCGTTCGAGTGTGTTATTCAATTCCGCTGCTCTCTTTTTGACCGGCCATTGTTTGTCATGGAGTTCAAACGATTGACGATTCGCTGGTTGGGTTTGAGCACTAATCAAAGCTGGGCTGCTATTGGTTGAATGTAAATAGTTGCGAAACTGTTTGAGCTGTTTATATACTGGAAAACTATCAAGTGATGACTTAGCCATGTTTTGGTTGGTTGTTGAATTTGAACACGAGTTTGTATTGGTTGTTGAAATTGAACACGAGTTTTTATTGGTTGTTAAATTTGAAGACGAGTTTTTATTGGTTGTCAAATTTGAACACGAGTTTTTATTGGCTGCTATGTTTGAACCCGAGTTTTTATTCGATGTTGAATTTAAACACAAATTTTTATTTACTGCTGAATCGAAAGATGTATTTTTACTGGCTTTTGACTTCAAGCAAAGTTTTTTATTGGCTGTTAAATCTGAACATGGATTTGTATTGGCTGTTAAGTTTAAACCATTGTTGAGATCGGTTAAAACTTGAGGTGCTATTTTCGAAAAATTATTTGAATCACAGGAATGTTGTTTACTGAATGGCTTGGATATGGGTGGTTTTGATAGTATAGGCAGTAACTCACTTTTGGCTATCTGGTTACTTTTGGTGCAGTTACACAAGAGAGAAGTTTGAAAATCATCGATGCTGACGTTATGAAATTTATTGATTTCATTTGATGTGTTTGAGGGGTCAACTGTTTGATTCGCAAACAATTCATCGCTTCTGTTGTTGGATTTGGAGTCTCGATTGGTTATTGGACCTAAACTTTTGTCGAGTTGACTTTGAGTCGGTCGAACTGCTGCGAATGTCACTGAACGTTTTCGAGCTGTGCGAATGAAATTTCGGTCAGTGATCGATTTACAGAGTTCAGACGCTCGTCGAGCGGAACGAGCCTGCAGAGGGGTGACAGATTTTTGAGGAGTTGATAACACGGTTAGATTAGTTGCTGTGGTTGCAGGACTTCTTAGAGATGACGGGTGACCGGTAGATTTTCGGGAACCAGACCGGCTCCCGAGCAATGGGACCATGTTTGATTCTCGGCGTCGTGAGTCCGCGGGCCAAAACGACGCATATCGACGATTTTGTACAACCATAGATGATAGCAAATCACGCGATGTGGCTAGTTCTGTTTCTGGAGCAACGGTTCGCGCTGGTCGGGCAGTTCCGGCAAGCGCTAAGGTTCTTGATTCAATTTTGAACATAATATACGCGTACGCAATAACAGTGGCAATAAATGCGCTACAAAACGGAATCGTTTGCCCGAGACGAAACTCGAAATACATATGATCTTCAAAGGGACAGCCGATTTCCATATAGTGGATCACGCTTGTTGTATTAATTACAATATCTTCTGATCGTTGAGTTGAATTCAACTCGAAGCTAATATTCGTTGAAAATTCTACCATTTCATATGGTTTCTCAGGATAGTATGATCGTATCACGCCACCCCTGTAGCCTTTTTCCGGTTGAACGCCAATCACAAGCATATAAGTTGTTAGCGGAACGAGCCACATCACTGTAATAAGCATTTTAGCAATTTTTGCAGTCGCATAGAATTTATGCCTCAGCGGGTATACGGTACCAAATAAATGATTAAGAGCGATCGCTAGTAAATGAACAACGCAAGTTAGGCTAGACGACCACATTAACGCAGATGCTGTTAATATAATACATCCTGTAGCGGCTGATGTGGCACCATGTTGTACGAATCCAATATAAAACGTATAACATAAAACATATATGTTTACAAGTGACGCCCACGTATCGGCAGCGACTAAACTAATACAAAACATTAAATTCATTGACGAACCACGTTTTAACCATAAACAACTGATTAGAATAATTAAATTGGTGATTAATGCTACAGACCAGATCCCAATTATCGTTGGATACAAGTAAAAGCGACAGTTGGCATCACAAATCAACTTTTCGAACGGTTCAGTTGAATTTGTTGTGGTTGAAGTTGAGTTAAATGCAGTTGTTGAATTTTGGCTCATTTGAAACAAATTGTTTAACGAATTACAATTTGTTATGGCGTTTACATTTAAGGTAGCAAAGTAATTTTAGCTAAAATATAACAATTGCGTATTGTTAGATTGCTGTAGAAGCGAGTAATGATAGCTATAAAATGGTAAGGAAGAAGTGGATTTTTAAAACTATTTGGAAAAAATTTTACTTTACAACTACTGTTAATTAAACGGCAAGTATTGCTGAGTCGAACGTTTCTTATTTGAACACTGTCACTTCAACTCTAGCGCCAGATTGTTGGGGTGTAATATTGACAGTAAACTAATAATCATTTAAAAATTGGCAAGCTTTGTCTCGTCATTCTGATTTACGCGTCTATAAGTTTAGGCTAACAAAATAGTTTTATGTAGTTGTCTAGTTTATTTTGGTATCGTATACTTGACTAATTTGGTTTTCATTTCGTGTTATTTATACAAATTACTATTGCAGCTTTAGTACGCCGCAAAATTAAGCGTTGCAAATTTGCTAAATGGTTACCCTTGTAAATAGCAACTCATTTAAAGATGCAGGAACCGGAATTTGTTCGGTTTTGTATCAAATTATTCATAATCATTTAAATATTCGAAACTCTGTCCTTGAAAAATTGTTTGTTTCGAAATAAGTGTTTTTGCAATTAGTTCAATCTTGTTAATAAACTGTTTCTGATGTGTTTTCGCAAAACTTGATTGTGAAATAGCTCAAAATTTGCTTAAACCATTTTTTGGTAAACTTTTCTGAAAAGTCCAACAGTAATTCGGTGATAAAAATTATTTCAAATTCCGGTTCCTGTTCTGGCAAGTTGGTACCGTGGTTCATTCATAACTTTACAGACTAGTTACGGTAGAGTATACAGTATTATTCGTTAATTCAGATAACTAAAAGTTAAAACCAATGGTATTTTCTAAATCGTTTAAACGCTTAAATCAGGAACACTAGTTCATTCATAACTTACACCCTGCATGCGGTGGCGTATACAACTCTATTAATTACGATAGCCAAAACTTCAAACTGAAATTCAATTTTATAGTTCCTTGTGTGGATGAAATGAAAAAAAACTGAACGTTCATTTTCCGCCTGCAGCTACAGCGATCAGCAATAACTGCTGATGTTGCTTAATTTCTTTAAGAAAATGAAATATTGAAAAAATTTTGTGTTTGAAATTGTAGCTGTTGTCAAAATTTGGGGTCAGGTTGATATTTAACGGTTGCCGGTAAAAACGTTGAGTTTTGTATGTGATAAGTCCTACGAGCTAATTTAATTATTATCAAGGTGTGGATCGGTAATCCGTACGTCATTAATTTTAAGCCCTCCATCGCATCTGCAGCAAAATTTGTGTGAACGGCTAATATGGAACTGCTTAACTTAAAATTTTTTATCAAAGTCCAATATCTATTGTATATACTGTAATAATAGTACTTCAAATTACGTACATTTTGCAGTGTCATTATGCGTACATTGGGAAAGTTCAAATTTCTGTAGCTGGCCCAGGCCACAAACCACTGCTGAAAATGAAATAACATTTTTGGGCCGACTTCCGTAATGAAATAGTTAATTTTAGCAGGATTCATAGCTGGGCAGAATCTTCCGACAGTACCAATACGGGCAGTCATTATGTCTCATATATAAATAATATATTTGAATATATATATATGTGTGTTATATAAGCATAAAATGCTTAAATTGAAAACTGAAAGGAACACAGAACATTTCATGGGAATTTCTGAGCGCCCACGCTGCTGCTGCGCAACGAAAATGTTCTACAAAATTATCGTTAAATAAACAGACCGAGTCTCCGGTTGGTTTACCAAATATTTATCACTGCCAGGTTCATGGTCTAGAAGATTTTGACTACCGTTCTCTCAATATTAGTTTACAATCATGTCGATTTGTTTAAAATAATAAATTTCTTTTAAACACCTTAGATTCTATTAAGAGGTAGTTATGTTTTTAGAAATTTCAAATTTGAAGCTACAGCAGCTGTTTGTTTCAACAACCCTACCAACTCTGTAGGTGCCAGAGATGTAAGTGAGTAACGATTTCTTTACATCAGACCGCTCTTTACCCGCGTAAATTTTATTTTTTTAACCACGGGTATACCTGCGCAATATTACTTTACCCACGCTTAAACGCCTTTACCCGACTCGCATGTACTCGCGAGTCACGCGCAACTCTAATAGATACCTACAACATACATTTGACAATACAGTGTCTAAGTTAAGCACAAGCAGTAAAACGTTGACACATTTTATTGGTGAAAAAGTGTTCTAATTTAGAACCGCAGCTCAAATATTATTTTTTAAAACTTAAAGTAATAAATCATTCGATATCGCAATTGTTACGCAATTAACTGGCTTAAAAAATTTCTTTTCAGAAACCGACACTTTTAATACATGGAAAAACTGTGTAAACGAACCGGTCACTGTTGTGCTTATATTAACAGTATGAATCGAGATAGGTTTTGCAATTTTTTCATGAAAACTGTGTAAAGGAATGGGTCACTGTTGTGCTTATATTAACAGTATGAATCGAGATAGGTTTTGCAATTTTTTCATGAAAACTGTGTAAAGGAATGGGTCACTGTTGTGCTTATATTAACAGTATGAATCGAGATAGGTTTTGCAATTTTTTCATGAAAACTGTGTAAAGGAATGGGTCACTGTTGTGCTTATATTAACAGTATGAATCGAGATAGGTTTTGCAATTTTTTCATGAAAACTGTGTAAAGGAATGGGTCACTGTTGTGCTTATATTAACAGTATGAATCGAGATAGGTTTTGCAATTTTTTCATGAAAACTGTGTAAACGAATGGGTCACTGTTGTGCTTATATTAACAGTATGAATCGAGATAGGTTTTGCAATTTTTTCATGAAAACTGTGTAAAGGAATGGGTCACTGTTGTGCTTATATTAACAGTATGAATCGAGATAGGTTTTGCAATTTTTTCATGAAAACTGTGTAAAGGAATGGGTCACTGTTGTGCTTATATTAACAGTATGAATTGAGATAGGTTTTGCAATTTTTTATGAACTTAAGTGTAGTAAAAATATCGCTTCGTTGGCGCACGTTAAATGTTTTAGATGCATTCATATGTTTGCAGTTATACTATAGCGTTATAATGCGGTTAGTCGTACCCTTAAAAACATCTCAAATTAGGTTTAGGAATATGTTTAAACCAAAGCCTAATCTTAAACATGTGCAAATTAAACTACTCAAAATCTTTGAACTTCAATCAGAGCAAAAATAGCCTGTGATAAGTTGGGTAGGCTACGGTACGACAGTTTTTAGTTCTGAGTTCTCAGCAGCTGAAAATGGGGGACGCCTCCAGGAGGTTTCGAACTCGGGCGACAGATTATCAGTGCAGCGCGCTATCCACTGAGCCACGCCACCTCACAATCAACTGCTGAGTTTTTCTGTTTTTATGTCTTATAAGAAGCTCAACATTATACATATGTATCTTGGTTCTTCTATGTTTTATTGCTGTTGCATATGAAGGCACTACATATGCAGCAGTGATTTTTACCGATGTGCAGCATCAGCATGAGGTTATTATTTGTCTATATGCATCCGCATGTCACATTGCCGAGCTAGGCCCGTAGCCAGCCGAACATATCCACGTTTCGGGCGGAATTTAACGACGGAATCCGCAGTATATTCAAGCGAAGCCGAAACTTACCCAGGAAGTCCAGAGTTTTCCTACATACCACAGACTGACGGAGCATACCTTTACTTCTGGTCCGTTTTCGGGTTTGATAAACCTTGTGACGGGCGCTGTTAGCTTTTATTTGAATTCAGTGTTTGCTGCAAATAATGCAAGTTCGGGGAATTAAATAAACGCTCTGTGATTATAAAATTAAAACACGAATGGTATTTCGGAAATTGAACTCGAATTATTTTGATCGTTTTAATACGATATTACGTACATTCCTTCACTAATAATTTTATTTTACAGTCACGCATGTTACCCTGCGTTGCGTGCGATATTATATTGCTCAGTCCCCAAAATGTTACATAACTCTTCTTTTTCAAAATGTTACGTAAATCTTATTTTGTAGCTGTAGAGACCCGAATAAGAGATGGGGCATAGTATTAAAATATTCAATTTTAGTAGTCTTAATTCAAAAGCGTGAGGAAGTGAAATTGCTTGTTTGATTCGGTATTTTTATAATCTACTTTAAATATCATTACGTTATGAATGCCTTACCGGTACTCAGTGCCGAAGCTAGCATTTCTCTCATAGACCGCCTTTTGACGGGGCCACGGAACGCTTAGGAGGAGGATTCACGTTGAAAAATTCACCGAAAGTTTAAGACTCTAAATAAATTAGACCAATTCATTGTTAGACACTCTAAAAGCGTAAATACTGTTGCAATACGCATTTTTTTGATTCAATTTAATGCAATTACCACAATAACTTTCGTACGTCAGGTAACTTTTGATGATTGCAAATATTGCGTCAACTTTGACTAGCTATCTACTACCAAAATAGCTTCATAACTTGCAATATCTGCCAAATCAAGCAGACAATGAACCTGTTTTAGTACAGATATCTAACCAAAAAAATTCAAATGGATTTCTCGTTAAACCTTTCAGAAGTTGAATATTTGAAATTTAACTGATTATACGTACCTTTTCAACAAAATTTCAAACTTTTATACAAATTTCAATACAGAATTTCTTATTTTTAATGTAAATGTAAGATCAACCAAAGCGTTGGTGGTTTTGGCCATGTTCCATACTGAACAAAATTCAAATTCATGTAACTATTTAAAGTTGTTTAATATTTGAAAATATGGCGGTTTATGTCGAGGGTAAAAAATTTCAATAGTAAAATTCGAAAACTAATTTTGAATTCAGAATCCAGTTTATGCATTATTCGACGGTAAACGCAGCGTTCATTTAAAGCCTACAGAGCAAAAAGTGCCGTTAATTTAGCTGATTGTCGGTTTATTCGTTTGAATTTTTTAAATTTTGATTTGGTTTTGCATTTTAAACGCTTTACATATTTGTCAGTAGCATATTTAATCCAAAATACACAACGAACCAACATCATATAAAGTGCCGTATGTTGGTGTAGCTCATGTGGATTAATAGGGCACATGTAACGATGTGGGCCGGACCATTTCAACTTCAGTTCCTGCTTGAATTATAGGTTCATTTTTTCAGCTTTGGTTTAGATTTAGGAATAAGTTTATCCACTGTTACGGCCCTCATCTATACATTATCCGTTGATAGTAATATAAAATTTCATATAAATAAGCTCCAACTCTGTAATTTTTTCTAGTTTTGGTTAAAGGCAGGGTCAGCTAGTGTCGTAGCGTGATGATAATTGTGATGTGTTGATCTGACGTAATGTCAAAGTTTACTGATTTTCAGATGGATTATGGGGCAGCCCCTCCATCACTTGCCACGCCACTTCGTACCCTTGAGTGATATTGAAACATTAATTATGTGTTTAGTTCAGAGAATCTAATCATGCTACAAACTACTGTATATAGTTAGGGCGCAATGTTTCCCACTTTGCTAAATAAATTCGCTCCTGGTTTCACCAAGATCTCACTATCCGTGTACACCATATTTGTGACGCAACTAAGCATATTTGAGCCGGTATCGCAGAACGATTCATTCCGTCTCAACAATTCCTTCTCATCCGGAAGAATTGTCCTATAGGATAATTCCTAACCCCGCAGAAATTGTCTTAGGACAATCTCTCTTCGACGCAAGGACGAACATTTATTCATCAACGTTCAAGACTACTTTCGGTCATGACCGTTCCTCGCTTTGTTTCGCACACTATTATTATTCTCTTCCACGCATTAACTTTTCTGAACGATCTTGGTTGTGCATCAGGCTCTTCATACCTGTACACAACCGGGATTTCGAACGAAATACGAGTATTTGAAGCGGAGAAAAACTGTGGTGAAATTAAATAATTTTGAACAAGGATTTCATACTAAGGAGTATTCGTCCTTAGACGGAGCGAGAAATTGTCCTGAATAATTTTGGTGGGAATAATTGTCCTAAGTTGACTTCTCCGAAAGAGAAAATCGTTCGGGGGAGAAATGGTCCAGTGCCATCGGCTCCACCCTCGCAAGCTTCTTTTCCACTCTTCAGTTGCAAATTGCCACCCACCGCCAGAAAACACTGGATCTGCCACTGACAAACAACTGCTAAAACAACTGCGTAGTCTCCTCATTCACTTGCTTGATTTGAACGCGTGACACGGAATTAAATGGAATTTTCTCTGGAAACTTTTGCTTTCCGCTCTATAAGCCTTGTTGCCCCATCTACTATAATCATTCCTTATACGCCGGAGTGAATGCTTCGTTTCATAACGTTCATTTCACTGAAATGGGAATTTGTTGAATTATAAACAACAATTAAAACAACTATCGCAATCCTATGTGTCTGATTGAAACGAAAAAATAGTAAATTTTTGCTGTGAAATGTGTCTATGACACCTGTCAACTCTGTTATTTTTTGTGGATTAACAAGATTATGTAATCAATAGTGAGCGAATTCCCCGTTGAAACCGTTCTCGTATACAAGGG
Organism: Enoplolaimus lenunculus; assembly: GCA_030248215.1. Classification (NCBI taxonomy): domain Eukaryota; kingdom Metazoa; phylum Nematoda; class Enoplea; order Enoplida; family Thoracostomopsidae; genus Enoplolaimus; species Enoplolaimus lenunculus. Next base: position 108,158 of record JASANG010000627.1, on the reverse strand, counting down.
AACACGAGGATATAGTTCACAAGATTTCTGGAGACTCAAAAAAGACACTTTTGCAGGCTGTAGAATAATTCGTAAAGGTAGAATAAATTTTCTTGCTCGATACGCTCGTTTGAAAAAACCTTTAGACACGAGGTTTTTCCGAAATGAAATCTTGTCTACGCCCCTGGTTAAAACCAGTATCAAACCATGAGCGAGGTGGGAGCCGCTAGTGCCGTCCCTGATCCTGATTCATATCTATCTGGTAGAGATAGCGCTTTATTGTGCTGTCGTTAGCGGTTTACAATTTTATTTTAAGAACCAATATTTCAGTCGTTTTTCGGGGTGCCGGCCGTCCTCAATACAAATTTCTCGGTAAGCCACAAAATGAAAAAACATATGATGTTTGAAATGAAATTATTCGCAAAATCAATTTTCTCAGGAATTAGACAGCCAAATAGTTGAAGTTATTCTTTTGAATTTGCACGCGCGGCAACAGCTATAAATCAGAGTGTCATAATTCCTATACTCGTATTCTCAAATGTGTGTTAGACGTATTACAAGTTGACAATAGGTCTTGTAACATTTGAATCAACAAATTGTAAAGCTCTATTCACACGTGCAAGTTTTGCGGTGAGAACTCGCAGCTGCAACTTGCAAGTTTTGTCCAAAATCCCATTCGAAAACCTTGCAGCTGCAAATACTTCAATAAAAATCATGGTTAGGAATTCAGTACACATGTGTGAATAACCATGCAAGTTCACTGAATTTATCGCAGCCGCTTTCTCATTGGCTGAAGAAAAACTGCAAGTTCTGTGTGCAATTTGTAACAGCAAGTTCTCGCAGCATAAACGTGCACGAGTGAATAGGGATTAAGAGTTGATCGAAACTGAGCACATCGTTCAATTTGTGAGTTTGGTTGAATGATAGATCTTGTATCTTTGGAATTAGCGAATGATGAGCGTCGAAATTTAACATATTTCCAGTAATTTAATATGAACAATGAGTACGCTAATTATGCCAAGCTGTATGCGTGTTCGTCAGTGTAAAAACTTGTTCGCTAACTAGTGATAGGTGCTAAGTGAAGAACGAAAGCAATAACAAAACAACAAAGCAAACAATATATGTTAAGGATAAACTTTCTACGCTTTCTAGCACTGAATTATACGTATATAGATATAGTTATGTATAAATATATAATATATATTACATAGTGGTTTAATTTCATTTTAAATTAAAAATAGGAAAACAGTAAAAATTTATCAAATTTAATTGAATGCTGTCTGCCTTCAGACAATTGTAGATTTTGTTATCTAAAACAAACAGCCTAAGAAAGAAAGAGAAAACGGAAACAAATTAAGCAAGTCAGCAAACAAACAAGGAAGCAAGCAATCAAACAAGCAAGCAAACAAAATAGCAAAGAGACAGACAAACAGTCAAACAAAGAATCAGTGAAACAAACAAAACTAACAAATAAACAAACAAACAAACAAGAGGACAAACAGCGGATAAACAAACATATAATCACAAGAAGAAACGTAACACCTCGAATTCAGCATTTTTAAAATACAATAGCATTAATGATAAATTGCCGGCTGACAACTAATATATATTCAGATAAGCCAGGTTGTGTGGGCTAAGATCTACCCGGCAATGGTAAAATTGAGTTTTCGCAGTGTTTTAAACACATTTACGTGTGGTGTTTTTATTTTGAATCATATTTTTGTCCTTATGAAGCGTTGTGTTGTTTTTTGTTGGTTTTAGCTGCCGTATGTAGTCAGCCGGAAATGCTATCGTTTGTTTCATAGACAGACGGAGGTGGTAATTAAAACCGCAAGATATCACACGAATTGATAGGAAATAGAAGTTAAAAATAGGGATCGTATAATGACTTGAAGGTTACTATATTTCTGCTACATAATATCACGAGTGGATGATGAATACTTTAACAAGAGAACAAGAGAATGCAACTGGGTACATTCTGTGCAGAAAAAATGTACCCGGCACGCGATGCGTTTCTGGGCTACCTCTTTATTTTGTTGGAACAAGCTATGCAAATCATTACACTTTATGTATCCGACATCAAAATTGCTCCGTTCATAGTTTAATTTAGGTCTATTGTATGTGACAGCGACCTCACACCCTCTAAATAAGGAAATAAGGGGGTCCGACAAAAACGCAACGCCCGATGGTTGCACTCTTGGTAACATTAAACAATGCTGTTGCAATAATAGATAGCCCGTCGTATTCAAGCGTCAAGGCCAAGTGCAGATGGTAAACACCTCAAAATCGCGGAAAAAATATTTATCGTAAAATTTTTTCACAAATATGACATTAAAAATTTGTTTGGTGTACCAAAATAGAAATGCGAATGAGCGTCAACTTTGCTAATTAATTTCGAAACGTCTACGTCACTTTCATGCATGCATCTCTATGTTAGAGCACACCATAGATAAAAGAAAAATTTCCGACCGAAAGTCTTGGTTCATAATGAATTAATACATTTGTTTGATAGGATAGCAAAACCGCTTCTATTTACACAAATAGACATTTTAAATCATTCCAGCTTTTATCCTTTTAATTAGCCAGATTAGCTAATACTTTAAATAATATAAAAGCGCAGAAATGGTATATTCCATACTATGACTGAATTATCATAAGAAGATCATGAGAGCGTCAAATATGCGTAGTATTTCCACGTCCATTTTCACAAAATACACCTGTTTTTGAGGACCTGAGTTCCCTTCCGCTGGGACTTTGAAATTTTTTCTAAGTAATCAACTATAATTAATAGATGACAAAACCCAGGTTAGAAAAAATCTCTTCAATAAGACTTATGAGTATATTATTATATTTCAAAACAAAAACATTCAACCACAAACATCGTAGCTATTTTTTGGTGGTTATACCTGCCGTTGGATTACCGGTGCCAAAATGAAACGCAGTCCACGGATATATTACAGTACAGTTACCAGTAGCGTACCTAGAAAGTTGGAATTGGTGGGGGCCGGATTCGAAAACTAACTGAACTATTGGTCCTTAAAATAGCGTTGACAAATTGTGAACAATTAATTAATAATGTATAGATTTGATGAAAAAATTGAATGGAGGCCGCTGTCGCCTGGTCTTCTCTCTTGGTTCAGATCTGGTCATAGGACATTGAATAAATAAACAATTTTTTAAAAGCTATATATCTTTATAAGATAGACAATGACCTCGAAACCTCGCTTGTTACAGAATAACCATAATTAAACGAAATAATAAAATTAGCTTAAGCGATATCATCTCAATATCATACACTTCGGTGCTGTTTTAGGTTGACAGATAGTTGTTTTGAAACTAAAAACTTCGACAGTAACCACAGCAGTGGCAGGCTAGGGTATGCCCCTCACTTTCAAAAGTCCGGGGTGGGTGCCCTTTTTGATGATCAAAATATTTTTCAAATTTTTTGTTTAAAATCTTGTTAGAGTGTGTGCCCCTCAGTGGGGTGGGCTCCCCAAATTGGTGGTATAGGGGTGGCTGCTTCGGCGATGGCAATAACGATCAGTAGTGTAACCAAGATTTCACTTCGGAAAGGAGTAACCTAATGAGTGTATTTTGTAGGAACCTGCCTGTTGGACAACATTGACAAGAGAAGACTAAGTGAAGTGGGAAGCTTAGGGTTAGGACTTTACTCTCATTAGCTTATGGTTAGGGTTCAGGAGGCTCATGCTTAGTGGTTCTGGGTAGGCAGTTATAATTAGCGTACGAAGTCTAATGCAACGGTGTTTGGCGAGCTAGCTCGCACGGACGAGAAATTCAAGTTTTGATGACTTTGAAGTATGCCCGCATCAAAACTTAATACAATCAAGACCATGACTTTTAAATTTGCCGTAAAATTCAACAAATTTTTGTTTTCAACATGAACTGAGTTAAAGAAACCGTTGGAAACTTTGAGAACAAAAACATATTTAAAATTGAATAATACGAAATACCTGTTGTTTTTGGTATTTCGCAATGGCACCTACATAGATTGTCAATAAAGTAAAAAAAATTCGCGCACAACACACAAATTGAGATATGTTCAGGCAATTGAAAATCTATTTCTTCTGCCCTCCCACATTAATTAATTCGTATCAAAACTTAAATTCCTTTAAATATCTGTGAGGCATACCACCATTGAATTTTTGTTATTGTTATAGTTTTGTTTTCAACTAGAGATGCCGAATTTATGTTAATTTATAGTGCGCAAATTTTAATTGGATATAGCACAATTTGTTTCAAAAATATTTGTCAAATTCAAATTCAAATATCCTTATAGATCAGACTGAAATTCGGTTGAAAATCAAGCCAGAAAACCAAAAATTATCAATCAGTTTTAGTCGCTGACAACAGCTTCCTGTAAGCTACGAAACGATTTTTATGGTCATCAGTTGATATTTGAAGAATATTAAGCTATATTAAATTTCGCAGAACGCAACAATTGTGTTAAAAGGAAGTGATGCAGTAAAAATAGAATTAAAATTTTCGATTCTAAAAAGAAAAATAATACAACGGATAAAAATGAAATATCAAAAATTTACTAGAATTGTACACCTTGAAAACTGTACCTGTTATGACCGGATTGCGTTCGCCGTCCAGCGTATAATTTTTTAGTGAAAATCCAACTTCACAAGAATTAAACCGCGACATTTGTTTTAAATTTTTTTCTGTGGAATAATTGAACCGATATGATCGTATGACCAATTCGGTTCAATTATTCCCGGAGCACAATTATTATATCAACAAGCTCTGGCTATATGCTATAAACTTATGTTTATTCCAAGTGCGTCCGGAGGGGGGAACTGATTGCGAAGACACAGTCCAGGTAGTAAAGCGGATACTAGGGATCCTCAAATATAAAGCAGAATTTGTTATTTATCGATTTGATTTGCGCCTTAGCCAGCAATTTTAGAATTTTAAAATTTGATGCTGAATCTAACTTTCTGTCACAGTTTAGGCAGTTTTCTGATTTATCCGTATAGCTTGGTGTAGAGGATTAGGCTTAGATTTAGGCATAAACTTGTAAGACCGAAAGTGTACAACTGCCACGATAAGTTATACTGCCATACTACAAAATGTGGCCTCAGAAGTTCGATAGCGTTTAAATTATTGACATCAATAAATTTTGTTGTAAAAACGTCAAAACAACTCCTGCTTACGGTTCAAAATAGTCACCTTACTATAATTAGCAACAAAGTTGTTCGTAAAACCTCAATTGGTGGTGGGTATGTCATTTTGCAGCGTTCATTGCAGATGAACCAATGCGGTAAAATGGGAAAATGTACAAAAAACATTTTAAGTTTTTTGAAAATGTACAAGATTAAAAGAAAACAACACAGCAGGTAGATATATATATGTATGTATGTATGTATGTATATATATAATATATATCTGTAAATTGCCGAAAAGATGGAAATTTTTCTGAGAGTTTTCATATATAAACCGCAATTTGAAAATTAAAACTTGAAAATTTATTGCTGTTGATGCTAGTAAATAGTAATTTTAGTTTTTAATTTTTAAATTTTTTTGCGGTATCGTTTTATCATACATTTAAGTGCGTTATTTTATCGTAAATTGTAAACTTTACTGACGAATCCGTAAATTTGTAACGGGGGAAGCGTGGTTCGATATAAACAGCAAAAACAGTCGAGCAAAAGTATGCGAGCTAGAAGCCAGACACAAATTTTGAATGAAATCTTAATACAAATTTTTCATTTCGGGCTTGTTAGACAATGGCTGGGATTCTGAAATCTTACTTAATATTTACTTGACTTTAAGTACGCTTTTGAAAACGGCAAAATGGTTAAGTAATTAATTACTTTGCAGGTATTTAAGTACTTAGTTGTATACTTATGTAGGGTTTCAGAAACCAAGCCAATGGATTCAAAATGTTCTGTTTTGAAACTATTACAAAATGCTAATGAACGTGGTAAACCTTTCCTCACTATGGTTCCAATGGCGCCACATAGTTTTAAAGTTGCTTGCACACATCAAAACCAAACTGTAACAGTAGATGCGAAATTTGGAACATTCTACAAAGTAGATGGAACGAATATAGAGAACGTCATCTCGCCCAAATCAGTCGGTTGTGAAATTTAAGCATTTCAAATCAAACGAGTGTCATGTTGAGCCAAAGGCTAGGATCTTACTGAAAAGTAGACTAAAAATATAAAAAGTGAAATATAACATGGTTTCGGCTCTTGTACACTTATTCGACATTTAAGGTTACAAGGCTTAAGTAAATGACTAGGTTTAGGTATATGTACTATAGTGACCCGAATAAGAGGGACGGGGTACCGATATTTATTTTGCCTCTTCCGAGGGTATCCCCTGTTATTCGGTTACGGACTGTTATTTATTTTTCACCAGCCATCCGTCGCCCTTCGTCAGTGATACATTTCCGGTATTGCAAGTACAACAATCCGTTGAATTGAACGTTTATAGGCTTGTATCAAAAGCTTGAGCGATAATGCAAGGTTATACTTAGGGATGTACTTTCAAAACTTAAGTATGCTTTAATGATTTGTACTCAACTTTATTTGGTCCTGGGGTCATTTATGCACTACAATCAGGGATAATTGAAATTTATGGATTTTAGTTATGGTTAGGACTCTATCCGCCTACGGACTCTTATGAGGGATACAGGTTCCTATTGATTGTGACTCAAAATGAGAACCCCCTCTTTTTACCCTCCTCTTATTCGGGTCAGTACAGCAAGCTTTTTTCCTAAACCTGAGCTTGATATTATAACCTAAGCATAAAATGGGGGGAACTTGCACATAGTTTTCGCTTAAAAATTTTACCACCAAAATTTGTACCGTTTTAACTTAGTACTTCGACTGCGATATATCTCGACATCAAATTATTAAATTAAAGCCTCCGAACCCTAAAGCATGCAACGCCTGCCAACCATCGCAATATCGGATGCAGAAATTTCTAAAGGGGATGTGCGCGAGATATAATCGTACAAAAATTCGTGAGCGAAGCGAACAAAAAGCCAAACGCCATTTTAGTGTTAAACCTTAATACAAATCGTGGTTTTGAACACTGTTGAGTGGGGGAAGACAAGGCCGAGGTGGCGTCTCTTAAATCCGTCCGTGAGCTACGGCGTTTTCGTGAAAATTCTACTGCTCTTATCTTTATGACCATGAAATTAATTTATTTTCGAGAAAACTTTGTCAAACACAAACTTTTTGTACGAACTGACTATAAATGTTTATTAACGCAATGTGCGAAAAAAATCACATGTTGTGCAGTATTTTTGCAACTGCAATTATTGCATGTGCATTTCATATATATACAGCGGCGAACACGACAATTTAATTTAAAATGATAACTGGTAACTGACAGTGAAAAAGCGAGTAAATTATTCGCTCGTAACATAGAACTGGCAGATTATTTTAACGAATATTCCATAAGGCAGTGTTTCTACTAACACAAAATTATTAGAAGTACCACGGCTATCCTGCTGCCCACCTTCGCAAATAACTTGGCATATATGAGTTATGACTTTATACGAGCAGATGCAAACTGGACATATATATAAATCATCCTTAATTATAACTAAAAGTTTGCGTCAAAAAATGTTTTAAACCAAGACATATTAAAAATTGCCTAAAGTTAAAATAGTTTCGTTGTTTGGATTTTATAAAACCCAATTCCCACGTGCAAGTTTTTGCTGAGAGAACTGGCAGTTGCAACTTGCACTTGCCAGTTTTGTCCAAAATCCGGTACGAAAAACTTGCTTGCAGCTTCAAAAACTTCTGTAAAAATCATAGCTACGAATTTCGTTCACATGTGTGAATAACGATGCAAGTTCACTGAGTTTATTGCAGCCGCTTTCTCATTGGCCGATAAAAAAATGCAAGTTCAGTGTGAAATTTGCAGTTGGCAAAAGTTCTGGCAGCAAAAACTTGCACGTGTGAATAGAGCTTAACTTTTGACTAAAGAGTCTCATGGCAATTTAACGATAAGTTAAACTCAATTACATTTTACAACTTCAGGGCCCGTAATTTCAAATGTGACTAGCATCTATCATCACAAAAATCATAGATCTTATACTTTTTGAACGTGTGAATGATGAGGTTCGAAATTCAGCACAATTTTGTAATTTATCTTGCTTTACTTTTATACGAATTTGGAAATCCGCAGTTGCAGGGGTTCGTCAGGTTGACAACCTACTGCTTATTTGTGATAAGTGCTATATGCATTCGAGAATATGTGCCCAGGTACTAACGGAAACTTAAAATCCACCCAGCAAACTAAACTATAATTTAATGTAAACCACGTTTAAAACTTAACGCTATGTTCGTGTCACAAAAACAAAAATTTATAACATATATTACCGTTTTCGTAAGAATATCAGAGCCACTCGAGCGGAGCGAGCAAAAACCCTAATGTAATCTTCGTGGTACAAAAATCGAATTTTGTATTTTTAGAGACCTGATCAATTTTACATGAAACATTTTCTCAAAACGAGAAACCTCCCTCGACCCTTCTCCGGTTCCGCTCGTGGTCTTAACTCAAACTAAAGTACCCAGTACTAGTAAAGAATAAGGCCCGCTACCGATAGAAAGTAAGCCGCTGACAGAATCATACGGTAAACAGTATTACGTTATGCAATAAAACGTGAAGCAACAAATTAAGGTAAAAATTATGGGTCAAAACATATGAGCCATGTCCCGTCGTGACCCCTAAACTAAACTATAACCAGACCATGTTGGACGCCGCATACGTAAAGTGCCAAGGTTCGCACCGGTTGTACCCATCAAAATTCACTAATTTTTAACCTGCGAACCATGAATCACCGACCCATTTCCAACTCTGGGTCTAACTTAGATGTAGGCTTTTCGATTAGGTTTAGGCGTAGGCTTAAGTGTATGTATAGACTTAGGGTAAGGCTTAAGTTTGTTGGAGGGATGTGTTCAAATGTCGTTTATACGTTTGCCCAAGCTTGTACTCGATTGCCTGCAAATTCCACATCAAACTATCTGTTATTATTAATGTGTTTTTCATTATATTTTAGGCCGGTATATTTTCGACCACGTCCGACGTAACAATTAACCTGCCTGGATCCGGTGAAAACGTTAAACAGTTGGCGGAAACGAGCAACGTTGGCCTACAAGGAAAATGGATATTTCGAACCGATTTGTCTCAAGTCATTTCGTGCCCGGCTGGGTATACCGGACCGCCGTACTGTTTAACAGGTATATAGTGTTCACAGTTGAGACCCCCAGCGTAGATATGGATACAGAATTTATCTATGTTTGGTCTGAAGTTGTCCGAGCTCACGCTAGGGTTTGATCCCTGTGGGGACACACTTCCAAAAACAGTTTCACGCAAAAGGGGTGATCGCGCCTTCCAAATGGGTTGTATGGGGATGGCTGCTCCGTGCCTGGACGTAGCCCTGAATTTGGAATAGGAGGGGAAAGGTTACGTTGTATAAAAATTTCAAAGCGAGGGAGTCTTGCGCTGTAAAGTCGTACGGTATCCAAGAACCCCTGTGCAAAAATCCCAAACCGGAGGTTTGATTCCTGAAACTCCACTGGCTATGCACTTGGCAACAGCGATGGAAGTACAGCGAGGGTCCCGTGGAGCCCCACTGACGGGTTGTGGCGGGTTTGGCCGCCCAATAGCACAAGCGGTCAAAAAATATGCTCTAAAATGGAGCAAAAATCGGAAGATAATTTTTTTTCAGTTTTGAAAATTTTACTTTAGAAGTAAAGCTGAAATTTCTTTTGGCGGATTGATTTTCTCAAATTTGCATTGTTCATCGAATGTTTCTGGTTGGTCGCTCGCTAATTGAGTTTATAACTGTACTGACAGTCTGGCTAAACATTCCAGGCTTATAAAGCACAAACATATATTTTGACCCAATTGCTTTTTCCGAGTTGTCGAGTTGGACGGTACAAGCTTATATAACACGTTCAAAATTCGTTATCATTAATGATTATAATTTTTCGAACATACCAAAACTATAAGTTTTTCAGAGCGACACATAAATTTTACTACTGTGTCAAGCTTTCGGCTTGCTTCGCTTGCGAATTATTCAAACAATAACCTTTGTTATAACTCTTGGTTGCCTAGAGCCGTTCTTGTTGAAAATACAACCTACGCACCTGAACCATTTTTATTTCAGATATCGATGAATGCAGCGCAGGACTGTCGCGATGCCACAAGGATGCGACGTGTACCAACTATGCCGGTTCTTATGGATGTACATGCAAAGAAGGGTTCTCTGGAGATGGAGTTAGATGCACAGGTAAGTACCGTTTTGCTGCACACGAGAACCCGAACAGCTTTCGTTTCGGATATTTGCCCATGTAACTATGGCTGATGAGTTGGACCGCTTTTCTTCAGGACTGCTGTAGGCTAAGTTAAACGTTTAGACCAATTTTTGCTTAGGCTTTAGGTGCAGGCTACCTAGGCTTATCTTTACGCTGAGGCTTTGATGCTTAGACTTAAACTATAGAATCTTAGACTTGGGCTTTGGAATATGCTTATATTATTACGGTCCTTAGCCATAGCTTGGAACGGGTATTTTATTGAAACTGCCCTTAGAAATACAACTACCTCTGTGTAATATACACTTGATCATAATAGAAAACCAGTAGGTGATGCAATTATATTTATACATCTTTCATGCCCATATAACCGTAAGTTAACCATCAGTACATGCCATTATTATGTTTATAGAAATCGATCCATGTGCAAACAACGGCAGTCCTTGTCATCAAATGGCTCGGTGCCTTATGCGGCCAGTGGTAGGTCCTGGATGTCTATGTGTCGAAGGGTATGAAGGCAACGGCATTCACTGTACCAAAGGTAACTAATCTTTATTGTTGATTTTGAGCTTTACTGTACGATACACTATTTTTTGACAATTTCTATTGATAAAGCAATGCTTAAAACAGAAAGATCGGAAATATTCTATATTTTCGGAGTATCCATGTTACCACGATAACTTGCGCACACCGTGTCACAATTTTTGCATGCTTGTCACGGCTTATACTTAAACCTAAGCGCGTAAGCCTACGCAAAAATTAGTCTAAAGCGTAAGCTTACTGTATTGCAGTTCCGCAAAAAAACGTTTCGTCTCTAATCCTTTTACACGAACAGTTATCGCAAAAAACTGCTCCAAGAATTTGTGTTCTATGCTTTTCAAGTTTGAACCAAATCGTGAAAAAAATGCATAAAATATGTTGCATAATTTCTTTTGTTACTTGCAGTATATTAATGTCAAAAAGTTAGTTTTTATATCGTGTGAGATTCCATTTTATTTTTAGTTCAACTGATAACCAAAACACCATTAACAACAAAACAATTAACTGCAAATTCTCATTCGTTCGTTCCCACTGCACCCAAGACAAGTCGGCCAGGGTCCCAGCCGATTTCAAACGATAGAGGATTGCCGGAGAAAAAGCAAGGTCCCCCAGAAGGTCTTCGACAGTCTGTTATACACACGAAACCATCTGGTAGAGTTGAATCATCAACGAAAAGCGCAACGGTTATACCAAAGGTAAGAAAAATACAATGTGTACCTTTTGATTTCGGTCAATAATGTTCCTACAGCATGAATTTGAGTCTAAAACCTAGCCCAATCCGTAGTCAAGAAGGGGCCAGGAGAAAGGAAAAATTTTGCCCTTCCCCCCTAAAAAATTTTCAACCTTGATTGTAAGTCATTGAAAACCCTAGCATGCCCCTGCTGAAACAGTTTTAGCCCCATAGCAAGGTGAGCTGGCTACTGACCTGAAGTAGCCACAGCTGCACTAACACTGAAACCTGCGTACTGGTAGTTTGATATTGGCCAGATCATCTCGGACTATCTAGAAAAATAACGACATGATCAAGACTTTTCATTTTATTGAATGACACTACTTGCAACCGACCCACCGGGCATTTGCCCAGAGTCGTATGGTGTTTTTACTCCCCAGAAAACGCACTTCCCAGCAAAACTGTGTTAAATTAACCTTTAGCATGGTTTTATGCTGAGAGGTCCCGCTTCGTATACCATTTTTCTGCTAGTAGACCCAAGGGCACACTAACCATGCCCCCATATCAACAAAAATTTTCTAAAATACATCTGAAGGTCTGGCGTTTATAAAAATCCGGCGTATGGCCTTGTTTGGATGCTGACAGTAATACAAAAAGCTAAAATTTACGGAGGTATATATATGCATCCGTTTTTCCTGAAGTTATAAATAACGATCATTTTGGCCGTCCCAAGCAAATATAAATAGTGGTGTCAGTAGCTGTTTGTGAAAACGTCGTGTAATGCAAAAATTCAATAAGGAGTGTAAAAACACCAAATTGAACATATACTGGATCAAATAAGGTCCCCTCTATAAAGAAGACTAAACGTTGTTTCGTGATGACATTATGTCCAGTTAGTATAATGTACGATTTACAGAGCTGAAAGGTAAATTTCAGAAAAAATGCCTTAAATTTATTCGGGCAGGTAAGAAGAAACCATATTTTATCCGATTTACCGGTGGAGTACAAAATACCATATACTAGGTTTACTGTGGAAGTAAATACTAGCATATACTACTTTGACTAGGGACCAAAAATTCTATGAGAGTAAAAATACAACACTACACCGGTAAGCCAAATAGCCAGTGTATCCCTGAAACTGGTATGCTTGACTTAAACGACAAGCTACTTCCTGTTGCTAATGCATGTCATTTACAAATATACCTACACATAACTTTGGTATTTTTATAGAAAAGTATATATTGAACGAATCGCTGATCCGGGGTTGATTGTAAAACTGGTTCATCTCAATTGTTCATCTAAGACTTACAAAAAAATTAATACGCGGTTCGGTTGTTCCCAAAATTCAACTGCAGGCTATCATGCTCCATAAATGGTTTAAAATATCAGTGCTAGTGTTTGTGTTTTCCAATTATTGCTCAACTCAGATCAGAATTGTCAACTCTGTTCGCACTAGCGAAAACAAGACATTCAATATCTTAGAGGTTAAATGCGACTAAAGGCGTGTTGAGCGCTTCAGCGCTGATACACCAATGGTTAAAAAATTATAGGCCCTGGTTTAAGAACGGGGCGGGTAAAATATCATGAGCCGAGTTCAAGTTATGGTTCCAAATATAGAACAGTTTGTTTCAGATCCCATCACCGCAGTTGCATTCAACTACCGAACACCCGCATTGGGACCGTGTCCCTGTTGGTCCAAACGTACTGTCTAGCAACAATAATTACCCAATCGATAATTCAATCGCTGAGCCAGAGCCCATACCTGCGAAGCCTAAATGTAAGTTTTTTATAAATTGAATACAATTGAACTGGTTTAAAATTATTTGCTAGTTTTGAAAAGGTTAAAAATGAATTTCGGTTCTACAGTTTTGAAGTCAAATGAGAATATTTATTTAAGCATTAATCTGAATCGTGAAACATTATAAAGTTGACTGTCACTAAGTAATCTAGCTAGAAATCGTTTTCAGTTATGCAACTTCCAGAATAACATGCGTACACCAAGTGACTTCTTTGAGGTTGAATAATGAATAGTGAATTTTTTTACTTTAAAAGCCAATGCATTGAAAGCATGATTTAGCAGGGAGTGTATACGCCGACGTCAAAAAGATTCAGAAACAACACACTGAAGGTTTTCTATTCAGCGAACCTGTTGCGCTGCTCATCATAACTCTAAATCGTCATGATTAGCCATTAATTCTTATGCATTTGAACATACACTGGTTCACTTTTCCTCCAAATTTACAAGCTTTTCGCATATTCACAGTTTTGTTTCAGATCCTATCCTCAAATTAAACCCACCACCCAACCATGTTCGAAGGCAACCTTCAAACGAACCACCGCAACATCACATTCCATCGCCGCCACGTGTTACTCCTGTCGACCCACGGAAGTATCCAGACCTGCCAACCAATCAAGTTAACAGAGGAGATTTCTTTGGCAACAATCGCAACTTAGGCAACAGCTACAGTAACCGGAACTCAATTGGTCGAGGCAATGGCTACAATAACGGCGGATCCGGCCGGATACGAAACCAAGACCCACGCGGAGGCGATGACTCAGCTATTGACCGAAACTCGATTGCGAGAGCTCAGGGTGGAGACTACAGAACAACAAGTACGATAAGCAGCCGTATTCACAACTATGTATACCGCCTACTGCAAATAAGGATTAATTAATGTTTTCAACCGTACAACTATAAAAAGCGTTAATTATAATACATACCATGAGGGGAAAACTTTAATTGCTATTACTCCAAAAATGTGGTCATATTTTTCTAAAATTTATGTTTTCAGCTCATGAAAGAGTAAGTTGTGTAAAATCTGCACAATGTAGTTAGCTATTTTTTGCTCGGGATTCAAAGATTAATCGTTGCGCGATACTTTACTGAGCCGATCGTCGGAGACCGCCGCCACATAAAAGCAAAATTTTCACTGTGCCGCGCGCCGGCATCCGGCGGCCTGCAGCGGAGCGTGGCTTCGTCAGGCGGTGTGCGGCGAGCATAGCGCAACTCTGATTTGCTGTTAAGGGGCTGTTGGGATGAACTTATACCTTGAAATGACGTTTGAAATCACGCAACTGATTTACTCATGGAGTCCTGTGAACTGAGATACTTTTATAGATCTCAGAACACCAGTTCTCAAAAATGACTTCTTAAATGCGATCATCCCAACAAGACTTGTTCAAACGTTCTTGCAAAAATCCTTCATCGCATTACTTGTGCTTGGGAACGTTTTTACGACGGTCCTAGTGAGATTCGAGGTACATTTGACCACCATTTTGCGGCTATGCCAAGTCAATTTAGCATTTGGCTGATCGCTCTGATGCGTTGCTCATACGAATTACTTTCCCCATAATAAAATTTCAGTCTAGCTCTATGGCTCTTTTTGACCGCTTGAGCGCTTAAAATCGTTTAGAACACTTTTATTTGGATCACGCAAAGCTTTCGCCCCTTAAGACATCAAGTAAAGTATTTTGCCCCGAAGGGCATCAAGTTAAGCCCCCCTGGTGATTTCTTTGCGGGAATCTAATGGGTATGATCGCGCCTCAGTTAATAACCACCTTGATTTTGTAGACCGCTAAAATGGTGTCAATGAGAGGGACACGGGATCTGCCAGAAAATACCCCGGAAGAATATGCAGAGTGTTACGAAAGTTCTCTGAACATCATTTGAACGAGTGTTTTTGGCATGATCGCTTTTAAGAAGGTCGGATCTACAGCAGACATTGTCAGGTCAGGGAGTAGTTTCTCAGTTCTCAAAAATGTTTCAAGTGTCCGTTAATAACATAAATACACTTTAGAGACCTCGGTTTTAGTTTACAGCCACTTAATGGTTAATTTGTCGTTGCTTGCAATATAAAATGACATTATGTGCAGTTGGCATAACGATTTGTTTCAAAGCAGAAACGAAAAATTCTATTAAAATATGACAAAATATAATTGAGTAATATCAAGTAAAGTCCCCCTCTTATGGTATCAAGTCAAGTTCCTTCCTTAGTTGAAGGAGGACAAACTTGATTTGAATCCTTCGATACCCTCTCGTGTGACTTTAAATGATGTCCTAGGGGGAACATTAATTGGTTCGCTATTAGACGAGGAACCTAAAGCAGCAGTATATCTCAAACTTATACGACCAATCAGCACACAGATGAAACTAGTAAAAAGTCTGCTAAACTTTAAAATAACAACTGGTGATAGACGAAGCCTAAGCCTAAGCCTAAGCCTAAGCCTAAGCCTAAGCCTAAGCCTAAGCCTAAGCCTAAGCCTAAGCCTAAGCCTAAGCCTAAGCCTAAGCCTAAGCCTAAGCCTAAGGACGCTACACACATTTAAGTGTTACCGGCATAAGGGCACATGCTATATTTCGTAAACGTTTAAAACCAATTCATTTAAAAGAAACATGTGAGTGTCAAAGACTGAAAATATTTGCCTATTCTCGACACATTTATCGGTGAAATCGTCCCCCAAGGATAGAACCGGACACCATTTACGGCATAAACATGCGCTATTTGCTACATTTGATTTTCGTGAACGAGATTATCTTCGGGAAGCAGGTAGCACATGGTGGTGAACCTAAAAAATTTGTTTGAGGAGGGGCACACAAGGATTTTAAATGGCTTGTGAGCGATGTAAAAACTTTTCCGGGGCGCCAAAAGTCGCCTATGAAGACGGTTAACACTGGCTGTTTGGTTACATACCAGGCTTGGATATGCATTTATGTGCCAGAGCCTAGCGCTAGTTTTTTTTTCTTATTCATGTAGGTATATTGAGATATTATTGGTCGTGACCGAAAATAGAAATTTTGAATTTTTTTGGTGTTTTGCAATATGAAATTGGAAAATCAGGTTTGTAGTGGTAGTTGAAGCAACACCGAATAATCACTGGTGATTCAGGGCTCAAGAAAAGTTTTGAATTCTTTTCAACCTCACCGTTATCGACATTTGCTAAGTTTATATTTATACGAACACTCTACTCATGGGGCGGTAGTTGGTGTTAAAGCATTTACGAAAAATAACCAACCCCCTATTAAACGCAGATACGTACAGAACATTGCACACATCTTTAACTTTCCGATCTGAATCACGTTTGAAGTTCAAAATTTAAATTAAATTACGTAAATGTTTCCATATGTTGCAATTTTTCAACGCAAAAAGTAAAGTTGGAACCGCTATTTTTGGGCTGTTTTCGAATAAAAGCAGTTAAAAATAGTTTACAGAGTCAGAAAACTCGTTTTTAATAGATCAATAAGATTTCGAAGTGAGTTTAACAAAAGACTACTAATCAGATAACTAATAAAATTTGAAAATAATCACAAATTAAAATGCTGTTTGAGTCAACGATTCTGAGTTGGCCCTGTCCAGCTGTGGACGTTGCCACAAACCGTGATTTTATGCTTGAAATCTGTGCAGATAAAGGCGGAACCAGTCAGGGACAAAGCGACCCATAGATTACACCCGGAGCAACACATCAACGAAAGATTTTCATTGCAAAAATGGCATAGCTAAAGTGTTTGCTCTGCTGACTTTGGATTTCCCTAACAAATAGAGGGGTATATAAGGGAGTGAAAAGACAATTATATCTCCATCATGGCATTTCTGGAGAGAAAAGCAAAAAACATTCTTCACATGCTGTAGAATATATAGAATGTTC
Organism: Enoplolaimus lenunculus; assembly: GCA_030248215.1. Taxonomy (NCBI): domain Eukaryota; kingdom Metazoa; phylum Nematoda; class Enoplea; order Enoplida; family Thoracostomopsidae; genus Enoplolaimus; species Enoplolaimus lenunculus. The sequence continues at coordinate 91,025 of JASANG010000627.1, read as the reverse complement.
TGCTTCTGGATCGCCGAGAATAAAAAAATTTCTTCATAAAATAGCGCTTTGTTGACATGAAATCTTGACTACGCCCCAGTTGACAAACTTTGCCAGTATAAGTTTTAGATTCCAGTTTTTGACCCTACTGTGTTTAGCAACTACAGGGCGGGCAGTTGTTTTGAACATTGCGTGTTAGAAGCTTATTTTCCGTGAATTTGAAATGTGAATTCTAAATTTAGTTTCACCGTCGGGTCGATTTAATAAATCGTTCGTGTAAGTGGTGGCTTCTGGTGGCGTGTCAAAGTGACATCAGCAAACGGGAGCAGGGTCGTAGCCTGAGTTTCCGAAAGGATGGGCCACATTCTTGTAAACTTATAAAAAAGGTAATGGGTTATTAACATCAAAATAGGCATAAAATTGCAAAGGAGGACTGATATCTAATCCGTATTTTGGCTACGCCCTTTAACCGTGAGTAGAAAAGCGTTTTCATTGACGCCAAACAGCTGGACGAGTATAAAGTTTGGTTTAACCGTGGCTGTCGCTGGTATAATTGAATTGGCGCTGCAAAGCCAAGTGGTTGTTGATATTTGGAAACATTTTCAACAACATATATCAAAAGCTGTCAGAAGCAATATATCTTTGAAAATTTTTGTGAACAGTTTGACATTAAACGAAAAGTATGTGTTTAAGCTGAAATTGGACAGCTTATTTTTCAACTATTTTGTCAAGTTTTAGAAATTTGCGCAATTTGGGATGTGCCATTTTACTTAAATGAATAAAACTTTTGAACCGTGGTACTGCGTATAATGGACAAATTTGAACTTAGCGATTTCGTACTTTTGCGCAAACTGCATGAAATGCAAAATTACTTAGCAAACTGCACAAAATACAAAATTGTACAGCAAATTGCACAAAATAAAAAATTGCGGTGAAACACTGGTATAAACGCGCAGTTATGTACTGTTGCGGAGTGATAGGTTTACTCTCATTCATCAAACAAACAGCTCATTCAGCTAACAATAATTGTTAACTTTCTGTGGTGTTCGCGTAGGATATATGCAAAAATTTATCTGTGAGCGAAAACTTTTTTGACCAGTATTATTTAACAGGACAGTCATTAATAACTTAAGAAACCTCAGGAACGCTTGCAATCGTACTCCACTTCAACACACAAGTTATATCAAATTCGACTATTGGTCGAATCAGTTGCAGGCCCGTAGCCAGCTCACCTTGCTATGTTGGGAGGCTAAAAAGTATTCAGGAGGGGCATACAAGGGTTTTCGTTGACTTACAAGCAAAGCTGAAAATTTTCTAAGGGAGGGGGCTAAATTTTTCCAAGCGGAGTGATACAGTTCAACTGTTAAATTCGGCAGTTTATACTTTGTACAAAATAGTTTAAATATTTGGTTTAATTTAAAAATATTTTTTGCATTTTTCAGGATTTCCAACGGTGCCTAAATATGCAGCTTCGTCTTCACGTAAGTGCTAATAAAATTGAAATATTAAATATTATGCAATTTTGAAAAAAATTGCACATTCGCTGTTGAATTAATAAAATAAATTAACACTGTGTTTATTGCAATAAGTTTACTTTCATATGGTTAAATTAGAGTGAAACTATTATTATTGCAGTCTAAAGAACCGCTTTCAACAAAAATATTTAATGTTATAAACTTTTCGACCTCAACAGATGGCTAGTGTCTATTTCACGTACTTTTTTATTATACTAAATTTATCTTCAGATGCAGAAAGTAAATGAATTTTCATTTGGAAATTATTTTTATCGTAAAAACTAGAAATAATTAATTTAAGTAGTATCAAAAATGCAGATTGTTTCATATCTCGTTGATATTAAAAGTGAAATATCCAATCGTTGAGATACCAAGTTACATATCATAATGTAACGTCACAATATTTGTGTTTCTGGCCCTCAGATGATGTTCTTGTTAACCTCAAGTGAGCAAAATTTTCTTTGTTAACGTCGCCGCAATATTTTGATGAAATACCAAACAGGCTTGTCCAATGTATAGAACAGGGCCGGAACAGCAGTGTAAGAATGTTCCGAAGACTAAGCTTAAGCCTAAGCGTAAGCGTAAGAATGAGCTTATACCTAAACCTAAGCCTAACCCTAAGTAAAAAATTAGTCTAAAGCTTAAGCTTACTCTATTATATTCCCGCCGGCTCGGATGGTTTTTGGATTTGTGAGTTAAATTTGAGAAAATTTCTGTTTCAGTGCTCGTGATCGTCATTCCGGCAGTTTTGTGCGGTGTGTGGCTTCTGCTCATTATCATTCTGCTTATTGTTTGCTTACGCAAACGGTTAGTACTGTACTGACCCGAATAAGAGGGGGTAATAAGAGGGGGTCCACATTTTGAGTCCCAATCAATAGAAGGGCGTACTCCTATTAAGAGTCCATAAGCGGATAGAGTCCTTAAACCCTAATTAGAGTCCATAAATGTCAATTATTCCTAATTGTAGTGTATAGATGACTCCAGGACCAAACAAGCTTGAGTTCGAATGTATAAAGCGTGTTCAAGTTTTGAAAGTACATTCCTAAGTTTGCATCATCGCTCAAGTTTTTGATACAAGACAAATAAACATTTTATTCAACGGATAGTTACAATACCGGATTTACATATCAGTAACGAAGGCGGGTTGAAAATAAATAACTCGTAACCGAATAACAGGGCAAATAAGTATCAGCCCCCTGTTATTCGGGTCGCTACAGTGTATACGTAGTTTAGTTCATATTTGACTTGTATTTCCTCCCTGTTTCCGTCAAAGAATATACCAAAGCATAACTTTTTGGTAAAGGTGGGTTGGGTGTAATGGAATTTTGTGCGGGCATACTCGATGGTAAAATAATAAAATTTCCGTGGGTAAAGCGCAGCGCAAATGAAAAAATCTTTACCCACTTACACCTTTGTGTTCAACATTCATGTAGCTTATTAAACCGTTCAAGACATGCTTTCAAACTTTTTCAGCAAACAACGACAACGTGCCAAATATGGTTTGGGCTATTACATGGCGCCAAGCCAAATTGGTTCAGCCAAAAACGCAACCGGCTCTCCGACAGGACCTGGCCACGCGATTAGTAGCACGTCAGCGGCTGCAGGATACGCCTCGTACGGTGGCGGTTCGTCGTCACGGCAGCATTCATCGTCTACTCAATGGAGCATACCGCGAGTCAGCTATGATTATTCAAACGGATATCAGGTTTAGTTTGACCGTTGTAAATAATTCTGTTTGATATATTTTGTAAAGAACGAGGAACTAGCCCAAAGTGTGACACGTCAGCTTTTAGAAACTCCTTTTACAACTTGTTTGTACGTTAACTTTTGGAAATATTAAGCTAACGCGGCTTATTCAAATGGAGATAAACTAAAACAACGTGGCGCGAAACTTTAGCTGATGTGGCTTGAAACGTGGACCAGTTCAAACTGCGGAACCAACAAATTACGTATCATTTAACCCCCACTCAGTTTGTTCTTTCTGGTATGATCTTACAGAGCAATAAAAGCTCGCAAAAAGACTGTACAGTTACTCTTTGCGGCTTAATTTGGACTACTTTCTGGTTCCTTACATATTTGCTAAACACGCACTTTAAAAAGTGTAAAATTTCGAAGCGTAACGCAGTGTATTTTTTGCAACAAGAAGCCTTTGATCCGCCGCACTGGTGCTCAGCCATTGAAACCGCACAAAATTATCGTTTGCAGTTGCGTAGATAGAATTTAAAAGTCCGCGAATGTAATACTCGTGCAACATGTTTTTTGGCGAGCGATCGTAGCAAAGTAAACTTTCTTTATTCCTTGGACAAAATCAGATGAAGCCCGCAAAACATTTACTCAGCTCTCCAGAAAGCGCGGCGAGGGATATCGTTTTTCTCCTTGCCGAAATTTTGGCTCTATACAATGGTTTTGTTTTAGCTGCAAATTTAAAATTCTTTTCCCATATTCAGCTTAAAATCAGAAAAATTGTGATTAATTAAAATTTACGTTCATTTTGACAGTTTTCTCACTATTTTGAATGCTTCGTTGATAGAATGAAAAATATCAGCATTGTCATTCAAAAATTTATCGCCATGTATTGAGTCACCGAAATTTTTGATGTTCTGTAAAATATTAAAATAAAATATCTAAAAAGCCCGTCCCTCCCGAAAAAAGTGCTTAGATCGCCAATGATATATAAATATGCATACTGACAAAACATTGCCTTAATAATTCAACAAGCTTTAACGGCTTTGAATTGAGATAAACTGTGAATTACGGCCAATGTAAAGAACATGGCTGTAATAGTAGTATAAGCATATTCCTAAGCCTAAGCCTAAGAGTAAGATTGAACTTACACAGTCCAAGCAACAAAGTATCAACCTTAAGCTTTCTTTATCGCAGTCCCGCAGTAAAACGTTACGCCCATGATCTGTACATTGGCCTGAACTACGAACAAAAACAAAGCCATTATAATTCATCGTACAATAAATTAGCGGTGTGTATTAATATCTTAAATAGCATAGGTATAATTTTGCATAACAAACACCTTAGAGTTTAACAAACACCTTAGAGTTTAACCAGTACACATTTCTTGGTCCTTTGGGACACTGCACTACTTAGAAAATCTAAATGTTGCTAACTTAACAGAAACATTAATAGATTTTGGAAATATTCCCATAAAATGACAAACAAATCAATTTCGCTTCATTTTGCGCTAAAATAGCGTAGCTAAGTAGTTAAGATAAAGTTATTTTGTCTCACGCTTTTCAAAAAGTATGCCTTCGGCCCTATTGACACGTGCAAGTTTTTGCTGCGATAACTTGCAGCGGCAACTTGTACTTGCAAGTTTTATCCGAAATCCCGTTCGAAAAACTTGCAGCTGCAAATAATTCATTAAAAATCAAAGCTGGGAATTTAGTTCACATGTGTGAGTAACCGTGCAAGTTCAATGAATTGATTGCATCCGCTTTCTCATTGACTGATGAAAAAATGCAAGTTCTGCGCAGTAATTCGCAGCTGCAAGTTCTCGCAGCAAAAACTTGTACGTGTGAATACGGCTTAAATCAATATACATGAAGTATAGCAAATTATGTTGGTTGTACCGATGGCATAGATCAACGTTTCGGTATCCAAACCTTAAGTATAGAAGCAGCTGATTTACTGGCAGATTCCAGCATTTGTTACTTCATTATATATAACTTTATGTTGGGCAAAGCCTTAGATATATGTAAGCCTGTTCGCAAACCCAATCGGAAGTCCAACCGTAAATGTGCTGAACAGTGTGCAAGAGTCAAATATACTGAAACATTTCGGTGTTTACCAGTCTTCAATATTTGGGCACATGTTATTTTGAAAGGTGAACCATTTTTTTGCGCTGGGCTACGAACCTTACTATTTTATCACAACAAAAATTCTGACGGGAGGGCGTATGCCTAACCCCTCGCCCCTTCCCTTTGAATCCACTAGTGGACAATTCATACATATTCAAGTGTTTTGCTTATAATTTTAGCACAGTGGCTACTATACGTCAAGCGATCCGTATGCGCCGTATAAATACTAACATATATATCGCCTGTATTTTTATCCATCCGATGACTTTTGCCTTTATATACGGGACTTTTATACTGGGACAACGATGACGAAAGCAATCGTCCATTTTACACCATGTGTACGCTCAATTGGAGCCATTTTCAACCAAATGTAATTTGCAATCGAAACAAAAGTTGGAAAGACGAATTAAACGACACTTTTTTTATCAAAAAAGGCTTCCGCTTTGAATGTCAGCACGGCGAATAAGCACTTGATGCTGCGGTTGAAAAAATGCTGCAGCGAAGCAGTGGTTGTTGCAACGCGATCAAACTAAAAGTACAGGTCAAGGGCCGTGCCTGAAAGGGGTGTGTGAAGGCAAGTGTAAAAAAATAATGTGTTTGATTGTTATGAAACTGATTATTAATAGTTGGGGGTGAGAGGCAATAAGGGTTATAAAATGTTTAACAGTTTGGTTTTTTCTCAGTTGTGCGATATATTACGGTCGTGAATAGGGTTGCCCGACCTCTCTGAAAACTGAAGTTTACGCCATGTAGCTAAACATAGTTTCGTCTTTCCCCCATACAGAGTGATATTGACCGGATTCAAGAACTTGTTGCATGTGACTATTGAAGGCCAATATATAGAACTGGTCCGTTACTGCAGTATAAGCAGACTCCTAAACCAAAGCCTGAGCGTGTAAAGCGTAACAATGACCTCATACTAAGCCCAAACCTAAGCTTAAGCAAAAATTTAGTCTAAAGCTAAAAGCTTTTTGTTTAACAGTTCCGTAGAAAAATGGTCTGCTCCTGATCCTTACATGGGCCCTATTATTGCGCTCAGATTCCTCAAAAATCTTTAGGTTTCAATCCAGTTGATTTTTAACACTAATTTTGGTTACCAATATCGGGCAACCACCAACAGGCAGGGATCAGGGGACGCAAAGCACAGTCCTACCAATAAAACTGTATATATACACGGTCGTAGTATGGAATTAGCTTGGTTCAGAAATAAACGTTCATTTCTATTTTTGCGTTTTGAACAAAATATATATTAAGTTTAAAAGCGATCTTTTCAGAGCACAAGCAGAAATCATGCTTGTTGTCTTACTGCACACGCATTTTTTGTATTTACACTTTAAACTCGACTAACTTCCATTCAAAAACGCGACAGCTACCTTGACAACTGTTTCCGCTTTCCATGGACGAACCGATAATCTAGCGAGGGGTCAAGTCAGTTGAACTTCCCCAAAATAGGTGTCTGCTTACAGTAAAATGGATTTTTCTTGAATTTAGTTGACAAAATCGTTGATTAACTGTTTTCTTTTATTTCTATCTTCACACACAAAAAACTTAATTTAAAATATATTTTGTAAAAAATTTCAACCCTTTCCTGCATGAATATTTTCTATTTCTTGAGAGTCCTATTTTTCAGCTAAGATTTGTACGTCAGTCTCTCCGGTGAGATGTGTTTACCATTACAACTCAGGCATAGCAGCATGATGCTCGAGCCCGAGATGGACTCCCACGTCTTATGGAGATTTCGTACTACACACATCAGTGCCTGTGTGTTTAATTGTTTAAAATGTATTGTTTATCGGCTATGTGCAATTTAGTTGCTCATAGTACTCTCTATACAGGAAAGGGTAAACAGTTCAAGTTACTTGTTTGTTCTCCTTTTCAACGTTTACGCCTATCAGCTGTGTCGTTAGGGTTGCGTTATACTTTGCGGAGCCAGGCGCCGCCGGAAGCCGCCACGCGCCGCCGTACGCCGCCAAGGGGCGTCGTGCGGAAATTTTTAATGAAAAATTTTACAGTGCCGCGCGGCGACGTGAGGCAAAATATTTACCGCGCCAGCGGTGCGTGGTGAGCGTAGCGCTGATGTCGCTCTGTGAAGAAAAAATGTCAAAGCTTACATTGAGGGGTACAGATTTGCATACGGAAATAGCGAAAAATCATTATTTTCAGGATATATTTTAGTTTTGATGTTATCTGTTATTTTTTGGCAAAGAAACTTCAAGCTAACGCGATAAGTGTCACATAGTGTGCAACGTAAAAATAAATTGAAAACTTCGAAAATATTTATTCATTATACCATGTTTGGAAATGAACTCATGTAAGTAGGTAAATTTGCTAAATTAGATTTGAAGAATATCCTTGCCGGCTAATTCAGTACAAAATCTATAAGGCAGAAAAATAAATCATCTTTTATACTTTTTATATATATTTAAACATCAGTTTTCGTTATTCCAATTACTACGTGGTACACAGGGTTGAGTTAGCTTGAAAATGTGTTGGAAGCACACTGCAAAAAAATGGTGAGTCAAATTGACTCTCTCCGAAATAGGCTCTACGGGACTACACAAACTGAGTCAAATTCGACTCAGCCAGAGGCAAATTCGACTCACTAAATCGCACGTTTGACTCTGGCGGAGTCGAATTTGACTCAGTTTGTGTAGTCCGTAGAGCCTATTTCGGAGAGAGTCAATTTGACTCACCATTTTTTGCAGTGCATGAGTAAAAGTTTATCTTAGGTTCATAGCAGTATCTAAAAGCTAATACTCCTTAGCCAAAGCGTAAGCCTTTAGTATGCGATAAGTCTAAAACTAACCCTAAGCCTTAACCTGCACCTGTGTTCCTGAGCAAAAATATTACGCAAATTCCTAAAAATATATTGGTATTTTGCGGTATTAACGACCGGAAATAACACGCGTACCACTTCTGCTGAAATGGTTTCGATTAAAACAAATCTGTACGTTCGAATAATATTTTTATTGTCATAATCGTTGCATGCAGTAACTAAAACTACGATATCACAGACAGATTGTGGTTCCTGCCTTTGGGGTCAAAAATTATTCTAGTTTTTAGACAAAACGTATTTAATTTTACTGCGTAATATTCAGTGCACAATTAATAGGAATGCAACAAACAGCCCAGTGTGATAAGAAAATCTGAAAAGCAATCTGTGGTTGACGCCAGTCATTCGAGGAATTCTACAAAAGATATGCCATAAACGCAAACTCGAGATAATGAGTTATTCACAGCCAGATAATTTACGTTGTTTCAACATAACAACGCGACAAAACAATACTTAATACTGTTTATGGAATTAATATTAATGGTTACGAAAAATGTTCAACACTACACGTTAAGCAGTGAGATCTATCTAGCCTTAGTCTAAGCTATTAAGAGAAGCTAGCTTACCGTAAATTTAGACGCTGAAACAAACTCGTAAACCAAGTCTACGATTTTCTAGCCTGTTTGTCAAAACCATAGCTCGTTGCAGCCAATGTATAAAACAGGGCCGTTACAGTTTATTTTATAGTAAAACATAAAGCATATTTGTAAGCCTAAGCCAAAGAAAAATAAACTTACTCAGCTGTAGTCCCGCAAAAATGCTCTGCTCCCGATGTCATTATGAGACGTAGTTACTAAATCATGCGGTTAATAAGCATCAAAGGTTTGGCGGAAGCCAAAAATTTCTATTTCTCAACAATATTACGCAATTTGTCTCAAATATATGCTTAACTATGCTTAGCTCTTTAGAGATCTTTAAATGTTAAATTTTAAAAATTTTGAATAAAGCGCAAAGTTAGACTCAATTTGCAACTTCAACTCTTCCGACAACTTTAATGTCTGAGTTCCTGATTTATTCGTTTACTGTTTAAAACTGTAGTCGATCACACTCGGCGAAACGATCACGATTGACTTCAAGCAAATAACGAATCAAAATTTCAGTTTCAGCTTTGGTTATCGGTAAAGTCGCGTAAAACGCGAGCCGATTGGTCAATTCAGATTCCAGGACGTCACAAAACTCTTGCGTCAATGGCTGCATGTCTGCTATCGCTCGCTTAATTGTCGAATCACCGATCGCCGTAGATATCTCTTTGCCAGTCATGTGCGCTTAAAATTAGTAAACTTTATTCAGTAAATATTGCAAGCCAGCGCACGAGGTTTTCAATTTAAATTTGGGCTCGGAGTCAGAGGAGGATTAGAGCTACTCAGCCTCTTTGAAAAACATATGGGCCACATGGAAAATTTTCTGAATCTCGTCCTGCTATTTCTTGTCCCCCTTCTGGAATATTGAGCTGCTTTCGAGAAACCGTATCCAGAGTGGGGTCAAAAGGGTCTCATAATACCCTGCAATAACTTTGGCAAAAGTTTTCTGTTATAAACTAAATGCTAGCGGAAATAAATACACAAAAAACAAAACCTATTAAGCCTTTAAATGCGGAAAAACGTCGTACAAGAACTACGCGATAAATTTGCAGTATCTCTGACTACAAGGATATGTTTTTGTTCCTTAATATTTCTAGTTGTCCAGTAGCCATATCTTGTATAGCTTTACCTGGCATAAAAAATATTCCCGAAAACGCTTGTCCAATGAACAGCGACAAGATTGCGTACAAGGCTGCGTGATGAAATGTCGAATGCATTATATATTGATTAAACGTCGGAACGATTAGCTGTGATGTTCGTAATGTTTATTATTAATTTTTCTTTCAAAAATCTATAAATTATTGGCTGGTGTTTTGGAATTGTAGCCAAGCAGGTTTGGGATTTTTTAAGGCATATACACACAAAAAAGTATTTCTGAATTTATTTAGAAAAGTATTTTGTGTGACAACTCTGATAAATTTTTCTGATTAAGACAATTTTTCTAAAAATAACTGGAAAACGTATATTTTCAGTCTTTGTTCGAAAACTTTTTCAAAAACATTTCTGTCATAGCAGAAACACTTTTCAAGTGCACCTTGCTAATTATATTTCTTAAATGTCAGAAATTTTTTTTTTAAATATCAGAAATATTATTTTGAGTGTGGTACTAGTTATCCTTCAGTGAGGCTTCTGCGCAAAATAGCAGTCGCGCTATCTGGCACTGAATTCCCCTGTTCACTTTGTCAGATACAGAACGATCAGCTGTATATACATCACTTTCACCAGCTCTGTCGTACTTATAATTTTGTTTAGCAAATTGTTTTTTGATGTTCAAAATGAATTTTATTGGCAAATGGTTCTGAAACCTTTCAAATATAATTTCTGAATTTGGTGCATTTCGTAGTCTAAAGATACTAAAAATTTGCTAAACGTGAACTAAAACAGTTACGTATCGTTTAGTTTTAGTGCAACAGGAAATTTTGTTAAAAATATCCGGAATGCTATGCTTTTGCAAGAATTTCTGTTTGTTAAATGCAGTTTTCTAGGCTAATTTCCAATTGAAGTTCATGGAATCGTTTGGCAGGACTACTTGCGTTGCGACATTACTTATGCTTTTGTATTGGAAAACAAGTGCCGGTCGTCTTAATGAAATTCATCATAAATACTGTAGTAACCTGAATAAAAGCGGAGACTGATATTTATTTGGCCTCTCCAAAGGGTGCGCCTGTTAGGTTATACTTATGAATGTAAGTACTTTCAAAACTTAAGTATGCTTTCAAGTTTCGAACTCAACTTTATTTGGTCCTGCAGTCATTTATGCGCTACAAACAATTTAGGGATAATTGACATTTATGGTCTCTAACTAGGGTTTAGAAACTCTATCCGCTTACGGACTCTTATTATAGCGATACAAAGTTACGTTCTCTAAAGCAAAATACTGGTGTTCTGATTGCGAGCATATAAATATGTGAGTTCTCACGGTCCAATGGTACTACTCATGCGACGTTGCACAGAAAGAAACCAAAACTATGAAAACGCATGCAAAATAAAGCATTCTATAAAATACTGCGTATGCGATCTACGTTGTTCGGGGGTGCGATAACTAAATTTAGGTTGTGATAAACATAAGTGCGTGGTACAATAATTTTAAATCTACCTTCCGCTCTACTGCAAATTTAATTTTCTTATTGGTTTCAAACATATAATTCACTTCCTCCAACTCATAAACCAAATTGTGTTGGCACAAAAAACTATATTTGTTACATCTGAACAATGTCTAAATTATGCCAAAATATAATAAATGTAAATTTTAAGGTCATGCCAAGCCTAGCGTTAATATTCGACAAATCATGTAATTTTTTTGGGCTTAAGCCGATGTAAAGGCCCAATCGACGCAGATTAAAATTCGATGTTTTTCATCAAAATCAATATTTAAATTAAATGTCCAATACAAACCTAGCCAACCATTGAAAATAGGGCGAATGTTAGAAAGGCTGATACTTTACAAAACCGTCATGTTGCAAGTTTGTTGGATTAGATCTGTCACTGTGTGAATTACAACAACAACAACACAAGTGGACCCGTTGTCAATGGGGGCATTAAGACTCAGCACCCTCCACGTGAAACGTTTATGCCCCCCAGAACATTTTCAACCTCGCTTGTTGGTCAACGAACTCCCTTGTATGCCACTCCTGAAAATTTTAAGCCCCCTAACAAGGTGAAATGGCTATTTGCCAAATCTTTAGCCAAATATACGAAAGGTCTTGTCGTAGCCATTCTTACGTTTTGGAAACATTAACCATGAATACAAGTTTTGGCCAATGTTACTTTAAGGGGTGTAATAGTAGATTAAGCGCATTCCTAAGCCTAAGCCAAAGCCTAAGCGTTACAAGAATGTGTTCCTAAGCCTAAGCCTAAGCCTAAGAAAAAAATGTAATCTAGAATCTAAACGTACTGTTTTATATACCCACCAGAAACCTGAACGCCCTTTAAAGTATTAACATGGGCCCAAGTTTTCATAGTATTTATTTTCTAAAATGAAGCTTGAAAACATATACGCTGAACTCGCTTATTGTGCAATGCGATTCTATAAAATATAATTTTTCCCGGCAGTCAACCTTACAGAATAATTTATTCCAGCAGTCAACCTCAGAGAATCTAAATTAGTAAGATTATCCGGTATCTAAAATGTAAAGGTGCGAAACTGGTTCAAATTTGCAACAATTCGAGTTGACGGTCACGTAAAGAGATGATCAGGGGCGGAACGTTTTTCTGTGGGAATGCAATAGAGAAAGTTTAAGCTGTAAATTATTTTTTGCTTAGGGTTAGGTATAAGGTCATTCGTACACTTATAGGCGTACATTTAGGTTTCAGCTTAATAATATATATGCTAATATACTACTGTTACGGCGCTACACATTGGCCGAGATGATAAAGATTACTTCATTGCCAGAATTTTATGTCTGATATTTCACAAGCGAACAAAAAGCATTTGCGTTGAAAAACTAAATTGATTTAAAAAATCAAAAGTACAGTTTCTATTGTGATTTTATCAGGAATGGTAATTTTATATTATGCAATTAATACAACTTCGACTAAAATTTGTTAAACCTGTACATGCTGCGCTTACGGTGTTTAATCAACCAAAATATAATGTTGATTGTGTTGAGGCATTCTAGGCAACTGTTGGTCTGTATTTATCTTGAAATGATTTCACTGGAATATGCTTTTACGGGCAAACAAGTCGAAAACAAACAACTTGGTGTGTTTGCTTTCGAAGTAATTTCCTCAAAACCTGTCTATAAAAATTGAGTACAGTTTTTGAAACACACAGACGCAGATAAAGAATTAAGACGATTTCAAATATTATTTTGAACTGGAGTTGTAATTGTTTGATGATAGTTAGATTCTGAAAAATGTAACGCGGCACACAAGGGTGTAACTCGATATCTGTATATGGTAAAAACGGTGTTTGGTTCCGTTTCCGTTACAGAAATACCTATAGCTCCGGTGAAGCAAAAATTGCAAATATATGCATTAAATTTTGCATCAAGAGACTTTACCACGTTTAGATTCCTAGAAACAATACTTTAGAAACAGCCACGGATAGTGACGAAAAGAACGGAAACAGAAAGTGAATATTGGAGTATAAAAGTTTAAAACATAAAATTTTAGATACCAAGATAACTGCGAAATGGCAATAATATTTTTGTTTCCAAGAATTTTGTTATTTTACAAAATTGAACCAGCAACACATCTCTGTATTGAAAAATAACTGATTATTAACCCCTTCTCAGATACAGTTGACTATGGGCAACTGACGGAGTGTATATACGTTAAATAATATATCGTACAGTGTTTAGCAATTGCAACACGTATACATAGTACTAAATCACCATAAGACGTGTGAACCCCCTCGGGCTAGAGCGTCAAGCTCCTATAGCTGAGTGGTGATGGTATACGCCTCCCACTCCAGTCACTGGAGTTCGAATCCTAGCATAAATGTAGGCCTCAGATGAAATGGAAAATATTCATGTGATCATGGGTTAAGCGAAACATTTTCAGCTTACTAAGATATCTATAGTTATGAACATAAAAATTAAAATAACGGATTTTCCGGTATTTCTATAGCAGACACCACGGCTAACAGCAATTTTTTCCCCGAAACGCAAACGGACATCCACTTACACTCGTTTGACAAATGTGTATTGATACTTTTGCGTGAGTGCGAGGTTAATTTGCTCTGAAATAAATAATCGCTTTCAATTAAGCACTTTTGTAATTTTAGATATAATATTCAGTTACAATCAAGTGCCGCTAACAAATTATGTCAAAATTAAAATAACTTCTTCGCGTTTCAAAATAAGCCTTTTTATATTGATGCTAAAATAGCGTTTTCATAACCGCTACAAAGCGTTTCCATAATAAACGTTTTGGTACACAAGCGATACATTTTAGAGTTTCTCCGCTTACAAAAAACCGTTTAAAAAGTTGAGGCTACAGTCGTTTCAATACTTGTCGCTAATGACCTTTTGGATTTCGTATGCTTTCCCTTATATTTACTGCTTGGTTTAGGTTTAGGCGAAAAACTTTGCGTATGCTTAAGTCTATTAAGATAAGCTTGAACGTTTGCGTAAGTCTAAGCCGACCATTAAGCTTAACATTTAGAGTGCGCAGCAAAGTGTACAAGTACCAAGTTTTTCAATGTATTATTTCAAAATAATTAATGCAAAATACAGTTCCACTCTTATGTCGTTCAGTGGGCTACTGGATATATAATTTAGTTCAAAAAAGGACCCCAAAATAGTTGAAAAGATAAACTTTTTAGAATACGCGCAATGTCTCAAATTAGAAACATTCATAGCAATGTTCTAATTCATTTCTTACTCTCTCTTTTATATATACGTAAATCTGCAATTATGTATTCAGATTTATAAATTGTATTGAGCACATGATGAGTTTTCAAATTTTAAATTTTTGCATTTAATTTTTGTATTAATGCACCCTTAATACGTTTACAGTAAGAATATTTTCGTGATAAAATGTCAACTAAAAATTGCACTCAAAATAATTTTGCAACTACAAATAGTTCAAACGTTAAATCGTTATGTTCCAAAAATCTACACAAATTCTCGCGGTAAATGTTGACTGCAGATTGCGAAAAAATTTATTATTTTGTTGTAAAAGATGTTAAATTGTACACATTGGAACTCATCTAATGTTATATAGAGAATTTTCCTAAATTTACATCCCTCACCTTCAACTCTTCTTCAGTTCTAGCCCATACTACTCAGTTCGTTTATGAATTTGTATTTAAAATTTTTTGTCAAAAATTATTATTCAACCGTGATTGATTGTTCCATTCATTTTTAAAGACGAAATTCTCTATCAAATGACGCGTGTTTAGTATACATTTGAGATTAAATGTTTTCTTTAAGAATTTGAAGATTTAAACATTTGGAATTAAATACAGTTTAAAAGTTAAATATCGATACAAAACAAGTACTGTTGTCAAAAATACAACATTATATTGATTTCTAGCAACACCGTTCTCCGCATTGTATATTTTCAATTTTATCCGTGATCTAATTTCAAGCTAGAATTTAAACCCATGACACACGGATGGAGGCACTTGTCAGCGCAATTTGAATATACGAACATAACCCTTGAACATTGTTAACCATGCAAAACTTGGTGTTAACGTAATTGTTCGAAACAAAACATGACCAGCTGTTTAATTTTAAAATTTGAAAAATAGCCTAAATTTAAATTGGTCGTGCAGTCGAAAGTGTGAACGCATGTTACGTTATTCGTATATGCTCCAAAGACTATCAATTTCAGAACTTTCGTTACTTTTACAAAACCTCCTAGTGGCTTTGCTGTTTAGCTACGTAATATCACATCACCATTTTTTATACTTTCAAATATGCTACACGCTTCACCAAATTTAAGTTTTTAAAAACGTTGAGTAGACCGGTGATCAGGTCAACCTGCTCTCATCGAGGCAGCGCACATAATTTTCCCAAATTGGCTCCGCCCCCTGGGCCCCTCTGTGCTCTGTCTATGCTCCCAAAATTAATTGTTTCATCAAAGTGCACATTATATCCTGCAGCGGCGGAAAAATGATTCCCACGTATTCTTTACTCTGCCAACGTCTCATTCGGTCAACAGTCAATTGTGACATGAATTAATTTCTTTAAAGCGGTGTAGGAAGATACATGCACACCAGCTTTTATAGGCTTCTGAATAACGCTCTGGATTATACAGGAAAACGAATTTTGCTCGCTTGTAAAAGTGTTGCGGGTTTGCTACGAAATTGAAGCTAGTTTAAAATCAATGGTGCTCTGCGGATACTGATCTATCCAAGAGGCCCTACTCAGGCCTTTCCATTAATCAAGACTCGATGCCAAAATTTTGTGCTAACAATTAATGCACATATTGCTATAAGGCCATACAGGTCTTGGTCCCCTACATAAATCAAAACTTAAAGTTTGTATTGAGATTTAGTGCTAAAATTGCGTTTTGTTTCTCCCTCGCGTCCTGTGATGAGTTAGTTTCACTGGTTCAGTCCACTGCTTACCCACATTTCACTTAGCTTGAACTCACGTTTATAAAACTGGTACTATGCATTTGAGCTACGGTTGTTGCGGCTGTGTTAATGTTTAAATTTCATGCATACGTAATCGCACACACACATATATTATATATATAAGTATGTATGTATACTACTGCATGCATACTACCTCAACCGAACGACTTTATTTTAAAATTCAACTTCTAAGAGTCAAAATAAAAATTTTCACGTTTGCGACTCAAAACGTCAAAAATTTTGACATTAAGAAAAAAGTTTTTCTGTTTCACCACGCAGTAAAAATGATTTTGAACGCAAAATTTTTCGACAAAAAAGTATTGTCATGGTATTTTTCAAATACAAGATACCGTCGCCTCTATGCGAACACTAATTCAGGGACGTATCCACAAACGCGCATGAGGACCTTCGCTTTTACTGCAATATCTTTGACAAGTTTATTTCTGGTAAATAATCAAATGCCAGTTAAAACAAAATGACTTGAAAACGAAACCATAAATACGCTCAAGTAATTGACGTATGCGTCCCCGAAACCAGAATCCTGGTTACGCGTCATGTATAAAAATATAAAGTTGTACTGAGATCGCCACCAAATATACTTTTGCGGTGCAATTTTCTACTCAGCGCAAAAAAAATTGTTTGCGATTTTTGTTTTCTATAAGGCGTGTGCCGCGCTGTATTGCGCCACCCATAGTTTTATACTTTATTGCAGTCGGAACGCGTGCCGAGTGTATTAACCTCTTGCGTTATGAATTCGTTTGTAGGATATAAGACAAAAAAATTCTCGCTACTTACCGAGTTATTTTTCGAGGGGCAAATATTTTTCTCTTGTAATATCTTTTTCCTCTCGTATATTGTTTGTGTTGTTTTTATTTCTAATGCTTTTGTTATTTTTGTTGTTGTTATTATTGTTGTTTTTATTGTTCTTATTATTATTATTATTATTATTGTTGTTGTTGTTGTTGTTGTTGTTGTTCTTATTGCTGTTTGTTGTTGATTTTTTTGCTAGTTTACCACTGCTTTTATTGCTTGTTTTATTGTTTTTGTTTTACTGCAGTTTTTTGTAATTAGTATTATTGCTATTTTGTATAGTCTTTGTTTTCTGTGAGTTATTTCTTTTACCCTTTCCTGGTATTTATGTACTCTTTTAAACATCCATGTGATTTGAAACAATGTAAGTGCGATTATACGCCTATTGCGACGTGCATTTACATCTACAATTTGTTGTATTTGTTTTTGTTACGTTTGTTATAAACTTTTGTTTCGTTAGCTGTTTGTTTGCTTGTTTGTTTGCTTGTTTGTTTGTTTGTTTGTTTGTTTGTATGATAATTTGTTTGTTTGTTTGTTCAATTTTGTTGGTCCAGTTACTTAGCTTCACTTTGTTTGCTTTGAAAATAAGCAATAAATTTGAAATAATATTTTAATCGGCATGGTATGTACAAAAATTAAATATTTAAGTTTTGTGCAGTTTGTAGTGAACACTGTCGGTTTCCAAATTGCCTAACATTAAATCGAACCGTAGCCAATAATGAGATAACGAGACTTAGCCCACTGAGTAAAATATTGGTACGCTGAAAAAGTTTCAACCGCGCTTGCAGGTCATCTGAAATCTTTGTATGCCCCTCTAGATGATTTTTAGCCCCACAGCATTTGAGCTGGCTACGGTCTTGACGAAATTCAAAAGTATATATTTCAAACTTGGATTATAATGTACCGTATTCTTGCCAGCAATATTACAAATATACCGGAAATAAATGACATAGTTTCTTGTCTTTTTCTGAATTAGTGTTGCGCTATACTTGTAGTGTGGTGCCACGCTGTTACACTGCCTGGCGCTAAAACAATTTTATGAAACTAATGTTTTGCAAAAATGCAAGTACAAATTAACATTTCGATGCTAATGCTTGCAGCTGTGAGATTCATTTATTTACGAAACTTTGACTTTGGCATTAATTATTGCAACACGAATTTGAGTTTTGTTGGCAAATTTATATCTTAATTAAGCAGGAACACTGATATTGTTGTTACGAATAAAGTTGTCGCAGTTCAACGTTTATACAATTTTTTAAAATTCTAATTTAGGTATAGCAGATGCATATTTATGTATATATATATGTATTTTTATATATTTTTTACTAACAGCGGTATAAGTATTATTTTCGTCTCAATCTCAGACCTTTGAATGAATACGTGCGAGAATTTTTGAAAACTACACTAAAATTGAGTTATTTTGCGTAGCAAATGTTTAATTTATACTTTAAATTTGTACAAGATTAATTTTTTTCACCTACTGCCAAAAAATGACGTATTTTTACCTCAAAATTTTGTTTATTACGTATTGTTATGTGGTCGATTTTGGGCGTATTACATATCGAAATACATATTATTCTATGCACCCAATGGTGTTGATATTAATTGCCTCTGGCAGTTAAATTTTTAAATTTTGATTAATGAACAAAATTTTTCAATTTAAAAAGTTAAGACGTTAGGATGTTTTTTCTGCACAAAGCTGTTTTATATGTTATGTATTAAAACGAATACTGAACTCAAGTTTTTCGTAGTCAATGCTTATAAGGGTCTGCCTAAGGTTTAAGTTTCCCATTCTCTAAATCCCATATTCTCCGTGTCACCCTGAGGAGTGGCATCCATAATCGGTCAATTTCGTAAATTCGAGTTCGCATTTGTTTACGGAAACATTATACAAAAACATCCTTGATATTTAACACATTAATTTAGTTATCACATAAAACTTTTATCGTAATCTGCTGCAATAAATTTACAGCAATTATTTCTAAAGCGCCTTTAGGTCGCGAATTTCAAATTAGCACGGTTCTTGTTAAATTCGGAACATTTTAAGAAAATATATATTATTAACACATTTATAAAGACGTTTTACACGTTTTATGTCTGAAAATTAACGCATTTAAAACTGTTTCGAATGTAACTTATAAGCAGGAATTGACATTTTTCGACCGCAAAGGGTTTTAAATTTAACAAATTTCACCGCATACATCGCGAAGTTTTAATACATAATAAGCTATGTCTAAAATTTCAACCACATTCAAAAGGTTGTAAATCTTACACTTGAGATGTAACACATACGAGTTGACGCCCATGCTACTTTAAGGGGCGTCCAGGTTTCTGGTGAGTCTATAAAAGAGTAGGTTTAAATTCCAGATTACATTTTTTGCTTAGGCTTACGCTTAGGCTTAGGAAATCATGTTTGCAACGCTTAGGCTAAGGCTTAGGAATACGCTTAATCTACTGCTATGCCCCTTAAAGTAACATTGGCTTTAGTTGATGTGGTTGCAACATTTGCAACCGACGCCAACATATTTCACGCAAAAATGTCGGAGCGCAACGTTAACTTCTAAAGAAAAATACACAAACCGAACCTACTTATACAATCTTCTTGAGAAACTACACATATTAACAAAATATTTTATAACTTTAATTTGCATACGTTTATAAAATTCTGTTGGAGCGTTGCCCAAAATACGTATTAGGGGCGTTCTAGCTTTAATTATATTGTTTAGATATTATGTTTTCTTTTTGAGAAAATACAAAACTCCACTATAACTTAAATCTCAATTGTAAATAGCACCGATCACCAGATAGTAAAATAAAACCCGTAAATTTCGAAGAAATCAATAAAAAATTGCAAAATTTGGCACATTTTTTGCATTCGAAGGCCGTAATTTGTCGGCAAATTTGACATTTATGATTGACATAGTTCGTTTGTTTAAAAACATATTAGTAAATAACGATAAAAGTGCTACACACATTTGAGAATGTGGGCCCTTTTCATAGTGCAGTCAACCAAATGCAAGGCATGCAACTAAAAGCATTGCGTTGTTATTCCAGAACAATTATTTCTCCGGCCGCCTTGATAATGACATAAATAAAAAATATTTGAGTATGAAATTCGTTTCAAATCAATAACAACACAATAACCAAAATGTGTTGCGCTATCGTCCGATGCGATGCGTAGCTATTGAAATTCATGGATAAATGCTGTTTTGTTCGGTATTTTGATGGCAAAACGCGGCTTGGTAGTGGCGTTGATATTTGCTGTCTTGATAGCTGAAAGTGAGTCTACGCCAAATAATATGTGTTTCAAATTTTGGCCCATGTAAAGTTCATGGGTGGAGAGTTTATCCGTGGGACTAAAATAGAGTAAGCTTAAGCTCGGATTGAATTAAATTAATTTTCACAGTTCTGACAATGACCATATCAGCTCGGAAGTATTCACTGCTTTATCATCGTTGACTACTGAACAAGCTACCAGTGCGTCTAATGTAGTGCTTGAATGTATTCAAGTATCTGAGTGAGTATATACAAGTTTGATGTTGAGGTAGAGTTAACGAGTGGCACTTTCCACACGATTATTAAATTGTCGCTGTTCGAAATGTAACGACAAACGTCTAAATCATAAGCCTAATATTACGGGCAATTTTGAACGCGAGGTTAAGGCTGGGTCGTTCGGAACAATAGCAGCTATTACTTTGCATAAATTTGACATAAATCAGTCTTTTAGGAAAGTATTCTTCTCACAATAGATGAATAGATGCTTTTAAGCGAAAAAATTTCAGTTTACTATCTATAACCCCTTCTCACATTGAGTTGCCTTCTCACAATAGATGAATAGATGCTTTTAAGCGAAAAAATTTCAGTTTACTATCTATAACCCCTTCTCACATTGAGTTGCCTATAGGCAACTCAGCGCAGTGTATATACGTTAAAAAATATATATCGCACCGTGTTTAACAATTACAACACGCATACATGGTACTAAATCACCACAAGACGTGAGAGCCCCCTCGGGCTCGAGCGTCAAGCTCCTATAGCTGAGTGGTGATGGTATTCGCTTCCACTCCAGTCACTGGAGTTCGAATCCTAGCATAAAAGTAGGCCTCATGGGAAATAGAAAATATTCATGTGAGAAAGGGTTAATGCTAAGTAGCTTCAATATCCGGGGCACTAAAGCTAAAACGCTTCAGTGTCTAGGATACTGTACCCAAAAACACTTTAGAATACATGACACTATCCCCTTAAAAGTTGTCTGGTGTACGCTTGATTTTGTCGAAGTTGCCTAACCACCAAACCAAACAGAAATTCACGCTCGTATATTTTTTTAAATTAAATATTTGTTTTCTTTCAATTGCAATTTTGTTTCAGAAAAGCAATCAATACATGGCGATGTGAAGTTAAACGTAACAGAAGCTCCGTCACGCCAACGGAGGCAATTTGGTGGTGGCCTGCCGACTGAAATCAACATCCAAGTTACAGCGCCGCTATTCAGTGGTAAGAATGTAAAAAATCTTGGGTTTAGGCTTAGGTTTAGGCTTATGTTTAGGCTTGTGTCGCTTTGGTTTGATCCATTAATTTTACAATAACTTGCGAAACTATACATTATGATGCTGGAATCATAATGATGTTGCTATACTGCAAAAAATGGCGAGTCAAATTGATTCTCTCCGAAGTAGACTCTACGGGACCATACAAACTGAGTCTCAAATTCGAATCCGCCAGAGTCAAACGTGCGACTTAGTGAGTCGAGTTAGACTCTTTCGGAGTCGAATTTGCCTCCGTTTTTGTAGTCCCTTAAAGCCAATTTCGGGGAGAGTCAATTTGGCTCACCATTTTTTGCAGTGTCTGCCAGCCAATCAGCATAAATTAATCGTCGGGAAATAAATAAATGAAAATCTCGTTATAATGCTTAAAAAAGACGTTATTTGTATTTTTCTTTGATTTTAGGTGCATATCTCATCAGTTGTTGCTAAGAAATTATTTTGTCTAAAATTGTTTATGGAAACTTTGACTGGCTGTAACTTTTAACTGTAAAATTTTCTAGGTCGGCTTTATGCTTACGGCGAAAACGAAGGAGACACCGTTCTGCGGCCAGGAATCGATGTATACCGTGAAATTGAGCTACACAACCCGATTGTTCTATTCGCAGAACAAAAGAAATCGCTTGTTGTATGATTTTTTCCTATATTTTGAGCGAAATTAGTCGAAATAAAGCATTGCTGAAGTTGTTGCAATCGGCATTTTACATCAATTATTTTATGTTTTCGATTAAAATTCAAATTTATAACTTACTAGTAATTCGTAGTTGCACACATGTGCAACTCTCCTATTATACTGGATTTGGGCATATGTTCAAAAGTTTGCTGGAACGTTGCCAAAAATACGTATGTGGGGCGTTCTAGCTTTAATATATAGATTTGTTGTTGTAGTCAACTATTGGCAAACGCTTTATGCAACGGGAGATGACATGAAGACAGTATGTCACCAGCGATTTCTGAACATTAAGAGCTGCCCTATACTTTACTGTGCCGGACGCCGCCACAAGCAGAAATAAAGACAAAATCCTTAGCGCAACCCTTAGGAAAACGCGAACACAGGGTTTAAAAACAAACCTAGATCCCAGAAATCTCAGGTATATTTTATTGCTCGCTAAGTTAAATGTGGTTATATTTTCCCACTTGAAATCGGAGCCCCGTCTGTGAATGTTGGAACAATCTTTTGCCAAGTTCCCAAGCAATACCTGATTGTGCTGATTGTTTTACGAGTGTAATTTCAAAGTTTATCACTTGAGTATATTTAAGTGTATTTTCAGATATCAAGCAATGGTGTAATCGGATTTTCTGCTGGTATTAAACGATTCAAAACGGATCCTTTTCCTGCCGGAAGTACGATGATTGCGCCGTTTTGGAACCGGAACAATTTGCATAAAGGCGGAAATGTGTTTTATCGACAAATTACCGGTATAAACAAAACAATAAACGCACGCTGTGCGTCTTTTCAATTTTGAACGTAATAATTGTTGCATTATTCAAAAATCTCGGCTTATTATCCGGTCAGTAAAAATAAACAACTATCATTTAACCGAAATGTTTCATTTTAGCCTATTATTTTCATTTTAAGCTTAATCTAGAATCTAAGAGGTTAACCTGGCCTTTAAGATTTATTCGTAGTGTTAATTATAAAGGCCTGCCCACTAAGGCAAAAATCAGACTATGGACTTACAGATAGGAAGGATTTGTTTAGACTTCGCTTACGATTAGGTTTTCCGTTAACATCGCGGTTAGGTTAAAGTTTAGGCTTAGGTGAAGGCTTAGGATTAGGCTTAGTGTTAAGGTTTCTTGGCAGCCCTGTATGATTATTAACAAGGGGAAAATTTATTAGGGTTTGCCGTTAAACCATAAAGACTTCATTGGGATACCAACGTTTTTAAATGTAATGAATAACGTTTTTAGACGGACGTGTCATAGATCGCGGCGAAAGTGAAGTGCGGTATCAGTATGATTTATCGGTTGACGCTAAATTTATGTTCATTATCACATGGGATAATATGCATCCGATCCAAGATTTAGGCAAAGGCAACGTAAGCTTTGTACCATCATCGTATTTTGCACTCATGCTAACTGTTGGGGCTACCATCAGTACGCCTAAGCCCAAAACTGGGCTTCCTACGTCTATAACTTTCCATGTCGCTCTCTCTCTTTCTGTGTGTAGGCTTATGTAGTTAACATGGGACGTATTTTTAATTAATTTAGCTATTCAAATAAATATGTGTAATTTTATTAAAGTACTCGAATTGGAAACAAACGCTTTCACATCACGTATGCAATCTCAAATTAGAAACACTACTTGGATGCATTCCATAAATAATACGGGATTTTTATACTTACAAAATTGGTGAATGAATCTATATGTACACATTCTTTTGTACACAAAGCATGTTATATATTTTCAAAAACTGTCTTATTATTTAGCTGGAAAAGTGCCCAAAATCCGTATATGTGACGTTTCAGCTTTAATAACATTGATTAATGTCTTTTGTGTTTCTAGTATGTGCCGAATACTTTTCAAGCTGCCATTATTAATACGGGTAATGGGACGTACGTAAATTTCATTTACAAAGACGTTGGATGGAGTCAGGGCGCTCAAGTAAGGTTTCGTTAAGATCGCTTTTTGCTATTTTCTGCGAAGTATGTGATAATATAACATTTATAAAGTTACCCAGCTTTTCTAGATAAACTTGCCGCAATTTAGAAGTATTGGCCGATGTACAGAACAGGGCAGTAATGGTTGTATAAGCATATTCTTAAGTCTAAGCCTAAGCCGAGGCCTAGGCCATAGCAAAAAAGTTGTGTAAAGCTTAACAGCTCGATATAATGTCAGTGATGATTTAATGAAGTATACCGATTTTGTCTATTTAATAGCAATTTTTCAGGCTGGATTCAACAAAGGCGACGGTGAAACGTTTTATTTGCTTCCGAATGGCAACAACGATCAGCGTATTCGACGCCTTGCAGAACGCGGAAATACTGGCATCCCTGGTGAATGGATGTTTCGCGTCGATATGGACGTCGTCATCCGTTGTAAACCGGGAATTAAAGGCGAAACTTGTGATCAAAGTATATCAAAATAGTTTTGGTGCTGAAAAATAGATAAGATTGAGTTGTTTTAAGATTTTGGTTTTTGTAGCAGTTTATTTATCCTGCAAGAAGGTATTGTGCAGTGTCGATATGAACACTGTGATTTGTTGTAAATTTGGAGTTAAACTGGAAGCCTGTGATCACAATGTGTAACAATAAATTTGGTGTAATGGGCAATTAATATCAAATCTTTGAAATTTGAAATTTGTAGCAGTTTGTTTAAAAAAACCTGTGCAAAATTGTATAGTGACAATATGTGGACCGGGCCCGTACCAGACGGGGGCCAGAAGAAAAGGCTCAGCCTCCGTGAAAGAATTGCGTTCCCTGCTTGTAAGTCATCGGAAATATGGTTAGCCCCTCTTAACTAAGTGAAATTGCTACAAGCCTGGTGTGGACCCCAAAGTTTTTTTGAGGAATTTATACGGAAAGGAATAACCAGTAATATGGCTGTGAAATATCTGGATCGGTGAGAAAAATGGCACATTTGAACAATTTTTTGAAGTTGGGTATTTTTGGTAAATTTCGCGTTAGAAATCGTAATTTAAGCGTCATAATTTTAATTCTTATACTTTCAGTTCAGTTGAACGAGTGCAAATAGTTTAAGTGGAACAACTCGTGGACATTTGCTGTCATTCGACGCGTATGGGAAATTCTTCAAACCCGTTTCATTCAGATCACTAAATATTTTCACTGCGCGACAGGCATGTAAAAAATAAATTGTGACACAGCGAATGCAAATTGTTTCATAGAAGCAAAAAATTTGACATTAATGCTGAAACTTTGTATTTCTGCATTTATGCCTGCTATAATTGTTTCTCTATTTTCAGGGTGCAGCACAAAAGAATGGGGCTACGATTGTGCCCAGTGTTGTCATTGTGAAGGCGGAACGTGCAACCAACTCTCGGGCGATTGTTCATCGAATCGATGTTCGAGATGTTGGCACGGGCCGCCGGCATGTAAAACTCGTAAGTGAAACCAGAGTTTAGATTAAAATTTGTGAGTCTCACGCAGACACTTTTCTAAAGACATTTTCAAGTTCAATTGAGCTTGAGTATGAACGGAAAAACGATTTGTACATCGTTTAGCAATTGTAGCAGTTAAGCAAAATTATTTAATTTAGATAATATTTTCTGAAAGAAAGAATATTAAACATTTTGGCTCATGTAACGATCAGAGGATGAATGTTTTTATGCGGGAACTAATATTTTGCTAAGACTTACATTTAGACATATGCTTAGGTATTAGCTCATTCTCATGCTTGTGCTTTGGCTTTACACCTAGGAATATGCTTTATGCTAGTGTTGCGGCCCTGGGGTTGTCCATCATTTTACATGTCTTCAAGTCATTTACCACCCCCTGTTTTAGGCGATGATACCTGTCAAATAGCACCGACACAGACTTGTGGTGTGAACGCAATTTCATTCACTGACTACGATCGTTGTGGTGAACCGCACTTGATTTGCCAATGCTTAGCTGGATATACTGGAAACGGACAAATCTGTGACGGTATTATAAGGATTGGTGTTCGCAAGCTAGAAATACGTTGGTCTAATTGTGATTTTAAGAACTATTTAGAACACAGTTTCGAAAACTAATGTTTATTTTCCTTCGTGCGAGGTATTACGTTTTGAAAAATGTCGAATCATAAATTCAACACTTACAATACCTAATATAAACTGATGTGCAATCTCCACTTCTAACAATAACTTTAACTAGTTAGCCGGCTTTGCACAAATGCACAAAAATAAGCGAATGCACAATAATCTGCATGCAAAGTTTCTTTCTCACAGAAAAAGCATTTAAATAAAATGTCTCTACAGTATTTTTTAAAACTTTTGCTGTAATTTTCGCGTAAATTATTGTTTTACAATTTTAGATATTGACGAATGTGCGTCCGGAGATCACACATGCGCAGTGAATGCAAAATGTAACAATTCACCAGGGCGATATTATTGCAAATGCCTTGACGGGTATACTGGAGACGGTTATCACTGTGAACGTAAGCCGCCGCAATAAACCTGTAAGATCGACGGAGCACATAAAAGCTCGTGTCGATCATACCTTTTTATTCTAGTGGTATTTGTGGAAGCTTTTTCAGATGCTTACATATATACAAGGTTCCTGAACAACTCAGGTGTATACTTTGGAATGTTACTTTCAAAACTTAAGTACGTTTTAAAGTTTCGAACTCAACTTTATTTGGTTCTGGAGTCATTTATGCGCTACAATAAGGGATAATTGATGTTTATGGCCTCTAATTTGGGTTTAGAGACTTTATCCGCTTACGACCTCTTATTAGGGATACGGACTCATATTGGTTGGGACTCAAAATAGGGACCCCCTCTTATCACTCCCTCTTATTTGGGTCGCTATAGTACTTTTAAAACAGTTACCTGCCTTAGGCATAACATAACTCAAAAAAATTCAATTCATTATTTCAAAGTCAATTATACACTTTTAAAGTTAAGCTTAGGTCTTGCTAACGCTCATTTTTAATATTTTATCATAACGTCAACAGTAACAAGTTAGTATATTTGATGAGGTTTTAGGAAAACTGTTATACTCCCAAACTGGCGCAACAAATTTGCCAAAATTACCAGACGATGGTACAATGGCGTGGAGACTTAAGCAACCGATTCGCGTTTTTGGACGCGATCAAGATACGATTTGGGTAAAATCTGCAAACATCGGCTTTGTTGTTTCTTACTGTATGCTGGCATTCAATTTGAATCGTTTGAACCGCACTGCGATGTAAAAATTTGCAGGCCATGTAAAAATTGAACCAATAATTTAAAATAGACGTAAAGAGGACTTGATAGACTTACAATTGTATGCAAATCAGAAAGAGTTAGCAACGTGTACCTGACAGATTAGAACAAGCGAAACACTGTCCGCTGCACGTTCAACGTATTTTGTTTTTTTCTGGCTTTGTATGATGTCTGTTTTCAGATCAGCAAAAACGGAATGATCTTATTGGATGACGCTCGTGGTGATGCGCTTAGCAGTCCTGATAAATTCGGTGTCCGAGGATTTGCGCCGTTTTTAGCCGATGTCAATTTGAGTAAAGGTGGACGAATATCTGTGCTCGAAACTAAAAGTAAGCGCATTAATAAAATTTACGTTAATTTTAAACCCAGCAACGGCATGCACCGAAAATCCACTAATACACTGTTTGTCAAGATATAAAATTAGCAAACCGTTAAGAATGGTCCAATAACAATTTGTTCGAATCAAAAAATACTTTCAAACCGGTAGATAGGTGTTTCATATAGTTTTGAAAATTTCACAACATTAAGGGTGGCTCTAAACTTGTGAGGCACCGTCCGGCGTCGTCTACCACCGTCTATCGCCATACGGTATCGCTAATTAGTAATTCGCGTGCGATACTGCACGTTAACGCTCGGTGACGGACGCCACTGGACGTTATCAAAAGTATAGCGCCCACCTTACCTTATTGCGCAAGGTATTATAATTGTAACCAAGATATCTGGTACAATCTTTGTAAATTTGGTTATATTCATTTTAGAGCAGGAAGTACTTGAAGAAGCAACAAAAGCTATTAATTCTGTACCCAGCGCTGATGGTAGCTCACTGTACTCAGCGGACGCAGTTGTTGCGATCACGTATAACAAAGTGACACCGACAAAAGCAGTGGAAGCGGAAGTAAAAATAATTTTTTGCCGTTGCGTATGGTTCCGGTTGAATTTTAAATACGGTTTCTGAACGCGTACCAAGCAACTCTCTTGGAAAAAGTAATTTATAAAAATAGGAACTGTGGCCATTCGTCGCTCGGCAACTTGCCGTCGTACAGTGTTCTAAAGCCTGTAAATAAATCTAAGCATAATCCTAAGCGTAATCTTAAGTCTAAGCCTAAATTTAAGCAAAATGATTGGCGTTAATAAGATGTCGATCGACGAGTTGTCAAGCGACGAGTTGTCTTGAAACCTAAAAAAAACCATATTTGTATAATGGCAATACCGTTATGAAATGTTTCTGTGTGACAATATTCATAAACTTTGCGTGCTCATTTTAGGTACCTCACCACGAACATTCCTAATTTCTTAGCAGCCAGAAACTTTGTTTGATTTAAGCCACCTTTTTGAGTGACTGCTAACTTTTTAGCTTGACCCGATTTTAGAACAAAAACACTTTTCAAGTAGCTCTGATTGACAGTAGCGGTCAAAGTGGACAAAAACTGACGTTTGTACAATACCTGTACGATACGTTGATACCCGATAAAACCGGGGGCAAAGTAAGTATTTGTGGATTAATTGAAACGAAATATTGTCATCACCATCGTCTATTACAATATTTCCCCGTGCATTAATATAACGACAGTCTGAATTGAAAATCAGACGTGGTGGCACAATATTTTATTTGTTCTTTGCCAATTGCCCAATAGATAAGCATCAATTGCCTGAGCACATTGAATTACGAATAGGACTAAAAGCATGTGCCGCTACCATGATCGTATGCCCACGTTAATTATATGGTCTACAGACTAAGCCAAAGCCTATGCCTAAGCATCCCAGTGTCAAAGTCCCAAAGCCTACCTATATCCGGTTGGTAGGCCAACTTCGTTTTTATTCATTTCCACTCGAACGCTGGTGATGAATAACTACATTTCTGGTTGTAATATTTTCGGCAATGTGTGGGTTTATTGTTGTAGGTAATGATAATGGGACCAGATATCGGATCGAGCATCACGTTGCCAGGGTCAGAAAGCGACGAAGTACGAGAATTGGGTAAATTAAGCAATATGAACCAACCGGGAAAATGGATATTTCGCGTTGATCAAAACTCACAACCGGGATGCCTGAACGATACAAAAGCGCCACCGTTTTGTGTCAGAGATTTGCCACAAGGTATTATTTTAGGGTCAAAGAGGATATTAATGTTATCTGTGAGTAGCTTCTATCGCCAGTTAGTGTAAATTCAAAGTACCAAATCTAGAATTTCACAATTTTAATTTTCCACAGTTTTAAACGACTATCTGAGATTGTTGCAAAAACTAGTTGTGTATTTTAACCGGAGCCTCACTTCAGAAGTTCCCTTTACTATTAGTGCAAATCGCGAGAAATGTGCTTTTTTGAAACGCTTTCTAGTGTCCTCGTTCACATGAACATTTTCTAACCTGATGTCAACATATGTGTCTAAAATGATTTTCAATTTTTTTTCAAATTTAAACAAATTTGTTGCGATTTGCACTAATTTAAGTCAGCCGTTAAAATGAGACTCTGGTTAAAAATAAACATGAATTTTGTTCTAACTAAAGCGTCAACAAATGCGTGTAAAATGTTTTTAAAAATTGTTTAAAATACAATTTTAGCCCAACCGCCTGTCAACGAGCAATCATCGAGTCGAAACAATCCTAAAATTGAGTTTTTCACCACTGAAAATTTTGCGTCGAACGCAGTAGCCAATTTCAATTCACCATCCATTGCGACAACAGATTCGAATTTGTACGAATTTACATTCCCTGAATTCATTACGATTCAACCACAAATTGTTACTGATGTTGCGAGTTCAGATCGCGGTTACATTGGAATTCGAAAACCTGGCGGTCACAGGATTTGGCCCAAAAGCAACGCCAAGGATCCGCTAACGACGTTGTTTTCGTTCCCTCGGTCAACATTACCTCCAGCGCCACCTGAACTGCATTCAAATACTCAATTTTTACCCGAACGGGTAAATGATCCAAACAGCGGCGAAACATCAAACACGCGCATTCGATTGGCACCGTTTGCTACTTTTTCAGACGAACCTTCAACCACTAAATCTACATATACCGCGACCCAACGTAAGCTTCCAACTACACCAGTTCACAGGACTACCCTTACTGCTCCGTCAATTGGGACTAATTTACTGCCTGTGGAGTACGAGTTAGATAACGGCCTTATAGGTTTGCCCGACAAAACTCTTCCACCAATTTTTATATTTACAACTTCTCCATCACCGCCAACACGTGCTGGTAAACCTGGTTTTGGTAAGCCTAACACTAAGCCTAATCCTGCTAACGATTTTCCGCCACGGCGACCAACAACACGGTTCCCGTTCAATTTTGGTGGCTATCTGACGACACCTGCAGTTATTGTTGGCCGACCGCCTTCAAAGGGAACTAAATTGTTACCGCCGGATTTTTATGAAGTCCCCAGCGATGTGACAGATCCGAATAGTAAGCGTGCCTTGATATAATCAGGTGTTCTGCATTAAAGGCTGAGCTTTAACCTTAAGCCTGTGGGTTGGGTTTATTTTCCCAAACTCCGCAATAGCATAAATGACCGGGCTGAACTAAAAACCCTATTACACTAATTTTATGGCTAAGGGTTGCGCTATGCTTGACGTCCGGGAACGTCCGTCACTGTGCGTCACCCGTACGGCGCTGTCCATCACCGTCCGTCACCCATACGGCGCCGTTCGTCACCGTTCGTCACCATACGTTATCGTACGGTAGTGTAGTTATTTGTGTTCGATACCGCACGGTGACGAACAGCGCCGCACGGTGACGGATGGCGCTGCGCGGATACCGGCGTCGCCGCACGTCAAACGTAGCGCAACCCTAAATCGTCTATTATGTTTATTTTGTCATCGTTCGTGGCATATAATGTTTATGTATTAGTTTCATATAAGAAAAAACTGCGACAGATAGGACTACCTATACGATTCATAATTTGTACTGATACATATACAATTTTAAATGATGCCATTCCATTATCAGTACGACAAACCACAACTCAAATATTACGCAGAAAATTCGAATGCTTTCTGACCATTTTAAAAATTTAGCTAAACCTGGACCTAAGCCTAAACGAAGCTTTCATGATAAATGTGGAGAAAGTGTACAAACCAGGATGTTGAAGATACTAACAACATTAACTTTGATTTTAGTGATGGCGATTGTAATACCAACGATCATAGTTGGAGTATGGTTGCTCTTACTGGTTATTATCGGAATCGTTGTATGCTGTAAACGCAGGTAAAGATCAAAGAGAATCTTCATTTCTGGCTAGGTACTTATTTGGCCTTCCCACACTTGTCAGTGACCGGTCTTGCACTATCGATTACGATATACATTTGGTTTAGTTGATTTCTGATGCTAAACTAAATTCCCAGTTTCATAGCTGCCGTAGAATTACATAGCGTACTCACACTTTATTGTGGAGTATGCAGTAGTCAATTTCCAATCAACGCGCACGATAAAATACGCGTTCAGTATGAAATGCAAATTCATGCCGCAAACATCTTGCTGGCTAAAAGTCCGTTTTTGCACTAGGAAAACTTGCAAAAATGAACTTTTGAGCTAGCAAAATGTTAACGTCGAGAATATGCTTTTTGTGCCGAACGCAAAATAAATCGTGGTCGTTCATTTGTTTGTTGCTTAAAGGCCCACAGCCAGCTGAACCTCTGGGGAAACAGTATTAGGAGCGGTATTGGGTAGTTCACATGACTTCCGAATGGGGTTAAAATAATTTATGGGGGATGTTTCTGGCAGTCTAGCAATCTCCTGCCCCCCTCCCCTCTTTCTACGGGCTAGATTCTATTAAATATAAATCATTTAGCACTTCGGTATATTTCTAGGCAAAATCGGACCAGACTGCGATCAAAATATGACGCATACGCACATTTGAGGGCGGTTGGTGGATTACCTCCAGCGTGGCGGGTCAAAGATTCGAGCCCAAGTAGCGGAGGATTACCTATAATGCCGAGTTCGGCGGTAGATACACAGTACGTGCGAGGGTGTAACAACTCAAGTCACCCAACTCAAAACTACGCTAGCTATGAGGATCATTTGGACAAAGCAGCGAGAATGAATGAAATGTCACAGTATAATCAGGTAAGCAGCTTATGTAAGCCAAGATTTTTTAACAAAAAGCTGACAAAGAAATTAACTCGTCATCACGCGATGACCACTGAGCTATAGGAGCTTGACGCTCGTAGCCCGAGGGGGCTCTCACGTCTTGTGGAGATTTTGCACTGCGCATATATGTTAGAATTGTTAAACACTGCTCACAGCAAAGTTGTTGGCCGGAAAAAATTACCGGAAAAAATGATTTTTTTCATTTTTTTTCATTTTTTCCGAGGGGGTGGAAAAAGTGAAAAAAATGGGAAAATATTAAACGATTCTTGAATATAATTTGCAACTAAATATGATATAAAATAACGTTTTTAGGTGACATGTAACTAATTTTCATGCAACACATTAAAAGTGACCGTGCGTAATGTCCACCAGGACACATTATATGTCTGAAAAGAGCTAAAATTGCAGCATATAAACATATGAATGGATCTCAGAATTCAAACTTTGCCACGAGATTCAATGTAAAACTACATATGCAACCTACTCGGTTCACTCATCAAGTTTCGTCGACAGTGGGGCCAAAGTTAGGGTGCTCAAAATTGAAAGCTTGGTTTGACCGCATGAGTGAACACAAAAATACATCTAGCTTCAATGCGGGGGGGGGGTGTGGAAGAAAGGTTTTTTATCTTTTGTTTTTTTTTTGTGCCTCCTCCGATTATTCCATGCCAAAACTTAAATTTTTTAAAAATTAGAATTTTAACGTCCAGAAGATGTCATCAGAAGCTCAAATATGCAAAAAGTTTCAAAATGCAAGCATTTTTGGGCAAACGACGGCTAAGGGTACGCTAACCGATCACTCAGACAAAGAATGAATTTTTTCCATTTTTTTACATTTTTTTCCGAAAAAAATGGAAAAAAATCATTTTATCCGGTCATAATTTTTTTCCGAAAAAACACAACCCTGGCTCACAGTGTCTGTATTTGCTGGCATATTCGTTCTATTTAGTTGCTTATGGTATACTACATTAGTAAATGGTTATAGATACTGAGAATTGTTCCATTAAACGTTCTAACCGAGAATTTTGCAATTAAAGATACTATCTGAGAATATTTCTGTTAAAATAAAACATACAACAACTTCAACGACGACCGAGGGGCCCCATTGATGCATTCAGACAGTTTCTGCAACAACCGGTTCAGTTGCATTGTTCAAAAACCCAGTGACCATTCCGTTCTTTTCAAGATAGTTTCGTGCTGTAAGCGCATCGTTAGTTAAGACTGATTGTTACACTTTTGCAGCAATTAATCCTGTAGCATCACGTGAGCCTTTTTCCGTCATACCCCGTCGAATTAAAAGAGAGACCGAGGGCTTATTTTAAACGTCACATAACGTTAGTATCGCACATCTTATTGTAGACTGTATGCCGCAGCGATTATGAGACCAGATTAATGCACAAATTTTACCATAATATCCCCTATTGATTAGCAGAGGTGTATCGAGAGGGTGTACTGGGGTGGGTGTGCCCCCGCAATCCGAATCAGATCGTGTGTCATAATTTACAAAAAATGCGTTTAACTTCTCGCTCGCTGCGCTCGCGAAGATATTCATTTTTAATGTTTGAAAAATTTTACCTGCGTCGCTGTTCAAAGAAAAACTTCATAGTCAAATTCTCCAACCTAATTAGCTCAAAACTAAAGATAAATTTTGTACAAAGCTTCACAGTTACAAAAGTTCGTCACCGGGGGAGGTTCCGGTTTAGTGATTTAGAGCAAGCAGATCATAAGTAAAGAAACGTTTTAAAACTCTTACACAGGGATTTAATGCTGAAACAATATATAGCTTTTCGCTCGCTTCGCTGCGAATTCTTCAAAACTCGCCCTAAATCCAGGTAACGAGCTTTCTTACACTCTGTCTTAACTCCAAAATAAAAATACGCCCAAAAAGACCCCAAATTCAAGTTTTGTACTAGAATTAAAGGTATTAGCGTGTAGCTTTTCGGTCGCAATATTTTTTCAAATCGTGTTCACGTAACGAACAATTCAGTCTGACCCAGTTACCCAGCCCACTAAAAATTTAGGGGACCTAAAAGAGGATTTCAAAATTGGTCTCAGAACCGAGTCAGAAAGCGTGGCCAATCTCATATATCCCGATAAAAAATTAGATGGGTCACTGCTAAAGGGTTGTAAAATTCAAATTTAGGTGGAAACCCAAGGCACGAACCTGGCAGGATTCGCCCATCCCCAATCCAAATTTCTCGGTAATGGTATGACAAGTTGTTATGTATGTATCAGAACCCAGGAATAGTTACTGTAGGTTTGACAAATTTCAATTATGATTTTAAACCTGATATCTTTGTTGCATTTTGAAACGAAGCTCGTACTCACATGAATACGCACTTTCTTGTTCCTGAATAGTGCAGATTTCCACTTAGCCTAATGTAAAAATTTGGTCGTAGCCTCTTCATAATATTATCAGTGCAACTGATATTGCTATATTTTCAGAACGCAAGATTATACGGCTCATATTGGAACGTTCAAGGATCTGGAAATAATGTTGTGACAGACTCAGCGCGTCAGCACGGATACAACAACACCGATTATTATAATCAGGTACGAGAAAATCAATTTTACCGATTCACCATAAAACTTGGAAAATTTGAAATCCGCAAAAGTTTAAACATCCAACAAAACCACCGGAACATTTGTATAAAGTATACTGCTTTATCTTTGCTGGCGTAAACATGAGTTTTGGCGTGTTCCAAAGCCTAGGCATAAGTTTCAGCGTAAGCGTAACTTTAAAACAATGTCCATTTTTAATCCTTGATTTAATTTAATCTCCGTATTTATGAGCCCGCTTTGGTCATATTCATGTATATTATTAAAGATGGGACGCCCTACGTACTTAATTTGGGTAGCGTACCTGTTTTTGTTTTGACTTTTGATACAAGGAAAAGTATATGCAAATTAAACTATAAGGGTCTATTTTTAACCATGTAAAAATGAACGCATGAGAAAAATAAAACAGCCAGCGTTGCTAAAATCTTCAATTGTTTCAGCCTTTTGGACACCGCTAGTGGAGTTGATTCACGATTACTATTTCGGAATACAGTCGTCATCGTTTGAAACTTTATTACTCTTGCTGAAGTTGCGGTTGGATTCATTTTCGCAGCATACAAACTGTTGGTTTGCTATAATGTTAATTACTTAGCTACCCAACAATGCAAATCACTTACTTCAACGTTTTTCGGCGTTATATCCTACAACAGCATCTCAAGATATTATCTAGTTACCATCGTCGAACTGGTTATCACCATGCATTAACACTACCTGAAAAGTTTTACGGATTCCGTGAGGCACGTGTTACTTCCCTAACAAGCCCCTTGCTTGTGTACGCTCTACGTTGGTATTCTCGTACTGCTGAAATATCCCGTTTACCATCGTTGAACTAACAGATCTTACATTTACGCCATTCGAGCATTTTGTTGCGTTCCGGAAAAAAACGATTTGCTATTAACAGGCCACCTGCCATTGTTCCTTAAACGAACGATTTAGTGAACTTAAACGATACCGTAGGAGGCTTATAGACGGACATCGGGTTTGATATATGATCAATGATTGCTATAATTTGAACTTTGGTATACGGTAAAATCGTGGTTGCATCCGTAGCACGCATTTTTATTAATACCTCAACTGTAACAATCAGTCAACGGCTACTTTGAATTGAACAAAAGTACCGGAGCTTTGGACGTTTGATTTACATTCAATATTCTAAAAATGCACCTGTCGCGAATTGGTAATAGTTGTAACTTACGTACCAATGAGATAAATTTTAAAGTTTGCAGTAAACTTTATTAAAACTGATGTTGGCAATGATACTCGCAATTGTTTATGTACGGGGATTGAAAATTATCCAGCCAGCAAACGTAATACACCAAAGCCATTTTATGAGATAATAGGAGAACGAAGAACTACTCTGTTACTGGTCGATCTCTGAACGTCCATGTTAATTTCTTAAATGTGTTATTTATCGGTTGAGAAGGGTTTTTGACATTGCGGCAGCTTTGATATGGAATTAAAGAAGAAAACTGGTTCGTATTAGAATTCAATTTTTGGTACGGTTTACAACTGTAAGAAGTACAGAGGCGATTCTAAATGAACAAGATGAAAAAATAGTGATTAACTGCGTGTGCTTTTTTGGCCAATGTAAAGAATACGGGCAGAACAGTGTTATAAGCATATTCCTAAGCCTAAGCCTAAGCCTAAGAGTAAGAATGAGCATATTGCTAAACCTAAGCCTGAGCCAATGCAAAAAAATTGGTCTAAAGCTTAAGCTTGCTCTTTTTTAGTCCCACAGAAAAACGTTCCGCACCTGATCTTTACATGGACCGCTTTTTTAATGTGTCTTAATAAAACGTTTATTCTATTGTTAATTTTAATATCGTTTGCATGGATTTTAATTGTTTTATGTAAGGTCAAATTCCCAAACATCGAGAAGATTCTGCCCCTTTGAATATCTTCTTCGAAATGCCAGCAATATTTAAATTTGGTATTTGGTTACTAATATTTTTTTATGAAATTTGAAACCGACAAATCTTTGAGCACGCTTACATATCCTTTGTGTTCATGAATCTTTTGTGGAAGGGGGCAACTAATACTGCAATATGCAAGGCTGTCATCGCTGTCCGGCCGGTCCGGCTATTGCTGGACTACCATTTTTGGGTGATTTGACCTAAAGATTAGTAGACAAATAGTCTGCTAATGGATGGCCGTTCTTATATCTGATCCGTATCTGTAATGTGTCTGTCGACCTAATCCACGAAACAGTGTCATTCATTATCAGATTTGGCGCTATTCTGTCTTTGTCAGATCCTGATTGTTTCCGGTCATCGCTTAATTGGTATCAAGCAGGGTACAACCGAAGGTATGCCTCTGGCTCGAGCTCCGGTAGAAAATCGGCCTCCGGCTTCGACTCCGGTAGAATTTTTGTCTGAGGTTCCGGCAACTTCGGTAGTAAAATTTTGGGTAATTTTGCGAAATTTATCTGTTAAGCGCGTTTCGTTTTACTTTTGTCACAATTTCCAGGAAACAATTTACGAAATTTCGCACAAAACTAGCGTAAAACCAAACAACTTCACAACATATTGCAGATATTGTCTAAAATTAACTAATTAAGTATCATTTTTAGTACCTAATTCATTTCACTTCCGGCTCTGGCTCCGACTCCGACAAGTTTCGTTGACCTCCGGCTCCGATTGCTGTATTTTTCACCTCCTGTTGCACCTGGTATCAAGAATCGCTCTGGTTGTTTTTTTAATTTAGCGGTACTGCATATGATATCGACCCCTTAAATAAGAGTGTACGGTGAAAACGCAACGCGTTCTGGTACATTTTGTACCATTTGCACTCCTTATAGTTACACAATCTCGTTAAATATAATCCGCTTTTGATTGGACGCATAACAATTGTAACTGGTCGTCTTCAATGAACCATTATCCTTTATGAAGTGTCGGAAATTGTAGGCTGCCCCCGTAATCAGAATCTTACAATTAACTTACGATCATGGGTGTCCTAACCTTAAAAGTAAAGGCAATGTACAAGAGCCAACAAAATATCCACCGTACAGACGCCAGCGTGACGCCAATTACTTCTAGAAACAATTTGCCCATTTGCAGAAGGACATTATAAGTTTAATGATGTCATGACAGACATTACGACACAGTTTACCTGTATAAGAATTACGAGTGGGTTTTCACGTGATTTGTTGGCCAAGTACGTTTCAAAAATTCAATCAATTTGAAATGACAGAGATAATAATGAACAAACTGTGAATTTCACGTGACCAATACGGGAGTTCATATTAATCAAAATAACTCTTAACCCCTGTTAATTGCACGTGGAAACCAAACATATTAATAATGGTTACAATTTAAAATATTGACATAGAATTTTCTAGAAACCAAAACAGTCTTAACAAAATTCTAGAAACAAGAAGCTTTCAGGGGTGGCCCGTAGCCAGAGGCAGGTCAGGAGGGGTTTTTTTGACGCGTCCCCCTTGAAATTTTTTTAACCTTTTGTAAGTCATCGAAAACCCTTGTATGCTCCTCCTGAAAAATATTAAGCCCCTTTAAGCTTTTGAATAAATACAAAGAACGTAGAAGAACGTTTTTTAATTTTATTAATTACCTCAAATTTAGCTTATTTTTAATCTATATTCATTAACATAAAAAACAGGTAAATTTTAAGCCAGTTTTAATTGGTTTTAAAAAGCGAGCAACTATTAGCGTTTAATTGGTGCCTACGGGTATAAAATGAAACGCTTTGATGTTAAAAAATCAGCGTGAGCTAGTTTGCTGCACATCAGCCAACTTAGAATTAATGATTATAGTCGCAAAATAACAAAACGTTCACTATATTTAATTAAGTGAAAATTAAAAAATACACTTAAAATAGCACGGAAAGCATACGCCTAGAAATTGAAAATATAGTTTATCGAGCTGAAAGATTAAAGTTCGTTGTCATATACGGTCCGAGAAGTAGGCTTACTAGCTTAGGCTAAGTCTTTTAGACTAACGTTTGCATTCAAGTAATTTTTGCGTTTGCGAAATTTGGAAAGTTTGCT
Source organism: Enoplolaimus lenunculus (assembly GCA_030248215.1). NCBI lineage: Eukaryota > Metazoa > Nematoda > Enoplea > Enoplida > Thoracostomopsidae > Enoplolaimus > Enoplolaimus lenunculus. Next base: position 51,917 of record JASANG010000627.1, on the reverse strand, counting down.
TTTAAGTCTAGAAGATTTTGTAGAATGTCTTATGTTTTATATGGCACCATTTTAAATTATTTAAATGAAACATATAACGCTTCGAATTGTTGTAACTATTCAAACGCAATCATAGCAGTAAATCTTAATACAAATATTTTGATTTGTATCCCTGTTGGAGCCGCATGACGTGGATACCCGTCCTCGCTTGTAACAGTGATAAATATTTAGTGTTCAGCTTGAACTATTTAATATTTTATATTTGTAAATGAATTTCAACAACAAGGTGGCATTGTTTACTTGTGTCAATTTTGCCAAAATTTCTTCAATGTTGGGGTTGTTTCTGATGTTTTTATATATTTTATACGCCACAAACAAGTCATTAATCATGCAAAATGTTGTTGTTTATCTGACAAAAATTGCACTATAAAAGGAGTAGAAAGTTTGATGATATCGTCAGTCAGTTTCGTTTTAAATTTTAAATTTTATTGCCGTTGGTTGTTCCATTGCTCGTGGCGTTCTAGAAGCAATTTGTGTTTGAGATCTTTTGGTGATGTTGGTATAAAGTTGAACATTTTGGGGGCATTGGTTTACCAAAATTTAAATTTTGAATTTAGGCATACGCTTTGGCAAAATTACGGACTGAATTCAAGTTGAAATGTTTCGTTGGTTGCCAGTCACATTTACTTCAACTCGTGAACCGTAACTGAAAGCGTCCAATTTGAGAGCTGGGAAATGGGATGTAATCTTGAAAAGACAAGCAACAAAATCCGTTTAGCAAAAAATTGATATCTTCTAAAAAGCTTAAATCCTCGAAACGAGTATTTGAAGATGGTTGAGTTGTGAACAAAAATATTCCATATTTCAAGATTAGTTTATCTCGCGTATAGTTGTTCCAATGGGCTCAACCAATTCCAGAAATATATTTAAACCAAGGAAAGCAAAAGAATCATTTTCGTCATGCTATTCAGTTTAATGCTAACAAGCATTAGGAAAAGGTCAAACAACCGAACTGAGGCTTATGAGAATAAATTTTTTACACAGAAGTAGACGAGGTTTCTAAAAAAATTATTTACAAAATAAACACCCTGTTTATCACTGGTTCATACCACTTCAAGCCAGTGCATACATGTCGTAGCTGCTGTAAATTTTGAGAATCTGGGCCTACCCTACCTGGAGGAGAAATTTTGTTGCAGTAACTGTTACAGAATTATTTTTAAATATTAACACTAATTTTCAATCAATTTTCAATCATGTGTGGTATTCACGCACTACTAAGCAGTGTTATGTTTAATGCTACTGCGGAACGCAGAAAACAGTAAGTTTGCAACTGGCCTGTAACTAAAACAAACGTTTTTCTAGCCAACGCTATATACAGTTAAAGTTGGAATTCCCCAAATACGTATTTTGGACAAGTTTCCAGCATAATTTGTTTACAATAGTTTAGATAGCGCGAGGATGGAAATGTTTTATTACAAAATGTACTTACAGGTTTTTATGCATTCCCTACATTGCACAAAGTTACACGATCAGTAGTAAATTCTTTAACACTGTTAAAAAAATTTGCCAGCAAACGACATTACTGAAGTAACCCGAATGCAGAGGAGTTCTGGCAGTAAGACTTGAAGGTCCTTTAGCCTGAATTAATACGTGCATACCCTCAATTAAACCCTATAAATAGATACGAGTCTAAAACTTCTTGAGTCCATGCCCATCAGTTGAACATTCTGTAAAAAAGTGGGGCTGGCTTCAGGGGCACTTCCCTTCAACGAGTTTCTATTTTCAGACTACATCAGCTATACCAGACGGCGCATCGGAATTTATCGCTCCGTGGTCCAGAAGATAACAAAACCGTTCACGTTCACGATGGGGTCAGTCTAAGCTTTTACCGGTTGGCAATTAACGGACTAAACACCAAAGGCATGCAACCATTTCAGTTGGCACAATATGAACATTTGCTTGTGATTTGCAACGGTGAGATTTACAATCACGTCGAATTGGAAAAGCAGATTGGATACGAAAATGTGTCAGGAAGCGATTGTGAGGTAAGCTGGAGAGTTTTGGGTGGTGTCTGACAACGAGGGGTTGGTTCAGTAAACTCTGATTCAGTCTGACGTTTACGGCGGCGGTATACTTTTCGTACGCCATCGTCTGTTCTGTCATCATTCGTCGCCATCCATCGCCGTGGTCGGTATTGAATGGTAAATGGGCAATTCGGGTGAATGAGGACAGTGCTAAATGACTGCGAAAAACAATATCACCAGTCTATTAAAGAATCAGTGAAGGGGTTACTGAAGCCTTGCTTAAGCACATCTTAGTACTTATTTTCTAGGCAACTACTTAACCATATTGTCGCATTAAACGCGTATTTAAGTTAAAAAACAAAATTAAGAAATATAAAAAAATAATATTATAATAAGAAAAAATATAAAATAACCACTAAAAGTTGAAAATAATAGTATAACTTAAGTTAATACTTAAGTAAGATTTCAGAAAGCAGCCGATGACTTTTGACTCTCTGGAAATATGCCATCACAGTCTCGTAAAGTAGACAAAAGCTTGCGAGCAGGGCTGTGCATAGGGTTGATAGGGCTTCCTCTGAAAATCAAACTTCGGACCCTTTAGCAATGGCAAATCCACAATATTTTAGTAGAGAGTCGAGTCCGAGATTGGGCTTGCCTTTCTTCATTCTGCTTAGCTCCAGTTGGAAGATTTATTTTGTATACAGTTAGCAGAAGCGGATAGAAAAATTTCTGACGGGTGGGCTGGCAAATATTATGAAATGCAAAAATTGTAAGGTGGGGACCTGATCATTTTATCACCAAAAATTTTCATTGTAAGGTTTTGTCGCAAAAAAAATTACTGAGGGAAAAAATTGCAAGGTAGGAAGGGACCCTACCATTTCATCACAAAAAAGTTCTGACGGGAGGCAGTACGCCCCCTCCCGCGCCACTATGAATTCGCTGGCGACAGAGAGGAAATTTGCGAGCAAAGCGAGCAAGAAGAGTTCCCAGATTATATCTCCAATTTTCATGGCAACACTTTTTCGCCCGAGACAACTTGGTTTAACATGTGAATTAATTGTTCTCAATTTTAAACTCGCGTTGCTTCTATAAGTACTTGATCCAGGTATAACTTTTCAAATTACTCATTGCTATGCTCAGGTTATCGTACCGCTAATGGCAAAATTCGGTTTCGCACAAACTGTCAAATTGTTGGACGGCGTATTTGGGCTTGCGATTTGGGACAATTCCGAAAAAATCCTATGGATTGCTCGGGACCGGTTCGGCGTCAGGCCGTTGTTTGTTGCAAAAGACTATTGCCCTCAAAGTGGCCGAATCCTTGCCGTTCAATACTCTTCTGAACTCAAAGCAATGCGACTTGAGTCTGACTTGCCTAATGGAAAAGCATTAAAGGCGACACAATTTTTACCTGGTGAGGCAGCAAAATTTGAGTTCAATTATGAATACTCGTTCATTTTACCACATGTTTTTAGTGATTAACTGAGAAAAATTATTGCGAGTGATACGTAATTAGAAAATTTTTGGACAAAAAAGACTCAGCGTCTAATGTGTATAATGGGCATTAGCTTAGAGTTAAGCTACAACTGAGGCTAATTTTAGCGTTAGAATTAGTTTGGATTTGGGCGTATTCTAAAATCCCGTAGGTATCACCACAATTTGTCGCCCGACAACTTGTAATCCTAAATTTCATCGGCTCGACAATTCGTCCTCGTAATAGTGAAGTTTAATTTTAATGAAGTTTTTATTTGCTACGCGTTTGGAAATAACTAGAAAATAAATAATATAACATTTCGGCTAATTTTGCTTTTGAAAAAACAAAAAGCAAACACTTATTTCAAAGCGATTGTTTCAAGCCCCATTCACATGTGCAAGTTTTTGCAGCAAAGAACTCGCAGCTGCGAGTTGCACGAAATGTTTGCAGCTGCAATTATTTTAAAATGAACATTCCTATTGACCAATCAAACTGCAGAAACAAGAAATTCAAGCGACTTGCAACTGTGTTCACAGGTGCGAATTACACTAAATAGCATGACCTCCAGTAAATAATTTGCAGCTACAATAACTTCAAAGTTGATTTGTGACCAAACTTGGGCGTGCAAGTTGCACCTGCAAGTGTTTGCTGCAAAAACTTGCACGTTTGAATAAAGTTTAAAATTTTGTACAGGTTGTTACGTTGGTTACAAATTTAACCAAAAAGATGGCTGCAGCATTAAACAAATTGTCGACGATCGATATTTCACGACACATTTTCCGCGAAATCCTACAATACCATTGGATGAGTGCTTGCAAGGAGTGAATCGGATGTTCCGATTGGCAGTTGAAAAGCGACTAATGAGCGAACGGCCAATAGGTATCAATGAACGGAATTTTGTATCAGTTTAAACTTTCAAGCTAGTTTTGAATTGTCACATAGTAAATTGCAGCTCAAAACAAATTTTCAATTTCCTCATACGACGTTAGCAGTGTTTCAATGAAGTTTAATACATTTCAACGAATCACTTGACCTATTTTGATTTTATTCATATTCTCACTGCAACCACTTTTTCAAAATTCGACTTGGAAATAAAAGCATTTGTCTTGTGACGCGAAAAACCCGTCGACAATGTATGTTTGGCTGCAACAGATTTTTCTGTTCAAAAACAAAATCTCGTAGCTTAAATGTCAAGCGTTTATCGAAACAGAAGGTTGAATTCAGCAAACTTAAAATTATACAACTTTTTAAGACTCTGGTCAGTACATAAGTGCTTAGGGTTGTGATATACGTTACTGTGCCGGACTCTGCCGCGTGCCGCGTCACGCTACTATGCCTTGCTAACAAAAATATAGGCAAAATTTATTTGGTGATGGGCGGTGACACACGCGGCGGTGAGCGGCGACCATAGCGCAACCATTATGATTAAGACTGCGACATGCATTGCATGTGTTATAGTTCGCGGAATACATAGTTAGTATATATACGCCTTTGTATAGGACGTACTCTATTCTTGAACGTTGTACCTCTAGGTTGTCTCTTGTCTGGTGGTCTAGACAGCAGTTTGGTCGCGTCAATAGTCGCCGAACAACTACGAAAACAAGGCAAACGACCGAACACGTTTTCAATCGGCCTTCCAGGCTCACCAGATTTGGCGTTCGCACGCCATGTCGCTGAACACATTGGAAGCATTCATCATGAATTTTTGCTTGATCCACAAGAATTTTTAGCCGCAATTGATCACGTGATTTACATTATTGAAAGCTGGGATACAACCACTGTACGCGCGAGTGTTGGCAATTATTTGGTGGCAAAGAAAATCGCCGAGTATAATGCGAATCAGGTACTGTGACGGATCAGAAATCTGGACGCTTCTTAAAGTAACATGGGCCGATTTTGTGATGGAGAGTACGTTTTGTGTTTTGAAATTTTGCAGTTTTTGAAAACGTGGATTTAGAAAATTTTAAGATATTTACTAATTTATAGCTTCCTATCGAAGATACCAATTTTTTTTAACTTGTGTTGGATTTCCGCGATATTTTTCAACTATTTGGCTAACAACACGTACTAGATTTCAAAAGAACCATTTACATTGCAAAATTTTTAGCACGGAAACCCTGTACTGGGGGTGCTTTCTCTCATTTCACCTTGATCAGCAACTGCGGCCAAGGGCCAAAAGCTTATACTATTGCAGCCCCACCGAAAAACGTTCCGCTCCTTATCTTCACATGTGCTGGCTCAAGTATAAAAATGTTCTTTGTTTATTACTAGTGTGTTTGTCTGCATGTTTCCGAGTGTTTTGAGTTTGGTCTGTATTTATTTTTATTCCCAATAAAAAATTATGTGCTTTCGTGAACACAAATTTACACAGATTTAAATTTTAGGACAAATTCGAAGATAAAGTGATCGTAATATTCAACGGTGACGGATCTGACGAAATAGCCGGCGGATATTTGTATCATCACCGTAAAGCACCGTCACTGCTCGAGTTTCACGCAGAAAATGAACGGTCAGTTGAAGCAGAAAGTGAATGATTTACACAAGAGTGTGCAACTAGGTACATTCCGTGCACAAATAAGTGTACCCAGCGCATGTTGCGTTTTTGGCGTACCACACTTTATTTAGGGGAGATTGTTGCCCTAATATAAATTTTAGCTAAAGTCACCTTCGATTATATCCTTAACTTTCATGCTTACTAGTATAACCATGCACAGCCCATGTATTTGCACACTTTTCTTAAATATCATACACTCTTTAGTTGTGAAGTACTTGAATTTGTTTCCACTGTAAAGTACTGGTGATTAGAAATGTAAATATACAATAATTCGCGAAACCATACTGCACGAGACCCGCAGACCCACGTGTTTGTTTAGCATTTGGATGACGTCCCGTGCTTGATGTAAAATGTCACAACCTAACCGTAGTCGCAAAAAAATCATCGATACTTTTATAGCAGAATATGTGTGGGTTTAGGTTAAGTTGAAATTATATTCAGTTTTTGACCCCTGATTGGTGTCGAGGGATTAAATTGAACTGATGATGCTTTATCGGCAGCGCACCTCTCCAGCAAAAATTGACCTTCTGAACTCAGTTTCGTTAGAATTTTTGATTTATGACAAAAATTTTGACAATTTCACTAGCAAAGCCGCTGAATAACGATTTTAAATCAAAATTTAGGCTGTTGAGTGAAATCAACTATTTCGACGTGTTGCGCTCAGATCGAACCATCTGTGACAATGGACTCGAAGCGCGCACTCCGTTTTTGGACCCTGATTTTGTCGCGTACTACCTCAGTTTACCGGTACAATACCGTGGTGATAAAACGAAACCAGAAAAATGGTTGCTACGTGAAGCATTCCGGAACGATAATTTACTCCCGTCTGAAGTCCTCAATCGGACCAAAGAAGCGTTCTCGGACGGTGTGTCGGGTCAAGAAAAATCGTGGTGGGAAATCATTCAAGAATGGGTTCTCGAAAAAAAGATACAAAGTAAAGTGCCATGCATAAATATTTTATATATTTACTGTAGTGACCGGAATAAGAAGGGGGTGTGGTAATAAGAGAGGGATTTCAATTTTGAGTCCCAATCAATAGAAGTTCGTATCCCTAATAAGGGACCGTAAGCGGATAGAGTTCCCAAACCCTATTACAGTCCATAGATGTCAAATATTCCTAATTCTAGTGAATAAATTACTTCAAAGTTGACCTTGGAATTTTAAAGTATACCTAACTTTTGAAAGTACTTTCCTAAGTATAACCTTACATTATCGCTCAAGCTTTTGGTACAAAACAAAAACGTTTAATTCAACGGATACTTGCAAAATTGTATATATATGAGTAACGATGGGCGACAGAGGGCGGGTTAAAAATAAATAACAGTCCGTAACCGAATAACAGGGGTACCCTCTGGAGAAGCCAAATAAATATCAGTCCCCTCCCCTCTTATTCGGATCACTACAGTATAGACAGTAATTAGCAATTTTTCAATTAAGTTTTATTGAGTTGTTCAACGAAATTTTCGATAAACGTTTTACTGTGTAAAATTTGGCAATTTTTTGAATAATTGTCTTCTTCTAAACGGCAAAAACGCGACGACGCGAGATTTTGTGAGACAAACAATGACCAAGTCTCCATCGCAGAATTCTTTGGTGGGGCAAATAATGTTTTCCTTATTTAATTACCATGAGGTCATTTTTTAAGGTATAAAACCGATTTATAGTACCATTCTCGGCCAGTTCTGTCGACTATAGTGCAGAAGGTATGACAATTGTATAACACTTTTTTGGGTCGGCTTAAAAACAAGCAAACAGGTATATTTTTTATCTTTTTCAAACATTCAAAAAATGTACGTGAAAGCTTATATTTTTGGAAAATTTATGTTAATTTAATTTCAAGAAATGTTTTTAACAAGTCGGAAAAAATATTATCGAATTAACATAACTTATCGCGGCTAGTCACTTTGAGTTACGTTATGGATTGCTTTAGTGTTTACAATGGCATAAAGCGGCAGATATACTTATTCAATAGACCACAAGTTCTCAACAAAAAAGTTTTTTTCACAGCTTAAATTTTTATTTTCTAGCGACTTGGGGGCAGCCTTATATATCGTTTTGCGTGGAGACCCGCAAAGCATAATAATTATTATTGAGAACCTGTATCTTTATTGTGGTTTAGTTAAAAATAACTTGTGGATGACGAGTTAATTCACAAGTCGTGGTATCGAACTTTTAAAAAAATTTCATATCCAGTAAAAACATAAACCAACACCCGTACAAATCGGCGGCAGTCAGTCAAAAATTATTGTGAACGGCACATTATTATGAAAGTTGCATAAATTAATTTTTAATATTTAGAAGACGTCTACACATCGCTGACCACGGATGCACCTGACAGCGATGGAAAACTTAGCGCTGCGTTACCACAAAGCATTGAAGCGGCCTATTACCGGCTTCAGTTCAACAAATACTACCCGAACCAGAGCCAGGTAATACCACACTATTGGTTACCTCGGTGGTTCGGTAATGTGATTAATCCTTCTGCAAGGATTTTGGACGTTTACGAACATAGTCAAAAACCTGAAGTTGTCGCTGTTAAAGCTTAATCATACTTGACAATAATTGTTGCGAAACTTAATTGTAAATATAAACTACAAGTTCTACTTGTTGATTGTTTATTTAATTGAATTTTAGTTTCTAGTTTGGGCCCGTAGCTCAGACGGCAAGGGAGTCACGGGTTTAAAAAAATTCACCCCACCATTGAAAATGTTTATGCGTCTCTTGGAATTTAAGCGAAATCCTCATATATAAATGTTTTTGGAGACTTGCAATACATTAAAACGGATACGGGCCTATTTTAGTTCAATTTTGTGTCTGTGTGTCTAATATGGAAATAGCAAAGCGTACCATCGCTTTCTTATGACTTGCTAGCAATTATTTTGAGTTAACCCTGGGGTCATCATACTTAAATGATTGTAGCACCTAATCGAGTTAGTTACGAGACTTCAAGCGCAAACTACGCTGGAAATAGCACTTTTTGATTATTTGGATAAGCATTTTAATATTTCTAGGCATAAACTAAAGCCTAAACCTAAGCGTAAGCGTAAGAATGTGAGCTTGTACCTAAGCCTAAACCTAAGCCTGAGCCTAAGCCAAATCTATATCTAAAGGTTATGTTTACTCTATTATAGCCCTACAGAAAAACATTCCGCCCCTAATGATTAAATTTGCCAGAATTTTTATCATATAAACGTTCTCAATTAATACTCAAATTAAATTATATCTGTTAATGGGGTTAACTTTTATGTGTAAATTGTTATTTGGTTGAATGTTTTCAATTAACTTGTAAAATAAATATTTTTATTAGCATTTGCATGCACGTTTAACCGAAGCGAATCCAATTTTGGGCAAAAATCATTGTGCTCAAAGTTTAAAGTATTTCTCTATCTGGTTATTTTTTGCATCGCTAACCCTATTATTTGTAAACTATGGTATAATACATATGCTAATTAAGGTTCGTTGTGCTGCAATTAGTATTGTTCGTAGTAAGTCAAACGTGCGAATACTGCTTACGTTTATGCTGCAGTTAGAGTCTAAAGCTAAAATAAATTTTAAAAGTACGCATGCCGTTCAAACTAGCCACAATAGGTTAACTTTGACATGGCTGTGTGAAATGGGTATGCTGGTGTCCGCATAAATAGCTTCAATCTTAGGATCAAGCGGAAAAATACCGATTGCTTCTATCTAAATGAAACATATTGCGGCATACGCTGTCTAAAATCTAGAAACGTAGCAGAGAAATTAAAACAATGGGTCCGTGAAACTTAAATAAAACGCGGCTGCTTTTAGAACTTTTTAAAAATTGGGCAGAATAATTTCGAAGATCAGGTAAGCAAAAGCCTTAGGACAGACAAAGGACATCAATCTTACACTGGTTTTTTGCGCTGCTATCATGTTGTATGATGAATCCACACTGCAAAGTTAACTTTTGCAGACTCTAAAAGCACAGCTATTGCACTATTTTAAAATATAAATGGTTTCACACTGAACGTTTTGTGAAAAATGAGTATAATTTATCATAACAAGCAAAAAATGTTTTATTCACAAGCAATTTTGGCGTGTAGGCTTTGCCCATGGGATGTGTCTGTTGAATTTTGACATTTATATATAAGCACAAATGCATGCATATAAGTATGATTTGTGGTGTTCTTAATCGCAATACTATCGGCAGTCCTTGTAAACATCAGAGGCGGTTCGTTTTTCTGGCACTGCAACAGAGTAAGTTTAAGATGTTGACCAATTTTTTGTTTAGGCTTAGACCTAGGCTTAAGAATATGCTTAGGATTGCGGTAAGCTAAAATCTATTTCGCGGCGTGCGGTAGCGTTCGGACGGCGTGCGGCGATAATACTTACTGTTACAGCTCGCTCTACATTAGCCCAATTGGCTATATTAGTAGCGGTTTTCCTAGTCATCGTGTGAATTCATCCTTATCCTTATTTTAACCTACAGTACTTAATCCCTTAGAAAAGAGTGTGCGACTTACGAATTTAAGCGTAGTACTAAACGTAACTGCGAGCGTTGCATTTTTCATACCCCACCCACTTCTATAAGGGTCGGACTCCACACTCAATTGTATTCAATTCTGAAAGAAAATTGTTCTGTAAGCGTTGTGTGGATGGCCTTGGGTTCATGCACTTGAAAATAGAAAACTTCTTTTTAAAGTTTGCCTGGAAAACTGCGGAATTTTCCGCTCTGGGTCTAAACCGCTGTATTTTTATTGATTTTCATGGCGCGGTGAGAACGTCTACTCTGTGGCCGCAAAAGGGTGGCCACAGAGTGGGGCAATTCTAAGGCGTCCAATTTAGCGGTTTTAAAAATTTTAGAGTTTCGGTTACAATTAAGGGTGCATAGTCGGGTGTGTTTTCAAGCTGGCAGTTATCCATGTCAGCATGGTTAATAATATCCCAAGCGAACCCGGGGTCTTAGGCGTTCTTACTCTCGCATTATGTGCTTAACTACTACCTCCTTATATCTTGTTCGTTGTTATTGTTGTTTTGTCTGTGCATGTTTTTGCTTCATCTGAAATTACGGCTTATGCAAATTGATAGCCGGTTTTTAAAAGTTTTGTAAAATTCCGAAATTTGGCGGAAGCTTATGCAAATTTCTGTTAGCCAATATTTTGGGTATAAAAGCATTGCTGTCTTAGCACTTCAGGCATTCAGTTTGTTTTCGACTTCACATTGCCAGTATGGCACTCTAACTTTTGAGAATGCCTACTAAGCGTTATTTCATTGTTGTTAATTTGTGTTACCGTTTTCATTTGGTAGTGTGGCCGGCTTCGAGCACAGAAGTCGGCTACGGAAAATTTTGTTTTGCGTTACATGTTTCTCGAGTACCGGTGGCCAGAGGCGTCAGCGGTATCGGGAAATATGATAAAAATTTAACGGGCTTAATATGTATTGGTACTTACAAAATTCTTTAGAAATAAAACTCGAAGGTCAAGTCAAAAAGGGGTACTCTATTAAACTTTCAGGGAAGCTTCCGAAACTTTGTTGCAGTTGAACTACTGAGAGAGCTGTTTTACCCTTCTTTATTACATTTCTGTTGCTTTTGACGCGTCAATCCCCGCTGGACAGGGCTGTTTTTGTTGACTCTGACTCGGACTAGCTCGATGCGCGACCGAGCGAGTCCGAGTTAGCATTTGTTGTTATTGTACGGACTAGAGAAGGGTGTTTTTTCTTTTTCCTTTTCTTTTTCTGTTTCCGGTTCATTTTTGGATCCAGGGCGTTTTGAATGTTCCATGTAAATCAAATTTCTACAGTCCTAAAATGGACGGTGCGGGTCCCCATTTTTCTTTTTCCTTTTTGACCAATTCCTTTTACCAAAATTTTGTTTTTCCCCTCACTCTGAATTTTTGCTGCCCACCGGATGGTACCGGAAACTGCCTGCCACGGTGGTCAGAAGTTTTAACCAGGGGCAGGAATGCGCGAAGATATGAGTCTCCTAGCCCCGAACTTTGCGGTTAATAGTCCAGCCGTGGTTTGGCTGGCCGGCTCAGCAGCCGGTTAGACGTAATTTGGTTGCTTGACTAAAGCAATCCACGGGTCCGGTGATAATGGGTATGGGCTATAGGGGCACTCTAGGTCTGGGCACGGAATTCCTATCCCGAACACGGCTAAGCAAGCGTAGCTGAGCTGACTTTGCAAGTTACTATAACACTACCATAAGTTTGGGATCGCCAAGGATAGGTGTCTTAAGCTCAGGTGCCGGGTCTCAACCTTATAAGCGTAGCATTAAAAACCAGCAACTATGATTGATTTGTTTTAAGCCAGCAAAGCTAGCCCTCCCACAGTTATGGAGGGTAGGCGAAACACACAATGTGTGTTCAGTACACTTTTTTGTCACACAAATGTACCCAGTTGCACGCTTTTGTTGAAGTGTCTATCATTGACCGTTGATTTGTGTACAAATAATCTCAAATATGATCTGGAAGAGTTATGAGAAAACGAAAGTCGACAAGATTGTATTTTACTTAACATATTATCTGTAAATAGATACTAAACAGCATTATTCGGCAATTCATTTGGACAACAGTTGAAAAATGATTCTATTCGGTGGTCCAAAGGACGTATTCGGCGCGGTAGTTTTTGTGATAGGATTATGCTTATGGTTCTGTTTCAGTTTCGTGGCAATTATTTTTGGTTATATGAAAGAGACACCGACCTATAACTAAGACAATATTATACCGGTATCAATAATCCTCAGCAAAACACGATTTCTGTAATAGATTCTTATATAATTATAACTCAATCTTTCAATGCGGCTACAGAAATATCTGATTTTAGAACATTTCTTCGCGTATTTTGTATTTCAATTGTTTCCTCTGTAGTGAAGTATTAATGCGAGATTCTCGATACCATTTGTGCGTTTGTCGACTGTAGTATGCGTATCTTTGGCTGTAAACTAATATGTTCCTGTTATCTATTTGAATAGCTATTAATGCAGTTCTTGGCTAATCTCGAAGCCAAACATTGTTATAAGTCAAAACCGTTTTGGCGACGTTTACCCTCGGCATCTTTTGACTTATGATATTGAAAACTTATCATGTCAGTGTCCACTAGGATGGCCCATGGCTGGCGTAGATAAGTTCGAAAGTACTAACAACGTTAATCACGAAACATCCGTCATTTATGCAATCTTTTATGGCCTACGCCACATAAAGCCATGTGTACGTCCAGGAACCGACAGCGTCACTTAAGCCAGGTCCGATTAGCTGAAGCGACAAAATCAAGTCAACAACCCTAAGCCTAAGCGTTGTAGCCAACTGCCAATTTCCGGGACCGCACATACGACCCGATATTGCCAAACCGAAAAATCATGCTTCGGGACTTGACTGGATCAACTCATGTCACTTTACTAAGTGACAGCGGATAAAATTTAGCAAGTGCGGGCAGCGGAAATTGCGAGCACTATATGTATAGGTCGCGAAATCAAATGCGCGCACTCAATTCTGGGTTCCGGGATAAAACAACTCAACCGCTCATAAATTATTAAACACATTTCATCAGAATTCTATCGTAACGCTGAAATTAGTTTATAAGCTCCGATGATTACGATTTCACTTAGACAAATTATGCAACCTAAGCTGCGGCGCGCCCACGGGTGACTAGATTATATTAAAGGACAGGTCGATCCAGGCGAGCTACGCATAAAAGAAGGAAACAAGAGCCAACGTTGTAGGATGCGAAAGATACGGACTAGTCCAGGATAAAATGAAACCAATTAGTATGTGAAAAATAACATATGGGTGCCAGGGTGTAACCGGATATCTGTTTCCGTTTCCGGTAAAAATCGGTGTCCGTTTTTTTCCCGTTTCCGTTATAGAAATTTCGGAAATTGGTATTTTTACGTCCAAAATTAGTTATAAATCACATATATCTCGCAATTTTTCGTTACAGAGGCTGCAGTTGTTTGAAATGAAATAGAAATTACAAAATTCATTCAAAATTTTAAAAAATTCGACGCTTCCGCCATTTTTCATTGAAATTTTTATGACTGCTGAATATATGCTCGCCTCAATTGTTTTATCAGAAAAACAAAATATGTTGGAAATTTTTATACTTCAATATCAGTTTTCTGTTTCCGCTTCCGTTTCCGTTCTTTGATCGCTATCCGTTTCCGTTTCTGTTATTTTTATTATCGGTTTACACCCTGATGGGTGCCTGTTAAAAATTTTTTATTCAATATCCGTTTTCCGTTTCCGTTTCCGTTATTTTGATAGCTATCCGTTTCCGTTATTTTTACTATCGGTTAACACCGTGATGGGTGCCTAAGCTCAGACTGCACCAGGCGGGTGGATCACTTAAGCATAAACGACGCGTGGGTTTAGTGTATGCATTACAAACAGCACAACTGGTTGATTTTTTAACTTCATTAGCACTAACCTACCAAATAAAAAACAGCTAAATAGCTACATTTATGTGCAATAAACCTTAACAATTTACCCGATTTGCATCTTCAGCGTTTTGAAATCGGAGCGCTAGTTCCGCCTCTATCACCGGTGCCAATTGAGTTCCGGCCCATCGGGCTCCTCATGTGGAAAATTGAAATTTCTGGGAAACAAGATTTCATAATTCACCAATCAATAACAATTGATCTAGGGTTAAGTAAGAATTGCAAACACTCAAGCTGAAATAGAGTAAAGTCTGCATAGTTGCCCAGATTTCCGCCTGCATTTTCAAAATTTTGCCAAGGTTTTCAGATGGGGTAGAGCGTAAAATTATGGCAAAAGTTGATAAATTAGGATGAACTCCATTGAATTAACAGCAAATTGTAACGTATCACATAGTTTCTCACAGCATGCTTCTGAATTAAGCTGAATTCAGTCACTTATAACAATTCACAAAAAATTCACAATTCGTAATTACCATTTCAGACCCATAAACGTAAATTTCAGGAACAGTGAAGTTTGGAGTCATACGATCACTCACAGCTCGCCCAGAACCGATCGGCAATGCCCATGCACTTCTGTGAGTTTTACACGGTTTTCAAACTTGTGCTCCACACATACATAGCGACTCTCTACGACACCGACACTTCAAGGGTTGCCTTGTTTAGCTCACAGCCTTCCGAATCGAAGCTGTGTCTGCCGACACAAGCTTGTACGGGTCATTCTGCCCAGATCTGACCCAAAAATTTCTGTGCACCCGAAAGCTCACACATTTTCGCAAAAATGTGATCCAGCTGTCATAACCTAAATTCCGTTAAGATTTTGAGGCGCTGGGTGCAGTGATATATGTACAATTGCTAAACAGATTGACGATAACATTTCTAACGTTGGAAAACAGAATTTAGTGTAAAAATTGAAGTGAGTTGATTTGAACTCAGAATCGGTTGAATCAGCACTCAGAACTTTGACTTTGTTCAACTCATTTTGAGTTATTTGATCATTTCACCCGTAGTCAAATTAACGAATAGCGAAAATCAACTCAACTCTAGTGAGTTAATGAATGCTTACTGTTATTAACTTAAAAGTAACTAACTCGCTAGCTGAGTTGATTATTCAACTCAGTGGAATTTACAGTGTTCGGCCTTTGCCAAACCTCTTCGAAACGGTTCATGAACAGATGATTTAATACCATAAACTTGTATTTAAATGTAAAAAAATCGTTTGGCTTGGAACGCATCCGCAGAGAATACACACGCCCGCTCTGCCCCTGCAAATAAATGCCGCTGGATCTATGGCTCTAATTCCAACGTAACTTTTGCAGCCTCAAATTGCTAATGATCCTAGCATAATTGCCACGCACTTGCAATTTCGTAAGGGCTAATTATGGCGTTAATGTAAAGTTGCAACTGGTTCACGCCAAGTTGTATATGCCGGTAAAATCAATCATACTGTAATGAGTTTTATGTTATAAATATCTTAGTTTCACACCTATACGTTTAGGATTATTTAAGTAGGGTTAGCACTTAAAATAGAGTATGAATCTAGGGCAATTTTCACAAGCAGCATTTGAACATATATTAAAAACAACGTTTGACATTTGGAGCGATAATATTCATTGTGGTAATTTTCAATCTAGTCTCGTTGGACCAATATCACGAACAAGGTTTTAGACAGACTTCGAAAATACGCAGCATATAGCGCTATTGTAAACGTTAATTCGCAATTTAACGCAACCTATGCTTGCTATCAAGCCTAAAGCTTGATCCAGTAGTACTTAAACCTATATTAAGAGCTTTATTTTGTTAGTTTAGTGCTTCTTTACCTGACATTTTGAATTTTTTCATTTGGTTGAATAGCACTTGAATGTAGATACAGATTTTCATTAATATCAACTAAACGAACCGAAATGTACGAGAATCAGAATAACTTTATCTTCTTTCAACAATTTATAAACACCATACATAGCATGTTGGTATCCGTTGTCACTAAACGATAATTGCCAACCACCACGTCATATGATTGGGACGCAGCACCTTTCTTTTTATATTCGTTGTTTTTGGCACAAATGACTTCCTCCGAACTATTTTTGTTAATTGCCAAGCCCGTTAATCTGTGTTTCCTGGATTTATTAACTGTTTGTGGATTGTCTAGTGTCTGTTACTCGGTTGTACCTATAATCTGTCCGATTTTAGGGCCCAAACCGGGTCCGGGCTCTCACACAAACCTGCGAATTTTATATAGATTTAGAGCCGAAAACAAAACATAAAACAAACCATATTAACATATATAACACTATTTTTTATATTTCACCAAATATTGTTCAGTGCAGCTTCCTTCAGATCCATAAAAGCTCCGACAACAGACGGATGCAAAAAACCGTGAGTCCCGGTTACTGCGTTGCCACCTTCACTAACATGCCGCTCAGATTCGTCCGTAATAGCTTGTATACCAAGCACGTGTCTAGTAAGCTTGGATAACAATATAAATAGCACTGTGTTTTTACGCCAGTAATGAACGGATTTCTTGAAATACTTAGCAGCTGAAACGTCTTCAGTTCAAGATTAAGATAACCAATAAAAGCTTGCTTGTTTAGTACAGTGGATTACAAAACATTTTACATCGGTATAAAGAGCAAATGATTGCGATTTAGAAACTCAAGAAACTTTCCTAAATTTTTGCAGAACGTAACCATACTTTCCAAATTCCTTACGCCATGATTATGAAAATTAAAAGAAATTAAGGTTCCAAAATACGTATATATCTAAATCTCATTAAAATATGAAGCCAGCGGTTTATTTATTGGGCTCATGGGACAAGAGGTCACGCACTGCTCCGATTTATTTCGGTTCCGGCTCACGGACGTTGGCACAGGCCGGTTCTAACCCTGGTCTGTTACATATTTGAGCAGTTTAGACTATTCTTCTGCTTTTGTCTTTTACGGACTTTAATTGGCACTATGGACTCTATCCACGGAGGAACTCTAATTGAGATATACAGGTTTCTATTGATGAATACTCAAAACAGGAACCCCAGGAACCCCCTATTATTCCGCTCTATACAATACGTTTAACTTGAGTGTAAACATAAATATCAGGGTGTAAACGGAAAGTTTAAATAACGGAAGCGGAAATGGAAGCGGATAGGGGTCAAAATAAAGGAAACGGAAAACGAATATTGAAGCACCAAAGTTTTTTTATTTTTCTGCCAACACAAATGAAGCGTGCAAATATTCGACCGTCAAATTTTTAAAGACAAAATGGCGGATTCATCGAAATTTTTAAGATTCTGGATGAATTTTGTAATTTTTTTATTCCCTTTCAAACAATTACAGCATATCTGTAACGGAAAATTGCAAGATAGTACGTGATTTATAGCTATTTTGAACGTCAAAATAACAGAATTTCCGTTATTTCCTTAACGGAAACGGAAACGGACACCGATTTTTACCGGAAACGGAAACGAACATCCGGTTACACCCTGATAAACGTATTACAAAATTAAATGGGCTTTGGTATCACTGATATCAAGGTAATTTGTCCGGAACTGGATTGAAGTTCAATTTCCTGGTTGTCTATCAAAATCATAGCCGCAACCGTGCCTTCGATCGCGGAATTTGGTACAATAAATGACTACATTTATGAAAGAAACCACTTTTACTTAATAGTTTATACATCAAATACGGTCCATTTCTCAATTTGCCGTTTCCAGACACACTCTGAGGTTATTAGTTATTGCTCGAATAACTTGACCAGGTGAAAATAGCCGTAGCTTAATGACTTATACCTTATACGCCACATACTGTGCTGCTCGTTCGGCTAAAAATGGTTGTTTTTCCCCGGTTACGGACTGATTTCGCACGCTTGGACAAATATTATTCTTAATGCGTAATGCTCATGTATTAATATGACAAACTGCGTATCGCAAAGATTGTAGTAATTTTTCGTAATTAATGTAGCATTAAGTTAAGAGTTTTTCGGTTTGTACGATGTTTTAGCTTATGAATGCCTGTCAGTACGATTGTTTGCTGTCTTAAAAATGCCAGAAGGGTCTGAGGATTTTTTACGCTGTGTGGAGTTATGCTTTAGCTTCTAGACATCGTTTTTAATATGTAATTTTTGTAAATGAACGTCGATATAATTTTGGTGGTCGCAAAACAAATCTAACACTTCTTGAAAACTCGGAAACTTTTGATTGAATTGTAAATACCACGTCTCAAGCCACATTCAACTGTTTGTTTTTAAATTTAAAATGCTTAAAAATTCTGCAGTAGGTATATCCTTCAGGGTGGATGTTCTGTTTAGATCAACGTTCTGGCTCATGTGGCCCATGTAAAGATGAACGTTGGAACAATTTCTGCTGGACTGCGTGTTCATCGGGCTTTCCAAAATTTTAAACAAAACACAGTGGATGCATCGAAATATTTAAGTGTTTCGGTTTCGATGAATTTTGTAATTTTTATTTCAATTCATATAATTTCAACATACCTATAATGAAAAATTGCCAGATATATATACTTGTCTTATTACAAATTTCGAAGTTTAAAATAACTCAATTTCCGTTATTTCTATAACGAAAAAGGGAACGGACACCGATTTTTTATTGGACACGGAAACGGAAACGGATATCTGGTTACACCCTGCTTTTAGTACAATACATATTTAATTGGGATTAGCATTTGCATATATGTTATTTCGTTTCAGCTTAAAGGCTTATTGTATCTATTGATTAATTGAAATTAACAAAACTTAACCATGTTATCGGTATTAAAATTTTGTGTACTGCTTACTGCAGTGCTTTCAGTTTGCGTGCAATTTTCAAATTGCCAGCTAACGTACGATTTTAGAAAATGGGCCAAACGTGGCCCTGCAGCTGGTGACGTTAGCGCTGTGTTGGCCGATTGTTATTCCGAATATAGCAATATTCGACATCTATCTCATACTTTAAAGGTAGTACGCTGCTGACATTAACTTAAATTCAAATGAGCGCTCAACTTTATTATTTAATTTTTAATTTTATGCGCCGTTCACAATAATTTTATCAACGGTGCCACAAAATCTCTTATAGACCAGGACTATCACGAGATCATTTTCGAAACGAACTCGTGATAGCACTAGTCTATAAGAGATTTCTTTATTGTGTACGACGAAACGTTCAACAAAATATATTTAGTACAAAATATCCACAAGACACGAGAGCCCTCTCGGGTCGAGTGTCCGGTTAAATTCCAATAGCTAAGTGGGGACGGTAGAGCGTCTCACTTGATAGCCTTGGGTTCGAATACTAGCTTGAAAATAGGTGTCTGATATATATTCATGAAAGAACGGGTTAACTTTGTCATTTCGGGGTTTATCATACAAGTATAAGCCTACCTTCAGCTGAATGTACATATTCCAACATGCGCGTAACATATAAGATTAGTAGACGACGAATCATGTATTAACTTTTACAACTTTCATAGCTGACCTATTTCAGAAGTTAGTACTAGCTGGCAATGCCTGTGTTTGTGAAACTTTATTTAAGTACTTACGTGCTAAGTAATTACTTAACCATTTTGTAGTTTTTAAAAGCGCATTTAAGTTAAGTAAATGCTTAAGTCGCTGGCTAATTTGATATATTACAGCTTAACAATTCAGGCATACTAACCTAGGTGTAACTGAAATTGCAGACTCATGGTTCCTCCTTAATATAAAGCAAAACTATTACTGTTTTGTAATGACAATGGCTCACACCTTGGCGTTTGTATGTTTTTGCTCGAAAATTAAGTTTGCCGCTTAAGTTCGGGTTAAGTTAATAGCTGCAGAGTAAAGAACTTGGCGAGTATTATTCATGTGCTACGAATGTATTTTCCTATAATTTTGGGTCCGTCACTTGAATTTATATACTGGCACTTAAAGGGAAATATGTTTTGATTTCAGAGCGCAGAAAACCGCTACCACAAACTTTGTAATGCAGGATGATTGATGAATAAAGGCCGTTGATAATACAATAAACGAAATAATACAATAAATGTAAAATATGAATACAATGTAAGTTTCAAAATTTCAAATAAAATATAAAATAGAAAAAATTAAACATTCTACTATCTCTTTCGACTCATGGACTTCCACAAATTACAGCAGTCAAAGTTATAATTTTGTGGCATCGCGTTTTATGTAGTTTTCTCATATCGCTGTAGAATATATACTTTGCAGTGCAGTTCTAAAGAAACTGTAGAACAATGGTAAACAATGCTTTGCGAAACAATACATTTCAAACTAAGCTTAATATTGACATGAATTACTATTTATAATACTTCAAGCTTGTTAATGTTATTCACACTGTAAATTAAACGCAACTTGAATTATTATGTTGGACTCAAAATTTAAAACAATAAATCCTTATTCACACGTGCAAGTTTTTGCAGTAAGAACTCGGAGCTGCAAGTTGTACCTGTTTCTTGCAGCACAAGTATTTGCAATGAAATATCATTTTTCCTGAATTTTGACATAAATTTGTATGAATAATTTGCAGACAATTTCAATGAATATCAAGCATAAGCTATAAACTATTAGTTCAGCCAATTGTGGTGAACTAATTCGACTTGAAAAGCAATTCATAGCTGTTAATTAGTTTCTGGTGATAATATTCCTTATGAATAAATTGCAGCTGCAAATTCTTCAAATGAATTTTTGAAAAAACTTGCAGCTGCAAGTTTCAGCTGCAGGAAACAATCGCGCATAAAAAGGCTCTACTCGATATTTTTTGACTTGAAAACGTTTTCAAAAAAATACTATTTTTATTTAATGATTAAAAATAAAAAAATCCCCGTCACAACCGCCATAGACTGCGTGAAATCAAACAGGTTTGATATTTGAATTAATTCAAGCTTCTTCAATAAATTCAAAAAGTCTGAATTAATTCAGACGGTCTCAACAACATGTCTTCCGATAGGCCAATCAAAACACAGATGCAAAAAAATTCAAGCGACTTGCAACTGCGTTCACACGTGCGAAATTAATTAAATAGCACGAATTCCAGTGAATAGTTTGCAGCTGCAAGAACATCAAAGCAGTTGTGTGACCAAAGTTGAACAGGTATGTTGCATGTGCAAGTTTGTGCTGCAAAAACTTGCACGTGTGAATAGGGTTTTATTGATTAGTTTGGTTATTTAAGCAAAAAAAGCTCGAATAATTTCAATTATTTATTAGATTGTCTAAATTTGCAAAAATAAAAATCAAATTGTTTCAATTACCTATTAGTTTGGCTAAATTTAAACAAAAATAAGGCTCAAATTACTTCAATTACTTAATAGGTTGCTAAATTAACCATAAATAAAGCTCGAAAAATTTCTTAGTCAACCTCCTTTCAAACTAGCGCGTAACAGTAGGCACAAATACGCAAGAATGCGGTAGATTGCTAACATCGCAAGTATCACTCCAATATCGATCCATAGATTGTTCTGAAAATATAAATTTAAACTTTTAAAAACAATTCATGTAAAAATTTGACGTTTCTTTGAAGCTCTGGGAACCCAATCGTATAAAATATAGTCTCGGACGCAATGGTTTAATAATTGATTTTCAAATTTATGCTTTGTGAATTCCGTTTTTCACTGTAAACACTTAGTATATGGTTGCATCAAGTAGAACGGCAAAATTAACTTTACCATTACGGAAGCCAGGTCCAATAAGATTTTACTGGGAACACGCTAAGATTTCAGAGGATTTGTAAACGCGACAAAAAATATTCTACCATATTGGACCAAAAAATTTTGATGGCTGAAAACCGTTGCGTCAATTATTGATCTTCGAACTTTTAAACTTATCTTTGGGGCTGACGTGTTTTCTTAACAAAATTCTACAGAAAATAACTTCATATCTCTACACTACAATATCCATTATTAAGAAAAATACTTGCAAAAAAATTATGGGGGGGCTTATCACCTGCTCGCCCCCTATAATTGCAACCCTGTATGATGACATCGTCTACTCGCGCCGTTTATGATGTTTTGTACATTATAATAAAAAGACTTGAAAATTTACCTGATTCATTCCTAAACCAGATATAATTTGTTGTCCGTTACTTGCACAGGTTGAATTCATGCCATCACAACCTATATGTAATATATGCACGTTTCATAGTGACGATCAAGAACCGACAGAAAAATTGATTTTAAATTGAGAAACGAGGAAATTCTATTTTAGATAAATACTTGTTAATCACCACGATGTAAGATTTTGCTTTGCGTAAACTACAGTGATATATGGGTACGGATTTTACCTGACCCGTGCTTTACCCAGTCAAATAAGAATTTTTATACCCGCGGACTTACCCACGCCAAAAACATCTGCCCACGACACACCTTTTACCCGCGACAGAAGTTAAAACAGTAGTTTAAAGATCGCTGGTGATTTGCACTTTAATGAAGTTTAGCGTTATAGCTCCAATTAGTTTTGCACATGAAAGCTTACTTACTAGAAACAACAAAATTTCAAACCCAACAAATATGAAACACAGAACTTTTGTGCTTTTTCAACGCTCGCTGAATATACTTTGTTAATAGTGTATGGTGTGCACCATAACTCTTAAAGGTTTGGTGCGGGTAAAAAGTGTTAATTTTATAGCTGAGTGATACAATATTTACCCGCGGGTATACCCACGGCTGAAATTTTTCACTCCACTCGCGTTTACACGCGAGTAAAATCCCAGTCTGTCGTAAACAGGCGACCGTATTTCATTTGTCTTGATATTTAGATAACTGAGCATTAAAACAGGCTATACATGCGACAAACCTAATATAACCTACCGGGAATAACTGTTACACCTGTCCACATATTGACCGTCAATGCTTCGTACGCGTACTTAATGTAGGAGAGTTTTGAGAGCCAAACAAAAAACGCCGGAATTGATCTGAAATGATTGAATAAAAACATTGGTTTGGTTTTTCGGAAACGTTACACGAATTCATTTAAGTTATGCTTGAGTAATTACTTAGCGACGACTTAAGTAAATATTTAACATTTTGCGCAAAAACAAAAAATGTCACCTTCAAGTTTGTGTCATAACAAGGACGCCATAGTTTTGCCTTATAATAAGAAAGTACAATTAATAGTCTACAGTATCAATTATTCGACAGAATGGCCTGATTGATAATCAGTAATAACACATCTAATTTCTTCCGCGACGGAAGTATTTACGCTTGAATTAAATACGTTCTGAGAAAAGATAAATTTGTTAAGTAATTGCTTAGCGCGAACTTAAGTCAACCATCGTCATTTATCGTTCATGCAAGAAATATATTATTTTGTTTCATATAATTTATAATGAATGCGTTTAAAATTCAAAATCTTTACTACGATTTGTTTGGCTTGAGAGAGCTTGTCGAGTTGAGATTCATGCTATCCGAGTTGAATTGAAAAATAAAATCTCAAATACAATATTTCAACGAAAATTTTCCATAATAATGCATAATTTGAAATGGTATTTTATTAATTTAAATATTTTTCGAAGATCAGCACACATTTTTATAAACAGATTGTGCATAATATAAAGCAAACTTATTTGACTGTAAATTTTTGTGAATTGATTTTAAGTTAGTATGAGTTGAATCACTCAGTCTTGAGGACAATCGGAACTCAATAGTTTGAGTTGATTCAATTCATGCTGAGCTAATTAATCAACTTATCCAAAGTTA
Source organism: Enoplolaimus lenunculus (assembly GCA_030248215.1). NCBI lineage: Eukaryota > Metazoa > Nematoda > Enoplea > Enoplida > Thoracostomopsidae > Enoplolaimus > Enoplolaimus lenunculus. The sequence continues at coordinate 27,826 of JASANG010000627.1, read as the reverse complement.
ACTCATCTCAGAATGAGGATCAGCTCAACTCAGAATGAGTCAATGTTTACTGATTTTAATTCAGAAATAACTAATTCGCTAACTAAATTGATTAATCAACTCATTAGAATTTACAGTGTGATATCATGCGTATACCACGGAATTTTGTTAGCGATGGTTGATCTACTCTGAAGTTTGTTTAATGAAAGCAGCATTACATTGCTTAAATCTCGCCAAACAATAAATACCCAAACTTTTGTGAAGTTTAAAAATTTTCAATTACTTTTGAAAAGTAATTAAAATAAAATTTCACACGACATATTTTGTGTTTAAAATTTCATGAAGAAAATACGGCCTTACGCAGAGTTGATATAAAATCCGCCGAACAACATGAAAGGAATGACAACGATAGGAGCGATTACTGTCGCTGTGTTCACATCTCCGCCGATCGCTGATGTAAGGTAACCTAAAAATCTTAACTTTTCCTATTTGAAAGATTAAAGAAACGTGATAGTTTCATTGCTACTGTAGTGAGTTGAATAACAGGGCGGAGACTGAAAGTTATTTGTGGTATCGAGAGGCTACACTCAACCCCTGTTATTTGATTACGCACTGTTATTTATTTTTAACCCGCCCTCTGCCACCCTTCGTCGCTGATATATATCCGGTATTGCAACTATCCGTTCAAGTAAACGTTTATTTTTCTTGTATCAAAAGCTTGTGCGATAATGCAAGGTTATGCTTCGGAATGTAACTTCAAAACTTAAGCATGCTTTAAAGTTGTGAACTCACATTTATTTGCTCCTGGTGTCATTTATACACAACAATGAGAAATTGTTGACATTTGTGGACTCTAATTAAGGTTTAGGAACTCTGTACGCTTAAGGACTCTTATATGAGATACGAACTCCTATTGATTTAAACTCAAAATGGGGACCCCACATTTATTATTCACCTCCTATTCGGGTCAATACAGTAATAAAACTAATTGTCATTGAATATATTGCACAACATTATGCATCCTAGTATGGGTTTAAGACGGACCACCAATGTTGATTCAGAAAACAATTATTTAGGAAAGATTGCGCAAAGTAAATTAGCTTGAAAGATTAAAAAAATTGGAGATTTGTTGCGACAAACGAGGCAGCCGTTAGCCAACAATTATATTAATAGAAGCGAGCACTTTTGTACTTTCCATTCTGTTTCCTCAGCGGTTGTGAACGATACGTGCTAAATAGGGTATCACAACATTTCGTCACCTGACAAGTCGTCGCCCGACAATTTGCAATCCGAAATTCCATCGACTCGACAATTCGTCGCCCATCATTAATATATTAAGCTTATGCTTATACGCTTTACCACTTTACAACAGGTTCAGATGGTAGAATGTGTTTGAAACAAAATAAAGACATTCAAATCAATAAAAATAGCAAAATAAAGACATTCAAATCAATAAAAAATAACAAAATAAAGGCATTCAAATCAATAAAAAATAACAAAATAAAGACATTCAAATCAATAAAAATTTGTTACCCAATGAAGCTCCCAAATTCGCAATCACAACTGTAATAAGCATAGTTGTAAAAAACACGGCTGCATCGTTTCGAACGTTTGCCATCCAGTAGAGTATCGTTGTAAATAGCGCAGGAAAAATAATGACAACCGGTAGCTGAAACACAAAAACATAGTCAAATTCAGTGTTTTTCACAAACGTACAGTTGAAAGAGGATTGTCCGAGGAGAAAGACATTAAAGCGTTTTAAATGATAGCTGCTTACAGGTGGATTTATACAAAACAGACGCGTAGCTATTGGTGGCCTGGAATATCTAAACCTTGAACTCATGAGCTAAAAATGATTTGTTACTGTTGCAAATGGATTTAAGTTATGTCGAGGTTCTCGTTCGCGTCGCTCGCAAGTTTTTAAATAATTAATTTTTTACTCGTAGTCGCCAATAAATCTAATTCGAAGTAATACACAATTTTTTTGTGAAAACATTGCTCTGAATCTTTTTGAAATGATTGAAGGACATAATAAATGTATATAGTCAAAATGTTGCAAAGCGCAAAATTAGGTATCCGCTTATGTTTAAGTCTTAAATAATTTTGTTTAATAATTAAAGCTATTTTATTAGCCTAACAAATTTTTTCGCTAGTTTAAAGTTGACCGATGATATATGAATGCCTCAGAAATACAAATTAGTTTGTAAAATAGATTTACCTGAAATTAGAAATTTTCTTTTTCGAATTAAAGAAATTGAAAATAAAAAATGTTACCTCAATTAATGTTTTCGCCAAAAAATATGCGTCAACGCGGTAGAGTCGACTTTTATGTTCACGCATGAATACAGGCAGCTCTTCACAAAAAATCTAAATTGTGTAAATATATATCATTCATTATTCTGCTGGAAATGTCGACCAATGTTGAGAGCAGTAACAGTGTAAAAGCATATTTCTAAGCCTAAGCAGCAGCCTCAGCATAACGGATAAAGCATATTCTTTAGTTTAAGCCTCCGGATGAGCGTAAGGATAAGCATATTCCTATGCCTAATCAGCAGCCTCACGTAAGGATAAGCATATTCCTAAGCCTAATCAGCAGCCTCAGCGTAACGATAAGCATACTACTAAGCCCAAACCTAAGCTTGCGCAAAAGATCAGTCTAAAGCTTACGCATAAGCTTTATGGATAACGGACTTCATGTCAGCTATATACGAGTCCAATTTTCCAAGATAAAGCCTGTCGTAAAATGTACACCAATGAAGAACACTTCGAAGTTATCAATTTTTAGATACAATAGCAAAGACAAAAAATGTTTCAACCTTATGAACCCAAGCCAAAGCGATTGCATTTTTATAACTAAAATTAAAACAGATATTCCCAAATTGCACCAACAAGTTGATCGAATTCAATTTCACTGTTTTGTTAGTTTCTGCATCAAGATGAGCACATATGACCATATCAAAATGACTTTTATAGTAGGTGTTTCAGGTTTATTAAAAATAGAAAATTCTCTATTAGATTGGATTAAAATTGTAAAAATGCGATTTGCACTGCGCTGGCAATAACTTACCCGAACAGCTGGAAAAACGTACGAAAACGACGCGTTAGTAACGAACGAAAACAATAAACCGCTAATATTTTGAATTGTTTTAGCACTGATTTTGGTATTCAGATAAATCAAACCGAACAAAGTAGAAATAACCTGAAATTGACATCAGAGTCATTTCAACCAGTTTATCTGTTAATTTGGAGTACAGGCGTTGGGTACCGTGGTATACAATTTTGTCCTATTTTTTCTTTACAAGAGATCCTTTTAGCATGAAAATTTAACCTAAACCAGAATGTAAAAAGTTGTCGTTTTCCGTGATTTCGTTTAGCACAAACATTACACCACAGGCGTAGTTCGTTTTCATTTTTGCATATTTTGATACTTATTATCATGAGCTAATTTAAACCAGATTTGTTTAAATTTGTTTAGGAATTACTTTATCTGGTACCTCAGGGCGTTATTGAGCCTTTGTTGGATTGTTTTATGAACGGCGTTGCCTTGAAATGAACCGCAACGGTTAACAAGAATTTACTTTAATCTCATGCAACTGCTGTAGTTCTTACTTTTTCAGTGATTAGACCAGTTTATAAAGATACAAAACTGGCAAACCTCAGTAATATGCTTATACTACTGTTACGGCGCTGTTCTATACATTAGCCTATGTTGCCAATAATGAAATAAATTCTTCATACCAATGTGTTAAAAAATCGCACAGTAGTGACCATTGGCTCTCGTCTGGTGGTTAAAAACGTACGCCAGCATAACGACCGGAATTGAGTAGACCAATCAGCTTTGTACCTAAAAGTACAGCTAGTGCTTTCGACCCGAGAAATGACACTCAAAATATCACCTAAAAATACTCGATAAGCTAACTTTCCAGTTATTGCTCACAACTGAAATTTAAAAAAAAACTTAAAATTTTTACAGTGGGTCTAAGCCATGAAAAACTGTTGATTAAATTTATAACGACAATATTGCAAAACCCCAAGTTTAATTTATGTACATTGCCATAAGACCGCTTTTTATTCATGAATTCAAATACACGGCAAACCTCAAATAACTTTTCCTTCGATAGATTCAGCTTAATTATTCGGAAGTTTCGTAGCCAGTTTTACTTGCTAGATGGCATATAGTCTGTTTGAAGGGTCATACTGGGATTTCAGAGTAACGAAAGAGGTTGAAACTTTCCTAGGGGACCAAACGTTTCTTAGTTGTGCAGCGCCTCCTCCAGGCACCCTCCGACTGCAGGGCCACTGTTTGATATTGCGATGTACGTACCGTTTTCGAAAGCTAAACACGTCACTCCATTCGTACTCGTCGGCATATGCATCAACAGATCGCGGTGCATTTTGTTGTCTAATCAAGTCTGTTAGTTTTCGGTAATCGTCAGTTTTGCGATAAGCCAGAGATATTGCCTGAAAATAAGCAAATTTATTCATCACGAACGCTGCAATGTTTGGATAAACACGTATAAGACCATGGTCGCAGCAAGAAATGGGTTTATCCCCCTTTGGAATTTTGTACACGAGTTTTGATAAGCTTTGTCAGTTTGTAACATAAAGAAACATTTTTTGAAATTTTTGTAGAACGAAAGCTTCGTTTTCCAATTTCTGGCTACGCCCTGTGGCGGATTTAGAATTTTGTGACGAAGGAGGCGGGGGGAGGGGTGCAAAAGTTATGAAAAGCAATTTTTACTTTATGCAATATATTCGCAAAATTTCTGGTTGGAAAAAATTTGTAAGGAAGGTTTATAACAAAAAAGTTTTGCAAGGTGCCAGGCGCATTTTAAAACTTCGGCGGTTTTCATTTCAGCCGGTTAGGGTGATGGTTCCTTAAGGAGCAGGCCGACCAAATGAGGAAATGGAGTAGTAGTATAAAAAAGGCGTTACGCCCTTCTTTTCACGCAGTCCTGCCCCCATGCAGATAAAAAGTTTAAATTTTACGATTTTATACTAAAAATGCGTTAGGCTTCTCGTTTACATAGATCGCTCACTTACCGGTGATAGGAGCTACGTATAGTTCAAAATACAGGCAACGCTAACAGGGATAGGTTGCGGAAGGCATTAGCGTGAAGTTTAAAACAAGACTGTTATAGCGGAAGACAAATACTGGCAATCGTTAACCACACCCCTCAGACGTTGCCTTTGCTTTGGAATAGACTTAAGCTCAAGGTTCAAGTTAGTATTAGTCTTAAACTGACACATGCAGCTCGTGTTCAGAGCAAGCTATCTATACAGCAGGGTGCAACCAAAATTCCGACTCCGATTAGAATTCCGATTCAAAACGAGTCCCAATTCCACAATGAGCACGAATCGGAATTTTGAAGTTTGAAATTTAATCCTACTTGTTTCATCCTTTGCATAAAAATTCTGCATCACTTATCAATTAAATGACTTTCGATTAGTTAACTTATCAATAATTGAAGGCAGTTTTTTGTAGTTTAGTTTTACAGAACTAAAAGTTATCGCAAATTTTTTCATGCGACGTTTATAAAAAATCGCCAACCAACTCTAAATCAATATTATGTCTGTAAATACAAATTATCTGTTTAGCCACAAAGTTTCTGGTTCCGATTCTGGTATAATTCAATTCGCTTTGTACCCTGCTATATATACACCGTACAACGAACAGGAAAAAACTAAATGTTCGAATGGAAATTCAAAAATGTAGTGTAAAATACAACTATACTGTTTATTACTGCTGCGTTTAACAGTGCAGCTGCAAACAAAATGAAGAAATAAATGTAGTTATCATTAATGTCATTAAATTAATCGTATCGCGGCGCAAAACAATTTATTTTGGTATATGTTCAACTGCAATTTCAAAACAATAGCGGCGGGATTCTTAAACGTATTTTGAAAGCAATATATACTTGTTATTAAAAGCACAACTATATAACGTATATACGTATATTATATAAAAAGACAATTTTAGACAATACTGCATTCTTATGTTTAATCTTTCCCTGCCCCTCGTCCTCGTCCACCACTCATTCTGCCCGCCACCTCGCTTCCACCTGATTGAGGAAGAGAAGGCGGATGTAAAGCTAGTCCTTCAGAAAGTCTCCCTACATCCTCCTTCTTCTCCTCCGCTGTAAGGAGGAGGAGGAGGGCGTAATACCCGCCTTTTTACATTACTGAGGATGGCTGCTCCGCCCCGAGTAATGCATCATCCACATTAAAGAATGTTGCTGTGTTGAAAATGCTGATTCAATTCCGGCAAATAGGGGAAATTGGAAATAAAATAGTTAGCGTGTATTGAAATGTAACACAATTCAGCTTCGTTAACTTTTACTTCACAGAGTAATTTGAAATACCTTTAATGACCAAATCCAATACACGCACGTTTACAAACATACGTTATTCCTAATATCCCTGTTACAGTTACACCTGTATTGGAATTGGTAAATAATAGTAATCTTTAAAATTTCTGTCGTAACAAAGTTTGCAAATCCATATATAATGTATACGGGAATTGTATCTAATCTAGCACATGCAAGTAGAGTATTCGACACATGTGCATATTTGACATTTACAAATTTAATCATTTATCAAATTGCTAAGTTCAACGACTATATAAAGCCAAGTTTTATAGTATACGCTTCGTAGAAAATAAACATTGCTTTGCTGGAGTACTATATTGCATGACTCAAGTAATGGACAATCTGCACTTTTATCATTTCAAGAAAGTGCATTTTTTAAGGAAATGACACATGTTAAATACACACGTTTTAAAAACTTGAAACTAATAGACTTAGGAAGACGGACTTTTCTCTTTTGTTCACTTCAAGAGTATTTGATATTTGTTTACACCAAACTGATGGTGTGCAAGATATGTCATTGTACATGAACGGGTTTTCTAGAATTGCATTATATTAGTTTTAACTAAAATGAATTGAGATAAAATTTTAAGAATTAAAATCATACATAGTTTAGAATGTAAATGTTTACTCTTTCACGATTTCCGGAAAACGTCACCAGCAATCATTGCTTGTTTCTAACGTCGTGCTGTGGTAAACTTAAACTTTGGAACACCAACATTTTACAAAATTGTAAAATGCGCTATTACAAAATTCGTTAGTTTATGTATTTCACGATTGTTAGGATTGATCTAAATGTTGAGCTTGCGTGTACTGGAATTGAATAAAATTTGGAAATTTACGGTTTGGAATGTGTACCATTTTTCTCCACACAGCCAAATTCTTTATTGTGGATCATGCATAACAGTTACGTTTACCCAGGCACAATTATTGCTTATAAAACGAGGATAGCTGGTATATACCCAGTAAATATTTCTTGCATTTTATAAAACGTCAAATAAAAATGTAACGCCAATAGTTTTAAGCAATTTTATCTGAAATATATACCAAAATTTAGTTTTAAAAAGTATAAACTTAATTTTTCTGCAGTTTAGGAGGTTCTACATACGTATTCAAATCGCCTACTGCACGAACAACCACATAAACACGACCTCGCTCATTCGAATTTACGAGAAGTAATAGGGTGGCACTGTAATACCTTGATGCGATCTTTGCAAGCTCGTTCTTTACCAGGAACAACAGCCAATGTTCGAATGAAATGATCTGCAGGATTAAAGTTTGGCGGACACGGATATCCAAACCTAGAATATTATTTTGGTTTGTTATAAAGCTACCGGATTTATGTGAACATTGCTTCTGCTGTATCGCTTATTAACGAAGAAGAAAAGAAATTTTGCACTGTTCTTGAAGGAACACATACCAAGTATAAATTTTGTACGGTTTCAATTGTTAAAAATAAATGCAATTTGTAGCTGCTTGACGCTGCAAAAACTTGCACGTGTGAATTAGGCTTTTGAATGTTTGGCATACCGTTTTAAAAAAAGCATACTATTTTACAGTCGACCAATAGCATTGTGTTAAGAGGGCTGATAATCAAGGGGGCAGTACCTAACATTTTAACCTTATTCTACATAAAACAGACTCTACCTTTCAAAAAATTTTGCTGCATGACGCGCCGGACCAAAGTAAGCAACACGTCCTTCAGCCATTAGGCAAAGTCTGAAATGGGATGAGTAGTTGAATTTTGATTAACAGCTTCTATCAGGATATACATGATAGTAAAAATAAGTTTATTAACGGAATCGGATTGTGATCAAAATAAAGGATACGAAAAACGCATATTTAAACGTAAAACGTTTAAAAACGTTTTATACGTAGGTTGAAATTTGGTATTTTGTTCCAAAGCAAGCAACAGCAGTGTACTTGTATGAAAAACTGAATAATCATCAAGTGACGTTGTGTCATTAAGGTTATAAAAATAACGGAATTTCCGGTGGTTCTATAGTGAACACGGAAACCGACCCAGAATTTAAAGGAAACAAAAACGGAAAAGACTGAACACCCTAGATTTAATCTACTGGTGCTGAGAAAGTTTTCATATTTAAGCCAACCAGTTAGCTTTGCGCCAACGTAAAAAACAGGACCGTAACAGTAGCGTAACCGTATTCCTAAGCCTAAGCCTAAGCCTAAGCCTAAGCCGAAGCGTAAGGATAGGCCAGTACCTAATCTTAAGTCTAAGCAAAAAAATGGTGTAAAGCTGGAGCATACTCTATTGCAGTTCAGTGGATCTATGGCCCGCCGCCCCTTATCTTTACACGGCCCAAAATATGCAACGTTCACAAAAAAGATTATGGCAATACTTACTTATCAAACATTCGAAATACTTCAGAAGATGGTTGATGTATGGTAAAAATTACTGTTCGACCTGTCGCCGCTAACTGCTTCAGTACTGATATTATCTGTTGCGCCATAAACGAATCTAAGCCCGATGTTGGCTCATCACAAAATAGTATCGGGGGATTGGTTAAAATCTAAAGTAGGCATTTATTTACGACCATCACAACATTGGCCCAAATTTATAGCTGAGGTAACAATTGCTTGTTAAAGTATAATAAAAAATATAAGTAGAAATCACGGTTTCAAAAACACAGAGAGCTTTTGGCTTTCAATGGTAGAAATTTATTAATTATAATTAATTTGTGCTGATAAGTAATGTGCTTATAAACCATTAATTATACATTCAAGTTTTAAATGATTATGGCGATTTGTCTACAAATTGTGAATACGAATAAGATCTACGCTGTAACACAAAGACCAACTTCTGATGCAAATGACAGCCGTTTCTTTTCGCCACCGGATATTCCTGGTCGCATTCGTCCTCCAATCAGACTGTTCTGGCTTTTTTGTAAACCCAACTGAAAACAAATGTAATTATCACATATTCAACATGCCGTATAACCTTCATTGAAACTGTTAATTTTACATTTTTTCAAATACGAAAATTACATACATACATATATATTTAAATGGAAAATAAACCAACCTCCTTAAGGACTTCGTCAACTCTTTTTATTTGACCATTTCTTGAAACTGATTTATCCATACGTAAGGAAGCCTATAAAATTTAATACAAAGCCATCTACAAGTTACGTAATGGTTTACATCGTAAATGTCAGGGCTGTAGATTGCACTCGTTATATGAGCCCGCGCTTTGCTTTCGTAAAACAATATTTGCCCAAACAGTATTTATTTGCTCAGAAATTATATTTGCATACACGGCTGGCAAGGCAACCTAAAAACCAAAATCATGTCTTCGCTAATACTTGAGACTATCACAAAAATTTTACAAAGGCATCACACAGTGGCCTATAGCCAACTCAATGTATTAAAGGGGTCAAAACAATTTTAGAGTAGCATGCAGCTGCTTGATTGCACAAGACTGACAGTCAACGCAAAACTATTATTGAGGGTTACGAATTTTTTCAGAGGAGCGCGAGCCAACACTGCCCCCCTGTGGCTACAGACCCAAGCATACATTATCGAAAGTGATAAATGTCAATTATTTTTCAGTAAAACCCACTCTTTCTATTAACAAAATAACTCAGAAATCAACTAGCGAATCAAATGATGTCTTAATCTACTAACTTGAAACAGTAAATGCTCTCGAACGGTTAAGCCACCAATAAACAAATCATTTTGTTGAACAAATGCTGAAATTGAACGAATTGATGCGCCAAGGGCCTGTCCATTGACATAGATACCTCCGTCGACAACAAGATCTTTAACGCGATCCGTCAGAACATTCAGTAGCGTGGTTTTGCCAGCTCCGCTAAAAACAATACGGTGGCTAAAGTTTACAGTTAGAAAATGAAAAGGAATTTATAAACGATTTTATACTTTAACTAAGAAAACTTTGATTCATTCATTTAATAACATCAAGCGTGAAACAACAGTAACAATTTTACCTCAAGCTTGCTTTGTAAAATGTGTATATGTATATGTATATATGTGTATGCGGGTGTGCCCATTAAACGATCGGAAAAATGACCAGAGGAGCTCACTGGCCTGGTCAAATGTTAACAAACATTTTCAAAATTGAACCAGATTTGAGTAAAAGCCGACTGGAAAGATAGCACAAAAGACCATATTATTGATCTAAAATTTATTGTGCCGAACATCAATTCCTTCTACACAGAATGTTACATTGAAATTCAATTGTCTATAAAGTATGTTTGATTATATTGTAAGATGTCCATGCACATTGCAAACGTGTAGTCTTGTGACATAATATATTAAAGTGATTAGAGACGAAAATACAACTTACCTGGCACCCATAATTGCAACAACTTCTCCTGGATGAGCGATGCCGCTAACTGAAACACTCAAAATTAAGGTTAACATCAGATACAACACTAGTCATCAAGTTTAACAGAGATGTAAAGTAAACAAACATCTAACAATTGCTAATCCATAGCTTAATGCGGGGTTCACGTTATAACCGGGGCACTCGGGTCACGTTTTGTCATATGTTGATTCGACATCAACATAAATTTTTGTTACCATCATATGATACGGACAAGCAAAAGTCGAATATCATGTGCTATTGCTATACAAAGCACTGGTATTCATGTTATCTCAGCATACAAGTGTTCGAATGTCACGTGACATAATCAGACATATTGTTGAACATCATATGATATTCCAAATTAACAGCATATATGATATGATATTCAAAGACGGATTTGGAGTATCATATGATATTCCATTATGTAGTTTAAGACGTATACAATCCGCTAAAATTTTGAATATTCCCTCCCAAATTCGAATTTTGTGCCAAAATTTGAATTTTCCCGCCAAATTTTGAATTTTTGCGCCAAAATTTGAATTTCCCGCCAAAATTTTAATTTCCCGCCAAAAATTGAATTTTCCGACCTGAATTTGAATTTGCCGCCAAAATTTGAATTTTCAACCAAAATTTGAATTTCCTGCCAAAATGTGAATTTCCCGCCAAATTTTGAATTTTCCCGTCTAAATTTGAATTTCCCGCCAAAATTTGAATTTTCCCGCCAAAATTTGAATTTCCCGCCAAAATTTGAATTTCCCACCAAAATGTGAATTTCCCGCCAATTACATGTCGATTAGTATCATATGATATTCCAAACCTAGTTATGCAGCTGACTTAGTAGACATTTTCAAAATGATCATATGATATTGACAGACAACGTAGGGAATATCATATGATATTGAAAGACAAAACGTGACCGATACGTGATGTTAGCAGACAACCGCTGTTTTTTGAATATCACATTGGGTTACATCGTACACAAAATGTTACCACGTGACAAAACTTGGCCCAGAAGCTGCAGACTATTTTTGCTTGGGCTCAGGCTTAGGTATAAGCTCATTCTGACGCTAAGGTTTAGGCTTAGAAATATGTTGTTTCATGTTTATATATGAAACAATCTTTAAAACAGCTGGAACGCTGCCCAAAATATGCATGCGAGAGCTCCAGCATTAATAATATAGATATTCTATGCGGCAAATCGTAAAATCCGCTGTAATTACCGTTTCGCAGGATATGCAGTGATTCTTTCTGCAAATTCGCACCTTTCTTTCCTTTCTTCCACGGCAGACGATTAACAAACCGAGTGCGAAGAGGCTTTTTGTGTAGCGCCGATATTGCATTAATATCGTTCCACGCAATCGTTACCTGCCTCTGTACCATACTCGTTGTTCTGGCGACTGGTTTGCCGTCCGACCACGATCCGCTCGACAAATTAAGGGCTCCCGAGGAAGTGGGTAACGTTTCTTCGATTATATTTTTAGCTTTTATCCCGTCTGGTTCTGATTGAGAAGCGTCTTTACCCGTTATTTTTGGGTCGGAAAGAATTTTGCCAAAGGCTTCAGATTTCAAACCGCCAGGAAGTAATTGTTGAGGGTTGTCATGTTTCGGTTTTGTGTCGAAAAGGGGTTGAAAGTTACTCAAAGGATCGAAAATTGAAAAGTCAGTTGCATTAGGAACGCCAGGAGCATATGAGGTTGAATTGTCAGGATTTGATGTAAAACCCAAAACACTGGGAGATGGTTGTGGTGAAGTGTAGTTCAGTGGCATTTCGGTTGAAACTTCTACAGAAGTTGAATCGATTTTTGGAGCAGTTGTGGATTGAATAAGGGCTCGAGTTACCAGCAGATCTGCGAGGTCACCGAGTTTTGGGTCTTCGGTGCATGAATTATCCTCTTCCATTCGAGTTCGATTGGGTTCGTTATTTATGAAATATCACCGAAAAAATAAAAGTAGTTGAGAAAACTCGTGCGTTTTTAGTTAATTTTTGAGATTTTACTGCCTAACTTCAAACGCCTGGCAGTTGTCAACAGATATGTTAAATATCGGTCATCATGCTCGGGCTATTCGACTCCGTCCAAGCTGAAGCAAAAATCGTTAACTGTTTTGCCTTCAAAATATAATGGTCAGATATATGAAGTTCTTATTTTAGTTTAGTTTCAGTTTGAGAAGCTGAGCAATAAATTTAAATTTTCAAACAGCATCGAAGTAATGTACGGATCAGATTAGCATAGCAAATTTCGAACTCGAAAAGATACCTATGGAGCCAACGAAAATAGTTATTTGTGGTTATGTATTTTAAAACTTATGAACCAGTACGTATAGGATACTTTAATTAGGCCCATGCAAAGATCAGGGGCGAAACGTTTTTTGCGAGACTGCAATAAGTATGCTTAAGGTTTATACTGTTTTTCGCCTAGGCTTAGGTTAGGCTTAGGCTCGGGAATATGCTTCTGCTACTGTTACGGTCCTGTTGTTTACATTGGCCTTTGATTTAGTTCGAACAACACTTCCTTACTTATTTCCCTGACTGCGTAAGTATAAATTTAAAATAAAAAATACTGTTTTTATTAAATACAGCTACCAAGTATTACAGCTAATATATAACTGCACAAATCTAGCGAATATGATAAGAAAATTGCTAGTAATAGCTGTCCTACATAAATCTGTTGTTATTTACTTTAGTACAGTGATATGAAATAAAAACCATTAAAATAGTTTGTTTTCCTTTGAAACGCTTCTGTGGCGGTGCCGCCCACTATATGCTATTCAACGTATTGCATAGTAAACATACCCAGGATTTGGGTTTTGGGTGCCCATACCAATTGTATGTATATTATTGTAAATCAATAAGCTTCATAACCACTGAGGGTACGGCTCCATCGGTCTATCCTAGGTGTTCTAGATGAGACTACACTGCAAAAAACGGTGAGTCAAATTGACTCTCTCCGAAATAGGCTCTACGGGACTACACAAATTGTGTCAAATTCGACTCCACCAGAGTCGATTTCGACTCACTGAGTCGCACGTTTGACTCTGGCGGAGTCGAATTTGACTCAGTTTGTGTAGTCCCGTAGAGCCTATTTCGGAGAGAGTCAATTTGACTCACCATTTTTTGCAGTGTATAAGCTTAATAGTTCTACTCGATTCAGCAGAATTAATTTTTCACCGTGAAGCATTTTAGGCAGAACTGCACAAATTTGCAGAATATCTCTATATAAACAAATGAGTGGTATTAATTTTACCGCTTGGTTAAAATAGGTTTAGGTTTACTACCACAAAACTACAGCAAACTTCTTTGTTTCAAATATATTCCATAGTGCATTTACTGATTTTTACCGTTTTTATACGAAGTGGTTTGTGTTGAATGGTGCACGTTTCATACAAATTTTGTTTTGACATGTTTATCTTTTCTTCAAACTAAACCAGTGCCTGGTGCAGAAATTTCAGATGGAGACGACGCCGCCCCTCTGGATCCGTACTTGAATAAAACAAATTGGAGAAATAGATTGTTTCAAAATCACAAGTAGATTTGCAGAGAAGTATTAATTCTTAATCGTTCCAACAGTAGACATTTCAAAGCACTAGCGAATTTGATGTAGACTGGTTTATATACCGAATTCAAAGAGAAGAATCATGCTGGTACCGAGACGGTATCGTAAACGGTTTTCTAAGTTTCAAACAGCATCTTTTAAAATGCATTTGTAAAAGTGCAGAAACTGTGAAACGAATTGCAAACGTACCGAAATCCTATTATAAGTAAACGCTTGTTCGCGTTTGTTAAAACACAATTTTATCATCAATAAACGCTTTTTAAAACACGAAAAATTTTGTGTTTTTCGGATGATTCTTTGGCTAATACCAATTCACCAACGTACCTAAAATCTACTGCGAATAAGCGAAATAGATAATTTAAGCCTTATCTTGGCATAGGCACAACCCTGAACTGTATAGGCCCACGCTTTAATTTAAGACTAAATAACTTGCAACAAAGGTGTCGTATCTGATTTACTCTATTTATCAACCAGTGGCCCATGCTACATTTAGTGCCGCGACGTTTTCTCGCAGGACAGCCATAGAGTATAGGATTGCACTTTAGACTATTTTTTATTTAGGCTTAGGCTTATTCAACGGCTTAGGAATATGCTTGTACTACTGTTATGGCTATGTTCTATACATTGGCCAAATACAGAATCAACGGTGTCTCATTTGCCAGCCATATTTAAATGAATATTATCAGTTTATTCAATCAGCAGATATATGAGTTCTGAACCACAATCCAATGGTACGTATTAAATAATTACAGTCTTATCTTTAAGTATTTGTTTAGAAAACTTGCCAAATCTCACCACAAATGTGACGTCATCAGATGAGTTGAACACAATGTGAATCGAACCCAAGTTGAACCCAGGGTGCACTGAGAGATGGTCAGAGAAGCCTGACCCCCATTCTGTATATTTTTCTGTGACGGTTGAGACAATGTTTTGTTGAAGAATCGTTTACGAATATGCCAATTCCTTTTTCACAGTAATATTTTTGCCGTTTTCGTTGTTGGTCCCCACAAATTTTATTTTTTTTCAGTAAACCATTGAAGAACTACAGGTTTTTAAACTCCAAACTATTTCGGCTGTTTAAGACAGTTTTGCAGTCTTGGCGACGTCTACGGGCCCGCATCAAGAGGAAGGCAATGGGGGCGCAGCCCCACCTGGAAATATTTTGACCCCCCGAGAAAATTTTCAACATTTTTTGTAAGTGATTTGAAAACTTGTATAGGCCCCTCCTGGAAAATTTTTTAGTCTCCGTAGCAAGATGAGCTGGCTACGGGCCTGGGCAGCTAGTAATTCTATATTTCTTTAATCGAACGATTTGAACGCCTCATCTCAAAACGTTTGATTTAAAATGTAAATTGTGAAATTTGGTTTGCTGAATAGCCAAATGTTGGGTTGTGACCGGTAGAACTTTGTCGAATAAGCATATCAGGTTTAATCCAAAAAAGTAAATCTTGGCAGTTCTTTTCGACTTTAGACTATTAAGGTTCTTGTTTGTTTTAAGTAATGCAAGGATAATTTTTAGGCGCTTTCTATTTGGCCTCTCCAGAGGGTACCCCCTGAAATTCGGTTACGTACTGTTATTTATTTTTAACCCACCCAGCGTTGCCCTTCGTTACTAATATATATCCGGTATCGCATCTATCCGTTGAATTAAACGTTTATTTGACTTGTATCAAAACCTTGAGCGATAATGCAAGGTTATACGTAGGAATGTACTTTCCAAACTTAAGTATACTTTAAAGTTTCGAACTCAACTTTATTTAGTACTGAAGTCACTTATGTGCTACAATTAGAGTAATTGAAATTTACGGACTCTAATTAGGGTTTACGGACTCTATCTCTTTTGGACTCTTAAGTTACTGTTTGAATTTGAAATTCAAGCAAAGAGTGCATTAAAATCAAAAAGTAAACGCACGCAAAGAAATAAACACCAGAAATATCAAAGTTAGCTGCTTATTAAGCAGATTAAGAAAAATGGCCAAGCGCAGTAAAACCACCACAAGTTCACCTCATTTGTATATAAGAAGCCCAGAAAAGGTTGGACTCTACTTGAAACGCTGGAATTACCAACTGAGTGCCGCGTCTCACACAAAGTAAACTGTCTTATTTCCAAAAAATATTGTCTGAAATTTAAGACAATTGTGTCTCAATACGGACATCAGACATATATGTCTTGAATTCCAACATTTTTTCTGAAAATATTCGGACTAGTTCGAAACTTAAAGACTATGTTTCATGAACGATTAGGAGAAATATTTGTAAAATATAATAAGACAAATATATCCGAAATATAAGACAAAGATTCGTCAGAGAAACAGACTAAAAATTGGGGACTAATGCTCGACACAATACAATAATTTTACAAACAAACACACGTCCAAGACGTAAACTTAGGTTGGCGAGAGCCTGGGCTCAACCAAAAATGTCCTTGAAATTTGTTTTTACACACACTTAAGAATATAAAACGGGACTTGTTTACTTATACAATGAAATGATAAAATTAATTATTGAATACAAGACAACTATTTTTGAAAGAAAGTAATTTGTCGTGTAAATTGGCAACGACAATTTCTTGAATATAAGACGTTTATGTTAAGCCATATCGAGCACGAATCTCGAAGCTATTTAAGGGTATTAATGTCTGAAATACCAAACATTTATGTCTTGAAAATTTAAGAAAGTAACAGTTGTGAAATTTAAAGATTATTTTTTGTGTGTATCGTCAGTTTCTGATAGATGTTGTAATTTTAGAATTGAAGAACATAAAAAATTAACGAATCTTTAAAATTCACATACTCCGTAATATGTTATAGAACTGGTGCGTTTCGCCTGTTTCAACACATCTATATCTATAGCGATACTTTCTACCCACATTTTGAGCATACACGTCCTGTTTTAGCAAATTTGACCATTATATATGCAATTGTGTTTCTTTTTAGACACTTATTAACGTTAGCATAAATTTTGTAGCATAAACACCACGTTCAAAAATGCTTTCAACTAACGCATTATGCGTTGTAATTTTATCGTTATCTCTTGCTCCAAGCTCGCCGTCGTTTCTCAAACCGAAACTTAATCATGCATTTTTATTCAAAAATGTTTGTTTATAGTAAACCAAACACAACGCTTGACGCAAATTCAGTTCAACCATAATTTGCCATAAACTCAAAAGCGATGCTAAATTTTCGTAAAATGCAGAACGACGAACATGGTGCAAACGGTAAGACAGGTTGCATCATTCTGTTGCTTACAATAATTTTGTCAATGGTGCCACTAAACTAAGAAATGGTTTTGTACATTTTTCATGCCCACTGGATACAGGCAGACCAGTGGTTAGAGAATGGCAGGGTCAGGCTTAGGCTAATGATTAAGGATTAGGCTTATATCTAGGCTTACGCTTTTGGTTTTTGCTTAGGTTTAGGATTTAGGATTGCGCATAGAGATAGGTTTTAATGGGTCAATTGATCAGCGATGTATGCGAGTGCCATACTCAATATGTCAGGATAAAGATCCCACGGTCATTTTGTAGCGAATTTTGGTATGTAAAACCGTCCATTAACACTAGTTTGCCATTTGCCTATAATTTTGTATCTCCATTGACAAGCTGGTTAGCCGTATAATATTATACTGATTATCACGTTGAGTAAAAATAGTGTTAAAGACAGTAAACGGGTTATTAATAATCAAGACGATAAATGAAAATTTTTCATTTAACACTTTCCAATAGAAATATTTTCTATTTGATTTAAGTAAGTGTTAGCTATTAGCTTTAAACCTCAGGCTCTACGATGAAAGCGTGTGCTCGGTCCCGAGTGGGTTGTATCGCATTTTGGAAATTTTGAGCATGTATAGTATAGCAAAGCAATCATATATAATTAAACATTGCGATTTGTTTATTTTGCGTACACCATTTGTTTTTCGTTGCTCGTCAGAAATAGTCGATGTGGTAAAAGATTATTATACAGCGACTGAAAATTTCTCAAGTTTAATGCAAAACTATTGATGGCAAATATATAAGACATGCAATAGGCAACTAAACATGACAAATGTTAGGCTTCTAAATTAAACAGCTGAAAAGTACGTACTTGGCATGTTTTTGGGCAAATAGTTATTGAACTTTACTGTCTTAAAATTTCAAAATTCACAATTTTGAATAAAAGTTTCACGCACGCGGCTAGAACAAAAAACGAAACGAAATATGCCTTTACAATAGGTAATTAACTATTGTTTGTCAAGCTATTACAGTTAAAATACCAGTCACAGTAGGACTACATTTATGGAGCGAAGCTCGAACACATGTAAGCAATTAAGGTAATATGCAAATTAGTTATTAGCTAACTATTCATTTATTGGTTTTGAAGGTTTGTAAACAATTTATTCAGACTCCTCGCACCCAAAAACCCTTCAGTCGCCCTAATAATTATTGAAATAATTTAAAAAGTCTTAATTTTAGTCTTGTCAATTAAGCTAATATGCAAATTAGCTATTAGCTAACTATTTGGTTATCGGTTTTGGGGATTTGTAATTACTTTATTCAAATCCCTCGCACCTAAAACCTTTTAGTGTTGAAATTAGATTGCTTTTAATCTTAATAATTACTGAAAGATTGTAAAAAATCCTATTTTAGGCTTATAATCCATGCTAATATGCAAATTACCTATTAACTAACTAATCAATTATCAGTTTTGGAGGTTTGTGAACAGTCTATTTAGATTACTCGCACCGAAAAACTCGTTAATGCTGAAATTACATTGCTTGTAACTAATAACTAGGAAATAATGTAGAGAGTCCCAATTTAGGCTTAACTAATTATGCAAATTCGCCTGTAGCTAATAAACGACTTAAAATTTTGAACCACCAATATAAGGTTAGCACTCCAGGATAATTGGCTTTCAAAAAAATTTGTCAAAATCGGTTCAGCCGTTCCTGTGATTCTTTTCGGACGGACGTACATCCATATTTCAACCCCACGCTCGGAGTTTACCAAATTAATTTACACAATATTAATTTTAGGACCATCCAAATCCTTCGACTTCATTCGGTTTGGGTGACGTGTTCAGATTTCACCATGCAACACACGATTACTGAAGCACTTATTGTATAGCACAATAGCACAACGCTTTCACGAATTATTAATACACTATATAGAAAACGATTGAAAATTTTTTCCATTAATAAAAAGAAGGGCCAGTAAAACGCTTTGTCATCATCCCCTTTTACCGGTGTCCTCCGTTACAAATCGCCGAGTGTCGTTTTGACTCGACCGAAACACTTGTAATACCGCGCTCCGTTGCAGTTTATCGACGCACTGTTGTCAAAATAAAAACATTCAATGCTTATTGTTTAACCGGTAATATTGTCAGGGACACTTATTTTGCAATGATGGTCAAAATCATTCAGTAGGACGGCAAATCTCCGACGAATGTTCTCTTTTTATGCCGCTACACCTTGCAATGTCCTAGATTTTCTTTACGAATGTTTTCTTTGTGCTTCTTGTTGATTTTGCTCCATGTTCTTTTTATTATTATTATTATTTTTCTATGTCACTACATTCTGTTCTGTTTATTGTTCTTGGGACTTGCATTGCCTGATTTATGCATTGATCTGTATGAATATCTTCTCATTGATGTCACTGGGTTCCGTTATATTTTGGTTCTGTACACGTTATTAGCATCGGAGTCCCAGTCTAATGGCCCTCTAAATTTTGGCACAATGATTAACACATTGCCTGATTTATGCATTGATCTGTATGAATATCTTCTCATTGATGTCACTGGGTTCCGTTATATTTTGGTTCTGTACACGTTATTAGCATCGGAGTCCCAGTCTAATGGCCCTCTAAATTTTGGCACAATGATTAACAATTGACTAGGTACCACTGGAAGGCTGACTAGAAGCTAACCTAAATACATCGACTAGGTTCATTTTCAAATTTGGACTAAACAAGAAGCATAGAAGGTTTTCACAAGTCATAACAAATACACAGGGGACTATATTATTCGGGGTATGAATGTATACATACGCGTATAAATATATAGGTATTTTCATTCGTTGTTGTTGTGTATCCGCTTTCCTTTTTTGGCATTGCCTTATTGTCATTGTTATTTGGCACATTATTTCCTGTATAACTGACCATTGGCGGGAAAGCCAGGATCACACTTCACGGTCCCTTCAAAGTTCTTTTTAGTTTCTTAGCACGGGTTGACTAGTATCCACTTATCACAATTTAGTGAGTGACTAGATAGGACGCCATCATTGACTAGAAAATTTATCACCTGCCACCTATACGCTGACTAGAAACTAACGCACGCACGCTGACTAGACATTTGACTTATACACAATGGGACCAGTCACACTTCACCCTCTCCTTTCAGTAGAAAATCCTCTGTGCAAATACGAGCGACGCGCAGCGCACCGTTGAGAGTAGGGAGTAATTATACATATGGAAACCAGGGCACGATAAAAAAGAGGGGGAGCACTGGGTGTGGAACGTACTCAATAATCTCGGATAGGGAACCGAACCCTTGCGTGCGGACAGTTCTTGAAAAAAACAATGAGTAGTACGCAGAACACGCTCGCCGTAGGCTTCTGATTACCCGCACCCCTCTGGCGCGAAACACGGGGCTATGTCAGTACGTAAACGTTAATAAAATACCATATGAGCATAGAGTTCCGGTGCTGTGTTATGAAAGGGGATGATCCTTGCGAGCACCATATAGACTAAGCGGTGTTCGTCCGCATAGGCATCCGGCTCCGCTGGCCTTAGTAAGAAGCTTTTAATTCCCTGTTTAGACGCCTTTGGAAGCATTAGCCTCGGCGGTACTCTTGGTTGTATCTTGACAACAACACAAATATATGAGTATCGGTAGTGGTGGAAACTTGAAGAACGTACGTATATATATGTTCAGAGAGGCAAATGCAGGGAAAGAAACCGGGGGTGTAGATAACCGGTGTCAGGCTTGGTCGTATCGGGAGCGGGGGACCGGTGCTGGCATAAGTAAACATGGGCTCTTGAAAAAGGGTTGTTTTTGACTCGGCACCGACTTGATCATGACTCGGGAGCTGAGAGCTTGCAGAAGGGATTTGCTTTAGTCGAGGCGAAGTTTTCCCCCTCGTAAAATGAGCTGTTCGTTATACATTCGTAAAATATTCGAACGCCCGGCTACTTTACTGTCCCGTCAATAACAGCCAGCATGTTTAACTGATGAGCGGTTTCAAAAATTTTGTACGCGCGACGAAATTTTCGACAGCCCCAGAGAGTTTTGAATTTCAAACGCGGGTTTTGGTTGACGAAACGCAGTTTTAACCGGGATGGCAGGGTTTTGAATATTTTACAACTGAAGGGTGGCGTTGTTGGATTACGGCAACCCTGGGTAGAAAAGGGGATTGTATCCCGATCCGCCGAAATTGAGTCAAAGGAAATAAGCCTAGATCTTGACCCGGGACTTTCAGTAACGTACGCCTCACTCAGGCGCACATCCGTATTCATCCCCCCTGTTAATGACTTTATAACACTCCCGGCGTCTAAAGAGTTTCTTGCGGTGCTCGCAGTACCGATAAGAATGTTAGTTTCGGACTTTCTGTGAAGTTTCGGGACGAACTCAAAGGGAATTGAATTCTACTAAGGGGATCGTAAATCTCGATCGAATATTAGCAGACACTGGTGATAATCAAATTAAAGGGGAATGGACTTGCCTGTTTTGTCAAAGGTTGCGCGATGAGAGTGCCGGGCGAAACGCCTCATGACTTTAGATCTAGGTGGGAGGCAGTCCTTATCTCAACAGCCCTCGAGGTGACTGAAACCAGCCCTGGGAACGAAAACTGCGAACGGTTGTTAAGCTTTCTGAAGCACCCCTTTCCTGCTTTTGGGCTGGTTCGCTTACTGCACACTCTCGAATGTTTATTGTCTGCGTTATTTTACTGTTTCTCCACCGGTGATTAATGTGTTTGCGCAGCAAACAACTATCTTAAAGTTTCAGCTTGATAGGGTGTCAGTGACCCCTGCTTGGGTTCGAAGTGCAGTGAAACTACTGGATAATGTACACAAACTCGAGGGTAGTTGAGGGTGTTTTGTATTCCAACCGTCTCAACCAGGGGGATGTTCACTCAGAGCGGTCTGCAGCAGAAGAGGTAGGACCTGGGTTTTGATGTTGTGGATTAGGTATGGATAGCAGCAAGAAAGGCCCTGATGAGCCTAACACTGGTCAGTACAGGCCTAGCGCTACATTTTAAAAATCAGTCATTGAAGGAGGTTTTAACGATTGTGTGTTTTGGTGACCGATAACCCCTAGTGGTAAAAAACGCGATTTTCATTTTTTTTACGCATTTTGGCCCCTACGATGTACTTGCTCAATCCAACTTGCCGGGCTGAACGGGAAAAATACCCACAACCTTGTCTCCTGATTAGTATTTGAAAAGTTGTAGACCTCTAAATTTTTGAACTTAGTATAAGAGTATCCTATAGATCCCGGTCCGAGAAATGCGATTTTGACTATTTCGGAATAGGGCGTTGAAATTAGTTTCATTCAATTCAGCTCGTCGAGCTGATCAAGAAAACTACCCCGAACCCCATCCGCAAAGCAATAGTTAAGAAACTATGAGCCTCTAAAGTTCTCCAAATTTTAGCGTGTGAGTGCGTAAGTATTTTACGGATCCCTGTACAAAAAATGCGATTTTCACTTTTCCGGGGTTTGGTCCTAAAATGGGTACCGTTCGATTCAGCTTGACGAGCTGACAAAGAAAACCACCCCGAACCCTGTCCGCAAACTAATAGTTAATGAGTTACGGCGGATACAAGGTATTAGGAATTTTACACGTAAGTATTTTACGGATCGGATCCTGAAAAACGCGATTTTCGTTTTTTCACAACCTATGGCCAAAATGGGTACCATTCGATTCCGCGCATCGCGCTGAGCAAGAAAACCACCCCAAACACGGTCCGCAAATTTATACCCCAAAAGTTATGGCCAATGCTAAGTCCCGATACTTAATACATGTACGTACTTTACGGATCCGGCCCTGAAAATGCAATTTTAACTTTTTCGCACTACGGGTGTAAAAGTCATACCGTTGGATTCAGCTCATTGAGTAGAGTAAGAAAACCACCCCAAACCGGTGTCGCAAGCTGGTAGTTGAAAAGTTATGGCCCGTTCCAATTTTCTAGTGGTCCGTGTGGATGTGAGATTATTAGATGGGTTTTAGGTAATTGTAGTTCTAATTCTCTTAAGACATGGTACTGGAATTGAGGCCGCTGGCTTTGTTTCATTCTTAAGACCGCCAAAGTTATTCAGAAAGGGAACTCAGAACGAATATTTCCTGTGCTAAGAGTATCTGGAAATCTTCTGTCAGTTGTTGTCTTGGTAGGCTAGGCCGTGATAACCTCAACCCCAGCTAGATTGTTGTATTAGCCTAACAATTCGTGCGTGCCTACTGAGCATTTTTAGCACCGGACGCCCTCAATAGGGTTATTCTAGTACTTCCAAATTAGCCTGCAAATACGGAATGGGCGTGTATTTTCTCCGTTCAAGCCCTGTGCATTAAGTTAGTAGAATTCTGATATCCGCGTTTGAGCTTGAAATAATGGCAGCCCCATGATTAGGCAATGTTCAGGACGTATACTGTTTAAACTGATGTTGCATATCTATCCACTATCATGCTGATTTGTGTTTTCGCTCTTGTTTTTATGGATTTTGTTCTTTTATAACTGCTGCTTTTGGTTTTATCCCAATAACCCCTTCGATACCCTTTTTGAGATAAGTTTGTACACCCACAAGGACAGTTATAACGGTACGCACTGATAAGATATGCTTAAGAGGGTTGCTAGGTACTCGAAAAGCTGCACGAGTGATACCTGTTGTTCTGGATAGTTTGGTCATCCCCTAGGGATGCTCTCAAAATTTTATGGTGCCCCTCGAACGACCTGATGCTGTCCCACCCTGTCAGGAACTGGCGAACCCCTCCCTGGTGTCATAGCACCGATAATATACGTAAATACCGCCAGCCAATCAGCGGCGGTTTTGAAAAGCTGCTACGCCTCGTTTTCATTGGCTCAAAACGCCCTGACTTGCTTACCCAATAGAAGCGCTGTTTTGCTGTTGCTTTCCGATTTCTAATTGGTCAAACTCGCCGACGAATCGCGTAGGGGCTGAGCACGGGTATAAAAGCACGCTGCACGGGCTGTGCAGTCAGATCAGTTTAGAAATTTTCGGTTTTCAAGTCGCGTGCTCGAGCCGCGACAGCAAACCGAGCTCACTACACGCGGTGGCGACATAGCGTGTACGTGAGTCTCGGGGCGCTATTCGACGGGGACAGGGGGGTTACGTACGTATTTAAAGGGGGGTTATGTTAAATCGGGGCCCAGTTAGGGCTATCTCAGTTTCACGAAAGGGGTGTGGAGTACCATATAATTTTGGTTTGAAATTTGCCTATCGTTGCCGATAACGTGGGTACTAGGTTCACCTATAAAATTTAGAAGTCCTATGCAAATTCTAAAATGTAGGGGGGTATCAACTTTTGGGGCATCGTGAAACTGCCATTTAGGCACAATGTAAAAATGACAATAGCTCACAGGAGCGATTAAAAATTTTACTGGTATCCTTAAGATACCTTCTTATACCTGAGTATTGGTTGTCAAGAAATGGCAGGAAGGCCAAAACTGCCTCGTGCTAAGCACCAGGATCTATCCAACAAAAGAGCTGAGCGCCTCGCCATTTGAAAATTTGTGTATACCCTGTGACTAGAGAGAGTTCTGACCAGGCCTCAGGAATTATAAGGAGAGTTAATTTAGACTAATACCTGCACTCGTACTTGACAACCGAAACTCTGAAGGCACAGCCCGTACTAATAGACTGACGCTAGACCCAGGCAAGGAATACTAAGGAAAGACAACAGCAAACTGGCGCCTTTTGACTTCCCCTCGGGGAACAGAAATGGTCATAAGAAAATTACTTGTAAAATCCGGACAATCAACTCGTGCAGCTTTTAGGGTGTATCTAGAAAATACCCGAGCCTGACCAGTTTATGTCGGAGATCTCAGGGAACTGTGCATAGGCTGTTTACATCCGGGAAGTGAGAGCCAGGCGTGACACCCACACCCTTTGTGATCAGGCTCGTCCCTAGAATAATCCAACTGCAAAAGGTGGAGCAATTTCAAAAGCCCCCAAAAGCCCTCTGGTAAGGTGGCGAGTCCACGTTCAGGTACCTATGGGTATGGAATTTCTTTAGAGAATCAAATCAATTCTAATTTCCAACTGTTGTTTTTTTTAGCAATTAATCTTACGCTAATACTAGCTATATTCACAACGCACGTCTTGTGCTTGCAAAACAACAACTCACAGCAAAGGATAGCTAAATTCTCAACTTTCCTATTAAGGTATAAGGATGTTTTAATTTGTGTTAATTTGATTGTCCGCATGTACTGCATACTCTTATGATAAACCAAAACTCCGAGAATGCGTTCAGTAATGAACCATGAGCGATTTAAAGCCTTTTTTTGACTCCTGGCCTTGAGCCATGGCAAATCCAAAATTTCAGAAA
The DNA here is from genome assembly GCA_030248215.1 of Enoplolaimus lenunculus. Taxonomy (NCBI): domain Eukaryota; kingdom Metazoa; phylum Nematoda; class Enoplea; order Enoplida; family Thoracostomopsidae; genus Enoplolaimus; species Enoplolaimus lenunculus. The sequence goes on along the minus strand of JASANG010000627.1, from coordinate 2,054 downwards.
TACCAGATCAAGTATCAGGATTGGCATTTGGGCAAGTCCCAAGTATTGCATGGTTGCTGGTTCGAATCAGCAATTATTTTTGTTAAAATCAAAGGCCAGGATCGATCCGCCTTTCCGTTAAAAGGTCTATGACCATGTGTCTAAATTTTGCAGGATCGCCAACCACATCCCACAAAGAATACAACAACCCCTAAAAAGTCCAACGCAGAAGACCAGATCGCTCTTGAATCCACTTATCGGGATATATTCAAGAGAGATAGCATAAAACTAGCAGTCCTAATTAGCAGACACGGATAAAAACTCAATTGTTGTTGGTACGAGTCAACAACATATCAAGGTGTTCCATAGGAGCTTAGGCGTAGAGCGATATCGGAATTTTGTGATTCTCAAAACCCGATATCACGCCGGGGGACCATCATCCTCTGGACAAGTAGCTTAATAGGCAGATCCACGGCCACGAACACCCGTGAGAGTATCATCTCGGATACGTCCGCAGGGATACTCGTTGATCGTACCCGTAACATTTTTTTTTTTGGGTGTTTGTTTTTTTGGTGAAGACATTAGGCAAAAATCACGAGAGTCCTAATTTTCGCACCTTCCCTTACGTATATACCATTAGGAAATTGCGTATCTCGTACGTGTTGTTGTGAATCGGGCCACTAATCCAAAAGAAAATTAGTGACCTGATCCTTTCTACATCGATACTAAGTACGTAATAACACTTTGGCTAAAAATTCGTTGGGCGTCCACTCACATAACCGTAGCAGCTTTGTCGTACAGCACAAAATCACTGCTGTACAATTTCGCAAGAGCAAACGCTAATCTAACCGGACGCCGTCTACTCGAATTGAGTATACGGATCACAGTACCCAACGAACTCTTAGCTGTAACAAACTTGTATACGTAAGGCGCAAAATCCCCCAATCAAACGGCTTAAGAGATAACTCAGCCGAGAATTTACTTGAGTTGAAATACTTACTCACATTTCTAGGAACCCAACCTTCGACGGAAGGGTCGCACAAGAACACAACATAACCCGAGGAACAGTTGCGGCCGATCGCGGTTCCACGGCTATCTCACATTACAATTGAGAATAAGAAAACATATTTTACAGCGTGCACCTTTCGACCGGGTGTATCGAAATTCATAAAACCGCACCTTAAGCCCAGAGATAAAAGTAACAGCTCACGCAAAATGCCAAATTCAAGGACCTCCAATCAATTTTCAAATGAGGGTGATTTTGGGATGGGAGTCCCCACCCGAACAGCCCCCAGTGCCCCACCTGCTAACGGAATGACGGAAAACGTGTGTTTCAAACTAGATGAAGTCGGAAGGTACTTTTCCAGGCCCAACATCCTGGACGCAGAAAATATACCAATTTATACCGGCAAGAGTGATTCACGTTTTCCTAACTTCCTTGATTGGATTGAGTACTTCGAGCAAATAGCCCTCGCGAACAAATGGGATGAGACTGCTAAGCGCAGTGTACTGATAACACGTCTAGATCGACCCACCCACTTTTTCTTTAAATCTTTGGGGTGTGACCAAATTGCCACCTGGGATGAATTAGTGGAAGCCCTGTCACAAGTCTTGTTAACCGGTCGCGAGGGCTCGGAACAAATCGGAGTACTCAAAACAATGCAACAAAAGAATGAAGCGCCCATTCAGTATGTGATATGGTTGACTAATGCTCTGAAGAGTATGAGTGGATTAGACGAGAAAAGCCGAGAAAAACTACTCATTGAATTTTTCTTGGACGGCCTACGGCCGGAATATCATTCTCGACTTTACAAAGACTACTCTTGCACCGGAGCTTTGATAACCGAGGCCAAGAGAGCAGGTCGTATGCTGGCTTGTGATCGTGAAAAGGCCACTACCGATGGGCCCCGAGTATTCTCAAATAATAAAGAAAATGACGAAGAAAATAAGGATACTGCGGACAAGGATGACACTGTCCCCTTATAAGTAGTCGAACGTATAGTACAGGCATTAGGCAAAAACAAACAAAATGAAGAAAATAACCTAAATAATAAACGATACAAAGCTAAAACTGT